>CM034304.1:571275-1771275 GCA_019925795.1 Dendrobium chrysotoxum
GGCAACGGCAGTGTTTGAAGGATAATGAGTGTTTTTTCAAGTCCTCATGTAGGTTTTTCAAAGTCATCATTTTGATCTACAAAGAGTTTTACTTCCATTAAGATCATGATTTTAGCTCTACATTCACTCTATATGCATCATTTTTTATGATATTTAAAATAGTAAATACAATTAGAAGTGGAAGGTCTACTAGAAAGGACTCTAGGTCCAACATTAGATGATTTTAAAGAACTAGAAGGGTGTGGCGTATGGTGGTCCAGAAGACCAATGAAAAGAAGAATTTGATGTATTAGGTCTAACTATAATCCTTTAAATATTAGAATTATCCTGACTCTAAGATTTGAAAGTTTTTTCTTTCATTTTTAATTAATAAATAAAAAAGCTTCTTCAAGCTATTAAGGTTTTAAAATTTCAACCTCATTTCTAGTATTTTGCAAGACCAAAGACAAATTTATTAGAAAATTGCCAACCATTGTCATTTCGTATGATTTCTTATGTTAGATCCTAAAAAATATTCAAGTACTCAATTACTTGCATAGTTTATAATTTTATTTTAGCAAAACTAGATCCTAAAAAAATATTCAAGTACTCAGCTACTTGCATAATTTATAATTTTATTTTAGCAAAACTAGATCCTAAAAAATATTCAAGTACTCAGCTACTTGCATAGTTTATATTTTTATTTTAGCAAAACTAAACTCTCTGAAAGTCATTCCATGTTAGTCAAACAAGCCATTCATTTGTTAATTGTTACAACCAATCTAAAAACTTATTAGGAATATGAAACTTTATCAAAATATAGGAGCCTCAATTTAATTCTCCTCTAAGGATCATTAAAATAATTACATTATATTTATGGTGATTAGCTCTAGCCCTAATTCTTTGTGCAGGTCTCCTTCTATTAGGAGTGTGATGTAGAACTACATGCATAGGCAAATGTATTAACTTTGAAATTACACGCTTTGTGACGGAGCAATAACAGTTATTCAACTTCCTCCGGATTAAACAATAGATTGACAACAATAAAGCAATGATTAGGCGTAGGCAATTGATTACAAGATAAAATTTGGAGCACAAAATAATCAAAGTAATCCAACTTTGCTTAACATGGGGGTTTCAAAAGAAATCCCTTGATTAACAATAAGACTAGTCACTATTAAGATCCCTCACACATACTCATCATAACAGCTAAGCGGAGAAGCTTTCATAACTTTTAATGATGCCACGATCGAGGAGAAGTTAGAAGAAAAAAGGGCCGGAAGAGAGTTCACCTTCGTCAAGTTTCTAATCTTGATGTGGAACTCAGTCAAGCTCCTAAACTTGTGCTCCAATGTTCTTCAGGATCGGGGCGATGTTCATCTGTGGTTTGCTTTAGAACAAACACTCCTTGTCATCGTTAAAGGGTTGCAATGCTCGAGGAGTTTGAATGTAGTTGTTCAAGGGAGGAAGATCTACTTCTTCCTCTTTAGGTGAAATATCAAGCATAAGAGAAGAAGTATAGAGAAGGTGGTGGGGCTAAGTGGCCGGCCAAAGATAGGAGGAAAGGGGAAATTGATTTCAGATTTTGTGTGTTGATTAAGGGAGGGAAATCAACTCAAAATTCTGAAATTTAATTCCAACTTTAAAGGGTGAAAGTGATTGAGAAATTTGAATTTGAATTTCCCAAAAATAAAGGAGGGGGAGCCCAATTAGATGGGAAATTGATTGATTGATTGGGGAGCTTTAATGGGCCTAATAATTAAATGTGAGAGAGAGAGAGAGAGAGAGAGAGAGAGAGAGAGAGAGGAGGGGGGCAAGAGGGGAAGGGGAGGGGCCCACATGCTTTAATGAAGATTTGAGGGAATTAAGGGGCTTAAATGAGTTGCCAATCTAAGCCAACTTAAATTAAGAAAGAGACTTTAATACAATTATCTCTTATATTAAATTCAAATTTAAATGACCTTGATTGGAGGAACTTTTCTAATATAACTCATCTTATTTAAAAAAGGAATTTCAAATTCAAATAAATTCAAATTTGAATTAATTGACCTTCCAAATTTACAATGAGATAATTTAGGAAAGTAGTGAATGCTAGGATGAATTTGGATCCAAGGGGAAGGAGGAGGAGGGGGGACGGCGGCTTGAAGAGTGGTGCTTAGGGGGGGTTGGGGGGAAGGGGTTGGCGGCTAGGAGAAGAATAAGCAAGATGATGTGGTGGAGAAGTCGAACCACGAGCCCGGATGCTTCCTACGGCTGATGGGTAGTACGTTGCCTCACATAGGGACTTCAACTCTCACAAGAACTCTCAAGCTCTTAAAACACAAAGTGCAGAATTTTCTTTTCATAATCATCATCCTCCAAAGAGGAGGAAGGGGCTATAATAGCCAAAATACAATAACAACTCTAAAGATGAAAGTGCCCTCTGGGGTCATATCAGCCTACTCCCTCAAGTGAGGGTAAAAACGAAAAAAAACATAAATAAATCAAATACAAATAATAACTCAAAAATAAAGTGATCCAATCATGGCCGTAGATCTTCGGCCTCTTCTCTGATAAATTTTCTACAGTCGGATATCCTCATCAAAATGACATCCTCCTCAAAATGGGAATTATCATCTCCTAGATTGATATGTTGATTGATAAGAGTGGGGGTAGGTATAGGGGCAGGGGTGTTGGCTTGTTGTTGTTAGGGCTGCAAACGAACCAAACGTTCGATGAGCTACTCAATGCTCGGTTCAATTTAAAGCTTGTTTTGTGATCGTTTATCTAACTAAACAAACAAAGTTGAACGATATTTTAAATACTCGATCCTTAAATAAACAAGCTTGAACACTAATGTGTTCGGTTCATTTATGTTCACGAACAATATCATTTGAAGTTCGTGAACAAGCTCGACATTAAGCTCGATAAAAAGCTCGATTCATGTTCGATTCAGAACTCATGAATAAGCTCGATTCGTGTTCGATTCCTTTTAGTTGTTATACCAAATGGAGAGAAATGCAACAGGTAAGTTTCATTTGAAAATATATTCATATAAATTAATCATATTTTCATTCTAAATAGACAACTGCTTTTATTCTAAATTTAATTTCATGAACAAGAGACATTTCACATTTGTCCATATTTGCTAGTTTGTTTGTTTAAGATGTTTATCAACAAATTTAAGGTTTGTTTGTTCAATAGATTGTTTGCTAAATATGTTCACGAACATAGCTCGTTAAGGCTTGTTTGTTTAAAGCTCGATAAACACTAAATGAATCGAACATGAACAAGACATGAACACCCTTAAATTAAATGAACCAAATATGAACACAAACAATAAAGCTCGAATCAAATACGAACCAAACTTGAACATGCTTATGATAAATGATCTCAAACATGAACACTCACATACTCGGCTCGGCTCGGTTCATTTGCAGCCCTAGTTGTTGTAAAAGAAGATCTAATTTGATGGTGACTTCACTAGTACAATAGTAATATTTTAACATTAGTTTTTAAGCTGACTCACCTTAATATCAAAATTATTAATCCTGGTACCATACGCATAATATTTTTGCATTAAGCTCATTAAGATTAGGGGACACTTGCTTAAGAGGCATAAAAAGGGATGCAACAAATGCCAAGCAAGAAATTTTTTTTTTTTTAAGATTTAAATGTTTTTACTCATCACAATGGACTAAGAAATAAAAGAACTTTTTTTGGAAAATAACTTATTATAATTAACCTTAAGAAACCAAAAGAAAAATTTAATTTAGGTCTTAAGGAAAAGATCACACAAAGAAATGTTTGGATAGTGGAACACATAACTAACCAAGATGCACTCAATTAAAGGCTTGCGTACAGTTTGAGGTGAATGGATTAAAGATTTAGATTGTTATGTGGAGAAAATTTGTTGGATTACATGCAAATATCTTATGACTTACAAACAAACATAAAGCTCATGTTTATAAAAAATAAAAGTTATGCAACCAAAATAAATAAATTGTGCACCTAAATTTTTTTTCCAAGAAACACATTACCAAAGATCAATATTGGTGAAGCATTGCACCTCTAGATCTTCTCATACACAATATTCAACCTGGCTCTAATACCAATTAATGAAGTGATGCTATAGATGTGTGAATGGTTGTGAAGAAGAACGCAAAAAACACGAGCAATAGCTCAAAAGTAATTGGATAACTACCACACCCTCACTAAAGAATGAGTATTACTCTCAACCTCATCAAAAGAAGAGATAAACTTGCCATCGAGTTAAATTTGAAAGAAAAGAGTAATTTTGTATTTCAAAATAGCTCACCTTACAATACAAATTTTCATGCATATTTATAGGCTTTGCATCATGAAGAATTTTAGAACTTCTAAAATTACAAAGAGACAAAAATTGCATGAAGAGTTATAATTTAAAAAAAAAAGTGCAAATATAGTTTTAAGTATTTATCTCTTCATTTTTCTCATCCAATCATGTCATAACTGATGATAGATCTTCAATTCTTGTACTTTCTCTCTCTCTTTCTTTTGGCCCACATTCTCTCTCCTTGATGTGGACGACTTCAAGCTCTCCTCATGTTTTAATTTGGGAAGTTAAACTAAGGAGATCCCCTAAACTCCTATGCACTTATAACTTTCATATGATGTCAAAAAGCTAAGAAAGGCTAATGGCACCGTATTAATGTTATCATGCATGAAATTTTTAAGCAACTTGGATGAAAAATTCATACAAAATATGAAGAAAGAGAGTTGCTCTATAAAAATAAAAGATAAACCAGAATAATAAGCTTATGACAATTTTTTATTTTAAACAAGACTATTATTATTTTTTTATTGTCTTAGCTTTTGTGATTTCTTAATATGGTATAACTGCTGATGATGATGCATTATCATGTTTTGCAATGGCTTTTGAAGGTGTGCAATTTTTGGGATATTAATCATTTCCTCCTATTCTAGAAGCCTGTTTAAGCTCAAAATAGGTTTTGAAAACATTAATCAACCAAAATCATAAAAATATGGCATATTCTTTTCAATCAATATTTCCGCACTCTTTGACAATGTTTTCCTTATAATCTTTTATTAATGAGTTCCCTTCTGAAGACAAAGAGGAACTAGGAAGAAGTGTTACCCTTTTCTTCCAACATTCTCAATAGTCATATGTGTCTTCAGCATCAACGATGGACATACCTCCTACTGAGCTCGAGGTTCTTGCCCTTGACAGCACCCAAAATGCATCGGTTGTTACAATTAACACAATTGTTTCATTAAATATTGTTGAAGGTCTAGATTCAATCGCAATTCCAATTCTCCCAAACTAAGAAGGCTTTGTTCATGGAGGAGATGACAGAGAGAAGTTCCTAGCACAAGCTTACCAAGACATCCATGGTCAACACTATAGTATTTATTAGGGCTACAAATTAATTGAGCATTTAACAAGCTATTCGAGGCGAGGCTCGATTACAGCTCGATTCAAAATCGTTTGTTTAAGTAATTAAATAAGTTTGAATATTTTTTAAAATACTCGACTGTTAAATAAACAAGCTTGAACAACTATGTGTTCAACTCATTTATATTCATGAACAATATCAATTAAAGCTCGTGAACAAGTACGACAAGAAGCTTGATATAAAGCTTATTAACTCATTAATATTTAATACAGAGCTCGTGAATAAGCTCGTTAAGAAAAGATTAATTCTTATTATAAATCTTTAATCAATATATTTTCACATAACTTTTAGTTTTATTATAATAAATGATTCTTATTTTATAAAAACACTGTCAGTGCCAAGTCCCGAGACCTAAATAAGAAAAGTGATTGGCTGTGTAAGGTAGTCGACAACAAGCATAAAACATGTTGAATAATCATGACATAAATCTTTTAATATTTTTTTGTTAATGCTGATGCTCCCTGGAAGTAACACACTGTATGGCTTGAATACAGTGAGAAATATACAAGGGCTGCTACACCGGCATTCGGGTTCAATGTTAAATAAGCAAGGGTTCCCACATCATGGACGAATGTAGGCAAATAAGCTAGTCCATAAAACTAGAATTAGAATATAAACTTGGAATATTGGTTCCCTTACTGACAAATTAATGAAATTAATAGATATTATAATTCATAGGAAGATAAATATTCTATACATTCAGAAAACTAAATGGGTTGGAAAGAAGGCTAAGAAGATTGATAGTTTATAATTTAAACTAATGATATTCATGTATGAATCATACTAAAAATCATATAAATATGATTATAGATAAGAGTTTAAAGAATAATATTGTAGAAATTAAAAGAATTCGAGATAAGCTTTAAAGATTGTATATGATGCTAAAATTATTAATATTATAAGTGCTTATGCTCCTTTAATATGTTTGAATATTGGTTCAAAATTAAAATTTTTGAAAGATTTAGAATAATAAATACAAAAGATACATTTTGAAGAAAGAATTTTTATTGGAGGAGATTTAAATAGACATATTGGTAGAGAGATAGAAGATCTTAAAAGTATTTATGATAGCTATGAGTTGAAATGATTAATGAAGATGATAAGATCATATTAGATTTTATTTAGCTTAAGATTTTATAATTACTAATACCTTATTTAATAAAAGAGAGGAGCATCTTATCACTTATAAGAATGAATATAATAAAATTGAGATTGATTATTTTCTTTATAATAAAAATAAATCGTTTAAACTGCAAAATTGTGAAGTGATTCTGAGTGAACGTTTATGTACCAAATATCACTTATTAGTTTTGGACTTTAAGATGAAGGGACGGAATGTGAAAAATAAAGTAAAACATTATTCTAAGATTAGATGGGGCATTTAAAGAGAACTAATAAAAAGATTTTAAGAGAAAGATTCAACATCTTAAGATTTTGTCTGTGCATGAGGAAGCTCTAAATGAGAATTTGACTCTTAACCGGACACAATAGAGAAAAATGATTCATGTAACAGACCCCACGTAGTGGGATAAAGGCTTGATGTTGTTGTTGTTTCTATGAAGAAGCTAATATTATGAAAGAAAAAATAGTTAGAGATATTAAGAATGTTGTAAAAGATATGCTTAGAGTATTAAATAGAAAAGTCCCTAATAGTAAAAATAGTTAGTAGTGGAATCAAAATGTGCAAGAAAATATCAAAATAAAAAGTTTTATTATAAAAAATTAGTTTAGATGTAAAAGCTCAAAAAATTGAAAAAGATATAAAAAGACTCGTAAGGAGTCTAAGACAGTTATATGCGATGCAAAAAATTTAACTTTAATGATTTCTATAATAAATTGGATACTGAGGATGGCCAAAAGATATACATTTAAGATTTAAGAAAAGTGGATGAGATATTTTATAAGCTTTTTAATGAAGATTGTGAGAATATAACTGACTTCAGTGACTTTAACACCCTAAATAAAAATAGAGATTTTATTTTTACCGTCATATTAATAAAATAAAAGTTAAAGAAACTTTTAAAAGAATGAAGTCTGAAAAAATTGTTGGACTTGATGATGTTGCAATAGAAGTGTAGAAATGCTTAGGAGATGAAGAAATTTATTGACTTACGAAACTTTTCAATATTATAAAAGATGAAAAAAAATTAGATAAGTGCAGAATGAGTGTGTTGATTCCTATTTTTAAGAATAAAGGTGATATACAAGAGTGTGTGAATTATAGAGGAATTAAATTAATGTGTTGTACTTTAAAATTCTAGGAAAGGGTTGTTGAGCATAGATAACAACATGATACTAATATTTTTCAAAATCAATTTGGATACATGCTGGGTAGGTCTACTATGATATTATACATTTATTAAGAGGTTTGATGGAAAAGTATAGAGAGAATAAGGTGGATCTACATATGATATTTATTAATTTAGAGAAAACTTATGATAAAGTTTCAAGAGAAGTGCTCTGAAGAGTTCTAGAAAAAAAAGGAATTAATAATGTTTATATTCAAGTCATTAAGAAAATGTATGTAGCTATTACTTGTCAAACATATGATAATGTATTTCCTATTTTAGTTGGATTACATCAAGGATCAACTTTAAGCCTGTATCTTTTTGCTTAAGTCATGGATGTTCTTACTAAACATTTGCAAGAGGATGTACCCTGGCGTGTGCTTTTGCAAATGATATTCTTCTTCTGATATGACTAGAGAGCGAGTTGAAAGTAAACTTGAATTATGGAGATTAACCTTAGAGTCTAAAGCTTTTTATTTGAGTAGATCTAAAACCGAAATACATATATTGTAATTTTAGCAGTAATAGTAATAGATATACTGGTGAGATTGTGATTTTGGGTGATCAAGTCATTAATAAGAGTACACATATTAGATATCTCAGGTCTATTGTTCAAAGTGATGGTAAAATAGGTGGGAGTATTCTTAGTAGTATTCAAATTGGATGGTTGAAGTGGAGGAATGTATTGGGCCTATTGTGTGATAGAAAAGTACCCTCAAACTTGAGGGAAAATTTATTAGATGGTGGTGAGACCTTCAATGTTTTATGGTGCAGAATATTGGCCATTAAAAGAGAAGCATAAAATTAAGTTAAGTGTTGTTGAGATGAGAATGCTTAGGTGGATAAGTGGCTTCACTTTTTGAGACAGAATGCAAAACGAGTATATACATGAAAAGGTTGGAGTTGGAGTAGCTCCAGTGGAAGATAAGATTAGAGAGAGTTAAATTGGATGATTTGATCACAAAAAAAGCCGGCCTTTCAATGACCCAATTAGGAGAGTAAATATATTATATTAAGCCTATGTTAAGAAAAGTAGATGTAGACCTAAAAAGACTTAGTTAAAAAATACTAGAAATAATATTTTTTATTAGATTTAAATGAGAATTTAACTTTTAATAGGATACAATGGAGAAAAAAATTCATGTAGCCAACCCTACGTAGTGGGATAAAGGTTTGATATTAATGTTGTTATTGTATTCTTATTTTATAAAAAATAGTATTTTTTTTTTGCTATGCTCATTTCAATAGAATCAATTTGTTCATAAACATAAGGTATTTGTTCATGTTTGTTGGATTGTTTGTTTAAAATGTTCATAAACAAACTTGTTTATAAGAAGAATTATTTTTCAAGCCCTTTTGTTTGTGAACATGCCCATTTATAGCTCGCAAAATACTCGCTAGATATATTTGTAAATATGCTCTAAATAATTGTATGTTGGTAGGCTCGATAAAACTCATTTATTAAGCCAATGAACATTTAGAAACTAAATTGCGTTAATAGGTCGATAAGGCTCATTTGTTCAAAACTCTATAAGCACAAAATGAACCGAATATGAATCAATATAAACATCTATCATTTTATATGAATCAAGCTTGAACACAAATAGAAAAGTAGGAATTGAACTCAAATCGAGTTTGAATAAGTTAATAATAAATGAGCTCAAACATGAACAAGTATATGCTTGACTCGACTCAGCTCGATTAGTTTGCAGCTTTAGTATATAGCTTTTTAAGGATGATGTTGACCATTGCTTAGCTATGAAATCTTTGAACAATTGGGGGAGTGATGAATTGATAGAGCAAATGAGCTTTATAGTTCATTTTTTGGTTAATATACCTACACAAATCTCTAATAATGACAACTAAAAGGGTGCAAATTCCATTCAGTGAGCAAAGGGGGAGATCTCTATCAACATAGAGGATCACTAATCTTGAAGCCCATGTTAAGTACGAAAGAAATATATATGAGTTTGATTGTAGAGTATCTTTTAATAATTTCAATATGCTGAAAGAATAGAAAGTGGGTGATTTTAACATGTTGAAAAAGATCTCAAGAAGATGACTTTAATGCTACTCAAAAAGAACCATCAAAGTTACTGAACTCATTAAAGTTGAACATAATACGATTGAGCAAACCCAACCACTACAGCTCAGTTAGGGATCAATCTCCCCATTGAAGATTTGAATATTAGTTATATAAAAATCCCTTAAGTAAAAAGGAAGCTAAACTCTTAAACATTGAGTCGACTTTTGGTGTGATGGTTAAAATTTTATTAAAAAACTCCAATTTTAAGTGTGCTCGTGCGGGAGCAATTCTGTGATGGGTGGCCTCCTGGGAAGTAACACCATGGGAAAAAAGGATATTGAAGAGGACGTTAGTTATTTAAGTGGGGAAGATTTTAAAACCCCTTAAATAAAAAGAAGTTAAATTCTTAAACATCAACAACAACAACAACAACAATAACAAGCCTTTGTCCCACTACGTGGGGTCGGCAACATGAATCCTTTTTCTCCATTGTGTCCGGTTCAAAGTCAAATTCTCGTTTAAATCTAATAGAGAAAGATCATTTCTAATATTTTCTAACCAAGTCTTTTTAGGTCTACCTCTACCTTTCTTAACATAAGTCAAATCTAATACCTCTACTTTCCTAACTGGGTCATCGGAAGGCCGCCGTTTTATGTGAACAAACCATCTAAGGCGACTCTCTCTAATCTTATCCTCCACTGGAGCTACTCCAACCTTTTCACGTATATGCTCATTTTGTATCCTGTCTCTAAGAGTAAATCCACTCATCCACCTAAGCATCCTCATCTCCGCAACACATAACTTAGTATTGTGCTTCTCTTTTAATGGCCAACATTCTGCACCATAAAACATTGCAGGTCTCACCACCATCTTATAGAATTTTCCCTTAAGTTTAAGGGGGACCTTTCTATCACACAACAAGCCCGATGCATTCCTCCACTTCAACCATCCAACTTGAATTCTACTGATAACATTCCCATCTATTTCACCATCACTCTGAACAATAGATCCAAGATATCTAAAACGTGTACTCTTATTAATGACTTGATCGCCCAAAGTCACAATCCCCTTACTAGGTCTATTACTGCTAAAATTACACTCCATATATTCAGTTTTAGATCTACTCAAGCGAAAACCTTTAGACTCTAAGGTTGATCTCCAGACTTCAAGTTTACCTTCAACTCCCTCTTTAGTCTTGTCAACAAGAAGAATATCATCAGCAAAAAGCATACACCAGGGTACATCCTCTTGTAAATGTCTAGTCAGAACATCCATGACTAACGCGAAAAGATATGGGCTTAAAGCTGATCCTTGATGTAATCCAACCGAAATAGGGAAATACTTGGTCAAACCACCTTGTGTTTGAACACAAGTAGTAGCTCCTTCATACATATCTTTAATGATTTGAATATAAGCATTATTAACTCCTTTTTTCAAGAACTCTCCATAGCACTTCTCTTGGAACTTTATCATATGCTTTCTCTAAATCAATAAATATCATATGTAGATCCTCCTTATTCTCCCTATATTTCTCCATCAAACCTCTCAATAAATGTATGGCTTCCATAGTAGACCTACCAGGCATGAATCCAAATTGATTTTGAGAAACATTAGTATCACGCCGGCCTACGCTCCATAACTCGCTCCCAAAGTTTTAAGTGTGTGACACATTAACTTAATTCCTCTATAATTCGCACAATCTTAAACATCGATGTGCCTTTTTGTGTAATGGTTGAAATTTTAATAAGAAATTTCAAGATTAAGCATGTTCGTGCAGGAGCATTCCTAGGACGGGTGACCACCTTGAAAGTTATACTAGTGGGACAAAACTGTGAGGCCATTAGGCCAATGCGGATAATACCCGGGTTGTTACAAAAATTATCCCACTAACTTCAATACAATTGTGTTAAACATAGTAGGCAATTTAAGTTTTTTTGTATGAATGTATATGTGTATCTATTTTAGTAGTAGTGTGACATTTGTCTCCGCATTCCACAAGTGTAACTAGTATGAACTATAATACAGTTATTTCTCATATTATTTGCGAGATGTGAGTATGTTTTATATACTTTTACGTGCAATTTTATTAAATTGAGACAAGTGAATTATCCATTAAACCCGCTTATACATTGGTATATAGTATAATCATACCGATTCCCTTGGATATATATTTATATATAGTCAAGGATCACATAACATATTGAGGCAAAAGTAATGATCAGATAAGCCTAAGAAAATGTCATATAAGATGATATGCATATGGGGGCAATGTGACTTATGTATGCAAAAAACTTACGAGCTATGATATGAGGCCTATGGGTTCTGAAGCCTATGGGATATAAAGCTAATATGACCACAAGAGCCAAAGGGCTATAGACCTAGACCTAGACATCCTAACATGGCATCTCCTGAGGCTAAAAAAAGAGGGGAATTGTGAAAACCCCTTAGCAAAAAGAAGCTAAACTCTTAAACATTAGGAGTTTTTTTTGCGTAATGTTTGGAATTTCATTCAGAAATTCCAAGGTTAAGTGTGCTTATGCGGGATCAATTTTGGGATGGATAACCTCCTAAGAAGTTATACCAACAGGCAAAACCATGAGATCATTAGATAAAAATGGACAATACCTTGATAGTTAAGAGTTTAGATTGTTACAAATAGTATCAGAACAATACACCAGCCGGAAGATGGGAACTAAGTGTAATATAAGACAAAGTATTATGCCATAGGGGCCACCTCTTTAATTATGTATGAGACAAAGTACTACATGGTAGAAACCACCACTTGAACTTATAAGGGCCACCTTTAAAATTCCATCTACCTGGTGGATAATTCTAGAATAAGGATACTGACGAGAACATTAGTTATTTAAGTGAGGGAGATTGTGAAACCCCTTAAGTAAAAAAAGCTAAACTCTTAAACATTAAAGTGCATTTTTGTGTAATTGTTGGAAATTCATTAAGAAACTTTAAGGTTAAGCATGCTCGTGTAGGAGCAATACTAGAATGTGTGACCTCCTAGAAAGTTACATCAATAGGACAAAGCGGAGATATCAATACATGAAAATCGTGCATGCTCGCATGATAGATCTTACAATTATATAAAGATTGTTGGTAATGTAATTCTATTCTTTTCTCTTTTATATTGCTCAATCTCAATTAACGCTAAAAGCTAATGTTTCCTTTACTTTTCAAAGGATAATTTTAGCACGTGCACTTTGAATTTCTTTGTTAAAATTGAATATTTCTTGTAGCTCATCTTTAATGATGCAACCAACGATTATCTGTTTAGTTCGATTGAACTACTAAAAAAAATCTAGCCATGCAATAATTGGTTTTTCCATAGTTCCATTTTGGTTGTGCCAAGCTGCAAAATATACAGAGCCACAGTCATTTAAATGAAGCCAAAGAATTACAGAATATTCAAGGGGACCATACAAAGGGCATTGTTTTCTCTTTATTTATTGAGATAGCATAAGGAGTTTCTGTCATCTTCTTCTTCATTTATCTTAGGATTTGTGTTGCTTGACTCTCGAGAGGTATAAAGCATTATGAATTTCACCGCCCCCTTCATTTCTGTTGAGGTGGTGTCCAAGTGCTCCTAATAAGGCCAAGCTTAATGCAGTTTTAATAAAATCCCTAAGGAGTTTGGTTTTAGAGCTTCTTAAGTTTGACGAGCATCCAACTTCATTTCGCTAGGGGAAATTTTTTTTAATGTAGACTATTTTGAAAGTGTGGCTTGAACATTCCTCTTTCTTCCCCTTTAATAGACATTTTGAATCAAATTTTACTTGTACCAAGTTGAATTCTGCCACTATTATCTCCATAGCTCAATTTCTCAACCTAAATGTCAACAAACCTATTTCTTCAATTCTTCCATGTGGGGAGTAAGGGCATTTTGAGTTCTTCCAATCATTTTGATAACCAGATGGATGTTTTAGCACCCCAACCTTAAAATAAGGATGCTAGAGATGATTATTCATTGTTTTTTCTTAGGAGTTGACAGGTATTGACTTCATCGAGCCATATGCCAAAAGATTCTTTTAACTTTTTTAGACCTTGGTGCAAAACCCTCTAAGAAGTTAAAAATCTACCGACATATCATACTTGACAATGGCAAATGGCGCCCCACGGCTCAAAATATCTCGTGGAGCCATGGCGCATAACGCACAGCGCGGCACACGCCATTTTAATCATGGCGCATAATGTTAAATAATTAATATATATTGATTAATATTAAATAACATTAAATAGCAAACAATAGATTGATTAGAACAAAATTTAAGCATAAATATCCGATCAATTAATGACAATTTTAAATCCTATAGAAACTTACATCAATAGATTTGGGCAGGATTTAAGCATAATTTAGCCTAAATCCTGCCAAATAGCAAAAATAATAACCTTAAATCCTACAAAAAAGTTAAATCCTTTATATTTTTTTAATATTTTATTAATTTGCTATTTAATTAATTAATAATTAATTATGATATTAATATAGAAACCTTTAAAAATTTAATTATAATTTATAATTTGAAACTTATAACATATTAAAAAAATAGTGCGCGTCATTTGTGCCTTGTGCCATGTGTTATTGGACATGCACAACGCAAATAGCATGCGCTATTTTGATACGCCCAGTCGTGCCGCCACAAGCAAATAGTGTCGTATGCAAGCCATGGCGCGCACCATTCTGCGCCATTGACATCTATGCGACGGATTAATCTGGATATGCCTAGGTTACTTGGCCTATGAGTTTGGAAGTTATGCTTCTTGTCTTATGTTCATATAAGACTGACTTACAAGAGATTTTCTTGAAAACCCACCACTATTACTAGGCCATGTAGATAGAAATCTTCCCGTGCTACAAAGTCTAAGGATGATATGATGCTATATTGCTAACATATTAAGAAGAGGAGAAGGATTAAGAAGAGATCATTGGAGGAAATGTGAGGTGAATTTATAGTAGGATTAAGATTGGTTTTAAGGGGTAAGTTTGTATGGGGGGGATTATGTGAAGAAATTTTTGGAGTAGTTTTCTTGACTGTTTTGGGTTCCTAGTTGCTGCTAGGAATTGGGGAAGTGTCAATTCACCTCTCGAACAGTGAATCAATTGTATCTTGTGTTTCTTTTGATTGAAGGTTATTATTTCAGCTTTAATAGTGTTGTTCCTGCATACCATTACTTTTTGTTTCTTGATTTTGGTGACTTTTTCATTGTTTGGTGTTGAATTTGTTCTAGTGGCTATTTTGGATGCCGGTTTGATCTCCAAATTATATCAAATTGGCATCAGAGCAAGTTTTTGGGACCGATGGTAGTGAGAAGAGTTGAGGCATTGTAAGAAAAGTTGGAGGGGGAAGTAGGGCAGTTGCAAACGGATGTGGGATCATTGAATGAGCATTTCCCAATGATGAAAGGAAGGTTTGGGAATCTAGAGGAGATGATGAAGTGGATGTTGGAGTTTCAAACTAAAGTGGCTCCACCGAAAGTAAGGAGGAATCAGGAAAATGACATGTTAGGGAAGACGGAGAGGTGGAAATTTTATAAGAGGAGGAAGGATACCCCACCTGGAGCCTCTACTGAGAAGGGGGATGGAAAGGGAATATGGAGGTAGGAGATGGAAAGGGAATATGGAGGTAGGAGGGAATGGGAAGAAGAGAACAGACGGGCTGAATTTGAAGGAAGAGGGGGATACGAAAGGAGAAGGGAGGAGAGGAAACTGTGGAGAGACCGTAATGTTCACTTCACGGAAGGCATGAGGGGCGGAAGGGGAAATTGTGGCCGAGGAGATCCGAAGGTCAGAAAGCTGAAAATGCCGATGTTTGAAAGTGAGGATGCGCATGGGTGGATCTATAAAGTGGAGAGATATTTTGCGGTGAACGAGTTGACAGAAGGGAAGAGGCTTATGGGGGCGGCATTATATCTCAAGGGGAAGACACTGGCATGGTACCAATGGAAGAAGATGAGGTACCCGATCCGTTTGTGGAAGGAGTTCAAGGACCTTTTATTAGAGCACTTTCGAACCAAACAGGATGGAGACTATTATGAGCAGTTCTTTGCTTTAACACATGTGGAAACGATGATGGAATACTGAGAGAGATTTGAGCTTCTATTGAGACATTTAGGGAAACTACCAGAGACAGTGTTAGAGGGCAATTTCATTAAGGGGCTCAAACCAGAGCTAAGAGCCACTGTGCAGGTGGCAAGACTTTGTGACTTGAGATAGCTATGGAGTTAGCCCAATTGATAGAGGAAAATAACTCACTTGAGAGGAGTAGTAAAGGGAACAGTTTTGGAGGTTCCTACCGCATGACGACCACCTTCCTTGCACCTAGGGTGCCAACTGTAACGGGTCAAAAGAAAGTGCCAAAGGAGAAAGGTTTGGGAGCTTGGCCGGGAGGAAATTTTAAACGGCTGACTGATATGGAGCTGCAGGAAAAATGGGCTAAGGAGTTATGTTTAAGGTGCGACGAGAAGTTTTCACCAGGCAATAGGTGTAAAAATCGCACATTGCTAGTCATTTCTGTTTGCGATGAAGAGAAGATGGGTAGAGTAGAGGCAGAAGGAGAAGTGGTAGAGGAAGAGGAGCCCTTAGACTTGGAGGTGGCGGAGATCTATTGAATTTTGTAGTGGGATTCATCCCGAATCACACTATGAAGATGAAGGGACATATAGGTGGGGAAGCGATTGTGATTTTGGTGGATAGTGGAGCTAACCACGATTTCATATCCAATCAGGCGATTGACAAGATGGGGCTAAAGTTGATACACATGGGATGCTTTGGAGTGATGATGGGTGCAGGAAAGGTGGAGAAGAGCAGGAGTATCTGTCAGGGATTGATAATAGAATTGCAGGGGGGATTCAGATCATGGAGGATTTTCTTTCACTGGAGTTGAGAAGTATGGATTTGATCTTGGGTGTGAAGTGGCTACAAAGCTTGGGGGAGACCAAGGTAGACTAGAAGGCCTTTGCTATGGAGATCCAGATGGAGAGAAGAAAGGTGGTTATTAAGGGAGACCCTAGGTTATCAAAAGCAATGGTTTTCTTGAAAACTATGGTGCATGCCATACAGGGTGAAGTAGTGGGATTCTTGGTGGAGCTCCAGAGCTTGGAGGGAGGAGACACACAGGAGATAGAGGACATTCAAGAAGAAGTTCAGCCGCTTCTCCAGCAGTTTAGTGAGGTATTCCAACATCCCCAAGGATTGCCTCCTACATGGGAGCACAAGCACGCTATTATTATGGAGTCTCCCCCATTACTGTCCAACCATACCGCTACCCATAAGTTCAGAAGGATGAGATTGAAAGTCTGATTCAGGAGATGCATGAAGCCGAGATCATCAACCCCAGTGTGAGTCCATTTTTTAGTCCTGTGTTATTGGTGAAGAAGAATGATGGTAGTTGACGATTCTATGTAGATTATCGTGCCTTGAACAAGGAGACTATACTGGATAAATTTCCCATACCAGTCATTGATGAGCTACTAGATGAGTTGCATAGCTAGGTAGTATTCTCAAAGATCGATTTGAAGTTCGAGTACTACCATATCAGAATGCGACTAAAAGACACCCACAAGACAGCTTTTAAAACTCATAAGGGATACTATGAGTTCTTGGTGATGCCTTTTGGCCTCACTAATACCCCTGCCACTTTCTAGTCACTTATGAATAAGGTACTTAAGCCTTATCTTCAGAGGTTTGCTATGGTATTCTTTGATGACATCCTTATCTATAGCAAGTCGGAGGAGGAGCACTTGAAGAAATTGGGGATGGTGTTGGGAACTTTGTAGGAGCACTAACTATATGCCAACTTGAACAAAGTGCACTTTTGCGCAGCAAAGGGTGGAGTACTTGGGACATATACTATCTCAAGCCTGTGTCTCAGAGGATCTAATCAAGATAGAGGCAATGGGGGAGTGGTCAGTGCCTAAAACCCTGAAGGGGCTAAGGGGGTTCTTAGGACTCATAGGATATAACAGGAAGTTTGCGAAGGATGCAGTTTTATAACCTAGCTATTGACAAAGCAGCTAAAGAAGGATAATTTCAATTTTGTGTTTTGGGGGTTGGGAGGGGGGCAGCCACTTAGGCATTTGAGTAACTGAAGAAAGTCATGATTAGTGTCCCTGTGTTAGCACTACCAGATTTCAGCTAGCAGTTTGTAGTGGAAACAGAACTCTCATGAGACACAGAACAATTCTCATTAAAGGGCAGCGCCCGTAGCTTATATCAGCCAAGTGTTAACGGCTAGAGCCATACTGAAACTAACATATGAAAGGGAATTAATGGCGATAGTGTTAGCAATTTATAAGTGATGACCTTACCTATTGGGGTAGCACTTCTTAGTCAGGACCGATCAGAGGAGTTTGAAATTCCTGTTGGAGCATCGAATGGTGATAGAGGAGCATTAGCGATGGCTTTCCAAGTTGTTGGGGTATGACATTGAGATCCCATACAAACCCGAGTTGAAAAATAAAGCTGCAGATGCTCTCTCCAGGTGTAGTGAAGACACCCATGTTATAGCTCTATGGGTTCCCATAGTAGTGGATTGGGAGGTCTTAAGGCAAGAGAGCAAGCAGAATGAAGAGCCGAGTAAAATCAGAGGAGATTTACTGCAGAACAAGGACAAGCATCCTGGTTACTCCTTAAGGGGTCAGATGCTGCTATACCAAGGATGGTTTATGCTTTTGAGGACATCACCACACATCGTTGACTTGTTGCAGGAGTTTCATGACACAACTATTGGGGGACATTTGGGAATCCAAAAGACATATCATCACTGGCAGTGGAGCTGTACATGATGGGAATGCAGAAGGATGTGCAGAAGATTATGGCCAGTTGTGATGTATGCCAGAAACACAAATACCAAGCTATGGCTCCATGTGATCTTTTACGGCCTTTAGCTTTGCCCAAGAAGATGTGGGAAGAGGTGACTATGAACTTCATTGAGGGATTACCTAAGTCAGAACGATTCACTGTGATTCTGGTAGTGGTGAATAGATTGAGAAAATATGCTCATTCCATTCCCCTTATGCCACCCATACACCGCGGTGTCAGTGGCAGCCTCATTCATAAGAGAGGTGGTCCGTTTGCATGGCATACCCGAGTCCATAGTGTACAATAGGGACAAGGTCTTTCTAAGCCATTTCTGGAGGGAGCTATTCAAGATGCAGGTGACTATCCTAAAGCAAATTACCACTTACCACCCCCAGACAGAAGGTCAGACGGAGATGGTAAATCGCAGTGTGGAGACTTATCTTCATTACTTTGTCTTAGATACACCAAAGATGTGGGCCAAATGGTTAGCCTGGACAAAGTACTGGTATAACATTTCATATCATACAGCAGCCCAGACAATACCATTTAAAATCTTATATAGGAGGGATCCACCCATATGCTACATTATGGGCGTGGAAACACATCTAAGTCCTTAGTGGAATAATACTTGGTATAAAGAGATAGGATCTTGGCAGAATTGAAAGGACATCTACAGCAAGCACAGTAAATTATGCAGAAGCAGACAAATGGACACAGGAAGGATGTGCAGTTTGAGATTGGAAACAGAGTTTATCTAAAGATCCGACCTTACAAACAAATGACTCTAGCTCGACGGAGGAATGAGAAGCTATCCCCCGATACTTTCATCCCTACGAGGTCGTGGAGCGCATTAGCGCGGTTGCCTATCGCCTATAGTTGCCACCAACTTCAACCATCCATCTAGTATTTCATGTTTTGCAATAGAGACGAGCCATTGGAGACCATAGACCCTCGGCAGGACTATCGGCTACACTGTCAGAAGATATAGAGGTAATATTAGAACCATTTTAGATGCAAGGGGTCCGCCAAGGAGACAAGGGGATCATGGAAGTGTTGATCAAGTGGAAGAATCTACCAAAGTATGAGGTGACGTGGGAAGCCTACAGCACTATCCAAAGGCAGTTCCCTAATTTCCACCTTGAGGATAATGTGACTTTTTGGATGCGGGTGTGGACCCCACCTGCGCAGCGGAATTCTAGAAGCCAAAAGGCTACTTTTTCGTGGGTCCTAGCATCTCTTTTCAGACTTATAGGAGGAGAAGGATTAAGGGGAGATCATTAAAGAAAATCTGAGGTGCATTTATGGTGGGATAATGATAGGTTTTAGGGGGAAGTTTGTATGGGAGATTATATGAAGAAATTTCTAGAGTAGTTTTCTTGGCTATTTTGGGTTTCTAGTTGCTGCTAGGAATTAGGGGATAGCCAATTCACCTCTCGAACAGTGAATCAATTGTATCTTGTGTTTCTTTTGATTAAAGGTTATTATTTCAGCTTTATTAATGTTGTTCCCGCATACCATTGTTGTTTTTTTCTTGATTTTTGTAGTTATTTTTTCATTGTTTGATGCTAAATTTGTTCTAGTGGTTATTTGGGTGCTGATTTGATCTCCAAATTATATCAGCATCCCAATATTTGCAAAAACAGCCTTCCTTTATCCAAAATTAACTTTCAACAAAGCTACACATTTATTGATAATGAAGCATGCTTGGAGATTTTGTTTGGGTCACTTGCCTCAAAGCCCAATACCACTTCTTATTCACCCCCATCACTGAAAATGGGATTGCAATTGATCAAGAAAGAGTAAACAATTTTCTTTAAGTCATTCATAATATAGACATAATGGTGAAGTAGCGGTAGAAAACATAGTGAAAATACAAAGAAAAGTATGATTGTCGTTGTGTCAAGGCCAACTTCCAAATAAGTGATCTTACATGGCTACATTTGGGCAAGGATCAACTTAGGGCAAAGATCTGTAGCAATATGTTATGGGCTATTCCAAATTATCAAGAATGATTAAAGGCAATATTTGTTGACTGAGATTGTCACAATACATGGAGATGCATTTCGTACTCAATGCAGAGAACTTGAAGCCATTTGAGACTTATATGTTCGATAGCAAGCTTGAAGAAGCCCTACATGCATGGATGGTCTACAAGGGAAGCAAGAGGTACCTGGATCTAGGCAATCTATCGAAGAAGAAAATAGTCACCATAAGGCATGTTCAAAAGGAGATCTACCACATCAGCAAGAAAAATTAATTTTCCAGAATAATAAGGAGTATGGGATGTCAACCTTCCCTCATTTAGAATAATAATTCACAGGAGTTATTACTCCAAAAAGGGGACCCATGATATAAAGATTAGATCAGATGGATACAATCAAATCATCCATGATTGCAATTTGAGCATCAAATTGTGAAAAAATTAAAGGAATCAAGACCGATGAGATTTTGACAATTTGATTTGTTGATGAAGATTCCTAGTGGTGATGATTCACAGATAGCATCATTGAGATTAAATATCAAGGCAACTGAAGTTAACAGGTGAGGATAGATTGTTGATATATTGCCTGATGATCCAAACTGGGATGCAAGAAAGTTGTCTCATTAGAGGCTGATCAAGAAGACAATGAGAATTATAGTGGCAGGTCAATATACGAATACTTTCCTAGTGGTGATGATTCCCAGATAGCATCATTGAGATTAAATATCAATGCGCCTGAAGTTAACAGGTGAGGATAGATCATCGATAGAATGCCTGATGATCCAAACTGGTATGCAAGAAAGTTGAGTCATTGGAGGCTGATCAAGAAGACAACGAGAATTATAGTGGCAAGTCAATCTACGAATACTTTTTAGGCCAACAAGCTCTAGATAAGGATTAATTAGAATTTTCTTTGAATAAGTATATTTTGAATTCAAAATTAGGACTTCCTTCTTTGTGGAGTTATTTTATGAAGGATAAGATTAGGCTTGAATTTAAATCTATTATATTTTGCTTATTTATAGGCCTTTTTCAACGACAAAATCATCAAATTCCTAACAAAAAATAAACCTTTCTTATCTCCTTTCCCTCTCTTAGTTGTCGAACATCAAAATATGAAAAAGCCATTGATCCCTTGCCTCTACCATAGTCTAGGGCTAATCCCTACTAATCTGTTGTCACCTCTTGCAATCCTTGTCAATCGGCCCTTCTTTGGCTATTGCCGCTTCTTGAAGGAAAAAATATGAGAGGAAAAGACATCAACATCATTTTAATTAATAGAATATCATGATCCTCCAAAATAAAATTTATACCATTTCCATAGTCAACTTTAGCGTCTTATTATATCTACTCCCTTAACATAAAGGTTTAAAGAATTAATATAATGTCATCCATAGTCTTTAGAGTAGGGCCCTCCAAGGACAAAGTAACTAATGATTGCTAATAAAATAGCAACAATCACAATTACAACTCGCTGACTAAAGTTAAAAATGGCAGCAAGCTCATAGCCCTCTGCTCATGGTAACAATAAGCTCCATGATATAATACTAATAATTAGAGCAAATAATTCAACAATTCTAAGCTATAAATTCAAAACCAAGACTCAATAACTCTTTGAACTATGGTACAACTAATAAATTCCTAAATAATGAAACTATAGCATCTAACAAAATTTAATACCTAACCCTGCACCATTTCTCAAAGCACGAAGCAATAATGTGATAAATACATCATCTAAACTAGTGAACAATCTAAAGAGTATACATGAGCAATCGCTTTAATCAAGAGTGCTCTTTCAATCGAAGGGAATAATTAACTATGAAAATTTGTGCGCAAAGTAAATCTTGAACCAGATAAAAATAAACCTGATATGCCAAGGGGGCTCCTTGTGGGGCCCAAGGGAGCTATTATTCATTATGTAAGGATGAGGAATCAAGGGGGAGATGTTTAGGAAGGTTTACTAATTGTGTTTATGTTATTTAGGAAGGTTTTAATTATTTAGGAGGGTTTCCTAATTGTGTTTATGTTGTTTAGGAGGGTTCCAATTATGTTTATTCTGTGTGAGGGCTATTTAAGGGAGAATTTTGTCTAGGGTTAGGATCTTTTGTTTGTTGAATTTTATTTTTAGGGTTTATCCAAGGTTCCTAATAGCAACTAGGATTTGTGAGAGAGTTGATCTACCTCTCTAATAGTAGATCAATTGTATCTTACATTATTATTAACCCGTTCGGAGGGATTTGCCGTAATACTGGTAGTAGTGGATCGTCTGAGGAAGTATACACACTTCATCCCTCTGAAGCACCCTTGCACCACAGTTTCTGTGCTTGATTCTTTCGTACAGGAGGCAGTGCGCTTGCATGAATTTTTAGAATCTATTGTATCAGATAGAGGCAAGTGTTCCTCAATCATTTCTAGGAGTTGTTCTGTTTACAGGGGATAGTCCTGAAGAAGAGCACAACATACCATCCCAAATAGATGGTCAGACAGAGGTGGTCAGTAGAAGCGTGGATACTTATTTGTGATGCTTTGTATTGAATACGTCAAAGAGCTGGGCAAAGTTGATTGCTTGGGCCGAGTATTGATACAACACTTCGTATAATTCAACCGCACAGACCACCCCTTTCAAGATTCTCTGTGGGAGAGATACATCTCATTTGATATATTATGGGCATTGCACTACACCAGTATCCAGTGTAGATCAATACTTAGAGGAGAGGGAAAGGATATTAACAGAGCTCAAGGGACATGTTGAGGGCTCAGTAGATCATGAAGAAGAAGGCTAATTAGCACATGAGAGAAGTACACTTCGAGCCATGAGACAAGGTTTACTTGAAACTGAGACCTGACCGACAAAAGATACTAGCCAAGAGAAGGAATGAGAAATTGTCCCCACAATACTTTGGGCCCTTAAGGTTTTGGAGTGCATTGGAGTAATGGCCTATCAACTGGGATTACCATCTTCGTCGGCCTTGCACCGAGTATTTTTTATGTCTTACAGCTGAGGTAGGCGATAGGAGATCACACACCGTATTGCGGCAAAAGGTAACAAGCAGGAGATACTAATGAAATGGAAGGATTTGCTGGAGTACGAAGCCACATGGGAGCCATACGAGATGATCAGGAGACAGTTCTCATCCTTCCACCTTGAGAATAAGGTGCATCTTTGGGGGAAGAGTATTGATACGCTAAGGGGGGCCCCTATTATTCATTATGTAAGGAAAAGGTATTAAGGAGGAGCTGTTTGGGAAGGTTTTCTAATTGTGTTTATGCTATTTAGGAAAGTTTTAATTATTTAGGAAGGTTTTCTAATTGTGTTTATGCTGTTTAAGAAGGTTCTAATTATTTAGTAAGGTTTTCTAATTGTGTTTATGTTATTTAGAAAGGTTCCAATTATATTTATTATGTGTGAGGGCTATTTAAGAGGTAGTTTTGTGTAGGGTTAGGATCTTTTGTTTGTTGAATTTTATTTATAGGTTTTGTCCAAAAATCCTAGCGGCGGCTAGAGTTTCTGAGAGAGCTGATCTATCTCTCAAATAGTAGATAAATTGTATATTGCATTATTATTGAAGGATAAATAAAAAATCAACCCCTATCTTTGTGTTCATGCATTCTTTATTCTCATTTATTTGTTGTTTTTACTTCCAAGATGCATCAAAACCCTAACAACATGATAAGTTTTGGTTATATAATTTGACTTCTAAATAACACTTAATTTTCAATACATTGGACCTCAACCTGCTTTTTCATGCATTCATTGACCTTGTCTTAAAACCAAATCAAGAATCAAATCAATTAGGTGAAAATCCAATCTTAAAATCCAAACAAGATTTGATGCTCCAAGCATTCATTAAAAGGATAAATTATTATAATTTGGGCATCAAATCATGAAAAAAATTAGGATTAATGAGATTTTTACGGTCAGATATGTTTATTAAAATTGCCAACAATGATAATTTCCATATCACACCATTGAGATTGAAGATCAAATCAGGAGTCTACAGGTGAAGATGGATCGTTGATCGAAAACTTGATGATCCAAATCAAAATGTAGGAAATCTGGATCATTGGAGGATGATTATAAGGAAGAATTGTCGTGCAGGTCAATCCAAGGATCCTAATCTAGCCAACAACCCTATATAATTTTGTATTAAAAAATGAGGGCTTCTTATTTTGTGAAGTTATTTTATGAAACATAAAATTAACCTTGAATTTTTTGTAATTTGCCTATTTGTAGGTCTTTTTTCAACAACAAGATTATCAAACTCCTCCCCCAAAAAATTCTCTCTTTTCTTCTCTCCCACTCAGTCGTTGAGCATCCCAGTAATAAAAAAGCCATTGTTTCCTTGCAGTCCTTACCAATCACTCCTACTCTGACTGTTGTCATGTCCTAAAATCTATGGTAAGAAAACTTAGTGAAGGTATCATTATTTTAATCAATAGAACATTATAGTGCCTCCTAAGAAAATCCTATACCCTTTTTTGGTATGTTTTAGCCTATTATTATAGACTCACATCATAACATTAAAAGGTTAGCATTAAATTATTAATATAAACATCATCCCTAGCCTTTGGGGTCCTCCTAGGATGAGGCAACTTATGATTGCAAATAAAACACCCAACGGTCACAACTTCAGCTTACTGATCATAAGCTGAAAGTCACTACAAGCTCACAACTCTATGATCATGGTAATAATAAGCTCCATCGTATAAGGAAAAATAGTTAAGAGTAAATCATTCCCTAATTCTAAGCTATACCATCAAAACCAAGGCTCTGTGACTCATTAAACTATGATTCACTTGGTAAATTCCTACATGATAAAACTATAAGATCATGAAATGGTTTACCATCTACCCCAAACCTATTTATCAAAGCACAAAGCATCAATATGATCAATATATAATACCATCTAAAATAAAGAACAATATAAAGAGTATAGCTAAGTAGCCTCTTTAATCGAGAAAGTTCTCTCAATTAAAATAGGTAATCAACTATGAGAATTGGTGCTTATAATAAGTTTTAAAGAAAATCAAAATAAAACCCTAACAAAATAATAAAATTTGGCTATATAATTTGACTCCTAATAACACTAAAACTTCAATATAGTAGACCTCAACTTACTTTTCAGAACCAAGCATTCTTTCTTCTGTCTTAAAATCAGATCAAGAATCAAATCAATTAAGTTAAAATTTATAGTCTTAAAATCCCAGCATAATTTGATTTTGCTAGTATGATAATTATTACCAATATTAACATTTTCTATAGTCAAGGCAATGCGACGTGTTGGATCTAGGAAGAGATCATATAAAGCCTCGATCCATCCTCTCTTCTCTACAACTCATCCTAATCCAATTATTTCAACATAAACTCATTACAGTCCGAGTTATTGGTCATCCAGCGTTCACACCCCATCTTTTAAATCTATATGTGCCTTGTTAGTGCTTTTTTTTTTGTGCCTTGTTAGTGCTAACATTGCAAAGTGGATGCAAATTGGAGGATTTGTTCATCAATCCATGAGTTTAGGATCTTTGATAGGATGGCAATGATGGCTACTAGTTGGAAGAGGAAGGAGAGAGTTGGGAAAGCCAAGGCGTTTTCTTGTAATACTTTGTTGAAGAGGAAGAAAGTGTGGGAGATAGAGATTGAAGAAAGGGAGTTGGAGAATGGTAGAAAGGAGGATTGGGTGACGAGAGGAGAACCAAAAGGAGCTGAGTAATTTTCTTTATATTCATTAGTTCACAAGTGTACATAAGGGTTACTAAACATAGGCATAGGGGGCCAAACCATATCACTTATTCATACAACAAATAATCCTTAAATACTTGGTAGTCCCAAAATATATAAATGATCAGCTATGAAGATGCATCAATGATCACATTAAGTATTGATGTTAATGGGTCAGATTTGCATTATCTCCAATAGGCAATAAAGAACTCTCCTATGGAAAATGAAAGTGGAGGTGGTTATTTCTAAGAACAAGGGTAATAAGGCAAAACACATTAAAGGAGATACATAAGCAATTTAGGGGAAGAGGATGATGATCATAACCATAAGCCCTATTAACTAGTGTGTTAATAGGAAAGATAGGAATAGGAGGCGATGAGGCTTAGGGAAGTAGTAATCGCACTTGTAGAAACACTATCAGGTAATTAAAGAGGCTCAACGCTTTATCTAAAGACCAAAAGATTTTCAAAGTTAAATCAAGCTAATGTTAATCTTCTGAGGAAATTCAATTACATAGGCATTATGTTTTGTAAGGGCCAAGCAAAAATAATGTGGAGCTATTTAAAGATTTTTGGAGGAAAGCATTTCGGTAGATACAAACAAGAATATAATGCCCTTCAAGGAATTCTTGAGCACTTCTATGAGTGCTTGTTATTGTCCTATACTTTCCAATTTGTTTAGCATTATGGCATCAAATATCAATATGAAATTATGGTATTTGAACATAATGCATGTCGGGGTAAAGTGGTAAGATATATAGTTGGATTGGGATGCATGCTATTAATAACTTCAATAGTTGGTGACCAATTGTGTGGTTAATTGAATTGGTACGAGAAAAAATTGTAGGAGTATTAGATCCCAAGTCCCCAAGCAATCCCCAACAAATTTCATAGTAGGTTTGCAAGAGAATGATTAAAAATATCAAAGTTATGAAAAAGTGTCAAAAGGGTTTTCCAAAAATATCCTGATAGAAAAAAGGAGGTATTTATGCAATCAAATGACTTCATTGAAGAATAAGTGTGCAATATGCAGGGCATCGATAATTTTTTAATAGTATAGAAAATGAGCCATTCTAGAGAATTGTTTGACATAATATAGATTTTATCTTGTCCTAAATTGGTCTTAGAAAATTCAAGAATGAGATTCATGACCATGTCTTCCCAACGTAATGTGGAATGGGCAAAATGATGAGAGGCCCCACAGGTTACTAGCTAGTTTTATCCATTTGGTATTGTGGCAATAGCCAAGAATGTTGGCAACATCATTCTTAATGTAAAGTCAATAAAATTGAGTTTTGAAAAGGCTAACGGTACCTGAAATGTGCATAACCAAATAAGGAAATCATGTAGCGATATGCAACGAATCCGCAATAATGAATGTTAAAGAGAGAGCCATCTCTTAGGTAATAATCAGATGGGGTTCATTACTAATAAACTCATGGATAATAAGGCAGAAGTCAAGATGTAGCTATCCTATTTCAATTAGTTAAAATCAGGCACTGAAGTTGCCATGGTAGACAAGAGTGAATGCACTCACTCAACTAAGTGCATCGATGACTTTGTAGCCACTCCAACACGCGCAAGACAAAAGAATGCTTTTGCAGAAAAGTGACCTACTTAGCATAGCGCAAGTTAAGTTTCTTCTGGGAGGGAATATATTTAATTAACTGGTTGGGTCGGCATTATCTAGATTAAAATAACTTGATTAGTAAATCTTAAAGGGCTATTTGGTTGCAAAATTTAGCAGAGAGTTATCTAGGATTTAGTCTAAGGGGCTGTTTGGTATCGGATTTACAGCGAGATTTAAGTCGGATTTACGCTAAATCCAGCCAAACGGTTTTTGTGCACGCGTTAAATCCCGGGATTCCGTAAATCCCGGATTTACGGATTTACGGCTTAAATCCCGGATTTACTAAATCCCTCGGTTCGGTGGATTTAATGGGATTTAGCCAAAGAAGCGCGCGAAAGGGAGAAAGTTACCTTCACAGCCAGCGAGCTCCCGTTGTTGCTTCTGATCAAAATGTCGTAACTTCCGATCCGACATGAAGGGAAAGTCGTCGAAGGAGTGAAGTCGAACAGCCACGAAGGAGCCAAAGAAGCGACGGAACAAGCGGTAAGGGGAGAAATATCGTTACCTTCGCAGCGAGCTCCCGGCGCGACTTCCGATCGGACAGAAACAACGTCGCGAGCGAATCGTTCGAAGCTCCACCCCTCACGAACCACACGCGAACGACAAGAGAAACGGAAGAGTAAAGCCAGCCCGCAGAAGAGGATTAGATTAATTATGAATTTCTTAATTAGTCATTAATTTAATTGCTTAATAAATTTAATTTAAAATATAACTATTAACTATTTAATTAAATAATTAGTGGTGTAAATTTAATTAAATAATTAGTTATTAATAAAATATTTATGAAAATAATACCCTAATTATAGTATTCATAATTATAATTTATTAGTCTTAATTAAAAATAAAATTAATAAGTAACTCAAGTTTAAAACACAAATGTATGAACTCAAGTTGATTTTATTATGTTTTATGCAATGATCTTGATGATCTTGATTTCATAAATTTCTCTTTTAAATTTAAATCCCTAACCGTCATAAATCCTGATATATGTTATCAAACAGTTTCTCAGGATTTAACAGGATTTAACATTTGACATACCAAACAGTTTTAAGGATTTAACACATTTTGGATTTACTAAATCCGGATTTACAGGATTTATTAAATCCCACTAAAGTTAAATCCCACTTGTTGCCAAACAGCCCCTAAAGCTTGCCAAACAATTTTTCGAACCACAAAATGCCAGCTAGCTTCTTAAATCCCAGTTTGCTCCCATTTTTGGCTAAATTTAAGATTTAGTAAATACCCGGGGAAGTACAATTTAAGAGTTTTACAAGACTTCACCTCACTGTGCCTCTTGTTTTAGTTCATTTAAATCCTAAATCTTAGAAATATATGTCAAACGATTTACAAGAATTTAACCAATTTAAAAGCTATCATGCCAAACAATTTTCATAATTTAACACCCCCATGATTTACCAAGCATGAATTTACAAGATTTACTAAATCCAAATATATTTCGAAAAGACTCGTTATCAGTGAACAAGTAAGTAGATTTAGAACTAGGGTTTCCGAAAGTACCGATTCCGCCGATGAGGCAAGAGACCGCCACGATCGGCTCCTGGACAACGAAGATCTTCAACTTCTCCATCACCCCCATTTCCCTCTTTCGTCAGCTAATTTCTCCTTCGGGTAGTTCAGAGCGAATGCGCGCCCGATCCTGCCAGCTCGAAGAATGATAGCCCGGGCCTGGACGTTTTGGACGGACGGTACGGGTGTCGATTGGAGACGCGACGGGTTGCGGGTTTGGTTTTATTTTACGGCTGATTTATTTCTCGGATTTCGGTTCGGCCCGCTAACCCGACCGATTTTAACCGGCTACATACCTAAATTGCTAATGACCATGAACCAACCAAAAATTGGTCCGCCACCAATTTAATCCAACCCGAATCCAGCGGATTAGACAAAAAGGGTCAGGAATTCATACCCGGATCTGACCCATCGTGTTATCAGGTTGACTCAACCCGCTAACCCGGGTTGTGAGCAGGGTAATAGGCGAGTGAGGGTGTAGGCTAGGAGTCGAGCGCAAGTGTGAGGTGCACAACGTGAACAGGCAAGGGCGAGGCACTAGCAGAAGTTGTGCGGCTGCGGGGTGCGAGAGCAAGCTACAGGCAATGCAAGTGCGGCTGCCTATGCAGGTGTGGGTGTGGGTGTGGGTGTGGTGCGGATGCGCAGGCAGTGCATCAAAGCACCAGAGCCTGTGCGGGTGCGAGAACATAGTTGGGTAGCCATAACTCGGGTCAAATCCTGGTCAAATTCGGGTTAGCAGGTTGACACAGGCCTGACCTGATTTTTTAAACGGGTCATAAATTGGAACCTAAACCTGACCCGTTTGTTAAATGGAAAAACTTAAACCCGATTTTTCTTAGTCGGGTTTAGGTCAGGTTAACGAGTAGAGTTAAAATTGACACCCCTATCCGAGGCTCCCAATCAATCACGTTGTGACTTCTAATTTCTAAAGGTAGGGATTTTTTTTCTTTTTCTGCCATAGGCCCATAGGTGAGACGAGCGATCAGTGATCGCCCGACTCTTCCTGCCTGTTGCCTCCTTCCCTCTTCTCCCTCTTCATTTCTCTCTACATTTCTGAAATAAATGAAAGAAAGAAAAGGTTTAGGTTAAATAATAAATTTGTAAATCAATTCATCTCATTCTTCTATTTTGAGATGATCGTTGCATTGGCATTTTGGCTCTAGTTTTTTGTAGGTTGAGGAAAAAATATTCATTCAGATTTCTAGGTTCAGCCTAATGTTAGCTTCCCTTTTTTCCCCGACATAAATGAGTTGATGAGACTAGTCTGGTCAAAACAGGTTTAGAGTGGGTCTAGATCAGATTCATGATTTTGACCCATTTTGTTAAATGGGTCGAGTTGGTTCAATGTGGGTCAAATTTGGGGCAGAACTAAACTCAAACAAACAATACATTTTGACAACCCATAGTCCAAATCTAGTGAGAATCAATTTGCTTAGATTAGCGCCTTCATCTAGTTAGTGCTCTGAGGGCCAATTTGTTTAAAATTATCTAGAAAAAAATATATTTTAAAAATATTTAAAAAATGATATTATTCTTTATAAAAATAATTTATTTTTTGGTGCATCAAATATATGCTTTTAGGATTTGAAAATTTTCTAAAAGAATGAATAAAAAATAAAATTAATTAGTACTAAAATCTTTTAATATTAAAAAATATATATTTTTGTAAGAAAGTAAAGTTTTTTGTTTTTTGAAAGGTGCAATAGCAATAGCATAAAAATAAAAGGCCTGGTACAAACTACCAATACAATCATATTCCTCTTTTAACAGATGAAGAAAAACAGGAGGAATATTACCTATACTAATATCATCCCAACAAGTTACTATTAAGAGCAAAATTAGCACATAGATCTGCTAACTTATTACATTTCCAACGAACACAACTAAAAATAACATTATGAAAATATTTGAGGAGAGCAAACTCTACGATCTAAATGCCGGTCATATCACCATCCATCTTCTTCATAACACCTTGAAGGAATTTGATGACATTAATATTATCCCCTTCAATTATAATTCATTTATATTGCAACATCCACTCTTGCATGATCGGACTCAAGGAATGAATAGCTAACTAACATCTCTAACCGAGATACATCCCAATGTACACCACTGAACCAAATACCAATAAAAACCTTCCTTTATGATCTCGGAATACTCCCCCAACACCAGCCTTATATGACGGTAGTAAAAAAGCATCAACATTAACTTTGATCCAATCGAGAGGAGGAGGGTGCCAACAATTCTTCAACAGTCGATCTGACTGATTAACACCCCAGATGCCTAAAGTTAACATAGCACACCCAACCGAAGATGAGAGTGAGGCAAAATTAATCGAATAAGCTACAGTAACCAAACTACTATCATCATTACCACCATAAACACCTTTATTCCTAGATTTCCAAGATAGATAGACAACATTACAATAAAGCTTAACTAAAAACATATTCTTGGAAGATTGGCGCTCCAATCACAAGCAGCATTCATCAAAAGAACCAAGAATTGAAATGTAGAATCCCCATTTATTCAAAATTTGAATTACCTGAATCAACTTCAAGCAACTCACCGCCACATGTTCATAATCCTCCACCACCATACAGCCTCTAGGACATGAATTATCTTCTTTTAATCTTCTATGAACCAAAAATTAGAATGTAGGGATAGCATTATGAAACATTCGCCACCAGAAAACTTCAACACGTGGATTCAGTTTTATCTTCTTAATCCAATTCCAATACAAATTTTCAGTCAGATTATGCATCGAGGACTTAAATGCTAGTGTAGAAATTGATTTCCCTGAACTTTGGTGAATAAGTTCCACTTGATCTTTAGCCAACTCAGGAAAAATCTAAATTTCAGAAATCAGCATAACCAGTTCTTCACCAAAATAATTCTGAAGTTCATCCTTATTCCAAACTCCTTCCATTATGAACTTATCCACAGTCATGTCATAGCTCCCTTGAGTTATAACAAACGTAGGCTATTGCAAATCTGGGTTTCTAGGACTATGATTTTGATGATTATAAATATTTCTGTTTCAGGTTGATTGTATAATCTTTCAGGTCCGCAAGATTAATTGCAAGTTCAAGCCAACCCAAGATCGAGTTAGTCTGTTTTATAATTCAGGTCCAATGTACTATTTTCATCTTTATTGAGTCAAATATAATGTAATTGATCCCCTAGCTAAGTAATCTTACACACACACTCAGGAGGAGAGTTTTAGTGAATTAGAGTTTCTGTTCATTTTTTATTCTGATCGTTCTGGACGATATTCACATCATCCTGGACGATCTAGTGAAAACAGAAACCCTAATTAGGGTGATCAAGTTAAGTCTGTCTGATTAAGTAGATCGTCCTGGACGATCCATCAATCGTACAGGACAATAGGCTCAAATCCGAAATTCTCAACCACCAGTTCAAATTAGGCAAGATTTTATTTTTAGAGATTTGGTCTGATCATCCCGGACGATACGTGTATTATCTTGGATGATCCTTGACAATTATACCTAAATTAATCTGGTAATTAAGGTAAGCAATTAATACCTGATTGATACAATCATATCGTCCCGGATGATTGCAATATCGTACGGGACGATACATGCAAAATTTTGACAGTCCAAAGCATTTCAGCTGGCCGAATAGAACTATCCTTTATACGATATTCCTATTTTGAGCTTATCGTACGGGACGATATAGATATCATCCCGGACGATCAAGTCATTTTAAATCGTACAACACATTTTGTGCAGTCCGATTAGCACGATGCTCATGATGATTTTGGCTATTTTAAACTAATCGTACAGGACGATAGAAATATCATCCTGGACGATCAAGTCATTTTTAGATCGTCCAGCCTAAGTTATCCTTGATGAACAGAACTATTTCCTGGATGAAATTCTTGATTTACACTAATCGTCCTAGACGATCACAGAATCGTACGAGATGATCTGAACAAACTTTTCTTCTGATCGTCTAGAGAAACCAGATTGTCCAGGCTAAAATATGAGATTTTGTACTAATCATACAGGATGATCCGTCGATCATTCCTGATGATCTTTGACGGTTAGTTGATATTTAGGGCAATTTTTTAGCCCTTCTTTAAAAGATCTTTTTCTTTTAACAAGAAAAATCTTTTGCCACTTTTTTTTCTAGAGAAAACCTTGAAAGAGAGAGAGAGAGAGCTTGGGAAAACCTTGAAAGAGAGAGAGAGAGAGCTTGGGAGAGAGAGAGAGAGGATCTTATGAGGGGGAGTTTATGAGGGATTCACAAAGGTTGCTCCAAGCAAGGATCTGAGTCGTCTTCTCCGTTCGTCGTCACTTTTCTTGTCGGTGTCTCTATAGGAGGATCGTTCGCAAAAAGATCCGGGTTCTCTGCCTGCTTCAGGAGGAAGCCAAAGGAGTCTAAGTTCTCTGCCTGCTTCAGGAGGAAGCGAAAGGAGTTCAGGTTCTCTGCCTCACTGGGTCGGTGGAAAGGAGTTTTTGTACAGGCTTCTCTGCCTTGCTGTGGGAGCAAAAGGAGAGTCACTTTGTGTTAGTGCAATACTCGGAGGGGAGGCTCTGTGGAGTGGATGTAGGTCAAGTTGACTGTACCACTATAAAATCTGGTGTGTTCTTTTCAATTACTTTATGCACTTATTTTTTGTTGGTGATTGTGTGATTATTCTTATTATTCTGTTATCGTTAAACATCTGCATAACATCGCATGACTGTAAAAGTTTTAAAACATTTAAAAAGATTTTCGTAATCATTATTTTGCTCTCGAATTTTTAAAACTACCAATTCACCCTCCTCTTGGTTAGCCTCGGGACTTATTCATAAGGGTTTAGCATCCCTATCGAACTTTCAAGTGGTATTAGAGAGGGATTCAAAAATTAAGTTTAAAAACTTTTGAATTTGATCCATGGCTAACTTTTGTAATCGTAATATTGCTGAAGGTTATTCAATTACACGACCACCATTGTTTGATAATATACCTTTTGATTTTTGAAAAACTCGCATGTCCACCCTTTTACAATCAATTGATTATCGCATGTGGATGCTTGTTAAGGATGGCTATAAAGCGCCTTTTAGAATGGTTAATAATGTTAAAATTGAACTGTCTTTCACTGAATGGACTCTTGATGATCGGGACTTATCCCAATTAAATGCCAAATATTTGAACTATTTTTTCTGTGCCTTAAAATCTGAGGATTACATGCGTGTCTCTACTTGTACAACTGGTAAAAAAATTTGGGATAGATTATTCATCACTTATGAAGGTACAACTAAGGTTAAGTAATCTAGATTGAACATCTTACTTCATGATTATGAACTCTTTGGCATGAAACTTAGTGAATCAATTTCTGAAATGTATACTAGGTTCACTCAAATTATCACTTCTCTACATGCTTTAGGAAGAGAACTCACTAACTATGAAAGAGTGAACAAAATTTTTAGATATTTTCCTTCTTCGTATGATGCTAAGATAACTATGATCACTGAATCTAAAGATTTGAATACTTATTCTATTGATAGCTTACTTGGATCACTCATTGCTTATGAGCAAGGGGTGAACCAAAGACAACTTGATGTAGGTGAGAAGAAGAAGGAGAAAACTGTGGTGCTGAAGGCCAACGATAATGACACTGATTCTTCCGGGTCTGATAGCGATGATGTTGCCTTAATCACTAGGCAATTCAAAAGCTTTCTAAGGAAGAAACATAAGAACTTTCAGAAGTGGAACAATGGTAAGTCTAGTAAAAATTTTAAAGGTTCATCTGATACTGTTTATTTTGAATGCAGGAAGCCTGAACATATAAAGGCTGATTGTCTTACACTTAAGGCTCATCCAAGCAAGGAGAAGGGTGAGGAGAAACCCAAGTTCAGGAAGGACAAGAAGCGGATTCAAAAGGTATTCTGGGCAGATTATGTATCTAACTCCTCTAAGACTGAAGTTGAGGAGGAGACTACAAATTTGTGTCTGATGGCTGATGATCATCCTGGTCAGTCTGATCAAGAAGAGGTATATGAGCTTACTTATGACCAATTATTTGATATTTATAAAAAAATTCATTCATCATATAGGAAACTTAAGAAAACTCATACTAGCCTGAAATTAGAATTTCTGAATTTATAAAAAGAGTATGAAATTTTGATTAAAGATCATTCTACACTTGATAGCAATCACATATCTTTACTTGATGAATTTGATAAATTGAATAAAAAGCATTCTGAATTGATTACTGAGCATGATTCATTGAAAATCTTACATGTTGATTTAGAAAGAGCTTTTAAAGAATTAGACAACATGGCATGTGAAGAGGAGAGTAGTAATGGAGTATTGAAATTTGAAATTGTAAGTCTTAATAAGGAGAATGAATTTTTAAGAGTAAAAATTACTACTTTTGAGAAAAAATAAAATATCTCCTACTTTTGCACAGTTTTATGCACCTCCACCTTTTGAAGAATCTTTTTCAAAATTATCAAAGCATGTTTCATTCAAACCTAGGAAGAGGCACTATCTCCCACGTAGATTAGTTAACCTTTTTCCTGGTGTTAGATATTTTTTTAATGGCATGTTAGGACACATCTCCAACACCTACACTGTTCATCCTAGTACACATTGGGTGTGGAGGCCTAAATTGCATGCTTTATAGCACAGCATACATGCATTGCATTCTTCTTTTCATAAGAAGGAACCCAAACCTGTTTAGGTTCCTAAATTTGACATTTGATAATTTTATAGGTGTGCTCTCACAAAAGGCCTCGTGAGAGCATATTGTACCTGGACAGCGGATGTTCAAGACATATGACAGGAGATCCAAATCAGTTCATTTCATTGGAGACCAGAGTTGGAGGCAAGGTTACACTTGGAGACAACACCACCAGGAAGTTGGTAGGAGCAGGTATAATTGGTGATTCATAAAATTTTATTATTGACAATGTTTTACTTGTAGATGGATTGAAACACAACTTGCTGAGCATCAACCAACTATGTGACAAAGGATACAATATCAAGTTCCTTCCCACTTACTGTATTATAAGTTTAAATGACAAAATTGTTTTGTAGGGACAAATGATCAATAATGTCTACATGCTGGATATAAGCTGTTTTAAAACTGATGTTTCAATTTGCTTAAAAACTACTGCTGATGAGTCTTGGTTGTGGCACAGGAGATTATGTCATATCAGTATGAAAACCCTTAGAAGAGTCACCCAAAAGGACTTAGCTAGAGGTGTCCCCAAGCTTAAGTTCACTAAGGACCACCTGTGTGATGCCTGTCAATTAGAGAAGCAAGTCCACTCATCTTTCCACTCAATTAAGGACATCAACACCTCTAGACCTTTAGAAGTCCTTCACATGAATTTGTTTGGACCTATTAGCACTGCTAGCTTAGGAGGAAAAGTCTATGGATTTGTGATTGTTGATGATTACTCGATGTTCACTTGGATTAAATTTCTGTAACATAAATCTAAGTCATTTGATGAATTTAAGTCTTTATCCACTTGGATTCAGAGGAAGTTAGGTTATGAGATCTTGACTATTTATAGTGATCATGATGGAGAGTTTGAAAATATGAGGTTTGGAATATTCTGTGAGAAGCAAGGGGTTAACCATAATTTTTCAGCTCCTAGGACCCCTCAGCAGAACGGGGTAGCTGAAAGGAAGAACATGACCTTAGTGGAAGCCGCTAGAGCTATGCTTGCTGAGTATTCACTTCCAAAATACTTTTGGGCTGAAGCGATGAACACTACCTTTTATGTGCTAAATAGGGTGAATGTTTGATCAAATTTGAATAAGACACCTTATGAGATCATTAAGGGCAGAACTCCAAACCTGTCCGACCTTCATGTCTTTGGCTGTAAGGTTTTCATTCTGAATAATAGGAAATCATCCTAAGGAAAATTTGACCCCAAATCTGATGAAGGAGTGTTCTTAGGCTATTCTAGTGTGGGGAAATCCTTTAGGATGTTTAATAAGAGGACTTTGGTGGCGGAGGAGATAACTCATATGGTGTTTGATGAATCTGATCCTAAGGGGACTAAAATTGAGGAAGAAGAAGATGTAGGAGAGATTACCCAAGGAGTTAAAAATATAAATATGGAGGAAAGGGTAGAACCTGAAAATACTTTGCCTAGAGATTGGAGATATACTTCGAGTCATCCTAAAGAATTGATCTTAGGAGACCCTTCTGAAGGTATTAGAATTAGGAACTGACTTAAGAAGGAAGTAAACCATTCTGCCTTTATCTCAATGACTGAACCCACCAACATCAATCAAGCCCTTTCTGATGAGTTTTGGATCTTAGTTATACAAGAGGAATTGAATTAATTTATAAGGAATGATGTTTGGGAGTTAATAGAAAGACCTAGAAATCAAAGTGTAGTGGGAACCAAGTGGGTCTTTAAGAATAAGATGAATGATTCTGGTGTGGTAGTTAGGAATAAGGCAAGATTGGTGGCTAAAGGATACAATCAAATTGAAGGGATTGATTTTGAGGAGACCTTTGCCCTTGTAGCTAGGTTGGAAGCTATTAGAGTGCTACTAGCCTTTCCTATTATAAGGGATTTAAGTTATTTCAAATAGATGTCAAGAGTGCCTTTTTAAATGGGATAATAAAAGAGGATGTCTTTGTAGAGAAACCCCCAGGTTTTAAGAGTTTCTAATATCCAAATCATATTTATAAATTAAAAAAGGCCTTATATGAATTGAAACAGGCACCGAGAGCTTGATATGAGAGGCTTAACACATTCCTACTAGAAAGAGAGTTTGGTAAGGGGAGCATAGACACCACCCTTTTTCTTAGGAAAGTAGGAGATGATCTACTCATTGTCCAGATTTATGTTGATGAAATACTTTTTAGATCTTCTGATAAAAATTTATGTGATGATTTTTCTAAAATAATGAGTAAGGAGTTTGAGATGAGTATGATGGGAGAATTATCCTATTTTTTGGGGTTTATCATTAGGCAAATGGATGATGGAACCTTTCTGAATCAATCAAAATACACTAAGGACATCTTTAAGAAAAATGAAATGGACAAAGCCAACCCAATCAATACTCCCATGAGTTCCACTATTTAGTTAGATAATGATTCAAATGGAAAATTTGTTGATCAGAATAAATTTAGGGGACTAATTGGATCACTGCTTTACCTGACTGCTAGTCGACCTGATATTATGTTTAGTGTTTATCTTTGTGTTAGGTTTCAAGCTGATCCTAAAGAGTTCCATCTGACTGTTGTTAAGAGAATTTTTAAATATCTTTTAGGGATCCCAAACCTAGGAATCTGGTACCCTAGGCATAGCACTTCTTTTGAGATTATTGAATATTCTGATTCTAACTTTGTAGGGTGTAAAGTGGATAGAAAGAATACTTCTGGAACTTATCAATTCATAGGACAGTCTTTAGTCTCCTGGTCCAGTAAAAAATAGAACTCAGTTGCACTTTCCACTACTGAAGCTGAGTATATTGCCTTAGGAAGTTGTGTGGCCCAAGTTATTTGGTTGAAGCAACAAGTTTTGGATTTAGGATTACCTATTGGCACAATTTCAGTTCTATGTGATAACACCAGTACCATCTGCATTTCTAAGAATCTAATCTAACATTCTAGAATCAAACACGTTGATATAATGCATCATTTCATTAGGGACCATGTTACAAAAGGGGACATTGAGCTACATCATATAGCAACTGAAAATCAACTGGTTGACATCTTTACTAAATCATTGGCCTTTAACTCATTCAGCATTTTGAGGACCAGATTGGGTGTGATTGACATAAATGCATGATTCTGATGACTGATAATTTCTGAGTATTTTTTGTTTTTCTTTTATTTTTGTTAGTCTTTTGATTTGATTATATGTTTCTTGTTTTATTTTCATTCATTGCTGATTTCCTTTTATTGTCAGGTGTTTTTTTTATTTGAGTATTTATTTTGATGTGATTTTCTACTTGTTCTTGATTTATTATTTTATTCTTTTTAAAATTAAATCACTGCTCACTACTGCTGATAAACTAGATTCCTGACTAAGAGTTTTGCCTTGTTTTGTTTGGAAGCTTGTAAGAAGTGATTGACTCCTCTGAATCTGTTAAAGGGAAGAAATGTTGATGATTATTTCTTTTCCTCTAACTCTCTTTAATGGTGTATTATTTCTTTTGGATAAAAATCTTCTTTAAAATTAAAAAATTGGTTTTTGAAATAGAGATTTATTTTATCTTCTTACAGTAATCTATCTCATATGAATAGTATTTTCAAAGTTTTGGATCATTATTATGTTTTCTTAATCAAGTAATTATACTTATCATATGATGTATTATTTTTATTCTGTGAATTACTCCTCCTTCTTATAGAGAGTGCATTTTGTCCTCTCTTATGTCTGGAAGGTAATTTCACAACTGAATTTATTTAACGATTATGAAAGGAAGCAAGCTTACAAAAGATGCATAGTGCGTCAAATAATTTGAAAAAGAGGCACAAGATGAGCCAAAATCTGAAAAGATGCGAAATGTCGCCAAATTAAAAAATATACAAAGTGTATTAAAAATTAAAAGATGCACAGTGCGTCAAATAAATTAAAAAAGAGGCACAAAATGAGCCCAAACCAAGCTTTGTTTCCTTTTAGATCTTTAAATGTCTCAGAAAAATCCATACACCACTTAATATTTTCAAAAGCTTGAGATTGAAAATCATGATTTTTGATTCCTTACTTTTTAATACTATTTTATCAGATATTTTTCTGGAATGAGGCTTGAAAGGATCTCTTCTTGAATCTATTTTTTTTCTTTTGAATTCGATTTTTGTTTGAAAGGAATTTGAACCTATAAGGTATCCGAGGTAGGAGTTACGAAAGTTAATTTTCTAACTTTTTTAGATTTCAGCATTGTCGATCTTCTTCTTATTGGTTTTTGGATTAAAAATCAAGGAAAAATTCTGATTTACTGGAGCTGATCTCAAAAAACAAATTATTATTTTCACTATTATTTTTCCTCGTTTCTATTTTTATTTGATGTAATTTTGAATTTTCCTTTTTGTGTGTTTTTTTGGATCCCTGATCTTTCCTCTCTATCCTCATCTTTTTTACTTTTTCTTCACATCATCCTGGACGATCCACACATCATCTTGGACGATCCATGCATCGTCTTAGACGATCCATTCAAATTATCCCCCCACTTGATCCGACGGCTGATATGCACCAATTATTGGTGATCATCCTGGACGATCCACCTTATCGTCTTGGATGATCCACGTGGCAGTAGTTGGAAGATTTAAATTTAGCCCCGGCCGATTCATTTATTGCCTATCATCCTAGACGATCCACATAATCGTACAGGATGATACCTTTTTGTCAAAAGTCATCCAGCTGTCCCCTCGAGACGATCGTCTGTCTCTTATCATCCTGGATAATATCTGATCGTCCTGGACGATCCGACATCCTTTTTGACCAATCGTCCTGGATGTCATAATTGCACCTATCGTCCGGTATGATCCTGCGATCGTACTGGACGATCTGGACAATTTCTATTTAAACAGCCATTTTCTAAGTTTTTTACTCCACTCTTCCCTCTCCTTACTTGAATTGTGTTCCTCATTGGTGGCAGAAAAAGATTAAGGCAATGCGGTGCTAGTTCCTCCCAGGGAAATACCGATTTTTGCTTTCCTGATACAGCTAATCAAGCTGCCTTTCAAAGATATTCTGATGCTGGGATCACTATCTTAATTAAAGGTAAACCCATGGACCCTGATATATCCGATACTTGATTTATTCTCTCACACCTCCCTCACTTTCATTCTTACTCTGGCCTTTCAATTCAACACTAAACTCCTTAGGGTGTTCTTTGCAAATCTGTGCATAACCTCTAATTACTCCACCCTTCAATCATTCGTTAATCAACGACTAGTGGAATTAACCCGTGAGGACTTTAATAATATCCTTCAATTGTCAAATTCTGGCGATAAGCTTCATCTTGTAGCATCTAATCTTGATTTTAATTGGAGTGTCGCCAACCACTTCCTTGTAACATAAATGCCCCATTCCACAACCAGCTCTGTTCCTCCCTAGTCAAGGATACTCAGATAGTCCAACATGTCCTTCGCTCCTCTGTCATTCCTAAAGCTGGGGATCGCATCCACATCACTCCTCTACTCTCCATCACCACCTACTACATCCTTGCCCATCGTGACTTCAATGCGACTGACTTAATTTTTTGCTACATTGAACAATTGACTTCTATTCAGGATCCAGGCCACATGAGATGCCCTGATCTAGCCTTAGGACATCTCATCCACTATGCCCTTCAAATGAAATACAATTTACAATATCCGGGACTACCCAATGTTCCCCCTTCCTTCTTCTCCAACAATGCCTTCCATGTTCTGCACAGCACTCGACTTCATCCGGAGCCTGCCCCGGATGTGGAGGGAGAAGAGGAAGAAGCTGCTCTGGTACCTGCACCTGCTCCTCTAGATAGAGTCCCCTCTGGATTATCTAGTGCACCACTTTGATCAGTGGGAGACTCATTTTAATTCCTACGTGACTCAACAATAGGAGCAGCACGACTAGGGCATGGCCTGGTTTGGTGAGCAGTTCTTCACCATTCACAGTTACTTTAATCCACCACCACCTCCTCCGTCTGATCAGGATCTGCCTCTTTATTAGATTATTTGTTTTACTTTTTTTGTAATCTGTTAGTTTGCTGTTGTTTTTGTCTTTTATGTTCCTCCTTTTTGTGATGTCAAAAGGGGGAGTTATTTTTGTGTTGCAGTAGTTTCATTTTCATTTGTTATTTTTGTAATAGTTGTGTCCTTTCTTGTATTGAATGTCATTAGTTATTAATGATTAGTAAAATTTATCATCTCTCTCCTGTGCTTTACTTACTATAATCTGGTTAATTTGAAACTTCTGAATAAATATTTTCCATCATAAAAAAGGGGGAGATTGTTGCAAATCTGAGTTTCAAGGACTATGATTTTGATGATTGTAAACATTTCTATTTCGGGTTGATTGTCTAATTTTTCAGGTCCGTAGGATCAATTACAAGTTCAAGCCAGCCAGTACGATCCTTGATTTATTATCCTGGATGAATAGAACTATTCCCTGGATGAAATTCCTGATTTACACTAATCATCCTGGACGATCACAGAATCGTATGGGATGATCTGAACAAACTTTTCTTCTAATCGTCCAGAGAAACTAGATTGTCCATGTTGAAATATGAGATTTTGTACTAATCATACAGGACGATCCGTCGATCGTCCTGGACAATCTTTAACGGCCAGTTGAGATTTAGGGCAATTTTGAGCCCTTCTTTAAAATATTTTTTTATTTTAACAAGAAAAATCTTTTGCCACTTTTATTTCTAGAGAAAACCTTGAGAGAGAGAGAGAGCTTGGGAGAGAGAGAGAGGATCTTATGAGGGGGAGTTTATGAGAGATTCACAAAGATTGCTCCAAGCAAGGATCTGAGTCTTCTTCTCCGTTCGTCGTCTCTTATCTTGTCAGTGTCTCTATGGGAGAATCGTTCGCAAGAAGATCCAGGTTCTCTGTCTGCTTCAGAAGGAAGCGAAAGGAGTCCAGGTTCTCTGCCTGCTTTAGGAGGAAGCGAAAGGAGTTCAGGTTCTTTGCCTCACCGGGTCTTTGGAAAGGAGTTTTTGTACAGGCTTCTCCGCCTTGCTGTGGGAGTAGAAGTAGAGTCACTTTGTGTTAGTGTAATACCCGGAGGGGAGGCTCCGGGGAGTGGACGTAGGTCAAGTTGACCGAACCACTATAAAATCTGGTGTGTTCTTTTTAATTACTTTCTGTACTTATTTTCTGTTGGTGATTGTGTGATTGTTCTTATTATTCTATTATCATTAAACATCTGCATAACATCGCATGACTGTAAAAGTTTTAAAACATTCAAAAAGATTTTCGTAATCGTTATTTTGCTCTCGAATTTTTAAAACTACCAATTCATCCCCCTTCTTGGTTAGCCTCGGGACTAGTTCATAAGGGCTTAACATCCCTATTGAACTTTCATAGGCCATTTGTTAAACACTTATCTAACACCTAAACATCCTTGAATATATTGATTGATTCAGCATCCACAATCTTCCATCTAACAATGGGAGCAAGAGCTTTAGCACCATTCAAAATAATCTTCCATGAACTAGACGAGCCATTCTTCAAATCAGAATTCCAAGTCCAAGATCCATATATAACTTCTAGAATCCTATATAACAGCGAGTCCATCTCATTGAGGAAATTCTAGGCCAATTTCGCCCTTAAAGGCCCCACTTTGCTAACACAAGAATGAAGCCCACGTCCACCCATCTTAACTGGCTTACACAGCACGTCCCAGCTCACATAATGAAGGCCATTCTTCCCATCCTGCTTATGCCAAATAAAATTTTTACACATCTTGTCAATTTCAAAAAGAACTCCCTTAGGAATAAGAGAGTGAGTACATTAAAAAATTGGAAATAAGAGGATAACAGATTTAAGAAGAATAAATCTTCTAGCTAAGGAAATAAATTTATTCCCCCAAGTATTACGTTTCCCCATAGAATTAATTATACATAATTTGATTTGTGATCAAATATGCATAATTTAATATTCTGATCGTCTTGGACGATCTGTATATCGTACTGGATGATTTGTGCAAAATTTGTACTGATCGTCCTAGACTATCCTGGGATCATCCAGGACTATCAGGTCAAATTCTGCACATCATCTTGGATGATTCTGTAATTATCCTGGATGATCTTTAGCAGCAGAATTGAGTTTTTAGGATTTTTTGAAGCCGTCTTTTAGAGCACATCATCCTGGACGATCTTTGTCGCTAGAATTGATTTGGAAGGGTTTTTGGATCTCTCTATTTAAGCTTTCTCAAGGCACTTGATAGGTGTCTTTGGCAACCATTGAGGCTTCATTTCTTCTGGAGAAAACTTGAAGAGAGAGCTTGAAAGGGAGAGAGGACAGGGTGGAGTTTGAGAGGGAGAAGAGCCTTGGAAGGGGGATTTTAGAGGGAGTGTGAGGGGGTTCATATGATTTCTCCGGCAAGCTTGCACCTAAGTACCATCAAATTTAAGGGTCATCTCGAGGGAAGTTTTGGGAAGAAGAAGATCTCTTTGGTGTTAAAGGACCCATCTACTCCGCCTCACCGGGGAAGGTGAAAGTGATTTTGTAAGGGCTTCTCCGTCTAGCTGTGGGGGCTAAAGGAGAGTCACTAAAGGTTTAGTGCAATACTCGGAGTGTTCCTCCAGGGAGTGGACGTAGGTCAGGTTGGACCGAACCACTATAAATCTAGTGTGTTCTTTCTAATTATTTTTTGCATTTTATTTTACTGCGATTAATTGCTTGGGTGAAATCTGTAATTGATCTTTTTATTATTGATTTAATTCATTTCCGCTGCAAGATATAAAAAGATTTTTCTTTTTGTTTAAATTTTTTTTAAATATCCAATTCACCCCCCCCCCCCGCTTGGTTAGCATCGAGACTAGTTCTTTATGGTTTAACACCCCTCACAAACTTTCAAGTGGTATCAGAGCGGGATTCATAAAATTAAGTTTTGGAAAACTTTTGAATTTTGATCCATGGCTAATTTTGGAAATCGTAATATTGCGGAAGGATATTCAATCACCCAACCACCTTTATTTGAAAATATTACTTTTAATTTTTAGAAAATTCGTATGTCTACTTTCTTGAAATTAATAGATTATCGCATATAGCATATGATTCAAACTGGTTATTCTGTACCATCACGTATTATAGATGAAATTAAAATTGATATTCCTTTTTCTGAATGGAGTAGAACATAACAAATTAATGCTCAATTGAATGCTAAATATTTGAATTATTTTTTTCGTGCTTTGAATTCTAATGATTATATATTAGTATCCGTATGTACTACTGATAAAAAAAATTGGGATAAATTATGCAGTACATATGAAGGTACTTGTAAAATCGAGCAATCTAGATTAAATATTTTAATGCATGATTATGAATTTTTTAGCATGAAATCTTATGAGATGATATTAGATATGTATACTAGGTTTACTCAAATTGTGACATCATTACATGCATTAGGAAAAGAACTTTCAAACTTTAAAAAAATCAATAAAATCCTATATTCTCTACATGATAAATTTGATGCCAAAGTCATTGCAATTTCTGAATCTAAAAATTTGAATAAATATTCTATTGATAATCTGATTGGCTCACTCATTGCCTACGAGTAAGATTTGGGTCAAAAGCTTTTGGATGCAGGTGAAACTATAGTACTGAAAATTGAAAATATGGATGAAAGTGACTCAGAAGATGATGAAAGTAAGAAGTTAGCATCAATAATAAATAATTAAAAAAGTTTACTAAAGCACAAGCATTAACATCAATAAAAGTGGAACAAAGGTAAAAAAGGTAAGAATGTTAAGATTTCTTCTGATGTTATTTGCTTTGGATGTAGGAAATCTGGACATATGAAAAATCAGTGCCCGAACTTAAAAACCCTTCCTAAAAAGGAAAAGGGCAAAGCCAAGCAAATTGTAATAAGGGTAAATAATGCAAAGCAAAAAATCTCCTGGGCAGACCTAACTTCTGAATCATCAGACCATGAGCGAGATGATGTGAATTAATATTTTGCTTGTGTGTTTGTGTTTTTGTTTTTATTTTTTGCTGTTGTTATTTTTATTCGTTGTATTTTTATTTATTTTAGGTGTTATTTTTATGTTTTATTTTTCTTATTATTTTTTTAATTATTTTTCTTTTAAAAATTTTAAATTAATATCTCTGGTGTTTGTGTAGTTTCTCTGATCAGCACACACATATCACCTTTTGTTTTATTTATATTTTAGAAAATCAAAATTATTTTTTAAATATCCTATTTTCTAAAAATGGAAAATTTACCTTCTATTTTTTTTGAAAATTCTATATAAGTTGTGGTTGATTTCTCTTAAATCATGCAAAGGAAGGAAACTCATGATTTTGTCTCTCTATCTCATTTCTTTATATAAGGCTATTTTACTTTTGATTCAAAATCTATTTCATATTATAAATTAGTTTTTGAAATTGAATCTTTTTCATCTCCCTACATTTTATCTCTCTTATAGGGATCTTTTGCATGTTAATGAACATACTTCAAAGATTATCTTAATCAGGTTATTTGTCTTTATCATAAGAGTAGGGTTTGATGATTTTAAAGATTTAGAAAGGAGGCAAATTATAAAAATCAAAAGAGGCACAAAATGAGGCCAAAGCTAAAAAGATGTGCAATGTCGCCAAATTGAAATGATACACAAAGTGTATCAAAAATTAAAAGATGCGCAAAGAGCATCAAAATAAAAAGAGACACAAAAGGAGCCCACAAAAAGTTAGCTTCCCTTCTTGTAAATCTCTAAAGTTTAGAAAACCCATGTCTTTTTGATAAATTCGTTACTTGAGTTTAAAAATTATGATTTATGATTCATTACTTTGCATTAATCTTCTATTAGATAAATTTTATGAAATGAGTTTTGAAAAAAAAAAAATGTTTCCTTATCTAATTTATTTCTTGATTTAGATATTGGCTTAACAAGTTTTTTAGCCTTTTTAAAACCTGAGCTTGAATTAACAATTTCTCAATTTCTAAACTTTCTAGGTTATTAGTAGTCAATACATACCTTACTAAATTTTGAATAAAATCACTAGGTAACTTTCTCATTACAAGAAAATTCATAATATTTCAAAATATTTTTCATAATTTTTTTTAACCAGATCAGGGACTGTGTTCAATTTTTAGTCTATTTTTTCTATTTTATTTTTCTATGCTCCTCTTCTTTTTGATAATGTCAAAGGGGGAGAACGTAATGTTGTATTTGTGAAGTTTATTTTTATTTATTATATTTTTGTATTTTTTTTAAATAAAAAAATGCTTCTCCCTATTTTAAAAAATCTTTTCTTTGTGTGGGGGAGATTAGGAGAAAATATTTTTTATTTGCAAATTCAACCAGTAATATTTGCTATCATCAAAAAGGGGGAGATTGTTACGACTCGGGCTCATGAGTTCTTGTTTTGATAATAATGAACATTATGGCTCACATCTCCTAGTATTTTCAATGTATATTTATTTGTTTGTATACTAACTTTTTAGGAATAGCATGCACCTTCCAACAAAGTTTCAAGGTTCAAGAATGGGTGGAATAAATTTTGATGTGATGATATTTGTAATATCTCTTGATGTACTTTTTGTTTTCTTAAGTCAAGTCCTGTAAGAGTGTATGCTTGCTTGTGACCATGTACACACATACTCAGGGGGAGTGAGATCTAGTCAAAACCAGAAGTTCAACTTATGAACAAATCGTACTGGAAGATCACAGAATCATCCTAGATGATCTGTTTATTGAACTAATCATCCTGGACGATATTTATATCATCCTGGATGATCCATTATCACTAAACCATAGTCGCCATGATAATTTAGGCAAGGATTCAAGATTCAAATTTTGTTATAATCATCCTGGATGATCTAGATCATCCTGGACAATCTATGATAATGTTGTCTAAATTAATGCTGTGATTATTCAATCAAATATGCATAATTTAATATTCTGATCGTCTTGGACGATCTATATATTGTACAGGATGATTTGTGCAAAATTTGTGCTGATCATCCTGGACTATCCTGGAATCATCCAGGACTATCAGGTCAAATTCTACACATCATCCTGAATGATCCTGTGATCATCCTGGACGATCTTTGGCGACAGAATTGAATTTTTAGGATTTTTTGAAGCCGTCTTTTGGAGCACATCATCCTGGACGATCCTGTGATCGTCCTGGATGATCTTTGCCGCCAGAACTAATTTGGAAGGGTTTTTGGAGCTCTCTATTTAAGCTTTCTCAAGGCACTTATTAGGTGTCTTTGGCAGCCATTGAATCTTCGTTTCTTCTGGAGAAAACTTGAAGAGAGAGCTTGAAAGGGAGAGAGGAAAGGGTGGAGTTTGAGAGGGAGAAGAGCCTTGGAAGGGGGATTTTTTAGGGAATGTGAGGGGGTTCTCACGGTTTCTCTGGCAAGCTTGCACCTAAGTACCATCGGATTCAAGGGTCATCTCGAGGAAGTTTTGGGAAGAAGAAGATCTCTTTGGTGTCAAAGGACCCTACTACTCCGCCGCACCGGGGAAGGTGGAAGTGATTTTGTAAGGGCTTCTCCGCATAGCTGTGGGGGCTAAAGGAGAGTCACTAAAGGTTTAGTGCAATACTCAGAGGGTACCTCCGGGGAGTGGACGTAGGTCAGATTGGACCGAACCACTATAAATCTGGTGTGTTCTTTTTGATTATTTTCCGTATTTTATTTTACTGCGATTAACTGATTGGGTGAAATCTGTGATTGATCTTTTTATTATTGATTTAATTCATTTCCACTGCAAGATATGAAAAGATTTTTCTTTTTGTTTAATGAAGTTTTTAAATATCCAATTCACCCCCCCATCTTGGTTAGCCTCGGGACTAGTTCTTTAAGGTTTAACACCCCTCACAAACTTTCACATCCATCCAACACACAATCTCTATCTCGCCACTTATTGTTAAAGAAATTCAAAAAAATTCCTTCAATCAGTTTTTGGTCTTCAACTACCACTCCATTTTCATCTTTAATCTTATAAATCCAGTTTGAATTCCTTCTAGCACTTGCAAAAGAGTGAAAAAACTTAGAATTAGTATCCACATCCACCATCCATTTGACCTTAGCCTGTTGTCTCCACCAAGTGTTCAAATGAGCAAGGATACTATTAAGTTCATTCACCTTTGATCTAAGAATCAAAATCTTCTCATTCGAGAGCCCTCTTCCATTTGCTTCCTCCATATGTAACTCTAGGATTTCCTTTTTAAGACAATCCTTCAATTGAGTAAGGTCTTTAAGCTTAGCTTTACTCCAATATCATAAAGCTTTCAAGGACCTTTTAAACATGATGTTAAGAATTTTAGAATAACTCCCAACAGCTCTTTTATTCCAAGCATTAATTACAATAATAGATGAAGCATAATAAGAGGTCCAAATATCTTTAAATCTTATAACCCTATTAACCTTCGGATTATGATTCAACAGATTTAACATAATAGGGAAATGATCTGAAGCAACCCTTGCAAGATGATGCACCACCATCAAATGGGGGGGGGGGGGGGGGGGAATTAACCATAGATGAGTTCAAAAAACACCTATCCAATCTCTCCAATATCAGAGCTCCACCAACCTTATTATTGCGCCAAGTGAATCTAGGCCCAGTATATCCAACTTCATGATAATCATTATTTATTAAAAAGACCTTCATCTACTTAGGTCCTGGGGAAAAAAATAAATCTTTTCCCTCCCCTTTTATCACCTTTGGATAATAAATAATTAAAATCCCCACCCACCACCGTTGGAATGTCTTTGGAAGATTACAGCTCAATTTTATTCCAAAGCTCCCTTCTTTTATAAACATCTTTGTTCCCATAAACAGTAAAGATCCTTCAAACTCCTTTATTATGAATATCTAACTCACCAATAACACATTGAAAAGAAGATTCCAAGATAGAAAATGAAGCCAAATTAGACTTTCATAACATAAGTATACCTCTACACAACCCATCAGAAGGAAAATGAAAAAAATCCCAATCCACACCAATTAGGAAATTAACTTCCTATCAATAGAAGTTAACTTAGTCTCCAGCAACCCAACAAAAAAAACAACATACTCCTTCACAAATTCCTTAAGATATAAAGAAGCTTGACATTTTCTAGCTCCTCTATAATTCCAAAAGGCAATAGATGTCATTAATAATTTGAAGGGGAAGAATCCTCCAGTCCATCTCTATTCCCCACATCCATTTTCTTATTTCTAGGAATCGACTTAATAGGACCTAGTCCTTTAAGTTCTTTAGCAAGCTTCCTTTTAACATATGAAGAATCACCATAAAAAAACCACTTCCAGCCGATTCCAACTGGGTTTTGGCAATCAATCCAACCTTAGGAGAACCCACATCCCCCATCCCACCACCACCAGCTTTACCAACCACAGCCTCATCCTCATTCCCAATATTAAGATCTGGACCTACCTCCTAGCTGACCCCATTAAGCACATTACACTTGTAAACATTAGGAATAAGAGGAGATGAATTAGAACTACAAATCTTACCAAACTCCAAAACCTTAGCATTATGGGTAGACGAGACCGCCATATTTTGCCTTACACCATCTTCATCAACTGAAACTTTTGTTGGAGACGAAGCTTTGAAAATTGAATCACCTCTACCAATCTGTACTGTAGCAGTCACCTCACTAGGACCAGTACCCAAACTGCCTTTACCTCCAACATGCCCTAACAAACCCTTCGTAATCTGATTCACCCCAATATTCCTGACACCATTCTGAACCATCTTCTTCCCATCAGAACTCTTAAATTTCCCCTTACCATAGTTAACATAGATCCAAGGTCCATACCTTGATCCATATTTATCAACCCCACCAGCTCCACAACCTCTATCATGTTTTAGAACATCAACAATGCTAGGAACTTCCTTATTACCAGAACAATGCACCTTCGATTGATTACCACCACCCTGAACCTCCTCCGACCTCAATTATGTACAATTACTTCTATAGTGGCCAATTTTACCACAACTAAAACAGAATTTGAAAATTCTATCATATTCAATTTTTTTGGAAAAACCTACCAGAACTCCCTTCAACCCAAACACCCAATGGAAGCTGGCTATCCAACATAATCCGAACACAAACTCTAGCAAACTCTCTCATCCCCCATTGAAACATATTCCCATTTATCATATACGGCGTACCAACTTGAGATGCAATTCTGTAAATGTTAATCTCATCCCAAAATTGCAATGGAATATTAGACATCCTTATCAACACCGAAGCTAATAACCCCTTAAGATAAGATGGAGAAAAGTTGGAGACCATTTATCAATGCCAACAATGTGCCCATTAACATACCAAGGCCCATCATAAAACACCGGATCCATAACATTTGATTCATTGAAGTAACAAAGAACCCATTCTAAACTAAGCATAGTTAAATGAAATTTACCAAACCAACTCCATTTCCTTCTCAATTCAAGGCTAATCGCATGGAATGGAACATTATCTCCAAACACTTTAATTACTAAAGCATTATGTAGCTTTCTAGTATTCTCCCATTCATTCTCCACATGTAACTTCATAGCTTTCCTGTCTTTCATTAAGCAAGACCCAAAATCCATACTATAAATCCTTATATTAGGCTTCTTGCCCCAAACATCAGGCATGCCATTACCAACAAGATCCTTAATAGTTGGTAAAGCTGAAGTATTGATTCCTTGGTCACACAAATTCAAGTCCCCTGAAACACATTAAAAAACCTTCTCAAGATTATCCTCCCTTTGATCAGGACAATGAACTTCTACATCCACATCTTAGAATTTTGAACAGGGAATGCAACCTTACCAATAATGTTAGAATCAGATTCTGAACCAATTGAATCACCCAAAGAACAATCAACCCCGCACCTGGATTCTCAGCCATCCCAGGATCTAAGATAGGATTACCAAATCTATTAACATAAATTTTCAATCCAATTGATGAAGAAGCTCCCTTAACATTACCTTCGGCCTTCTTGGACTTAAGGATATCAGAAAATTTTGGGCTCTTAAGTACCACCTCAGTCACTACTTCTTTACCTTTCCCAACAACTGGCACAATCTTCTTAGCATTAGATAAACCACCTTCATTAATAACTAAAGGTTTTTCCTTGAACATATTGTTGTGAACATCCATGAAAGAAGAACCTCCATGAGCACCATTAAAAACCTCTCCAAAAGAACGATGAGCTGCTTTTAATCCTGAATGAGTATGACCCCTAGAACCACCAGATGAAGGCCGAAACTCCCCCATCAGATACACCGAGAACCACTAGTGGATGGATGGTGACCATCCGCCGCCATAACGGAGGCCAAAACTGAGGGAAACAAAATTTTGAAAATTTCTTTCTCTCTCTAAAAACCTAGACACACACTCTCTCTAAAAACTGCACCTATTGGATTCCTTTATAGACTAATGTGGAGGATCATATTATGCTACTAATTTTTATTATCCTTGATATAAATATATAATTTTTTTGAATTTTTGTATATCTACACTTAGGTTACCAACTTATCATTTATAATATTATTTTAAGAAATTTGATTTTTTAGTACTCTTTTTGAAATGAATTATCATATTATAAAAATGGTATCTAGTTCTTCCTCCTAACAAAATGTTGGTGTTTCCATTGACACTTGATATTTTTATAAAAATCTTTATTACTAAAATTTTTTTGATTAATCATAATTTAATAGGTTTTAGTTGGTTAATCACTTTAATTAAGCCCAATTGATCAGTGGATCAACTTAATTGGTCATTGAACCAAAGTAAACCCAATTAAACTAAATTTGACACATTAAGATCAATTTGACCAAATCGATTTGATTGACCTTAAAAAAAGCCTTCCATTTGATTCAAATAAGTTAATCATATCCCGATGGAACCAATTGACCCCTTGACAGTTGATTTGACTTACTGGACCCATGTTAGTCTAATTCAATATGACTCAATTAATATCATATCACTAAATTGGCCAAATCGAGAATGATCATTGCCTATATTTCATCAAATTAAGGTAAGGATAGAATAAAATGACACGATTTAGTTTTGACTTACCTTATTGACCCTATAAACCAACCTAACCTAATTGGATCTAATTAAGGTAAATGGACCTAAACCTCAATTGAGCCAAATTAACTTAACTCAATTCTCAGTTGATTACATATAGATTTATATTAACCTAACCAAACAAAAAAGCCCAGCTCTAATACCTCTAGGGTTAAATCACCTTAACCTTGGTTAGAGCCTAATCTGGGCTAATTTCCTAAATCTATAACACATCCCAACCTAATATAACCCACAAATAGAATGGGTCATATCATGTTGGATGGTGATAACCAAGCCCAAGATCTAGTTTTGAGAACTTTTCAGATTTCTTTAATTAAAGATAGATAACAGAGCCAAAAAGTAACATCCAATAAAAACAAAATATAATCATCCACAAATTTCTTCTTTTTATTTCTTCAACACACACACACACACAGATATATATATATATATATATATATATATATATATATATATATATATATATATATATATATATATATATATATAGACACACACACACACACACATACACACACAATAAAATCTCTATAATACAATACATGGCTATGATAGAGATAGAGTAGAGCAAAAAATAACCATGACTGTACAAAATCATGAAACCGGAAAAGTACCTACACATAACCAAATTATCAAATCCTTCCACCTCAGCTACTAAACCAACTTCTTACCCTTACCCTGAACTAAAATAGAATACAAAATAAGTGTGAGCCAACACAACTCAGTAGATTATACCCACTGATCTATATTTTTAATATTAAACCTAATATTCATTTGATTGAAATAAAAAAAAATTATTAACAAGTTAATATACTAAACAGAATAATGTTGGTAGATAATAGTGATTAAATACACTTTATAGAAAATATAAATTAATAAGTACTTCATACATCAGAGTAGAAAGTAATAGATTTCCTTTAGGTACTTATTCCTCCCAATAGAAACAAATATTAAAATTCAGGTTCTTATGACTCCCTATGCTAGCATATTATAAGATAGACCCTTATAACTCTAAAATACTTAGCACATCAGTTAAAAAATTTAAACCTTTTTATAGCTCCTAGTACATTCAGCATAATAAAACTCCATCCAACATCAGTACTTCTCATAATCACATATTTCAAGTAGATAATCACATGCATAATTGCAATTCAAAGAAATAAAGAAAAATAATCCAAATGTAAGAATCTATAGAATGTTATATTGGTAGCCAACATATTTAATGACTGAGCAAAATTTCATAATTTTAGAATTTCACTGAATTATCATGGATTGTTCAAAACACTATTTTGAAGCTTTAAATATTCTACAATGTTATTTTCTAATGTTAGAATTTATTTTTTAATTGTTATAAATGATACACTTTTTAATTTACCCAATAAAAATTCTTAAGAAAAATTCCAAAATGTCCAAAATTCTTGTATCCATAGCATATAGAAAATTACATGGCGAAAGTTTGACAAATTTGAAGTTATCCCTATTTTTGCACAACAAATTTAGAATTTTAATAAAAAAAATTCTAAAATTCTCACATTATTAAAAACTATGATAGATAAAATATTACATACCTCGATCCAGACAACTTCTTGAATAGGGCCAACAATAGAAGATGGACTAAAGTCACTCGAAACAAACTTTCTCCCTCTAAAATTCTTCTCTCTCTCTTTAAGACGTTAGTTAAATTTTTTTTTTTTGGGGGGGGGGGGGGGTTGCTAAAAGGAAAATGAAGTGGAAATTGATATTTTTATAAGATATTAATCTGGTGTTGTGAAACTCAAAGACACAGCACCCCAGCACTCTCAACCGAGAGAATGATGCCACAACACCCCATCCAGCATCGCAGTGTCACCCCAAATTCTCTTAAAGGATAGAGAGCTCCACATCGTAGTGCTACCAACCCCAGCACCAGGATGCTCCCAAGGGAAAATTCCAAACTTCATGTTTCATGCACATAGACCATCAAACATGCTTAAAACAAATTAGTCATTCCATACATGTAGAACATTCCCAAACTCATGTAGGTTGAAAAGGCAGAAATTCTATTACATCAATCTTATCAGATCAGATTAGAATGGGTATAGTATTGTTATCATAGGTGCTGTAACCTAGGTTTATATTTGTCCTCTTATTTCCATCTCTAATAAAAGTTCATCTTAACCTTCAATTTGGCTAACTTCTAGCACAAAGCTAATCTCACAGTATGTAAACCATAATGGGATATGGTTGATTAGAGGGCCATTAAGGAGAGGAAGAGTGAAATGGTGTGAGGATTCCATCATATTAACTTTATAAGATGATGAGGAGTTCATTAGAGAAATTCTCTCACCTCTAACCCTTTTAGTCACTTAGAGGACAAACTTCATTGAATGCTTAAGGAAGCTTGATCTCTTAATTAACTTGGCTAATACAAGCCCAATTTAAGGTTAACTAAGTGTCCCGAAGTCCCATTGACTATATTTGATCAAATTTGAAGCTCAAGACGTATTAGATTAGGTATACTTGTAAATCCTAAATCTCCATCTTGGTGACCTTGGAATAGTTTTAGAACAGGTCCTATTATATATTTTACACTACCATGTAGCTCTCAAACTCGTATTCTTTTTTTATTTTTGAAATAAATCAATTTCATTAAATTGATGAGGTGTTAAAGCCAGTGGTAGGCTTAAGTTCAATGCATAGGTTAGGGTTTGGATGATGATGGAAATCATCAGATCTTTGATCATCAATCTTGTTATGGTTGTTTATTATTATTATGCATGCACTGATCATTGAACACCTCATTTGACCATTCAACTTCTTTAATTAGGTTTTTAATGAGAGTTTTGCTCTAGCTAATCCCCTTAATCCAATCTTCATGAAAATTAAAATTTAAGTTGACATCTTAATATTAGGTACATAGAAAAATAATTTTATCAATTATTACTTAATATCAACCATAATTATATAATCCTTATTTTAATTTGTTTAAATGAATATGTTCTTCCAAAGAGTTCCTAACATTTTTTGAAATATCAATCATACAAATACAAGGCATCACTTGTTAATTGTAAACTTTCTCCACAATTGCACATGTTTTCAATTTTCTAAGCCATTAACTCAAGGGTTTTGATCAATAAAAAATATGCATATATTCTTTATCATAGGTTTCAACTATAATAAATTTTATATGCTATATTCTTATTAAAAAAATCATGACTTAAGCCAATATTTTTCTATTTTTGATAAGTAATTTAAATATAATTTTAATTATTAAAAAAATAGATAATTAATTTTAAGAAGTTACAAATATTCTTATAATGTGTCTACATACTAATTTAAACATATTGAAGCATTAGATTCCAAATTTGAGACCAATAACCACTAAAATGCATTTCCGTTATTTATATAACCAAAAAAATCAATTTAAATTATTTTTAAAAAGATATAAATTAGAAAAAATTCATTTCAATCATTTTTAATTCCAAATTCAATTAAAAAAAACATGCATGAATGTTAAGCTTTGGAAAACTTCTTATTAGTTTTCCAAAATATTTCCTATTTTTCATAATTAATGTAATTTTTTTACTAATTACAATTTTTTTAAATTACAAAAATTTTCATGAGTTGTCGATTCACTATTAAGGAAAATTTAGTATATTTTACATTTTATTTCTAATTTAGGTTTTAATTAATTACTAAATAAATGTTTATTTTGGACAACACTTTTCAAATCACTATTTAAATTTCTCAAATTATACATATCAGTGCCAACCTATAATTGTTATGTGCCAGAACATTTGAGAAGGTAGAGAGTTAACTTCCTAGCTTTATATGAAGATCCAACACACACTGATAAGAGAAAGAGGGGTGCAACAATCATAAAAGACACTAGATTTTTTATGTAAAAAACCCGAGAAAGGGAAAAATCATGGGGCATGACCCAATTAAAATGATTATACTAGTATTTTTCATTGATTACAAATAATGCCCTTCCTCGAGGGAAGGCATTGGCACAACATAGAAAATTTACATCATATAATGCATATTGCATGGTTGAAGTTAAAAGAAGCGTTGGAGATGGTGGTCTAAGGACCGTAGCATGGGATGGTGGTCCGAGGATTGTAGTCAGCAGGGGATGGAGATCGGAAGGACCATAATTGGGTGAGGTGGTTTGAGGATTATAGTTGGTGAGCGACGAAGGTCGAAGGGACCCCTAACTAGGTGATAGTGGTTAGAGGACTGTGGTTGGGTGATAACAGTTTGAGGGCTATATTCATAGTCGGGCAACAAAGGTAGGAGTAGCTGCAATTGGGTTGTCAAGATTGATAGAATCATAGTTGGGGAAACGGTGGTCTGAGGACTATAGTCGGTGAGTGATGGATATCGAGAGGATTGTGGTCAAGCGATGATGGTCCAAGGACTATAATTTATGGGTGACTAAGGTCTGAGGGACCATGGTTGGCGGGTGACAAAGGTCTGAAGGACAATAGTATAGTGACGGCGATCAGAGGACTATATTAGGGCAACGGTGGTCAAGAAGAGACTCGTTGGTGGTGGCCAAATGGAGGTTAGATGGGGATGGTCATGTGGAGGTTTGATAATGATGATCTAGCGGTGGCGACCAGGTTGAGGTTTGATGGAGGTGACGACCGAGTTGAGGTCTGATGGTGGTGGAAAGGTTGATGCTTGGCGATGATCGATCAGTAATAGTCCAGCGGTGGCGATCGATGAAATTCCAATGGAAGCGAGGGTTCACTGACAATGGTGCTTTGGCAGAGCTCTGAGATTTTTTAAATTTCAAAGCTCTTTGAATCTATAGCCTCCTTCTCCAAGCCCCTTCGTATAAGTCTATTTATAGATTTTTTAGGAGTGGCATACCCTGTAAATATTAAAAAGATCTTGAGAGCAATTTTTGAGTGCTCCTTCAAATTACCTATATTGATTCCCTCGATCATAAAACATTTGTTCATCTTTTCTAATTATGTTCCTTAATGATGTCGAAATTAAGTGATCATGGGCTTGTTGGATTTTTCTCATCAAGCCGCTCGATTAGGGCATAAGCATGCTATATTTGGAGATTTTTTGGTCACCCAATCAATATTTTGAAGCTTCCAAATATGCTTCAACCCATTGATTTGGAATCATTTGAGCTCGATTTGGACCGATTTTGGAGTTGTTGGGTTTATCTCATCAATACATTCAGTCTGACTATACTTTTGTTAAAATTAGAGTTTTGGTTGGTCTCAAATTTAATTTTGGAAGTTTCCAATTCAAATATGCATCAAGATTCATACTCAATCAAGACGACTTCTGGTGACATATGAATAATAATTTTTAAATAATTATTCAAGTATATTTACCATTGCCATAGTTATTATAAACTTTCTTTTAATTATGAAAATAGTAAATAATCCAAAAAATTATGAAAATTTTTATTGCTTGTTTATTTACTGTTAAAAATATGTTAATCATGATTTTACAATTAATAACCAAAATTGGATCCAAATTATATTTTCAAACCCAATTTCAATTTATAATTTAATTGAAAACATGCTTGCAATCAGTGTTCATGGTCAAAATTATTTTTGAGAAATTAAGGATCATGTTTTGAATTTTCTAAAACATTTTGAGAAAATTTAAATATATTTAATAATTTTAATAATTATTATAAGTTTTATTTTTATTATTTAAAATAATAAATAATTCCAAAAATTTTAAAATTACTTTGGGATATTTATTGCCTTAATTAGGTTCAATTTGAATATTTATTTACTTTGTTTGATCAAAGATGAAAAATTTTCTAATTAAAGACCTAATATTTTTAATTAATTATGCAATTAATTCAAAATAGATATTGATCCTTGATTTTTTTTCAATTTTCATGTTTTTTAATCAAAATCTTTAATTACAACGGTTAATAGATTTAGCATTATTTGTCAACTTCAAATCTTTCCATTTTAAAAAATATCAATAATTTTTCTAATTAATTAAATATTTTGTAAAAAATACAAAAAAATATTAAAGATTAAGTCATTTGAGATAAAGTTGTAATTTTGAACATTAATACACACTTGAGTGGAGTATTGGTCAAATTTTTTTAACATTAATTTAATTTGACTAGTCTTATATGCTCTCGGTCATTTCATTTACACTGATTTGTATTAGATATTAATTTAGGATTATGTGTTTACACACATGCTAAAGTTTGATTATCTACCTCTTTTCTCAATAGTCAAGATTGGTTATGATTTATATGAGCCAAGTTTTATATTGCACAATTGAGCAAATCATTGAAAAACTTATTACTTATTAAAACATTAATCAATATATCTAATATACATATTTAGGGTGCATTCACAAAATCTTAGGGTTATCATCTACCTAATTTATGAGGGTTATCCTTACAGTTAGCTCTAGATTAGTATAAGATATTAATCCAGGTGACATACATTATTACTCTATTGGTAGTCAAATATCTAGTCAATTATAAATCAATCCATAATCAAAATTTAGTCTTATTCAACCAACCTATTACCCCAGTTTGATATTCTTTGTTCAATCAATCTAGAACTTTAACCTTTACTTGTATAATCCCCCATTTGGTTTAAATAGATTTTGCCTACTTGAATTTTTATAAGTATAAGTAGATCATCTACTCAAATTTCTACTTAGGTTATGTTATCTTTTATCAAACGGATTTTATATTTGTATTATAAGAGATCCAACTACTCCTAACCATATTACTTTGATTGAAAACCCATTATCTTAAACAAGCAAAATTAATCAATAGATGATATTTTTAGGCTTCGGCCAAATATCATGACTAGACATATTATCAATTTCAACCAACCAATCAATCAACCATTTTACTTGTTTAAATTGATCAATGACTTAACTATTATGCCATTTTCAACTAGCCAGAGATATCTAGTCAAGTAGTTTTAAGTTCCTTTTTAGCAGGCTATATGTATTAGGAATTTCTATTACCTGTCCTATCTTAGCTTGCACTCTCTATAGTTAGATTGCTTCTAAAAACTCATAGTTAGTCAATATTTACTACATTCAAAAACTTGAGTCTTAAATTAGATGATTAATGGTCTTAATCATCCAATTTGCATATTAATACACATGCGTATTTATATTTATTCTAACTCAGTGTCTTAATTGGATGAGTAATTCTAGTACCTAGATTTAGGACTATCTTATGGGTATGATAGCTTGATTTTTTTTTGAAGAAATGCATAAAGCAATTTTATTAAAGGAACCAGATACAGCCTACTAAGTGATTGATCCCCAATCACATTCCTCCTTTAACAAAGAAACAAAGTAAGGAGGAATATTATTATAACTAATATCATCCCAAAAAAAATCTAAAGAAAGAGCATAGTTAGCATAAAAATCAGCTAACTTATTACAATCCCTATTTGCAAAATGAAATAACACTTGGTTAAAATCTTTAAGAAAAGATAAATCTTCCGGCTTTAAGATGTCCTCCTTGACAGCTTCCTTATTCGACATTTTTTGAACATACTTAGTTGATAATTTATTTAATGATGAGAATCAATCTATCATATTTAGATCTTGTAAGATTGTTTAGGTATATAAGTAACTTAGAGCATGCCATATTAATCAATTTTCAAAATTTAATAAGTTATTTAAACCATATGTAAGGTTAATATTTTTGAAACCTTTCATTCCCATCTTCTTAAAAATTTATATCTAATTATATTAAAAAAATAAATATTAATTTTTAAAACATATTTTCAAATATATTTTTGAATATAAATCAAAATCCACATTGAAACTTAATTTTTAAAAAAGTTAATAAGTTCAAATTATAAGCCTTAGATGTTTTTTTAATCACAGTCACATGGGTTGGCCCTTTGAATACACCTTGACCTCAAATATATTAGATGTTGTGCTAGGCATAATCTTTGCTGCTTATTTAGTGTTGGATATGATATAGTTAGGATTTGATCTCCTATTGTGCTTAGCTATACTTGATAGATTATTTGTAGTTACATGCATCCTTTCAGCATGTTTATGCACTAGAATAGAAATTAGACTATATCGCAGATTGATAATTTTAAGCAAGAGAGGAAAGAGAAAAATCTCCACATAGAAATTAATATATATTGATATTTAATAGGTTAGGACATTTTACACCTAATACATAATTTTTAAGATTTGATTGATTGTATCTTAATTCTAAATTACAAATAAAATAATTTGAAATTAATGTAATGCTAGATGGGTCCCTAAAGAAAGGCTTGATTAAGAGATAAAGAAGAAGGCATAATATGAAGCATCTTTAAAAGAACATCTAGTGAAGCATGATAATGCACTAAAGAAGTGCTAGCTATGCCAATGATAATGTTGTCCAAGTTACTATTAACTCATCTAAACATTGAGACCTAAAGTTTAAAGAACTTATTTTGGTTTTAAAACTTTTTAAGCTTCTCTATCATCATTCTTTTATTATAGCCACACTTCTTAGATCCAATCTAAATAGAATTAGAAAAGTATTTAGTTACAAATCATAAAAGGAGAAGGATGAACTTATGAATGATCCTTCTAGAAATTATCTACACTTCTATATATGTCAGTGATCCTTTTAGAAGTTACCTTTAGTACAACATGTGTCTTACATTTAATGGAAAAAATTACTTCACAAAAGGATAGTGAGTAAACCATACTATTAATATCTTCATAAACCATAAAAAGAAAAGCATACCATTTGCATATCACATGATATTCTAATCAGTTCATCAATATTTTTGGTAATGATTTTGACTATAAACTTGTTGTTCAATACATATGCCAAGAAGCTTTTGAAGAAGGTAATTCTTATAGGGCTATTCTTTTACTACTTACAATATTGTGGTCTAAGTCCTATTCTACGTAAGTATATGTGTCATATCAAGTGATAAAATGATAAGTAGAGTATCATTCCCACAAGACTTAGAATTACCTAAAGGTCACTCTAGTACTACGTATATAAACTACTTAATTTATCTTATCAGTCAAATACAAATGGCGTGCTATTAAAAAATAACAGCAACAATTTCAACAAGAAAATTTTATATCAATGTACTCTGAACCTATGTATTTAAAAACTCATATTTGCAATAGTTTGATCTTTCCTAATGTTGCTATGAATAAGAGCATAATTACTCCTTATCTCCGTCGAGTTCATTGGAGTGTTTAACTGAGATTTCTGTCAACTATATTGTTAATATCTCCTTAAGATCTTGATAAGGTAAAATATATTATTTCATTTGCATATTATTATATCATTTTGTGCTTATAATCCTTATATTTTGTGTAAAAAAATAATAAGAAAATAAAAAATTGAACAAGCGCCATAGTGCCACAAAATCAGCACCACAGTGCCAGAACTCAATTCTGCTCCATAGTAGAGAGCTTACTAAAGATCTATTGGAGATCTTAGTACCAAAGGGATATCTAATCAGCATCACAGCATCAGATCGAATAGCCACATTGCCAAATTACCTAGCACCACAACGGAAGTCAGTTGGACCGGTGAATCAAATCAACTATTGGTGAACCAAAGCACCAGTTTAGCAGTGTCACAGTACCACTAAACTAGCTATGAAGCATTAGTTCAAAAAATGAAAATTATAAATAGTAACTTTACTCCTTGTGTAAGAGAGGATGGCAACTTGGAGGGGTTATTTGTAGTGCGTTTTGGGAGTATGTGTGAATGTGTGAGAGTTGTATAGGGAGGGTGTAGCTTGTGTTTCTTGTACTTAAGTCCTATATTGGAGTGAAAAAAGCCATCTTGAAAGAAAAATTTTTTATTTTATTATGGATTCAAAAATAAAAATGGGTTTTAAAAAAAATTTCTATGTTCCCAAAGGTTTTCCTTTACCTTAGTGAATTAAAATAGAGTTTATTTTAAGCTAGGGTTCTAAGTTCCCCAAAAATCAAACCTCTATGGTTAATTATATTTTAAGAGAAAATCTTGAGAATACTTTCGATTAAAGTGGTGATTAAATATTTCTAAATTTTAATGCTTCATGCAAGGTTTGAAAATTAGGGATTTTTCAACAGGAAATGGGTCAAAGTTGATTAGTTCTTTCTGGAGTCACAGGCTAAAAGGTAGGGAAGACCATGATTCTGAGAAACTCTAAAGTATTCTAACCTATTCATTAATTGGGCTTTAATATTTTAGAATATGATGAAATTTTATATTTGAATTGATCAATTTATTAGAAATATGAGATTATATATTAAAAGGTAAGGACTTATAATTTTAAGTCTGCTAGAGAGCCTAAATGTAAGGTGAACCACTACAGGATAGTGATTTAACCTTATTCTAAAGAAGTGAAGAAATTTGTGAGGTGTGACTTATATATTCAAACCCTAAAAGAATTTAGTAGAAATTATGATGCTACTAGACTTAATTCTTCCTAGAGTGGAATGTTTGCTAAACCACCTGATGCTTTTAAAACTATGAATTTAGGTCTTTATGACATGCATGATAGGCAGGCTATTATTTAATTAGGAAAAATAGATTTTTAGTTTATAAGTTTAAAAATATTTTTTTTTAATATGAAAGGGTTCAAATGCACCTAATTAATGCACTTAAAATTCTTTCTCTAACATCTAAAGTCATTTAAATGAAATAATGTAATTATTTATAAAAGAAAATAAAGTAACCATTTTTTTAAAAAAATTTGGCAGTATAACGACTCAAAATATCAATAGGAAAAGTAGGCTCATCCCCATCGCTTAGGCCTCCCATTATTTGCCACTGGCACGTGTCAATTTTGTGTATATTGCAAGAAAGTAAAATTCATGTCATACTCATAATAAAGTAGAATGTGTGTTTAAATGATAAATTCCACAAATTCCTGAGAGTCCAATGATCATCCAGGAAAAAGCACATGCAAGTGAATAAACTTAGAAAAAAGCAGGAGTTCTAATGCACAATCAAGGTAGTCAAATCAATCAATTATAACCATAGTGTATAAAATATTATCCATATGGCAAGTGTCACTTATATACAACCCAGGCTCTGCAGAGAAAGAAATGGTGACCAAGCTCCACCTTAAAGAAGCTTGGATTTCTACCCTTAGATTTGATTCAAGTCATATGCAAAATGAGATTATTTTTCTTCTTCAAAATTTCAAGTCTTCTAATTCCTTAGCATCGGTTGTCCTTCTAAAAGACATCATATTCAAAGGAAGAAGATTTATTCTTTTTTTTCTTTTACTTAGGATAAATAATCTCATTTCACTTTCTCAACTTTATATACACTTTACATATTCCATTTTAAAAATAGAAAATACTCTATATTCCTATAAGGATTAGTAAAAAGTAGATTATATATCACAATCACAAAGTATAATTGCTCATTTTTAAGTAATCCATAAAGTTTGGCCATGCTTTTTTTTAATTTATGAGCTAACCAATTGAAGGACATGTAAGTATTTATGTAAATTTAAATTTATGTTCTACATAAGTATGACATCTTGCAAAAAATTGGAATAGTAATAAGCAAATCAAACAATTTAAATCTAGAATATATATTTGCTCATCACAGAATCATCACACATAATCACAGGGAGATATCAATCACAACATAACACACATCCACCAATATCCCTCATCAAATAACATATGCAATAATCATAGGTGCAAGAAGTAAATTAAACAAAGCAAAATATCACTCCTAATCTAATAGTAGAGTTTGTTGGCTTAATAATCAATCAAAATGTGTGCTAGGTTGTATAGCTTGGATATTTCCTATTTTGGGTTTATGGTTATATTTTCTACTATTTAAAATTGTTACAATCCAAGAGGTTTTATCTTAAGTTTAAATATTCATAGATTATGAATTCATTATATATTTTGTAATTTAATATTTTGAACTTTTTATTTTTATTATTTTTATATTAAAGAAAATGTTAATTGATGAACTATAAGTGAAATAATTTCACTAGTCAACATATCCTAAGCCTTAGAAAAATGTAAATGTTCTATCAAAAGAGGAAATAGCAATTGAATAAGACTATAGCTTTATGTTATTTATAAACATTTTATTAGCATTTTAAGAATACTGTTTATGTTTATGCATTGAATTTTTATTTTATTAGATTTATTTTTCATTTGAGATTGATTACTTAATTAGATTATGAATATTTCATTTGTTAATCTTTAAGGATTTCTTACATTGATCTCCTTTTTATGTTTAGATTTGACCAAGGTTTGAACTTAAGATTAAGATTTAAGTTTTGAATGATTTTTATTTTTATGATGTCTTGGGTTTATTTAAAATAAAATGCAATTGAGTTTATATTCTTTTGAATTTTATAAATTATTTTAAAATTTAGTTTATTATTAGAGTTTTATATACAAAAGGATCTTAGGTTTAATGATTAGACCACCAAATGAATTATAAATTTTATAAAACATAATCAATGAGTCATAATTGATCTAATGACCAATTTATGAAAATTTGAAGTCAATTGAAATTATTTAGGAGTTAGGAGATTTATGAAATTTTAATTTCTTTAATGGTAAACCTAGGGTTGACCTAAGTTTGACTTTGACTTTAATGTTAGAATTTTAACCGATTTTTATTTTGATGATGTTTTTATGTTTGTTTAGATGGTAGTAAAATTGAGTTTATATTTTGTATGATTTTTAATGAATTATTTATGAATGTTTAAAGTTAGCCTTACTTACTAAATGTTTTTTATAAGGAGAATTGAGGCTTGTTATTAATTATCATGAAACTTTCAACATAGGTCATGGATGACCTAACATTAAACTTCTAAAATTTGGATTAATGGTTAATGTTTAATGATTTATCTAATAACATTTTATTAATGTTCAAATGATCAAATTAAGGATTCAATAAGATTTTAGAGAGAGCTTTTATTTTTTTTCTTTATTAACCATTTCATTATGAGTAGAATGCAATTTGGTATGTATTGTAAAGATTTTTCTACATTTATTTATCTATTTTCAAAAATTTTATTTATTTATTATTATTATTATAATTATTTTATTAAAGGAAACGCACGGAGGGGCCTACATATTCATATTAAAGAAGGATTACAAGGTGTTTAAAAGGAACCTTTAGCTCACTAATGCTCATAAGAGCTACAAAATAAGTCATAAGAAAACCTAAGAGCCGATGGTTCCTTATACTAAGAAATACAAAATAAACTAATAACATTCTAACGCTGCAAATAAACAACACCCAAAAAAAGGAAGAACATAGATAAACCCTTCAACTCCATCTTCTTGCAAAAAATTGTAGGCTTGCCCACAATAACAAGAATTCCTTGAACCTGCAAAAAATTAACTAGGTTGGTTTTAGGGTTTGCTAATTAACTAACTACATAAACTCAAATGTTTATAAAATTAAATTCACAGATCCATAGGGACCTTAGTAAATTTCCATAAAAATTTTGGATAATTTAGATCACTTAATAATTTTATATTATTTTCCTAAAAAGTCTAATCCTTGACCTTTAGGGATTTAATTAGGGAAACTAGACAGAGAAACTAGGTGAAATCACTATCTATCTAACCCTTGTACTCATGCACATCATTCACATAAATTTTACATTCTAATTCTCTGTGGAATTAAAATTATGAAAATTTGAATTTTTAGTTCAAAATATGAACTAGAAACTTTAAAATCTTGTTAAGGCCAAAGGATGTTTCAAATTGGCTAGAGAAAAATTTAAAATGCTAGACATGCTCTAAGATTGCCTCATGCCAAATTTGAAGTCAATCCAAGGTGTTTAAGTAAGCCAATTACACTAAATAACAACTATACTATTTTAATTAAACAAGCAAATGCATCACTGATCTAGTCTTACAACTAATTTTAATGAATAAGGCCTATTAAAACCAATCCATAAAGTGTCTAATCATAACAATTGGTCCACTGTGAAAGTATGAGTGCTCTAAGAGGGGGAATGAATGGTATTTTAAAAATAAATCCTAAACACGAGTTTTAGTTTTAAATGATTTTTCAAAATTTTTAAAATAAAAACTTAACTAGTCAAATGCGAAAGCTAATGATTCATACACAATTATAATAGTGGTAAAACAATTTTAAATCTCACAATAAAAAGCTGAAATCAGAATTTTCACCAAGTAGTTAATCCAGAAATAAATACATGGAAAGTAAAAATGTTAAAAATGGAAAAAGCACACTAGAAATTTTTATAGTGGTTCGATCACTTGACCTATGTCCACTCTCCAGAGTCCTCCACTCCAAGAGTTGTACCACTAAAAGTTGACTATCCTTCTGCTCCCACAGCAAGGCGGAGAAGCCTTTACAAAACTCACTTTCATCTTCCCCGGTGTGGCAGAGTACCAGGCGCTATGTCACCCTCCTGGTGATGGTAGTAGACCTTTTCCTTTTTCTCCCTCCTAGAGAAGGCAGAGAACCTCAAGGACATTGACCTTGACTCCTTTATCCTTAGAGAGCTTCCACAAGACTCACCAAGGCCACCAGAGGAGCAAGCGTGCAGCTAGCTCGGAGCAATCGTGTGATCCCCTCACACTCCTTCTCCCTCACGCTCAAGCTCACCTTCTCCTTCCTCTCACGAACCCTAGATCTCTTCAAAAGCTCCCTCTCAAGAGTTCCTTCAGTTATTATGCTCCTCTTCTTCACACAGAAAATCACAACAACAAAAATAACAATAACACCTCTCTGAATAAGAACAAACTTCATTTTAAATTAGGCTTTAGAAAACCCTAATGATTCAATTCAGATGATGCTGTTTATACAGTATGATCTAATATCATATAGAATCAGTTTAAAATCAATTTCATCCAGTATGAAGGCAGACAAATAGTTCACAAATTTTATGAACATCGTACAATATGATCAAGAGATCATATTAGATGATCGTTTTATTTTTAACTAATCATACGGGATGACTTATGGGATAACCGAAATTCATATCTGTACATCATCCTACACTGTACACTTCGTATAGTATGATTAGTTTAATTCAGACTATCATCCTGTACGATATAAATATTGTCTGGGACGAATAATTCAAAAACTGTGGTTTCATCTAATACGATCTATGGGACGACCAAAAATTGTCTTTGTAGTTTGTACAATATGATTCATTTCATACAGTATGAATGATAGTAATTAAGAAACTATGATTTAATTGCCTGATTATGGGGGATAATTTTGGCAAGATTTTTAATAATCTTACAGTACGATTAGGATCATACAGTACGATCAAAAAATCAAATTTAAAATCTTACCTAAACTATTCTGGCGGCTAGGGTTTTTAGATGAAAACAAATTATATAGTACAATCACGATCGTACAATACGATTAGTTCACAAACTAATTATTCAGAATTAGCTGTTAAGCCTAAGTTTTAATGATCGATCATATAATATGATTAAAAATTGTACAGTATGATTTTCTTAAAAAATTTCTTTTTAACTACAAAAAAATAGAAACTCTCCCTCTGTGTGTGTGCATGTTCACTCCATTTGTATACACTCTTTTGTGGCAGACTCAACAAATAAAATTTAAAGAAAATAAAATACAGATTCTTTTACATCTTATTTTACCTAGTCTTAAGTCTCCAACAGTCTTGAGCGGTGTGTATCTTATCTAAAATGTTAGTGCTCACAGATAAAAATAAACATCTATTTTTTTCAAGAAAGAATGTAGTAATCCAGCATCAACAAAATTAGATACTCATGATCCTAGATTGCAATAATCTTCACCTTTTTGATGATGTTAAATAATATTATCTGATAGGCAAGATAAATGTTATTTCTTGATGATGGATTTAAAAAGATGGGAGGATTTACAAACAATTTTTTTTTAATTTGAAAATTTTTGTTATTTTATTTTGTTATTTTAATAATTTTTTTTAAAAAATAATTAAAGCATAATGGGATTAAAAAAATACAACATAAAAAAAAATATATGCAGCTTTCTAAAAAATATCATAGCATACAAATAAATGGGAATACAGAACTTTGTAAGAACATAATATAGAAATTTCTCCCCCTTTTGACATCAACAAAAAGAGGAGTACACAAAAAAATAGGGAAGTAAAAATAGTACAAGAAAAAGAAATACACGACACACAAGAAAAAGTAACTAGTAGTCCGGATCCTGATTAGGTGGTGGTGGTGGTGGAGGTGGCTGATAGTACTGATGGATGGATGTGAATTGTTGATCGATCGAGGTAAATTGTTTGCCAAACCATCGCATATCATCTTCATGTTGTCGGTGTTGTTGGTCAATGTGGTAGTCCAGTCAAGTTTCAAGTTAATCAAGCCTCTTAATAATATCATCCTAAGTGAAGGAAGGGTAGGCAGGTCCAGGTTGTGGTATTGGTGACGGTGGAGGTCCTTCTGTAGGAGCATCTTCCCCTTCTTCATCAAAATCTGGATCAACATGCTCTTGTCCTCGATGGAAAAAAATATGAAATGAGGCATCTGTGTAAAAGATAGGAAGATTATCAGGTGGAATAGGATAGTTGAGTTAATATTTTGCATCGAGGATGTATCCTATGATATGTCCTAAGGCAATATTTTATTTATTGGAGCACTGGGATATCAAATAGCAGACAGGTTATGAGTTTGGACAAGTGATAGGTGTTGGTTTGTGGGCACATTTCTAAGCAGCATATTAACTGAGGTCCAATTAAAGTTATTGGTGAGTAGAGATTTGGGACAAGGTCCTTCGGTAGAGAGTCTAATGTGTTCAGCTAGATCGGCTTTAGCGATTTCCACATTTCGTTTACACACAAAGGTGGTCAAGGTTGTGCATTCAAAATCTATCCTAAGATTTGCTAGAAATTTGTAGAAGAGTTCAGAGTGAAATGGGAAGGCCAGGGTAAGAAGAAACTGGAGAGTGGTGGAGGCAAAAAGATTCATAACCTCAAAGTTTGATGCGGCTTGGTTAAGCAAGCGTGATAGAGTGATTTTTGCCTCTTTGAACTTGTTATAGGCTTTTTCATCAGCGGTAGAGATAAAATGGTCGTCAAACCATCGAGAGGAGGAGGAACTCCCCTCGATCTGTCTATCACATTTACTTCCGTCAGGCATTGGACAGAAATATTGAAGGGATGAGAGATTTGGAGAAGTTAAGAGTAAATTGAGCCCAAGAAACCCTTTAATTTATAGATTTTTTGGATGATTATACATTATGATAGGGATTCATATAGTACGATCAGATGAATTAATTTGTCTGGATGACTTGTTAGAAAGATAGTCAAATCATACAGTACGATCAGGATTGTACTGGATGATGATCTTAAGAATTTTCGTTCGTCCTGAAGAGTACTCGGTATGACCTTTGACAAAAGGTATCGTACGGTACGAACATGTGTTCATCCAGTACAAAGAGCAATTATGATCGTACCGGCCGAGTTTAAATTCAGCCCCATCCACTTTGACACGTGGATTGTATATTACGAAGATAGTAATCATACAATACGATGATCGATAATGTGTACCGTATAGTATGAGTGATGGTTCGTACAGTATGATGTATATATTAGCAAGAAAATATAGACCATTGATTGAATTAAGGGATGTGATTTGTATATTTGTGAGGATCATACAGTATGATTGGGTATCGTACAGTACGATATACAGAATAGTTCAAGGTTTTGGTGTCACTAAGATGTGTGTGAGATGATCAGGAAATCCTTTTTTTTAATTTTCTAACAAAATAACAACATAAAAAAAATGAGTACAAACACATGAGTTTTAAAAATAAATATTATTTTTGTTTGTTTTATTTTTTTTATTTTGATTAAGCATGAATGTCTATAACACCCAATTTTATCCTCAACATGCTAAATGTGTCATAAGCTAATGGTTTTATGAAAATATCAGCCAGTTGATCTTCGGTAGCTATATGGTGTAGTTCGATGTCTCCCTTGGCTATATGATCTCTTATGAAGTGATGCCTAATATCTATATGCTTTGTGCGTAAGTGTTAAATTAGATTTTTAGATATGCAAATTATACTAGTATTGTCACACATAATTAGGATGGTTCCTATAGGTAGTCCAAGATCTAAAAGTTGTTATTTTAACTACAAAACTTGAGCAACACAGCTTCCTACTGCTATATATTTCACTTCATATGTTAAAAGAGCTACAAAATTTTGTTTTCTATTGGACCATAAAACTAAGGATTGTCCTATGAACTGATAGGTACCAGAGGTGCTTTTTCTATCTACCCTGCATCCTATAAAATTAGAATCTAAATACCCCAATATTTCAAATATGGTGCTGTGTCTAGTATACCAAATTTCTAAGTTTGGGGTGCCTAGTAGATATCTAAGTATTCTCTTGATAGCAGTCATGTGGGATTCTTTTGGGTCAGCTTTAAATTGAGTGCAAAGACATACACAAAATATTATATATGGTATGCTGGCAATTAAATAGAGAAGTGATCCAATTATTCCCCTATACTTCTTCTGGTCTACTAAATTTCCATTTAGATCTTTTTCTAATTGAATAGTAGAACTCATGGGAGTATACGTGGCCTTATCATTATCTATTTCATATTTTTTTTAGAATATCCTTGATATACTTAGATTGGCTAAGGAATGTTTCATCTTCCATCTATTTTTTATAAAATCCAAAGAAGTTATTAAGTTCTCCCATCATACTCATTTTGAACTCATCACTCATTATTTTAAGAATTCATCACATAAGATTTTTTCTGAAGATCCAAACAAGATGTCATCTACATAAATATGAACAATGAGTATCTCATCACTTACCCTTTTTAAGAAGAGGGTGGTGTCCACACTACCCTTAACAAAGCCTCTATCTAATAGGAATGTACTAAATCTTTCATACCAAGCTCTAGGTTATTGCTTTAACCTATACAATGCCTTTTTTAATTTAAATACATGATTTAAAAATTGTGAATTTTCAAATCTGGGAGGTTGCTCAACATAAACATCTTCTTTGATTACCCCAATTAGGGAAACACTCTTAATGTCCATTTGATATAATTTGAAACCCTTGAAGTAAGTAAAGGCTAAGAGTACCCTTATGGCTTCTAGTCTGGCTACTAGGGCAAAGGTTTCCTCAAAATCTATTTCCTCAATTTGGTTACAACCCTTTGCTACTAATCTGGCCTTATTTCTCACTGCTATTCTAGAATCATTCATCTTATTTTTAAAGACCCACTTTGTTCCAACCACACTTTATTCCTTAGGTCTCTTAACTAATTCCCACACATCATTCCTAACAAATTGATTTAGCTTATCTTGTATTGCAAGGATCCACAATTCATCTCCTAAAGCTTGATTTATGTTGGTGGGTTCAATCATAGAGATAAATGTATAATGACTAACTTCCTTCCTAAGTCTATACCTAGTTTTTACACCTTCTGATGGGTCTGCTAGGATTAATTCTGTAGGATGTCTAGAGAATATCTCCAATCTCTAGGCAATCGCTCCCGAGGTTCTATTCTACCTTCTATGGCAATGCTTTATATCCCCTAAATGACCTCGACTTCTTCTTCTTCATGATTAGGTTCAGAGGTCTTTTCTGATTCATTAAATATCACATGGGTAGACTCTTCTACTATAAGGGTCCTCTTATTAAAAATTCTATAGGCTTTACCTACAGATGAATAGCCTAAGAAGATGCCTTCATCATATTTAGGATCAAATTTTCCTAAGGGTGACTTACCATTAATTAAGAAAAAGCATTTACATCCAAAAATGTGTAAGTGAGAAAGATTAGGTGTCCTACCCTTAAGGAGTTTATAGGGTGTCTTATTAAGTTTGGGTCTAAAATTCATCCTATTTAAAACATAATAAGTAATATTCACTGCTTCTGCCCAAAATATCTAGGAAGAGTGTATTCAGCTAACATTGCTCTAGTAGCTTCAACCAAGGTTCTATTCTTTCTCTCAGCTATTTCATTTTGCAGAGGGGTCCCTAGGGGCAGATAAGTTATGTTCTATTCCTATCTCTTGATAGAACAATTCAAACCTATCATTCTCAAATTCTCCACCATGATCACTATGGATTATTGAGATTTTACATCCTAATTTCTTTTGAATCAAAGTGGAGAAGGTTCTAAATTCTTCAAATGACTCACCCTTGTGTGTTAAAAATTTTACCCAAATAAATCGAGAGTAGTCATCCACTATTACAAATCCTTAAGATTTCCCTTCTAGGCTACCTGTACTAAAAGGTCCAAATAGGTCCATATGAAGAATTTCTAGTGGCCTAGTGGTGTTGATATCCTTGATTGAATGAAATGATGATTTCACTTATTTTCCTAGTTGGCAGGTTTCACATAGGTGGTCCTTAGTAAAGTCTTGCTTAGGTATACCTCTAACTAGGTCTTTCTGAGTGATATTCCTAAGTATTTTTATGCTAGTATGACATAGTCTCCTATGCCATAACCAAGAGTCTTCAGCTATTATTTTTAAACATAAAGGATTTAATTTTTCAATGCAATTGAGGTCTAACATGTAGACATTATTTATCCATTTTCCTTTTAACACAAGTTTATTGTTTAAGCTAATCATGCATTTGTTAGAAAGAAATTTTATGTCAAAATCCTTATCACACAGTTGACTAATACTTAACAGATTATGCTTTAAACCATCAACTAAAAGAATATTTTTAATTATAAAAGTTTTAGAATTTTTAATGATACCTGAGCCCACCACTTTCCTGGTGGTGTTATCTCCTAAAGTCACCTTGCCTCCTGACCTGGCCTCCAGTGTCATGAACTACTTCACATCTCTAGTCATATGTCTTAAGCAGCCACTGTCCAGGTATCATATGCTCTCACTAGATCTTTTGTGAGAGTACCCCTACAATGTCAATTAAAGATTAGTTTTGGGAACTCAAGTTGAAAGTTTGATAGGGATGTTAAGCCCTGATGAACTAGTCTCGAGGCTAACCAAGAGGGGGGGGGGGGGGGGGGGGGTGAATTGGTTATTTAAAAATTTGAGAGCAACAATGAAAATCTTTTTGATGATTTGTAGCGGAAACGAATAAAACAATCAAGCAAAAAGATCGAACACAATTTCACCGAAGCAGTTAATCACAGAAAAATAAAAGTTCAAAAAGTAATTAGAATGAACACACCGGATTTTATAGTGGTTCGGTCAACTTGACCTACGTCCACTCCCCGGAGCCTCCCTTCTGGGTATTGTACTAACTCAAAGTGTCTCGCCTTTTGCTCCCACAGCAAGGCGGAGAAGCCTATACAAGAACCTCCTCTCCACCACACGGTGAGGTAGAGAACCTAACAGTCCTTTTGCTTCCTCCTAAAGCAAGCAGAGAACCTCAGATCTTCTTCCCGATGATCCTTTCCCAAAGAACACCGACACGACAAAAGATGACGAGCGGAGAAGAAGACTCTGATCCTTGCTTGGAGCAACCTTCGTGAACCCCTCACGAACTCCCCCTCACAAGATCCTCTCTTTCTCTCCCAAACTCTCTCTCTCTCTAGGGTTTCTCTGGAAAGGAAAGTGGCAAAAGATTTTTCTTGTTGAAGAAAAATATCTTTTATAGGAGGGCTTAAAATTTGCCCTAAATCTCAACTGGTCGGCCTAGATCATCCAGGACGATCAATCGATCGTCCTGTACAATTAGTTCAAAATCAGCTGTTTCAGCTTGTATGATTTGGCTCTTCTAGACGATCAGTAGAAAAAGTTGTTCATATCGTCCTGTATGATTTTGCGATCGTCCGGGATGATTAGTGTAAATTGAGGAATATCGTCCAGAAGACAGTTCGGGTCGTCCAGAGAAAGTTGTGTTGGACGACCAAAAAATGACTTGATCATCCTGTACGATTAGTTCAAAAAGTGCCCAAATCATCCTGTACATAGTTTGGGTTATACAGCTGAAATGCACTAGATGATCATGATAGTACGGGACGATCCTGTGATCGTCAAGGATGATATGATCGTATCAATCAAATATAAATTGCTTTCTTAATTACCAGATTAATTTAGGCTTGATTGTACTGGATTGTCTGGGATGATACACGTATCATCCGGGACGATGAGACCAAATATCTTAAAATAAAAACTTACCTAACTTAATCTGGCGGCTGAGAATTTTGATTTGAGCATATCATCCCGTACGATCCAAAGATCGTCCAGGATGATATGCTTAATCAGACCCTCTTAACTTGGTCGCCCTAATTAGGTTTCTATTTTTACTTGATCATCCAGGACGATCGTCCAGGACGATCTGAAAAAATTTGAACAGAAACTCTAATTCACTCAAGCTCTCCCCCTGAGTGTGTGTGTGAAAGGTTACTTAGTTAGGGGATCATGTACATTATAATTGACTCAAGAAAAAGAAAAATAGTACACTTAGACACACTTGGACCCAATTTTGAGTTGGCTTGAGTTGCTCGTGATCTTTTGTGCTTGAAATAGGTTAGCCAAGCAAAACACAGTAGGGACATGTTTGTCATCATCAAAACCACATTTGCAACAATCTCCCCCTTTTTAATGATGGCAAACTTTGTACAGTAGTTTGAAAAATAACTAGGAGATCGAAAATTTTTTTTTTTCAAATTTTTATTTAACAATCAAAGCAATACAGGAAATATAACACTTAACAAAAAAAATAGAAACAACAACAACTGACTCCCCCTTTTGACATCACAAAAAGGAGGGTAAACAGAAATACTGAAACACCAGTACAAAATAGAAAAGAAAACAACTACAAAATAGAAAACTAGAACAGAGGAAGATCCTGATCGGAAGAAGGAGGTGGCGGTGGTGGGTTGAAGTAGTTGTGAATGGCTTGAAAGTGGGCTCCAATCCAGGCAATATCCTTGTCATGCTGCTGTTGCTGCTGCGCAGCATAGTCAGTGAAGCGCTGGAGGTCCTCAGCGTGCCGCTGCTCCTGGGTAGCCACATAGGAGTCAAATATGGCCTCCCACTGATCAAAGCGCTGCACCAGGTGGTCAAAAGGAGAGGCAATGCGAAGGGGAGCAGGTGCATCGGGTGCAGCAGGAACTGGAATAGCTTCTTCCTCTTCCTCCTCAACATCCAGGGTAGGCTCCGGATGTAGTCGGGTGCTGTGTAGGATGTGGAATGAATTGTTTGTGAAGAAGGAAGGAGGGACATCAGGAGGGACAGGATACTGAAGGTCATATTTGGTTTCTAAGGCATAATGAATGAGATGACCTAAAGCTAGATTTAGGCGACGCCTATGACCCGGATCCCTAATAGTGGTGAGGTGCTCTATGTATCGGATAATAAGGTCAGAGGCATTAAACTCCCTATGGGCCAAGATGTAGTATGTGGTCAAGGACAGTAACAAGGTGAGTTGAATTCGATCCCCCGCCTTTGGAATGATAGAGGAACGAAGGACATGCTGAATGGTCCGTGCGTCTTTAAGAAGTGAAGTGCAAGCATTGTCATGATAGGGGGCATTCGTATTGCGAAGGAAGTAATTTGCGACACTCCAATCATAGTCAGGGTCGGTGATAAGCGTGTGGAGTTTATCGTCTGTGATAGAAAGTTGGAGAATGTTGTGAAAGTCTTGGGTAGTGAGTTCCACGGGACGTTGATTGACATACGAGTGAAGAGTGGAATAGTCCGCGGAAATGTGCAAATTGGCAAAGAAAACTTGAAGGAGTTCAAGATTAAATAGAAAGGCTAGTGTAAGGATGAAGATGAGGGAGGTGTGTGCGAACAAATCAATAATAGGATAGGTGAGGATGCGGGGATTTACTATTTTAGAATGCGTGATCCCCACGTCACGATAGCACTCGAAAGCAGCTTGATCGGCTACATTTGGGAAGCGAGGATCAACATGCCCATAGGAGGAACTTGCACTCTTTTGCCACGAACGTTTGCCACCAGCCATTAGAAAGCAATAGTGAAAGAAGGTAGAGGGAGATGTGTGAAAGAAAAGATGAAAAAATGGCTGTTTAAATAAAATTTGGCCTGATCGTCCCGTACGATCGCAAGATCATCCAGGACGATATGTGCAATTATTACGGCCGGGACGATTGGTCAAAAAGACGGTCTGATCATCCGGGATGATCAGAGATCGTCCAGGACGATTAGACACAGATGATTGTCCCGAGGAGTCAGGCTGGATGACCATTGACGAAAAGTATCATCCAGGACAATTAGGTGGATCATCCCGGACGATGTGCAATAAGTGTGACGGACGGGCCGAATTCCAATCGTCCAGCGGCTGACACGTGTATCGTCCAGGACGATGGAGTGGATCATCCAGGACGATGGATAATAATTGGTGCAATTTCAGCTGTTTGATCAGATCAGGAAGATATGGATCATATTGTCCAGACGATCGTCCAGGACAATCACCAATAATAGGTGTTTCTCAACAGCAGGAGCAGAGTGGAGACGATTTTGAATGGATCGTCTAGGATGATTTATGGATCGTCCAAGATGAAGAGGATCATCCAGGATGATCGGTGAATCATCCAGGATGATGTGAAGAAAACAGGAAAAAGTTGGAGGATGGAAATGAAGGATCAGCATCCCAAAAATACAACCATGAAAAAGAAAAGACAAAATCAAGGAAATAAAACGTGAAACGAGAACACAAAAGCAACAATTTTTTTTTATTTTTTCCTATCACACTGCTCCAGTAAATCAAAATTCTCCCTTGATTTTCGATCCAAAAACTAATAAGAAGATGATTGACAGTGCTGAAATCCAGAAAAAGTTAGAAAAATTGACTTTCGTAACTCCAACCCCGAGCACCTTATCGATGCAAATCTCTTTCAAAACAAAAATCCAATTCAGAAGAAAAGAAATTAGATTCGAAAAGAGATCCTTTCAAGCCTCGTTCCAGAAAAATATCTGATATAATAGTGTTACAAAGTAATAATTCAAAAATCAGGATTTTCAAACACAAGCTTTTGAAAGTATTAAGTGGCGCACGGATGTTTCTAAGACGTTTAACGATCTGAAAGGAAAGAAAGCTTGGTTGGGCTCATTTTGTACCTCTTTTTCAATTTATTTGACGCTATGCACATCTTTTCATTTTTTTACACTTTGTGTATCTTTTAGTTGGCGATATTTCACATCTTTTCAGGTTTGGGCTCATTTTGTGCCTCTTTTTCAATTAATTTGGCGCACTGTGCATCTTTTGTAAGCTTTCTTCTTTTCATAATCATTAAAGAGTCTCAGCTGTGAAATTAGCTTCCAGACATAGGAGACTCTATCCATAATAAGGAAGAGTAATTCATAAAATAAAAGCTATACGTCATATGATAAGTGCAATCACTTGGTTTAGAAAATCAAAATAATGACTCAAGACTTTGAAAACACTATTGATATGCGGTAGATTACTGTAGGAAGATAAAATAAATCTCTATTTCAAAAACTAAAATTTTTAATTTTGAAGAGGATATTTATCCAAAAGAAACAATACACCAGCAAAAGAGTTAGAGGAAGAGAAACAATCATCAATGTTTCTTCCCTTCAACAGATCCAGTGGAATCAATTACTACTTATCAGCTTCCAAATAAAAATAAGGTAAAACTCCCTGTCAGAAATTCAGATTATCAGAAGTAGTGAGCAATGATCAGACTTTGAAAAGCATAAAATAGTAAGTGCAAGAGATGAACCAGTGAATAAAAATAGGTAGAAAACCATATCAAAGTAAATACTCAAACCAAACTAACAATAGGGCTAACACAGAAATCAGCATAAGAAATAAAACCAATTGAAAGCAAATAATAAAAAAAACTAACTAACAGAAAATAGAATAACAATCAGAACAATCAGAAATTAGCAGTCATCAGAATTAGGCATTTATAACAATCACTCCTAATCTGGTTCTCAAAATGCTGAATGAGTCAAAGGCCAGTGGTTTAGTGAATATGTCAGCCAGCTAATTTTTAGTTGCTACATGATGTAGCTCAATGTCCCCTTTTGTAACATGGTCCCTAATGAAGTGATACCTTATATCAATGTGTTTGGTCCTAGAATGTTGGATTGGATTCTTAGAGATGCAGATGGCACTAGTATTATCACACAGAATAGAAATTATGCCAATAGGTAAACCTAAATCCAAAACTTGTTGCTTTAACCAAAGAACTTGGGCAACACAACTTCCTAAGGCAATATACTCAGCTTCAGTAGTAAAAAGTGCAACTGAGTTCTATTTTTTACTGGACTAGGAGACTAGAGACTGTCCTATGAATTGATAAGTTCCAGAAGTGCTCTTTCTATCCACCCTACACCCCGCAAAGTCAGAATCAGAATATCCAATGATCTTAAAAGAGGTGCTGTGCCTAGGGTACCAGATTCCTAGGTTTGGGGTCCCTAAAAGATATCTAAGAATTCTCTTAATAGCAGTCAGGTGGGACTCTTTAGGATCAGCCTGAAACCTAGCACAAAGACAGACACTAAACATGATATCAGGTCGGCTAACAGTCAGGTAAAATAGTGATCCTATTATTCCTCTATACTTCTTCTGATCAACAGATTTTCCACTTGAATCCTTATCTAACTGAATAGAGGAGCTCATGGGAGTATTGATTGGCTTGGCTTTATCCATTTCATATTTCTTCAAAATGTCCTTAGTGTATTTAGATTGATTGGGAAAGGTTCCATCATCCGTTTGCCTTATGCTAAACCCTAAAAAGTAGGACAATTCTCCCATCATACTCATCTCAAATTCCTTACTCATTATCTTAGAAAACTCATCACATAAATACTTATAAGAAGATCCAAAAATTATATCATCAACATAGATCTGGACAATGAGTAAGTCATCCCCTATTCTTCTCAGAAAAAGGGTGGTGTCTATGCTCCCCTTAACAAACTCTCTTTCTAACAGGAATGTGCTAAGCCTCTCATACCAAGCTCTGGGTGCCTGTTTCAATCCATATAAGGCCTTTTTAAATTTGTAAACATGATTTGGATATTGGGAACTCTCAAAACCTGGGGGTTGTTCTACAAAAACATCCTCTTTTATTACCCCATTTAAAAAGGCACTCTTGACATCCATTTGAAACAACTTAAATCCCTTATAACAGGCAAAGGCTAGTAGCACTCTAATGTCTTCCAATCTAGCTACAGGGGCAAAAGTCTCCTCAAAATCAATCCCTTCTATCTAATTATATCTCTTAGCCACCAATCTTGCCTTATTCCTAACCACCACACCATAATCATTCATCTTATTCTTAAAGACCCACTTGGTTCCCATAATACTTTAATTTCTATGTCTTTCTACTAACTCTCAAACATCATTCCTTATAAATTGATTCAATTCTTCCTGCATAGTTAAGATCCAAAACTCATCCGAAAAAGCTTGATTGATGATGGTGGGTTCAGTTATTGAGATAAAGGCAGAATGGTTTACTTCCTTACTAAGTCCATGCCTAGTCCTAACACCTTCAGAAGGGTCTCCTAAGATCAGATCTTTAGGATGACTCAAAGAATATCTCCAATCTCTAGGCAGTGTGGTTTGAGGTTCTACCCTCTCCTCCAGATTTGTATTTCCAACCCCTTGGGTAATTTCCTCTACCTCTTCTTCTTCCTCAATTCTATTCACCTTAGGATCAGATTCATCAAACACCACATGAGTTGTCTCTTCCACCACCAAAGTCCTTTTATTGAACACCCTAAAGGATTTCCCTACACTAGAATAGCCTAAGAACACTCCTTCATCAGATTTGGGATCAAACTTTCCTAAGGGTGATTTCCCGTTGTCAGAATGAAAGCCTTACAGCCAAAGACATGGAGGTGGGACAGGTTTGGAGTTCTACCCTTAATGATCTCATAAGGTGTCTTATTCAGTTTTGATCTCACATTCACCCTATTCAGCACATAACAGACAGTGTTCACCGCTTCAGCCCAAAAGTATTTTGGAAGTGAATACTCAGCAAGCATGGCTCTAGCGGCTTCCACTAAGATCCTGTTCTTCCTTTCAGCTACCCCGTTCTGCTGAGGGGTCCTAGGAGCTAAAAAATTATGACTAATCCCTTGCTCCTCATAAAAACTTCCAAACTTCACATTCTCAAACTCTCCACCATGATCACTATGAATAGTCAGGATCTCACAACCTAACTTCCTCTGAATCCAAGTGGAGAAGGACTTAAACTCATCAAATGACTCAAATTTGTGTGACAGGAATTTAATCCAAGTGAACCTCGAGTAGTCATCTACAATCACAAATCCATAAACTTTCCCCCCTAAGCTGGCAGTGCTAATGGGTCCAAAGAGGTCCATATGAAGAACTTCTAAAGGTCTAGAGGTGCTAATGTCCTTAACAGAGTGAAAAGAGGACTGGACTTGCTTTCCTAACTGACAGGCATCACACAGGTGATCCTTAGTGAACTTAAGCTTGGGCACACCTCTAACTAAGTCCTTTTGGGTGACTCTCCTAAGGGTTTTCATACTAGCATGACACAATCTCCTATGCCATAACCAAGACTCATCAGCAGCAGTTTTTAAGCAAATTGAATTCTCAGATTTAATGCAACTTACATCTAGCTTGTAGACGTTGTTGATCCTTTGCCCCTACAAAACAACTTTATCATTTAAGCTTAAAATGCAGCCAGTGGGCAGGAATTTGATGTTGTATCCTTTGTCACAAAGTTGACTGATGCTCAGCAAGTTGTGTTTCAGTCCATCTACAAGAAAAACATTATCAATCATAAAATTCCTTGAATCACCAATTATACCTGAGCCTACCACCCTCCTGGTGGTGTTATCTCCAAGTGTAACCTTGCCTCCAGCCCTGGCCTCCAGCGAAATGAACTGATTTGCATCTCCAGTCATGTGTCTAGAACATCCGCTGTCCAGGTCTTGTGTGAGAGCACACCTACAAAAATATCAAACGTCAGTCATAGGACCCCAAACAGGTTTGGGTTCCTTCTTATGAAAAGAAGAATGCAATGCATGTGTGCTGTGCTGTGAAACAGGCAGTTTGGGCCTCCACGCCCAATATGTACTATGGTGAACCATGCAAGTGTGGGAAATGTGTCCTAACATGCCACATGAATAACATCTAACACTAAGAAAAGGGTTTACTAATCTACGTGAGTGATAGTGCCTCTTCCTAGGTTTATACGAAACATGCTTTGATGATTTTAAATCCGAATCTACAAAAGGTGGAGGTGCATAAAACTGTGCAAAAGTAGGAGGTGTTTGGTTTTTCTCAAAAGCACTGATTTTCACTTTCAAAAATTCATTCTCTTTATTTAAACTTGCAATTTCATATTTTAAAGCACCATTGCTGCTTTCTACTTCACATGCCAAGGTATCTAATTCTTTAAAAACTCTCTCCAAATCAACATGAGTGGTTTTCAATGAATCATGCACAGTAACTAAATCAGAATATTTTTTATTCAATTTATCAAACTCATCAAGTAAAGACATGTGATTGCTATCAACAGTGGAATGATCCTTAATCAAAACATCATGCTCTTTTTGCAAAGTCAAATAAACCAGTTTCAAGTTAGCATGGGTTTCTTAAGCTTCCTATACGATGAATGAATTTTTTTAGATACTTCAAGTAATTGATCATAAGTAAGCTCACATACCTCTTCCTGGTCCGACTGACCAGGGTGATTATCAGCCATCAGACACAAATTTGTTTCCTCCTCTTCAGCTTCAGCCTCAGAGGAGTCAGATGCAGAGTCTACCCAGAACACCTTCTGAATCTGCTTCTTGTCCTTTCTAAACTTATGTTTCTCCTCACCCTTCTCCTTGCATGGATGAGCTTTAAGTATAGGACAATCAGCCTTTATGTGTCCAGGCTTCCTACATTCAAAACAAACAGATTCAGATGAACCTTTAAAGTTTCTACTGGTCTTACCTTTGTTCCACTTTTGAAAATTCTTATTCTTCTTCCTTATAAAGCTCTTGAATTGCCTTGTGATTAAGGCAACATCATCGCTATCAGACCCGAAAGTGCTAGCATCTAAATCATTGGCCTTTAGCGCCACTGTCTTCTCCTTCTTTTATTCACCTGCATCAAGTTGTCTTTGGTTCACCCCTTGCTCGTAAGCAATGAGTTATCCAAGTAAACTGTCAATAGAGTAAGTATTTAAATCTTTAGATTCCGTGATCGTAGTAATCTTAGCATCGTATGAAGAAGGCAAACATCTAAGAATTTTGTTCACTCTTTCGTAATTAGTTAATTCTCTTCCAAGAGCACGCAAAGAGGTAACGATCATTTACATTTTGCATTTAACTGTGCTAAATCACGATCATCAAAAGTCCAATCTGCAAATGGGAGTTCAGTTTTAATACCGTTAACAAGTCTATATGGTGCTTCATAACCATCTTTAACTAACATCCACATACGATAATCGATTGATTGAAGAAAAGTAGACATGCGTGTTTTCTAAAAATCAAAAGGAATGTTATCAAACAACGATGGTCTTGTAATAGAATAACCTTCAACAGTATTACGATTGTTATAGTTAGCCATGAATCAAATTCAAAAGTTTTTAAACTTAAATTTTGAATCCCGCTCTGATACCACATGAAAGTTCGATAGGGATGTTAAGCCCTGATGAACTAGTCCCGAGGCTAACCAAGAGGGGGGGGGGGGGTGAATTGGTTATTTAAAATTTTAAGAGTAACAATGAAAATCTTTTCGATGATTTGCAGCAGAAATGAACAAAACAATCAAATGAAAAGATCGAACACAATTTCACCCAAGTAGTTAATTACAGAAAAATAAAAGTGCAGAAAGTAATTAGAATGAACACACTAGATTTTATAGTGGTTCGATCAACTTGACCAATGTCCACTCCTCGGAGCCTCCCCTCCGGGTATTGCACAAACTCAAAGTGTCTCTCCTTTTGCTCCCACAGTAAGGCAGAGAAGCTTGTATAAGAACCTCCTTTCCACCACATGGTGAGGCAGAGAACCCAATGTCCTTTTGCTTCCTCCTGAAGAAGGCAGAGAACCTCGGATCTTCTTGCCGACGATCCTTTCCCAAAGAACACCGACACGACGAAAGACGATGAGCGGAGAAGAAGACTCTAATCCTTTCTTGGAGCAACTTCGTGAAACCCTCACGAACTCCCCCTCACAAGATCCTCTCTCTCTCTCCCAAACTCTCTCTCTCTCTAGGGTTTCTCTGGAAAGGAAAGTGGCAAAAGATTTTTCTTGTTGGAAGAAAAATATCTTTTATAGGAGGGCTTAAAATTTGCCCTAAATCTCAACTGGTCAGCCTAGATCATCCAGGACGATCAATCAATCATCCTGTGCGATCAGTTGAAAATTAGATGTTTCAGCTTGTACGATCTGGCTCTTCTGGACGATCAGTAGAAAAAGTTGTTCATATCGTCCTGTACAATTTTGCGATCGTCCGGGATGATTAGTGTAAATTGAGGAATATCGTCCAAAGGACAGTTTGGATCGTCCAAAGAAAGTTGTGTTGGATGACCAAAAAATGACTTGATCGTCCAGGCCGATATGGAGATCGTCCTGTACGATTAGTTCAAAAAGTGCCCAAATCATCCTGTACATAATTTGGGTCGTAGATCTGAAATGCACTAGACGATCATGATCGTCCGAGATGATCCTGCGATCATCCAGGATGATATGATCGTATCAATCAAATATAAATTACTTTCGTTAATTACCAAATTAATTTAAGCATGATTGTACTAGATCGTCCAGGACGATACACGTATCGTCCGGGACGATCAGACCAAATATCTTAAAATAAAAACTTGCCTAACTTGATCTGGCGGCTGAGAATTTTTAATTTGAGCATATCATCCCGTACGATCCAAAGATCATCCAGGATGATCTACTTAATCAGACCCACTTAACTTAGTCGCCCTAATTAGGGTTTCTATTTTTACTTGATCGTCCAGGACGATGTGACTATCGTCCAGGACGATCTGAACAAAAATTTGAACAGAAACTCTAATTCACTCAAGCTCTCCCCCTGAGTGTGTGTGTGCAAGGTTACTTAGCTAAGGGATCAGTTACATTATAATTGACTCAAGAAAAAGAAAAATAGTACACTTTGACACACTTGGACCCGATCTTGAGTTGGCTTGAGTTGCTCGTGATCTTTTGTGCCTGAAACGAGTTAGCCAAGCAAAACACAATAGAGACATGTTTGTCATCATCAAAACCAGATTTGCAACACAAGTGAGTTTGGGTTCCTCCTTATGCTTGAATAATGAGATGTATGTATGTTATGCTGTGGTGAATGCAGCTTAGGTCTCCATACTAGATGTGTCCTATAGTGAATTATGTAAGTGCATACTATGTGACTAACATGCCATAAGAGTAACACCTAACACCGGGAAATGGGTTCACTAACCTATGTGGGTGATGGTGTCTGTTCCTAAGTTTGTGTGATGCATGCAATATAGAGGGGTTATCCCATTGGACACGTGAGGGTAATGGTTTATTATTTTTTAATGCTATAACCTTTGCTCTTGAGTATTCATTTACACTTTTATAGCTTAATACTTCTCATTTCAATGTATACTCATTGCTATTTAGTTGAGATGCAACTTTTTCTAATTCCTTAAATATATTTTCTAGTTCAATATGTGATAATTTTAAGGAATCATGTGCAACATTTAATTCAACATGCTTCTTATTTAATATATCAAATTCATCTAGCAGGGACATATGATCTCTATCCAAGTCAGAATGTTCTTTAACTAAACTAGCATTCTCCTTTTGTAAAGTATTAAAATCAGTGTTAAGACTAGCATGCATTTTCTTTAACTTTCTATACGAGTCATGAATTTTTTCAGAAATGAGTAATAGTTCATCATAAGAGAGTTGACATACCTCATCTTGATCTGGTTGATCAAGGTTATCCTTAGTCATAAGACACAAATTCATTACCTCCTTTATTTCTTCTTCTGATGATTCTGAAGTAGAGTCGACCCAAAAAGCTTTTTGTGTTTTTAGTTTGCCCTTCTTGTACTTTGACTTCTCCTTACCCTTCTCCTTGGTTGGGTGAGTCTTTACATTGGGGCAATTAGAATGGAGATGACCTGGTTTTCTACAGTCAAAGAAAATTATGTAAGATGCAACTTTAGTATTCTTTGAGCTTTTACCTTTTTTCTAGTTATTTTGATGACGTTGTTGCTTTCTTTTTAGAAAATTCTTAAACTAACGAGTCATCAAGGCCATGTCATCATCTTCTTCCACTATAGAACTGTCACTTTCTAAATTGTTCACTTTAAGTGCCACAATTTGCTCATTCTTCTTTTCTCCTGCATTACCTTGCCTTTGACTCGTTCGTTGCTCATAGGCAATGATCGACCCAAGAAAATTATCAATTGAATAAATATTTAAATCTTTGGACTCAGTTATTGAATTTATTTTTGCATCATAAGAGCTAGCTAAACATCTCAAAATTTTATTAACTTTTTCAGAATTAGATAACTCTCTTCTTAGAGTATGCAAGGATGTCATTATCTGGGTGAATCTAGTGTACATTTTAGATATAGTATCGCTAGGTTTCATGCGAAAGAGTTCATAATCATGTAGTAGTATGTTTAGCCTAGACTATTTAACTTCTCTGGTTCCTTAATACGTGATACACAATCTATTCCATATCTCCTTACCAGTACTACAAGTAGACACTCGCATATAATATTTTGATTTCAATGTGTAAAAGAAATAATTTAAGCATTTTGCATTTAATTATATGAGTTTCTTATCATCATTACTCCATTTATTAAATGATAAAATAGTTTTAATGCCATTCATGAGACGAAAAGGTGCAGAGTAGCCTTCTTGAACCAACATCCACATGCAATAGTCTATAGATTGTAAAAACGTAGACATGCAAATTTTTCAAAAGTCAAACGGTATATTATTAAACAAGGGTGGATGGGTTATTGAATAACCCTCCACAATATTTTGGTTACCAAACTGTGCCGTGGATCATATGTTTTTAGGTTTTCTGAAACTCTATTTTGAAACCTCACTCTGATACCACTTAAAAGTACATGATGTGCTAGGGGGGTGAATTGGTATTTTAAAAATAAATCCTAAACATGAGTTCTAGTTTTTAAAGGATTTTTTAGAATTTTTAAAATAAAAACTTAACTAGTCAAATGCGGAAGCTAATGATTCATACATAATTATAATAGTGGTGAAATAATTTTAAATCTCACAATGAAAAGATGAAATCAAATTTTTCACCAAGCAGTTAATCCAGAAAATAAATGCACGAAATGTAAAAAATAAAGAAAATGGAAAAGCACACCAAAAGTTTTTATAGTGGTTTGGTCACTTGACCTACGTCCACTCCCTAGAGTCCTCCACTCCGAGAGTTGCACTACTAAAAGTTGACTCTCGTTCTGCTCCCACAGCAAGGCGGAGAAGCCTTTCTAAAACTCACTTTAACCTTCCCTAGTGAGTACCAGATGTTATGTCACCCTCCTGGTGACGGTAGCAGACCTTCTCCTTTTTCTCCCTCCTAGAAAAGGCAAAGAAGCTCGAGGATATTGACCTTGAAGCCACTCTTCCTAGAGAGCTTCCACAAGACTCACCAAGGCCACAGGAGGAGCAAGCGTGCAGCTAGCTCGGAGCAACCATGTTCACGCTCAAGCTCACCTTCTCCTTCCTCTCACAAATCCTGGATCTCTTTAAAAGTTCCCTCTCAAGAGTTCCTTCAGTTATCACGCTCCTCTTCTTTACACAGTAAATCACAATAACAAAAATAACAATAATACCTCTATGAATAAGGAAAACTTCTTTTTAAATTTGGCTTCAAAAAACCCTAATGATTTGATTCAGATGTTGTTGTTTGTACAGTATGATCCAATATCATACAGTACGATCAGTTCAAAATTAGTTCCGTCCAGTACGAAGGTAGATGAACAGTTCATAAATTTTATGAACATCATACAATACGATCAAGAGATCATTCTAGACGATCATTTTATTTTTAACTATTTGTATGGGATGACTTATGAGATGACTGAAATTCATCTCTGTACATCATCCTGCACTGTACACTTCATACAGTATGATTAGTTTAATGCAGACTATCATCCTCTATGATATAAATATTGTTCGGGATGAATAGTTAAAAAAACTATGATTTTGTCTGGTACGATCTATGGGATGACCAAAAATTGTCTTTGTAGTTTGTATAGTATGATTCATATCATACAGTATGAATAATAATAATTAAGAAACCATGATTTAATTACCTGATTATGGGGGATAATTTTGGCAAAATTTCAAATGATCATATAGTATGATTAGGATCGTATAGTATGATTAGTTCAAAAAATCAAATTTAAAATCTTACCTAAACTATGCTGGCAGTTAGGGTTTTTAGATGGAAATAAATTGTATAGAATGATCACGTTCATACAGTACGGTTAGTTCACAAACTAATCATTCACAATTAACCATTAAGCCTGAGTTTTAATGACAGATCATACAGTATGATTAAAAATCATACAGTATGATTTTCTTAAAAAAATTTTTTAACTACAAAAAAAAGAGAAACTCTTCCCCTGTGTGTGTGTGTGTATGGTCACCCCATTTGCATATACTCTTTTGTGGCAAACTCAACAAATAAAAATTAAAGAAAATAAAATATAGATTCTTTTACATTCTATTCTACCCAATCTTGAGTCTCCAGTAATCTTGAGTGGTGTGTATCTTACCTGAAATGTTAGTGCTCACAGACAAAAATAAACATTTATATTTTTCGAGAAAGAACATAGTAATCCAGTTAATATTATTTGTCATCATCAAAATCAGATGCTCGGGATCCTGGATTGTAACACATTGGATAAATAGATATGAAATTTCAAAGTTTGGTAATTATATATATTTAAATCCATGAATTTAAACCATTTACACAACTGCATTTTGACTAGACTCAGCTTTCCAAATGACAATAACTGATTTATTATTTAAATATGCGGGCCACTACTGCTACCTTAGTATTGATCCAAGTCGTTTGATCTAAAATTGAATGGATGGGATCTAAAGATCTAGAACAACATATTGGCATATATATATATATCCATGCAAAAAAAAAAGTCAAAATCATCCCATGAAATTGGAAGGAATGAACGGTCCTGATTTCATCTTCAAGCTCCCACAAGTGATATTAGCTGTTTAGGCATTTTTGTTCAACCATGCATTCCACTATATTTTACCCTATCAAATCAATTTAGTAGGATCTCTTTGAGGAGAATGATCAATATAATGGATGGATTGGTATTGATTGCTCATTCTCTTCACAATGTCCTAGACCCTTATCTAGTGAGCTTGAGTTTAGGTTGTACCTTAGTGTAGTGGTTGTTTGATCGAAATTATACTTGGGTTGGGTTACTTGGGTACAGGGAGCAATTCCTCTTTGAAGATAAACCTCTAAAGTTGACTTGATCAAGATCGAGCTTCTCGCCATCACAATTTTGACAGAGCTTACTCAAATTTGCATTGAGAGGTAAAGAATTTGGAGGGAATTGGTCACTCAAATGCATGAACCTAACACCTATGAAGTTGGGCGTATATAAAGAGAATTGAAATGAGTTTTGACTCTTTTGAGCTAACTTGGATTAACCTAATTGGGTGACTAGTGACCCAAGCTAGCTCAAGGTAAGACCTACTTAAGGGGGAGTTATTTGGTATATAAGCATGCTGTTGGCATGTGTTTGGGCCCATAATTTGATAAAATTTAGATTTGAATACATAGGAAGGGTGTATGAGTCACATAATCCATTCATAGTTAACTTGGTGACCAAGGTGGGCCAAGGGTTCCAATGAGCTTAGGTAAGTTCATGGACATGTTTAGAAGGTTTAGAACACCATGCCAAGGTTTAACAAAATACTTTAATAGAAAATTACAATTTAACACTAAATGTATTATTGTTATTATTATTATTATTATTATTATTATTATTATTATTATTATTATTATTTTATTTTTGAAATAAAATTCACTTGCAATTAAGATTAGTTGTAAGAATCAAATCAAAATATGCAAGAAAGGAAGTAAACCTGTAAGAAAAGGAAAAAAATGGATTTTTGTAGTGGTTTGGTCTGTTGACATTCATCCACTTTTCAAGTTCCTCCTCCTTGAGAATTTCACTAAAAGTATTCCTTTTGCACTCAGCAAGTTGCTTGCTTTCAATTTCAGTTGCATTCATTGGGATGTTGGTCAATTGGAATTATTAGCTGTTTGTTCGTCGAAGGAAATTATTCAAAATTGGATATTTGAAGCCAAAGACATCAACATTGAGGGAGATAATTATAATGTTATCAAGACTCTTCAAAGCTAGGCTGGTAACTGGTCTAGAAGTGAAGATTTGGTTGAGTTAGAGGACTTTTCTTTTTTAAAATATTTTAGACAATTATTATTTCTTTTCTCAAATAGGTGTTGTAATAAGTTATCTAATTTTTGTGCTAACTTTGCCATTTTGGATGATTTTTTTGGGATGACATTAGCTCTAATAAGATTCCTCATTTTATTTCTTTGTTAAAGGAGGAATGTGATAGTTTGTCTATCACTCCGTAGTTTGTATTAAGCTTTTTTTCTTTAATGCTATTTGCATCTTTCAAAAAGAAAAAAAAAAAAGGTGGAGAAGTCCTTCTCCATTTCTAGGTAGAGAATAACCTTTAAATAGCTTCTCCCTCCCCAAAAAGCCTAAGACTCTCTCCTTCTATGCCCCAGCACGATGAAGATGACTCCATCCTTCTACTTGCTACACGGTGGAGTTTCCTTCCTAGCCTCTTTGATTAGACTCGATTAAGTCTCTCAACAAAGACTTACAAGAGCTCTAAATCCAAGGTTCCTCACAAAAATAACCTGGAGGAATTAAGTGTTGAATAGAAAAAAAACCCTATGAATCCCGTCACATGCTCCTTGGATACCCCCATGGAGCTTCTCTCAAACTCACCATCTCCTCCTAATTGCTTTCCCAAGCTCACAATGGAAGAATCATCTCTTCCTCACAATGGATACTCTATAGTCTCTTATTTAAAAAGAGCACCTCACCCTCAAAACATAAGAGTGGATTTTTAAATAAAAACTAAAAATTTCTAATTTTCATGACTAGATTGTATGGTATGAACCTAACATCGTATAATATAGTTATTTTATTCTAAACAAAATTTGTAAAATCAAACTCAATTTAATTGGACTGTACTATCATAATCAGATAGTACAATAAGTTTAACTGAAGTTAATTTTGTCAGTTCAAATCGGGATCAAACAAACTCATTCTATGTTCATTCATATGGTACATGTGCATTATACTATATGAATCTATAAGATATTTGATTTGGTTTGATGTCTATATTTTTTTGACCAAATTAATCATATTTATAAATATTTGTATAGTACAATATATAACATATAAGATGATTAGTTTGAATTCAAAACTTCCCCTATTTATGAAAAAAAAAAATCTTAAATTATCTGAAATAGATAATCGTTATGTATGATGTAAAGCATACTATATGATTAGTTATTTTTAATAATTCCTATCATTCATTTTAATTAATATTACTTGATTTATTATCGATGGCATGAATTGTCGTACAGTATGATTAAATTGTACAACACTATTTCTCAAAAAAAAAAAAAGTAATTTTAATTTTCAATTATTAGTACTCTTACCCTCCTTTGTGAGTGTGTGCTTGGTTGTTTGTCCATTTTACACAAGTTGTATATAATGTCTCAAATAAATATATATACAGTATAGTGATAATTTATAATTTTGAGCTTTTTATTCTTTCTATTTGATTATTTCATTATCTTGTGTGTTCAATATGAGATGTTAGTGTAAAAAAGATAATTTTGAAATAAGACTTGAAATTTTGATTAGCTTAACTAATAATCTTTATTATTATCAAAATCTAAGGGTACACTAGGCTCATGAGATCCAATAATCTCTCTCCTTTTATGATAAAAAATCTTTTTAGTTGATTTTAGCAAATTTTGAAAAATATAAGTGTATTTCATGAATTCATTAAAATTTAGTTATCTCCCCCTCATTAAATGCGTATAAGAATTTTGAAATGAGACAAAAACATAACTATGCTATGAAATGCAAAACATTATTATTATTATTTTTTCATTAATGATAAACATGATTACACACACCAAAAAGTACTTAAAAAATGAAAAAGAAAAGCAACACCAAAACAAACTTCTCCTTCTATTGACATCACAAAAAGGAAGGAAGAAATACACTAAAAATACACATTAAAAAGTCTAGCAATCAAAAGGACCTTGATCAAGTTGTGATGATGATGGATGAAAGTAGCTGTGAATGGTTGAGAATTGTTATTGAAACCATTATCGATCCTTATGATGCTGGTGCTTCATCTCCTCCCATTACTCGTTGGACTGCTAAATATGAGTGTTTACTATGAGCACTAGTTGTGCAAAGTGTTCAATCCAAGTGTCATGAGGGTACTATAGTGCCTGTGGTGCCTGAGGAGCATGCTCACTTGGGGTTCCCTTTCTTCCTCTTTGTGATCTCTCTCAATAGGTGTTTTCCTATGCCTCTCACTATATAATAGGTGAAATGAGTGGTTTTTAGAATAGTAAGGGCAGTAAATTGGTGGTGTGTGAAAGTTCGAGGAGGTTGTAAGACCTCGTTGAATAATCCATTGGCACACCTAGGGGTGGGGCGTGAATTGGTACTTCTAAAAATAGTAAAAAAAATCCCTTTTTCCTTTTTATTTTAAGCAATATCAAAACTTTTGAAAAATTCTAGTTGAGTAACTAACACAAGCGAAAGCAATTTAAATACTTGATTTTTCTTCCTTTTTTTGAATTTTGAAGCACAACTAAATCAAGAGGAATATATAATTTTTTTTTGCTAACATTAATTAAATATAGCTGTAGCTTTCAATGAAATGTTAAACTCAAGTAGGAAATTTAAATACTAGAAAATAAAAGAGTAGAAAAGAAAAACTAGAAAGAGCACATCAGAAATTTTATAGTGGTTCGGTTAACCTTGACCTATGTCCTCTCCCTAGTATCCTCCACTCCGAGTATTGCACTAGCACTATAGTGACTCTCCTTTTTCCCCCACAGTAAGGTAGAGAAGCCCTAACAAATCACTTCCACTAAATTCGGTGCGACGGAGAACCAAAAGTTATGTCACCCTCCTGGTGACGGTAGTGAACCTTCAATTCTTTTTCACCCTCCTAGCGAAGGCAGAGAACCCATGAAATCTTTCTCACCTTCCTAATGATGATAGAGAACCTTTAATCTTTTTTCATCCTCCTAGTGAAGGAAGAGTACCCACAACCTTTGACCTTGAAGCAAGGTGCAAACTTGCATGGAGCAACCATGTGAGGACCCCTCACACTCTTTCTCCCTCACGTACAACCTCACCTTCTCCCTCTCTAAGCTTAAAGCTCTCTTAAGAATTCTCCCTCAGAGTTCCTTAAACAACCAAAAGTCTTACTTAAGACTTGATTAAGTTGCTTAAGTACAAGGCTTCAGAAAAATCCTAAATTTTTAATTAAGCCATTACTATTCATACAGTAAGATCTAGGTTTGTATAGTATGATTAGTTTAATATATGGATTCTTCCAATATGATGGAACAGTTATTTAGACAAACTATTCAAATTCTACATACTTATCAGATAGAATGATCATAAGTTTATATAGTAAGATTAGTTCAATTTAATTTTATTTATACATGATGATTACTAGGATGATTGGAAATGGTCTCTGTAAATCATCCAGTATGATTAACATCATTCTGTGTGTTTAGTTTAAACATTAAGAGTTCATATAGTATGATAAACATCATACTATATGGTTAGTTCAAAAATCAAGATTTTTGTCCAGTATGATATCCGGAATGATCAAATTTCATCTCTACCTATCGTATGATACGATCAGTATGATATAATACGATTAGCCATATTTATTAAACCTTGATTTAATTGACTAATCATGGGGAATAGTTTAAGTAAGATTTCAAATATCATACAGTATGATTAGTTCAAAATTCAATTCTTAAAATGCTTAAATTATCTGGAGGTGAGGGTTTCCTGATGGAAAAAATCATACAGTATGATCTACATCGTACAATATGATTAGTTCATAAGCATTAATTACACAATTAACTGTTAACACTCTTTTTGGTATAATGGATTGTATAGTATGATCGTACTCATATGGTCGATTAATTTAAAAAATCTTAACTCAATTTTCTCACTCCCCTATGTGTGTGTGTACATGATCGCCAAATTTAGCATACACCCTTACATGGCCAAACTCAAGAAATATAAAATAAAAGAAAATAAAAAATATAGACTCTTTTGAAAGACATCCTATTCTACCCAAAGTTGAGTGGTGTATGATATTCTTGGAATGTTAGTATACACAAAAAAATAATATCCAATTTATATGCTAGAAAAAATAAAATTTTAATAAATAATATTTGTTATCATCAAAATTACAATCTAAGGATCCTAGATTGCAATAATCTACCCCTTTTTGATGTTGGCAAATATTTTTGATTGAAAAAGCAAGTTAATATTTTTCTCCTAATTCGCCCTCACTAGGTGATAGATTTGAAAATAGGGGTATGATTTTTTTTATTTTAATTTTAATGCTAAATGCAAAAGTAAAAAAAAGTGCATTATAAATATAAAATGCATAAGATGAACTTTTTAATAAAGATAAATAAATACACAAACAACCAACTACTACTCCCCCTTTGACAATAACAAAAATGAGGATCAAACACAGAGACACAAGAAAAAAAACTTCAGAATAGAGAAAAAATAAAAAATACAAAGCATAACACATAAATCCTAAAAGTAGGAAGGCCCTTGATCAGGTGGTGGTGGTGGTTGAAAATATTTATGAATAGATAAAAATTATTCTCCAAACCATGCCATGTCTGCCTCATATTGTTGTTGTTGCTGCTAAATATGAGTATCCAGGTGGGACTCCAATCAATCAAATCACTATATCAACTCCTCATAAGGATAAGGCTGGTATACTGGGATAAGTTTTGGCATTAGTGTTGGTGCAGGCTCTAGTGTAGGTGCAGCTATAGAATGAGCTCCCCCTTCCTCATCAAAATGAGGCTCATTTTCTTGCTTGTGCCCCCGATGATGCCAAAAAAGAATGTGGAAGGAATCGTCAGTATATATGATAGGGAAAGGATCAATAGTAGCAGAGTAGGTAAACTTATACTTTTTATCTAGAATATAGACAATGATATGACAAAGTGGACTATTTTGTTTCCTTCTATTGGAAGGAAGGTGAATCAGAGTAAGGTTTTGAATATAATCAATGATCATTTGGGCTTCATTAAATTGAGTTTTGGACATAATGAAGTATGTGGCCAAGGAAAGAAGTGGAGTAATATTTACATGATCTCCAGCTTTAGAAATGATTGAGGTTTGAAGGATATGCTTGATAATACTTATATTTTGATTCGAGGAATAGACTAGGGGTTAATGTTGATTTAGGCCAATATTTCTAATAATTAAATTGACTGCACTCTAATGAAGTCTCCTCTAGAAGCCATTGATTGGGGTCAAGGTCCTTCTGTGGATAGGTGGAGATATATACTTATCTTCCTTTGTGATTTCTATCGGTCTCCTACAGATATATGATCGCATGATAGGAGCAGTGGCACTAACCCTTAGGTTTATAAAGAATTTATAGAGAAGTTCATAATTGAAGGGAAATGCAAGGGTTAGAAAAAACGGAGAGTGGTGGATGAGAAGAGGTGTATCACCTCATAGTTTAGGGCTTGTTGATTCAATATTCTGGATGAAGTGATGCGAGCTTCCTTGTACCTATAATATATAACTTCATCTTCTATAGACTAGAGCATTCATAAATAGGGCGACGAGAAAAAAAACCTCCTTGGGTTAGTCGACCATGCTTGTTGCCTCTGGTCATTTGAGGAATTGAAAGTATAAGTCAAGAAGTAAGAAGGGATTCAAAGGATTGGATGAGACTTTAGAAATCCTTCCTACTTATAGAGTTTTCAACCGATCATATTTTATGATTTACATTTGTACAGTATGATTTAACAAATTTAAATCTTCTGTACAACTTGTTGGAAAAAGAGATCAAATCATACATTATAATCATGATCATATCAGATAATCTTAAGAAAGTATGTTCATCTTGAGGAGTCATCCGTACTACTTTACTAAATTGATTGTAGCGTATAAATAGGTGTTGTATAGTATGCTATGTTAATTATTATTATACTGACTGATTTTAATTCATACAATAGCTTTTGACACATGTATCATACAGTATGAAGTGGTGTTCATACAGTACGACCACTAGTAATTGAACAGATCATGACCATAGAGGGCAAAAATTTGTGCAGAGATGTATATATCATACAGCACGAAGGGAATATTACAGTATGATATGAACAAATTAATTTTTTTTAAAATTTAAAATGAAAGGTGTGTGATGATTAGAGAATATCTACCAAATACAAAAAATATTAAATAAATAAAAAATAAAAAAAACACAAAATAATAAATAAATAAAAATTTAAAAGTGACACATATTTTCAACACAAAAAAGGTTGATTTCAAATGATAGAGGTATTCAAATTCATCCTGAATCAAGCATAAATGTCTATAACACCTAGTCTAGTCCTCATGATGCTAAAGGTGTGATAGGCAAGGGTTTTGGTTAAGATGTCTGCCAATTGATCTTCTGTAGCTATATGACGTAATTTTAAATCTCCCTTAGATACATAATCTCTAATGAAATGATGCCTAATGTATATATGCATAGTGCAAGAGTATTGGATTAGATTTTTTGAAATTTAGATGGCCCTAGTGTTGGCACACATAATAGGAATGGTGCCTATAGGTAGTCCAATATCTAAGATTTATTACTTTAGCCATAAGACTTGAGAAACACAGCTTCTTATGGCAATGTATTTTGCCTCCGCGGTAGATAGGGCCACTGAATTCTGCTTTTTACTAGATCAGGAAAACTAATGATTGGCCTATAAATTGATAGGTTCCTAAGGTGCTTTTTGTATCTACCTTATATCCTACAAAGTTAGAGTATGAATATGCTATGATTTCAAAGGATGAGCTATTTCTAGGTTACCAGAGACCTAAAATTTAGGTGACTAATAGATATCTAAGGATTCTCTTAATGACAATCATATGGGATTATTTAGGATCATTTGAAAATCTAGCACAGAGACATACACCAATCATGATATCAGGTCTACTGGCAGTCAAATAAAGAAGTGATCCAATTATCCCTCAATATTTCTTCTAATCAACTAATTTTTCATTGGGATCCTTATCTAATTGAATGGTAGAGCTCATGGGAGTATTGATTATCTTAGTATTATCCATTTCATATTTCTTAAGGATATATTTGATATATTTTGATTGGCTAAGAAAGGTTCCATCATCCCTTTGCTTCACACTAAATCCAAAAAAATAGGTATGTTATCCCATCATACTCATCTTAAACTCCTCATTCATTGTTTTTGAAAATTCATCATAAAGATTCTTATTTATGAATCCAAATAGTATATCATTAACATAAATTTAAACAATGAGTATATCTTCTCCTACTTTCTCAAGGAATAGGGTGGTGTCTACACTACCCTTAACAAAGGCTTTATCTAGGAGGAATGTGCTCAGCCTCTCATACCAAGCTCTAGGTGCTTGCTTCAATTAATATAATGCATTCTTTAATATGAATTCATGATTATGAAATTAAGAATTCTCAAAACCTAGGGGCTGCTCCATATATACATCTTCCTTAATTACCCCATTTAGGAAGGTACTCTTAATATCCATATGATATAACTTGAATCCTATAAAGCAAGTAAAGGCTAATAGCACTCTAATGACTTCTATTCTAGCTACAGGGGAAAAGTTCTCCTCACAATCAAATCCTTTAATCAGGTTGTACTCCTTAGAACCTAATCTAGCTTTATTCCTAATCATTATGCTAGAGTCATTTATTTTATCTTGATAACCCACTTAGTTCCTACAACACTCTAGTCCTTAGGTCTTTTAACTAGTTTCTATACATCATTCCTAATAAATTGATTTAATTCTTGTTGTATTACTAGGATCCAAAATTCATTAGCTTTGGCTTAATCTATGTTGGTAGGTTCTACCATGGATATGAATGCAGAATAACTAACCTCCTTTCTAAGTCCATGCCTAGTTCTAACACCTTTAGATGGATCTCCTAGGATAAGTTCTCTAGGGTAACTAGATGAGTATCTCCATTCTCTAGGAAAAGGCTCCTGAGGTTTTACTCTATCTCCTAAATCAATGGATTCTACACCTTGGGTGAGCTTTACTACTTTTTCTTCTTCTAACCTAGGCCCAAAAGTTTTATCTGATTCATTAAGAATGATATGGATAGACTCTTCTATTACTAGGCCCCTCTTATTCAAAATCTTATAGGCTTTACCTTCAGATGAATATTCGAAGAAGACTCCTTCATCAGATTTAGGATCAAACTTTCCTAGAGGTCATTTCTCATTAATCAAGACAAAACATTTATAACCAAATACATGCAAATGAAACAGGTTGGGTGTCCTACCCTTAAGGAGCTCATAGGGTATCTTATTTAATTTGGATCTAACATTGACCCTATTTTACACATAACACACAATATTTACTGCTTTTGCCCAAAAAGTATCTAGGGAGAGAATATTCCGCTAACATGGCCTTAGCAGCTTATACTAAAGTTCTATTCTTCTTTTTAGCTATTCCATTCTATTGAGGGATCTTAGGTGCAGAAAATTTATGCTCTATCCCGATCTCCTGACAAAAGGATTCAAACTTATTATTTTCAAACTCTTTACCATGATCACCATGAATAGTCGATATGTCACATCCTAATTTCCTCTATATCTAGGTGGATAAGGTTTTAAATTCTTCAAATGTTTTTTTCTTTTATGCTAGGAATCTAACCTAGGTGAATCTAGAGTAATCATGAACCATCACAAATTTATAAGATTTCCCTCCTAGGCTGGCTGTACTAACGGGTCCAAAATAGATCCATATGAAGAATTTCTAGTAGCCTAGAGGTGATGATGTCCTTGATTGAATAAAATGAAGACTTAATTTACTTTCTTAGTTGACAGGTATCACACAGGTGATCCTTAGTGAAATCTAACTTTCTTATGCCTCTAACTAAGTCTTTTAGGGAAATCTTCCTATGGATCTTTATGCTTGCATAACACAATCTCTTTTTCCTTCTAAAACTAATTTGCCATTCAAATTAATCATGCATTTATGGATAAAAATTTATTAATAAACCATTTATTACACAGCTGATTAATGCTAGATAGATTATGCTTTAAACCATCTACAAGTAAAACATTCTCAATGATAAAATTCATTGAGTTTCTAATTATACATGAGCCCACCACTTTCCTGGTGGTGTTTTCTCCTAGTGTGACCTTACCTCGTGACCTAGCCTCTAGTGTGATGAACTACTTCAAATCTTCAATTATTTTCCTTGAGCATTTGCTATCCAAGACCCCAACTATCGCATGCTCTCATAAGGCTTTTTGTGAGAGCACTTCTATAAAGTCAATCAAATTTTAGATTTGGGAACCCAAGTGAGTTTGGGTTCCCCCTTATACTTTGATGAATGACTTGCATGCATGCTATTCTATGATGCAAGTGATTTGGGCCTCCACACTAGATATATCCTACGGTGTAATGTGTAAGTCCATGCTATGTGACCTAGCATGCCACAAGAATGTCACCTAACCAAAGGGATGGATTTTCTAGTTTATGCTGGGGGTTGTGCCTCTTCCTAGGGGTATATGATGCATGCACTGATGTGGGGTTATATTAGTGTGTCAGTGTAGGTGGTGATTTATTGTGTTGAAGTGTATGGATTTTTGCTTTTAGGAATTCATTTTTGCTTTTAAGAATTCATTTGTACTTTTAAGACTTATAACTTCCAATTTAATTCATGCTCATTATAATCTAATTTGGTTGTAAGTATTCTAATTATTTGTGTGAATCTTCTACCTCAAGATGCTTTAATATCAAGGATTCATATGCATTGGTTAAATTAGTATGTGAAAGTTTATTAAGGATGTTAAGCCCTTGTGAACTAGCCTGAGGCTAACCAAGAGAGAGGGGGGGGGGGGGGTGAATTGGTTGTTTTAAAAATTCTTGAGCAAAACAAATTTTGAAAACCTTTTTGGATGTTTTAAAATAATTACAAAAACACGTTGATGTGGAGATATTTAATCAAACAGAATAACGACTTTACCACACGATCATCCTTAGAAAAGTAAAGTGTAGAAATTAAAAAATAGAACAATAAAAGAACTAACACACTAGATTTTATAGTGGTTCGATCAACTTGACCTACATCTATTCCCCGGAGCCTCCCCTCCAGGTATTGCACTAAAACTCAGTGACTCTTCTTCTGCTCCAACAGGAAGGCGGAGAAGCCTTTATAAAACTACTTTTCACCAACACGATGAGGCAGAGAACCTAGACTCCTTTTGCTTCCTCCTGAAATAGGCGGAGAACCTTACCTCCTTTTGCTTTCTCTTGAAGCAGGCAGAGAACCTTACCACCTTTTGCTTCTTCCTGAAGTAGGTAGAGAACCTTGATCTTCTTGCTGATGATCCTTCCCATAGAGACACCAAGGGACAAGGGACGACGACTAGAGATGATGACTCGAATCCTTGCTTGGAGTAACCTTTGTGAACACCTCAAAAAATCCCCCTCACAAAATTCTCTCTCTCCCAAGCTCTCCCTGTCCGTCTCAAGAATCTCTCAAGAAAGGACAACGACAAAAGATCTCAACAGTAGTAAGAAAGAGATCTAAAATAGAAGGGCTCAAAAATTACCCTAAATTTCAACTTGCCATCAAAGATCATCCAGGATGATCATGAGATCATCCTGTATAATTAGTGTAAATAAGCCCTTTTTGGCCTGGATGATCTGGTTCTTCTGGATTAGTTCAAAAATATCAATATCATCCGGCACACAGTTTGGGTCATCTAACTGAGACACATTGGATGAAGAGGATTTCTAATTGATCATCCAGGATGATCTTGCGATCATCCAGGATGATGTGATTGATCAATCAATCCTTAATTACTTTCCTTAATCACCTGACTAATTTAGGCATGATTATAGCGAATCATCCAGGATGATGCACATATCATCCTAGACGATTAAACGAAAATACTAAAAATAAAAACTTTACTAACTTAGTCTAGCAGTTGAGATTTTCTAATTTGAGCATTTTGACCTGTACGATGAAAGTATCATCTTGGATGATCTGCTTAATCAGACCAACTTAACACAGTTTCCCTAATTAGGTTTCTATTTTTAATGGATTGTCCAGGATGATATCACTATCGTCCAGGATGATATGAACAAAATCAAAAAAAAAATTCTAACTCACTAAAATTCTCCCCTTGAGTGTGTGTGTGCAAGGTTACTTAGCTTGGGGATCCATCACATTATATCTGACTCAAGAAAGGTGAAAAATTACATTGAACTTGAAACAAAATAGACTGACTCGATCTTGAGCTGGCTTGAATTATAATTGATCTTGTGATCCTGAAAGGTTAGACAGTCAAACAGAAACATAAATGTTTGTTATCATCAAAATCATAATCCTTGAATCCAAATTTATAACAATATATTTTTTATTTAATGTATCAAACTCATTGAATAAAGATATGTGATTACTATCTAAAGTAGAATGTTCAACTATCATGCTATCACACTCTTTTTGTAAGCTAGAAAAGTTAGTATTTAAGCTAGCCTACCTCTTCTTGAGCTTTCTATATGAATCATGAATTTTTTTAGATATAATAAAAAGTTCATCATAAGATTGCTGACATACCTCATCTGGATATGACTAATCAAGACTATCATTTTCCATGAGACACTGATTAGTTACCTTCTCCTTTGCTTCCTATTTAGATGATTTTGAGGTGGAGTCAGCCCAAAATGCCTTTTGTGTTCATTGCTTCCTATTTTTGAATTTTGACCTCTCTTCACCCTTCTCTTTGATTGGGTAAGGTTTCAAGTTGGGGCATTCAATTTGCAAGTGGCCTAGTTTCCTGCATTCAAAGCAAATTATGTCAACTGACACTTTAAAATTTTTATCATTCTTACCTTTGCTCCATTGCTGATGATGCTTCTGCTTTCTTTTTACAAAATTTTTAAAATTGTGTGTCATCAGTATAATATCATCATCCTCCTCTACTATAGAGATGTCACTATCTGAGTTATTAGCTTTTAAAGCCATAAACGTTTCCTTTTTCCTATCACCAGCTTTAAGTAATCTCTGACTCATGCCTTGCTTGTAGGCATGAGTGAGCCAAGCAAGTTATCAATGGAATACACATTCAAGTCTTTTGATTCAGAAATTACAGTGTACTTAGCATCATATGTACTAGGGAGGCAACATAGAATTTTGTTAACCTTTTATGAATTGGAAGTTCTCTTCCTAATGTATGCAGGGATGTCATAATCTAAGTGAATCTAGTATACATTTCAGATATGGTCTCATGAGGTTTCATATAAAATAGTTCATAGTCATGTAGTAAACTATTTAACCTAAACTGTTTGACTTCACCAGTTCCCTCATATGTGATCCACAATCTATCCCATATTTCCTTGCTCGTAGTACATAAAGACGCTCTCATATAATCTTCAAATTTTAATGCACAAAAAAAATAATTTAAAGATTTTACATTCAATTGAGCAAGCTTTCTATCCTCATTACTCCATTCAGTAATTGGGGTATCAATTTTGACTCTATGAACTATACATAATGGAAGTGAGTAACCAGTTTGAATCATATACCAATTTTTAAAATCATTCGATTGCAGAAATATAGACATGCAGATTGTCCAAAAATTAAATGAAATATTTTCAAACAAAGGTAGACGAGTTATAAAATAACCCTCCATAGTACTTCTATTACCAAAATTTTCCATAAGATCTTTACTTGGGGATTTTAAAATCATAAAAACCAAGACACGTTCTTATACCACTTAAAAGTTTCAGGAGGTTGTAAGACCTCATTAAGCTATCCCTTGGCGCACCAAAAGGGGGGAAGGTGAATTGGTACTTTTAAAAATACTAAAATAAAATATCCCTTTTTTCTTTTTTTTTAAGCAATATCACAACTTTTGAAAAGTTCTAGTGAGTAACTAACACAAGCAGAAGTAATTTTAAAACTTAATTTTTTTGAAGCACAATTAAATCAAGGGAAATATTTAATTTTTTTTGCTAACATAAATTAAATCTAATTTCATCTTGCAATCAAAAGTTATACTCATGCAGGAAATTTAAAGTACAAAAAATAAAAGAGTAGAAATGAAAAACCAGAAAGAACATAAGAAATTTTATCGTGGTTCGGTCAACCTTGACCTACATCCACTCCCTTGAGTCCTCCTCCCTAGGTATTACACTAACACTACAGTGACTCTCCTTTTTCCCCCGTAGCAAAGTAGAGAGACCCTTGCATATCACATCCACCAAACCTAGTGTAGCAGAGAACTGAAACTATGTCACCCTTCTGGCGATGGTAACAAACCTTCAATCCTTTTTTATCCTCGTGGTGTAGGAAGAGAACCCATGAAATCTTTCTCGCTCTCCTAGTGATGGCAGAGAATCTTCAATCCTTTTTCACCCTCCCGATGAAGTGAGAGTACCCACAACCTTTTACATTGAACTTTCTCTCCAAAGAGCAACTCCAAGAACTCACCAAGGCCACTAGAGGAAGTAAGGTGCAAGCTTTCCAGGAGTAATTGTGTGAGCACCCCTTAGACTCCTCCCTCATGCACAATCACACCTTCTCCCTCTCTAAGCCCAAAGCTCTCTCAAGAATTTTTCCTCAGAGTTCCTTCAATAACCAAAAGTCTTACTTGAAACTTGATTGTGTTGCTTAAGTACAAGGCTTCAAAAAAATCCTAAATTTTCATTTAAGACATAACTGTTTGTACAATATGATCTAGGTTTGTATATTAAGATTAGATCAAAATAGGGATTCATTCAGTATGATGGAATAGTCATTCAGACAAATTATTCAGATTTTACATACTTATCATATAGTACGATCATAAGTTTGAAAGCTATGATTTGTTCAATTTACTTCTATTCGTACTTGATAATTTTTGGGATGATTGGAAATCATCTCTATAAATCATCCAATACAACTAACATCATACTATATGTTTAGTTAAAATATCAAGGGTTCATACAATATGTTAAACATTGCACTATATGATTAATTTAAAAATTAAGGTTTATTGTTAAGTATGATATTCAGGATGATAGAATTTCATCTGTGTCTATCATATAATATGATCAATAATCATACAGTACGATCAATATCGTATAGTATGATTATCCATATTTATTAAACCTTGACGTAATTGACTAATCACAGGGAATGATTTAAGTAAGATTTCAATTTTTGTATAGTACAATTAGGATCATAAAATATGATCAGTTCAAAATTTGATTTTTAAAATACTTAAATTATCTAGCGATTAGTGTTTCCTGATGGAAATAAATTATATAGTATGATCTATATCATATAATATGTTTAGTTCATAAGTATTAATTACTTAATTAGCCATTAACCATCTCTTTCCATATAACTGATCGTATAGTACGATCTTAATCATACAGTATGATTAGGTCAAAAAATCTCAGCTCACTTTCTCTCACTCCCATGTGTGTTTGCGTATGATCGCCAAATTTAGCATATAGCCTTACATGGCCAGACTTAAGAAACATAAAATAAAAAAATGAAAAATATAGACTCTTTTGAAAGACATCCTATTCTACCCATAATTGAGCCTTGATTAATGTTGAGTGGTGTATGATGTACCTAAAATGTTAATACAAATAGAAAAATAATATCCAATATATATGTTATAAAAAATAAAATTTCAATCAATAATATTTGTTATCATTAAAATCATAAGCAAGGGATCCTAGATTGTAACAATGTGGGGTATGTGAGATTATACTTAGCTTATAGACTATAAGAAATCAGGTTGACTTAGTGATAGGTATTTCTTTCGGCATGATCCAGGGCTTTTAATAGTGGTTAGATTTTAATATAGCATATTATCATATTTACAACATTAAATTATGTGCTAGTAATATAATAATAAGTGACTATGGAGAAAAGTGAAGTAGTGTTGATCCTATCACAAGCCTTAAGGATATCATTTTATCAAATGATGTGTTATATAATATGTGTATTCAATATCATAGTGCCAATTAGGGGTTGGAGACAACTAAGTGGACTATTCTTTTCTCTCGCTGAGGATAAGAGCTTCCATATAGCCCGATTCACTTACTTGCTCTGTGAATGATTTAGTGGCTTGAGTCTAGAGGTAATTAATTCTTAGAGAAGGTGTGAGTATATTTTTAGAACTCCCTTTCATTCATAAAGTCTCCGATTGATCGTATAATATGATGTTGATCATCTATTATGATCGAATAATGCCAAATCATCCTATCAAGAAATATATAGTCAATGGTCAAATTGTATAATATGATCAATGTCTTTTTTTGACATCTTGATGTGCATCTGCACGATTTTGGCAAAGTTAAATTTTATAATATGAAATAATCCTTTGTACAATATGATTTATGATAAGGAATCGTATAACGATAATAACTATCCTTTAACTGTCATACATACTAATTGTTATTGCATAATAAGACTGTTGATCATACAATATGATCAGTAATAATTTGTCACCCTAAATATTAAATTTTGCATTAATATTTGTGCATATATCACATGCATTATATAATATGAAAGGTGGTTTGTATGATATGATATGTGAAAGGTGTTTTGATTTTGTTGTTTAGGACTTTACACAAACTATAAATATGCACTCATCACAAGAATAAACACAATCATGATTATTCATGAATAATAATCAAAGAAATAATAAAGATAACATAAACACTTAAACAAACACATAAATTTCCTAAACAATGCACTAACACAAACATATAACTTTCTTAAACAAAATATTTAAACAAACACACACAGGCCACTACAAAACTACATATCATACCCTTTTAAACACTTAAATCTAAAATTTCTAATTTAGTTTTAAGTGAACTAAATCTCTCAAAATGTAAGGGGTTGATAAAATATTAGCCAATTAATTATCATTATCGATAAATTGAATGTCTATATCTCCTTTTGACACATGATCTCTAATAAAATGATGTCTAATTTCTATATATTTAGTGCGGGAATGTTGTATTAGATTTTTAGTGATGTATATCACACTTGTTTCATCACACATTATATGTATAATATCCACTTCCAATCCAAAATCAAGTTGTTACTTGAGCCATATGACTTGGGCAACACAAATTCCTATCGTAATATACTATGCCTCTGTAGTGGATTGGTCCACTAAAAGTTTTCTTTCTAAAAGTTGATGACTTAGATAATAGTAACTCTAAAAGCGATGGTGTAGTGAGAAAAAGAAGTGTCGAGCATGGAGCAGCAGGTGAGTGAGTTGCATCGGTGGTCTAATAAAAAGGCAAGGTAGTGTGGCATCACACCCGATTAAATTCAACTTCTATGAGCAGAATATTACTTCACATTCTTTAAGCCTTTTTTTGACAATTACTATTTTTTTCTAGTGTGGAGTAGCTTTCCTTGTTACCAGTCTAGTCTCTAGAGGAGGCTGTCATTGTTGTCCAGCTCTAGAAAACCTTTGTGCGCCTTTGTTACCTTTTGGGAGGCCTACACCCTATAGAAACTGCTTACTTGTGATTGTCCCTTGGCCCATAGACACAAGGTTAGAATCCTAGCTATTCTAGAGTGGTATCTCACTGATGACTTACCCCCCTCCCCCGTGCACAAGGAGGTCTTCTTTTCCCTCCACCTAAGCTGCAAGAGATCATATTGATAATGTGATAACTGTAAATAATGTATTATTTTATTGCTATATTTTTAGTAAAAAGTGTTATTTCTGTTGTGTTGTGTAGAAAAAAATATAAAAAGGTACAAAATTCTAAGTCTCATCTAGCACCATAGCATCAAAGAAATGAACACCGCAATGCCATCAAAGGGACCGCTAGAGCACTATAATATTGACATTATGGTGCCAACTTCTCTATTGGATAGTTCTGCATCATCAAATGGCCAGCTTTGCAAAGCCAAGCTCACTATCTTGAAGTGTCGCAGCATCACAATCTATCACGCCTTGGTGCCAAAATTGCCATTCTGGAGCCATAATGTTTGAAAGTTAACAGCGCCGCAATGTAGTAATTGAAACTTCCAAAGGACATAATATGTCAGTGAAATGATGCGACTGTTTATTAATGTATCAATGCCAGCAAGCGTTATGGTGGAGCTAAAATAGTAGTGTAGTGGCGTTAGTTCATTTGTTGGGCGCAACAGTGCTGACCCTTCAAGCACCACAGTGCCAGTTGCCTATTTTGAGTTTTCCTATAAATAGTCATTATGTTATGTTTGTAAGATAGTTCAGTCACTTGTATAATTTCAGTACTTTTTGGAGTACTTATTTAGATCTCTCTTAGAGTCAATCTAAGAGAGACTAAGGAAGTACTAGATATAATCACTAGAGTGTTTAGTTTGTGTTTGTTTAAGTAACTCCATTCTTTAAGGAAGAAGGAGTGTAAAGGAGATACATTAATTCTTCCCGGTGATATCATTCTCTTGAATTTTCATTCTTCTATGATTTCAAAGAAAATGAGTTTGCTTTTCTCTTCTTCCATGTTTGGCTAATTCCTTAGTTTTGGATTGATGATATAGAAAATATATTAAGTACTAATGGAGATTCTTGTGCTCTAAAGTTAAAAGATTTTTTCATTATTATCTCGATCTTTTTTTTTTTTTTGAGAAATGCAAATAGCAACTTTATTGAAACATCACTAAGAACAAGTAGATTCCTCCTTTAACAAAGTTAAAAAGGTAGGAGGAATCTTATTACTATAGACATCTTCCCAAAAGAAAGAAGAAGTCAAAGCAATGTTAGCACATAAATTAGCTAACTTATTACAATCTCTTTTAGCACAAGAAAAAATAATTTGCTTAAAATTTGAAAGAAAGTCTAAATCCGCCGGCTTAAGAAACTCTTTAGACATAAATGGCTTCTTCATGGCATCTTGAAAAATTTTGATCACATTAGAGTTATCACCTTCAATTATTATGCCATTAGTATCAAGCATCCAATCTTGAATATAATTCCTCAAAGCAAGTATGGCTAAATATTCTATTTGTGCACTGTCCCATTGAATGTAGTCAAGACCAAAAGCTGCCAAAACTGCCCTTTGCTGTCTCTGAAAACTCCCCCAATGCCTGCCTTGTTATTAGTTTGCACCGCAGCATCTATGTTCACCTTAATCCACCCAGAGGAGGAGGATGCCAAGAAGATTTGGACAGCTTGTACAGCTGATTAGCATCCCAGTGATCCCGGATTAGACAAATATCAAACTAAGTAGCGGCCTTTATTATTGAGTTGATAGCAATAGTAGATAGCGTGTCTTCCGATCCATCATGAACGAGCTTGTTTCTGCTTCTCCAGCAATGAAAAACCACCGAACAAAATAGGTTCCCCACAAAAGGATTTCCATTGGCAATTTTCCTTAACATGAAGAAACATTCCTCCAGCAATTCAAAAACTAGAATTTGAAAGTTCCAGTCAGCAAGCAACTTGACTACTGCTTTAACTTTGAAGCAATGAACGACTATATGCTCCACACTTTCCACCTTCACACAACCTCTCGGGCATCCACCCCATTCCACCAATCTTCTAAAGAGCAAGAACTCAAGAGTTGGAATGGCATTCTTACACAATCGCCACCAGAAGACATCTACCTGTGGTCTCAGATTTAACCTTTTTCTCCACTGCCAAGTCTTGTCTTCGTCTTCCCCCTCAAATTTTTGTTCATACGCCAATGCTGCTACAGACTTTCCGGAAAACTTCTTAGAAAGCTCCAATTGATCTTCACCAATCTCTGTTTGAATTGGAATTTAAACAATCAGATCTATCAGAGGTTGACCAAAGCATATTTTAAGTTTATCCAAGTCCCAATTCCCATTGTTGATAAAGGTTGAAAGACGTAGGAATTCAGGACTTAAAACTGCAGCAAATGTAGGCCATCTGTTAAAGCTGTAATTGAGGATCCAAACATCATTGAAAGTATCTATTTTAACTCCATTACATATCCTCCATCTCGAGATAGGCTTCAGAAATTTTGCACCATGCCAAAGGATCTTCCTAGACATGGAGGAGTGCCTTTTATTAACCTCACACCAGAGATCATTCCCATATTTAGATCTCATTAATCTACTAAGAAGGGAGCCAGGATATTTGTAAAATGTTGCAAATCTGGTTTTGATGATGACAAACATGTTTCCAGTGTGTTTTTCTTGGCTAATCAGTTTCAGGCACAAAAGACCGCAAGCTACTCAAGCCAACTCAAGATCGGGTCCAAGTGTGTCAAATGTATGATTTTTTCTTTTATTGAGTCAATTGTAATGTAACTGATTCCCTAGCTAAGTAACCTTGCACACACACACTCAGGGAGAGAGATTGAGTGAATTAGAGTTTCTGTTAAAATTTTGTTCAGATCGTCCTGGACGATAGTAGCATCGTCCTGGACGATCCAGTTAAAACAGAAACCCTAATTAGGGCGACTGAGTTAAGAGGGTCTGATTAAGCAGATCGTCCTGGACGATCTTTGGATCGTACGGGACGATATGCTCAAATCAGAAATTTCCAGCCGCCAGATTAAGTTAGGCAAGTTTTATTTTAAGTATTTTGGTCTGATCGTCCCGGACGATACGTGTATCGTCCTGGACGATGCACTACAATCATGCCTAAATTAGTCTGGTAATTAAGGAAAGCAATTAATGTTTAATTGATACGATCACATCGTCCTGGACGATCGCAGGATCGTCCCGAACGATCGTGATCGTCTTGTGCATTTCAGCTGTACGTCCAGAACTATGTACAGGACGATTTGGGGCCTTTTTGAACTAATCGTACCGGACGATTACCCTATCGTACGGGACGATCAAGTCATTTTTTGGTCGTCCAGCACAGATTTCTCTGGACGACCCGAACTGTCTTCTGGACGATTTCCTTCAATTTGAACTAATCGTCCCGGACGATCGCAGGATCGTACGGGACGATATGAACAACTTTTTCTACTGATCGTCCAGAAGAGCCAGATCGTCCAGGCTGAAACAGTTGAATTTGAACTGATCGTACAGGACGATCTACCGATCGTCCTGGACGATCTTGGCCGACAAGTTGAGATTTAGGGCAAATTTTAAGCCCTCCTTTAAAAGAACTTTTTCCTAGATTTGGAAAGATCTTTTGCTGCCTTCCTTCCCTGAGAAATCCTAGAGAGAGAGAGAGTTGGGAGAGAGAGAAGAGATCTTGTGAGGGGGAGTTAGTGAGGGATTCACTAAGGTTGCTCCAAGCACGGATCAGAGTCGTCTTCTCCGCTCGTCGTCTGTCGTCTAGTCGGTGTTCTTCGTGGGAGGATCGTTCGCAAGAAGATCCGGGTTCTCTGCCCGCTTCAGGAGGAAGCGAAAGGAGTTCGTGGGTTCTCTGCCCGCTTCAGGTGGAAGCAAAAGGAGTTCGAAGGTTCTCTGCCTGCTTTAGGAGGAAGCGAAAGGAGGTCGGGTTCTCTGCCTCACCGTGTGGTGAAAAGGAGGTGTTTTGTACAGGCTTCTCCGCCTTGCTGTGGGAGCAAAAGGAGAGTCACTTTCGTTTAGTGCAATACCCGGAGGGGAGGCTCCGGGGAGTGGACGTAGGTCAAGTTGACCGAACCACTATAAAATCTGGTTTGCTTTTTTTTATTCAGTTTTGCATTTTACTTTTGAATATAAACTGCTTGGGTGAATATCGTTGGTTGATCTTTTCGTTATTGTTTACTTGTTTCCGCTGCTAAGTATCGAAAAGATTTTTGTAGTTATCGTGAAATTTTTAAATAACCAATTCACCCCCCCTCTTGGTTAGCCTCGGGACTAGTTCACTAGGGCTTAACATCCCTATCGAACTTTCAAGTGGTATCAGAGCGGGATTCAAAATTTCTGTTTAAAAACTTTTGAATTTGATCCATGGCTAACTGTAACAATCGTAATACTGCTGAAGGTTATTCTATAACGAGACCACCGTTGTTTGATAACATTCCATTTGATTTTTGGAAAACACGCATGTCTACTTTTCTTCAGTCTATTGATTATCGCATGTGGATGTTAGTTAAGGACGGATACGAACCACCTTTTCGAATGGTTAACAATGTGAAAACTGAATTGCCGTTTGCTGATTGGACGTTTGATGATCGTGATTTAGCACAGTTAAATGCCAAATGTTTGAACTGTTTCTTTTGTGCTTTAAAATCTGAGGACTATATGCGTGTTTCTACTTGTACAACGGGAAAAGAGATTTGGGATAGATTATGTATAACATATGAAGGTACAACTGAAGTCAAACAATCTAGGTTAAACATCTTGTTACATGATTACGAACTTTTTCACATGAAACCTAGTGAGACTATTTCAGAAATGTACACAAGGTTCACTCAGATTGTTACCTCTTTGCATGCTTTAGGTAGAGAACTTACCAACTATGAAAGAGTGAACAAGATTCTTAGATGTTTGCCTGCTTCTTATGATGCTAAGATTACTGCTATTACTGAATCCAAAGATTTAAATACTTACTCTATTGACAGCTTACTTGGATCACTCATTGCTTACGAGCAAGGGGTGAACCAAAGGCAACTTGATGCAGGTGAACGCAAGAAAGAGAAGACCGTGGCACTAAAGGCCAAGGATTCAGATGCTAGCTCTTCCGGGTCTGATAGCGATGATGTTGCCTTAATCACAAGGCAATTTAAAAGCTTTCTAAGGAAGAAACATAAGAACTATCAGAAGTGGAACAAGGGTAAGTCCAATAAAAACTTTAAGGGTTCATCTGAATCGGTTTGTTTTGAATGCAGGAAGCCCGGACACATTAAGGCTGATTGTCCGACACTTAAAGCTCATCCAAGCAAGGAGAAGGGTGAGGAGAAACCAAAGTTCAGAAAGGACAAGAAGCGGATTCAGAAGGCGTTCTGGGCAGACTCTGCATCCGACTCTTCTGAGACTGAAGCTGAAGAGGAGGAAACAAACTTGTGTTTGATGGCTGATGATCACCCTGGTCAGTCCGACCAGGAAGAGGTATGTGAGCTTACTTACGATCAGTTATTTAAAGTTTCTGAAAAGATTCATACATCATATAGGAAGCTTAAGAAAACCCATGCTAGTTTGAAACTAGATTATCTGACTTTGCAAAAAGAGCATGAAGTGTTAATTAAGAACCATTCCACCATTGATAGCAATCACATGTCTTTACTAGATGAGTTTGATGAACTGAATAAAAAGCATTCTGATTTAATTGTTGAGCATAACTTGTTAAAAACAGCGCATGTTGAATTAGAACTTGCTTTTAAGAAAGTGAATGATTTGGCATCTAAGTTAGAAAGTATTGAAAGTGCAAAAACGTTTGAAATTGGAAGTTTAAACAAACACATTGAGTTTTTGAAAGTGAAAATCAGTTCTTTTGAAAATAACAAAACACCGCCTACTTTTGAACAATTTTATGCACCGCCACCTTTTAGAAATTCTGTTGCAAGTTCTTCAAAGCATGTTTCATACACTACTAGGAAGAGGCACTATCACTCACGACGTTTAGTTAATCCTTTTCCTGGTGTTAGATGTTTTTCATGTGGCATGTTAGGACACATATCACACACTTGTACTGTTCACCGTAGTACACATTGGGTGTGGAGACCCAAACTGCCTGTTGCACAGCACAGCACGCATGCATCGCATTCTTCTTTTCATAAGATGGAACCCAAACCTGTTTGGGTTCCTAAGACTGACATTTGATGATTTTGTAGGTGTGCTCTCACACAAGACCTCGTGAGAGCATGTGGTACCTGGACAGCGGATGTTCTAGACATATGACTGGAGATGCAAATCAGTTCATTTCGCTGGAGGCCAGAGCTGGAGGCAAGGTTACACTTGGAGATAACACCACCAGGAAGGTGGTAGGCACAGGTATAATTGGTGATTCAAAGAACTTTATGATTGATAATGTTTTGCTTGTAGATGGACTGAAACACAACCTGCTGAGCATCAGTCAACTCTGCGACAAGGGATACAGCATCAAATTCCTGCCCACTGGCTGCATTTTAAGCTTAAATGATGAAGTTGTTTTGCAGGGGCAAAGGATCAACAACGTCTACAAGCTGGATGTAAGTAGCATCAAATCTGATAATTCAATTTGCTTAAAAACTGCTGCTGATGAGTCTTGGTTATGGCATAGGAGATTGTGTCATGCCAGTATGAAAACCCTTAGGAGAGTCACCCAAAAGGACTTAGTTAGAGGTGTGCCCAAGCTTAAGTTCACTAAGGATCACCTGTGTGATGCCTGTCAGTTGGGGAAGCAAGTCCAGTCCTCTTTTCACTCTGTTAAGGACATTAGCACCTCTAGACCTTTAGAAGTTCTTCACATGGACCTCTTTGGACCCATTAGCACTGCCAGCTTAGGGGGGAGAGTCTATGGTTTTGTGATTGTTGATGATTATTCAAGGTTCACTTGGGTTAAGTTTTTGTCACACAAATCTGAGTCATTTGATGAGTTTAGATCTTTCTCTACTTGGATTCAGAAGAAGTTAGGATGTGAGATTATTACCATCCATAGTGATCACGGAGGGGAGTTTGAAAATGAAAGATTTGGAAGTTTTTGTGAGAATCATGGGATTAGTCACAATTTTTTAGCTCCTAGGACCCCTCAGCAGAACGGGGTAGCTGAAAGGAAGAACAGGACCTTAGTGGAAGCCGCTAGAGCCATGCTTGCCGAGTATTCACTTCCAAAATACTTTTGGGCTGAAGCGGTGAACATTGCCTGTTATGTGCTGAATAGGGTGAATGTGAGAGTCAAACTGAACAAGACACCTTATGAGATCATTAAGGGTAGAACACCAAATCTGTCCCACCTCCATGTCTTTGGCTGTAAGGTTTTCATTCTAAACAACGGGAAGTCACCCTTAGGAAAATTTGACCCCAAATCTGATGAAGGAGTGTTCTTAGGATATTCAAGTGTGGGGAAATCCTTTAGGGTGTTCAATAGGAGGACTTTGGTGGTGGAAGAAACAACCCATGTAGTGTTTGATGAATCTGATCCTAAGGAGTCTAGATCTGAAGTAGAAGATGAAGAGTTTGTTGAGGTTACCCAAGGAGTTGGAAATACAAATTTGGAGGAAAGGGTAGAACCTCAAACCCCATTGCCTAGAGATTGGAGATATTCTTCGAGTCATCCTAAAGAACTGATCTTAGGAGACCCTTCTGAAGGTGTTAGGACTAGGCATGGACTTAGGAAGGAAGTAAACCATTATGCCTTTATCTCAATGACTGAACCCACCAACATCAATCAAGCCTTGTCGGATGAGTTTTGGATTTTAGCTATGCAGGAAGAATTGAATCAATTTGTAAGGAATGATGTTTGGGAGTTAGTAGAAAGACCTAGAAACCAAAGTATTGTGGGAACCAAGTGGGTCTTTAAGAATAAGATGAATGATTCTGGTGTGGTGGTGAGAAATAAGGCAAGATTGGTGGCTAAGGGGTATAATCAGATAGAAGGGATAGATTTTGAGGAAACTTTTGCCCCTGTAGCTAGATTGGAAGCCATTAGAGTGCTACTAGCCTTTGCCTGTTACAAGGGATTTAAGCTGTTTCAAATGGATGTCAAGAGTGCCTTTTTAAATGGGGTAATTAAAGAAGATATTTTTGTAGAACAACCCCCAGGTTTTGAGAGTTCCCAATATCCAAGTCATGTCTATAAATTAAAAAAGGCCTTATATGGATTGAAACATGCACCTAGAGCTTGGTATGAGAGGCTTAGCACATTCCTGTTAGAAAGAGAGTTTGTTAAGGGAAGCGTAGACACCACCCTTTTTCTGAGGAGAATAGGAGATGACTTACTCATTGTCCAGATTTATGTTGATGATATAATTTTTGGATCTTCTGATAAATATTTATGTGATGAGTTTTCCAAAACAATGAGTAAGGAGTTTGAGATGAGTATGATGGGAGAATTGTCCTACTTTTTGGGGTTTAGCATAAGACAAACAGATGATGGAACTTTTCTCAATCAATCAAAATACACTAAGGACATTTTGAAGAAATATGAAATGGACAAAGCAAAGCCAATCAATACTCCCATGCCCTCCTCAGTTCAGTTAGATAAGGATTCAAATGGAAAATCTGTTGATCAGAAGAAGTATAGAGGGATAATAGGTTCACTGCTTTACCTGACTGCTAGCCGACCCGATATCATGTTTAGTGTCTGTCTTTGTGCTAGGTTTCAGGCTGATCCTAAAGAGTCCCACCTGACTGCTGTTAAGAGAATTCTTAGATATCTTTTAGGGACCCCAAACCTAGGAATTTGGTACCCTAGGCACAGCACCTCTTTTGAGATCATTGGATATTCTGACTCTGACTTTGCGGGGTGTAGGGTGGATAGGAAGAGTACCTCTGGGACTTGTCAATTCATAGGACAGTCGTTAGTCTCCTGGTCCAGTAGAAAACAGAACTCAGTTGCACTTTCCACTGCTGAAGCTGAGTACATTGCCTTAGGAAGTTGTGTGGCCCAAGTTCTTTGGTTGAAACAACAAGTCTTGGATTTAGGAGTACCCGTTGGCATAATTTCTGTTCTGTGTGATAATACCAGTGCCATCTGTATCTCTAAGAATCCAATCCAACATTCTAGGACCAAACACATTGACATTAGGCATCACTTCATTAGGGACCATGTTACAAAAGGGGACATTGAGCTACATCATGTAGCAACTGAAAATCAGCTGGCTGACATATTCACTAAACCACTGGCCTTTGACTCATTCAGCATTTTGAGAACCAGATTAGGAGTGATTGATATAAATGCTTGATTCTGATGACTGCTGATGTATTATCTTTCTGATTGGTATTCTGATTTCTGTTAGTTAGGTTTAGTTTTTTGATTTCTGATTTCTATTAGTTAGTTTTTGGCTTTGATTATTTACTTTCAGTTGATTTTATGTTTTTGCTGATTTCTGTTTTAGCCTTATTGTTAGTTTGATTTGAGTATTTACTCTGATATGATTTTATACTTTTTTTTTATTCACTGGTTCATATCTTGCACTTATTATTTTATGCTTTTCAAGATCTGATCACCGCTCACTACTTCTGGTGATCTGAATTTTTGACTGAGAGTTTTTACCTTGGTTTGGTTTGGAAGCTGATAAGCAGTGATTGACTTCGCTGAATCTGGTAAAGGGGAGAAACATTGATAATTGTTTCTCTTCCTCTAACTCCTTTTCTGGTGTGTAGTTTCTTTTGAATAAAAATCCTTTTCAAAATTAAAATGTTAGTTTTTGAAATAGAGATTATTTTATCTTCCTACAGTAATCTGCCTCATATCAATAGTGTTTTTCAAAGTCTTGAGTCATTAGTTTGATTTTCTAAATCAAGTGATTGCATTTATCATATGTTGTATGGGTTTTGTTTTGTGAATCGTTCTTCCTTACTGCGGAGAGTCATCTCCTATGTCTGGAAGATAATCTCACAGCTGAGACTCTTTAATGATTATGAAAAGGAGAAAGATTATAAAAGATGCGTAGTGCGCCAGATAATTTGAAAAAGAGGCATAAAATGAGCCCAAAACTGAAAAGATGCAAAATTGCCAAGTTGGATACACAAAGTGTATCAAAAATCAAAAGATGCGCAAAGCACCAATCAATTTGAAAAAGAGGCACAAAATGAGCCCAACACAAGCTTTCTTTCCTTTCAGATTATTAAATGTCTTAGAGAAATCTGTGCGCCACTTAATATTTTCAAAAGCTTGAGTTTTGAAAATCCCGATTTCTGATTTTTTACTTTGTAACACTATTATATCAGATATTTTTCTGGAACGAGGCTTGAAAGGATTTCTTTTCAAATCTAATGTCTTTTATTCTGAATCGGATTTTTGTTTTGAAAGAGGTTTGCATCGATAAGGTGCCCGGGGTCAGAGTTACGAAAGTTGATTTTTTCCAACCTTTTTGGATTTCAGCGCTGTCAATCGTCCTGTCATTGGTTTTTGAATCTAAAATCAAGGAAAAATTCTGATTTTCCTGTTTTGTTGTTGTTCTGTGTATGTTTTATTTTATATTTTATTTCCGTGTTATGTTTTTCCCTCCTCCTTTTTGTGATGTCAAAAGGGGGAGTCAGTTGTAGTCGTGTCTGTTTCTATTTTCTGAGTCATGTTTTCTGTATTGTTTGAGCTGTTAAATGAAAATTTAAAAAATGTGTGTTTTGTTTGATTTCTTAGTTTCATTTTATTTTCATCTTAGTTTCATTTTATTTTCAGACTACTTTACAAATGTTTGCCATCATCAAAAAGGGGGAGATTATTGCAAATCTGGTTTTGATGATGACAAACATGTTTCCAGTGTGTTTTTCTTGGCTAATCAGTTTCAGGCACAAAAGACCGCAAGCTACTCAAGCCAACTCAAGATCAGGTCCAAGTGTGTCAAATGTATGATTTTTTCTTTTATTGAGTCAATTGTAATGTAACTGATTCCCTAGCTAAGTAACCTTGCACACATACACTCAGGGAGAGAGATTGAGTGAATTAGAGTTTCTGTTAAAATTTTGTTTAGATCGTCCTGGACGATAGTAGCATCGTCCTGGACGATCCAGTTAAAACAGAAACCCTAATTAGGGCGACTGAGTTAAGAGGGTCTGATTAAGCAGATCGTCCTGGACGATCTTTGGATCGTACGGGACGATATGCTCAAATCAGAAATTTCCAGCCGCCAGATTAAGTTAGGCAAGTTTTATTTTAAGTATTTTGGTCTGATCGTCCCGGACGATACGTGTATCGTCCTGGACGATGCACTACAATCATGCCTAAATTAGTCTGGTAATTAAGGAAAGCAATTAATGTTTAATTGATACGATCACATCGTCCTGGACGATCGCAGGATCGTCCCGGACGATCGTGATCGTCTTGTGCATTTCAGCTGTACGTCCAGAACTATGTACAGGACAATTTGGGGCCTTTTTGAACTAATCGTACCGGACGATTACCCTATCGTACGGGACGATCAAGTCATTTTTTGGTCGTCCAGCACAGATTTCTCTGGACGACCCGAACTGTCTTCTGGACGATTTCCTTCAATTTGAACTAATCGTCCCGGACGATCGCAGGATCGTACGGGACGATATGAACAACTTTTTCTACTGATCGTCCAGAAGAGCCAGATCGTCCAGGCTGAAACAGCTGAATTTGAACTGATCGTACAGGACGATCTACCGATCGTCCTGAACGATCTTGGCCGACAAGTTGAGATTTAGGGCAAATTTTAAGCCCTCCTTTAAAAGAACTTTTTCCTAGATTTGGAAAGATCTTTTGCTGCCTTCCTTCCCTGAGAAATCCTAGAGAGAGAGAGAGAGTTGGGAGAGAGAGAAGAGATCTTGTGAGGGGGAGTTAGTGAGGGATTCACTAAGGTTGCTCCAAGCACGGATCAGAGTCGTCTTCTCCGCTCGTCGTCTGTCGTCTAGTCGGTGTTCTTCGTGGGAGGATCGTTCGCAAGAAGATCCGGGTTCTCTGCCCGCTTCAGGAGGAAGCGAAAGGAGTTCGTGGGTTCTCTGCCCGCTTCAGGTGGAAGCAAAAGGAGTTCGAAGGTTCTCTGCCTGCTTCAGGAGGAAGTGAAAGGAGGTCGGGTTCTCTGCCTCACCGTGTGGTGAAAAGGAGGTGTTTTGTACAGGCTTCTCCGCCTTGCTGTGGGAGCAAAAGGAGAGTCACTTTCGTTTAGTGCAATACCCGGAGGGGAGGCTCCGGGGAGTGGACGTAGGTCAAGTTGACCGAACCACTATAAAATCTGGTTTGCTTTTTTTTATTCAGTTTTGCATTTTACTTTTGAATATAAACTGCTTGGGTGAATATCGTTGGTTGATCTTTTCGTTATGGTTTACTTGTTTCCACTGCTAAGTATCGAAAAGATTTTTGTAGTTATCGTGAAATTTTTAAATAACCAATTCACCCCCCCTCTTGGTTAGCCTCGGGACTAGTTCACTAGGGCTTAACATCCCTATCGAACTTTCATAAAACTGTAGAGCAAATATAACTCTCAAGGGACCCAATTTTTCCACCAACATCTGTAAACCACAACCACCCAATTTCTTAGGTTTACACAAATTTTCCCAAGCCACATAATGTAAACCAAAGCTACCATCTTTCTTATTCCACAAAAAGTCTCTACACATCTTTTCCAATTGCTTCAAAATTCCCTTAGGAATCAGAGACAACATTGATAAAAAATTTGGAAGAGAAAGAATTGAAGCATTGATTAAGGTGATCCGACCAGCCATAGAGATGAATTTGGAACCCCAAAGATTCATTTTATCTGCTGTTTTGACAATGAGATTAGAAAAATCTGATTTTACCAATCTTCTCAAAGCGATCTTAACTCCCAAATAGTCCATCTCATCCACCCTTTTCATATTTAGAATCAAAGCAAGAGACCTGGCCTTCTTCTTCTTAACCGACTTACCAAACAACATTGCCGATTTCTGCAAATTTACTTTCTGACCAGTCCACTTATAATATCTCTTCAAGATCTTATCAATTTTCTTTATTTTTCTATTATCAGCCTCAGAGAAGATTAGAATATCGTCTGCATACATCAAACGAGAAATCATAGGAGCATAAGGAGAAATTTTCATGCCAACTTCTTTACCTCTACTAGCAAATTCTTGAGACAATAATTGGGAACACATAATGAAGAGATAGGGTGACAAAGGACAACCTTGTCTAAATCCACATTTACCCTCAATCCATCTAGAATTCGTACCATTAATACTGATAGAAAATTTTGGATATATTACACATTCCATAATCAGATCAGAAAACTTCTTGGGAAACCCAAACCACTCAAGCACCTGAAACAACGTAGACCAACTCATACTATCATATGCTTGTTCCATGTCTACTTTGATAGCCAACAGACCCTTCCTAGCTTTTGAATATTTGAATTTATTAAACAGTTCTTGAGCAATCAAATTTTGGTCAGCCATTGATCTTCCTTTGACAAAGGCAAATTGAAATTCTGAAATAATTTTTGGAAATAGAAAGCACATCCTATTGAGAAGCATCCGTGCCACTATTTTATAAATTACATTATATAAACTTATAGGACGGTAGTTAGCAGGCAATCTAGGATTGTCCATTTTAGGAATGAGCACAACATTCGTTTCTTTCCACGCAAGACATAGAGATCCTTTTTCAAAAAAATCTCTGACCGCAGCCCACACATCTTTATGAATAATAGACCAATATGTTCTGATAAAAGAATGTGTTATACCATCAATACCTGGAGATTTGTTTGCTCCCAGCTTAGAAACCATAACCTCCAACTCCTCCACCGAGAAGTCCTTGCTCAGCAATCTGATATCATCATCGTGAAGAACACTAGAGGTGGCGGGCCATCCATTCAAGCAGTAACCTCTCGATCTCCATTTGTTTTCAAAGAAGTTCATAAAAACCTCTTCAATCTTTTGCTGCTCTTCATGAATCACACCCATCTCATCTTTAATACAATTAATTTTGTTTCCATTTCTTCTTCCCGTCGCAAAAATGTGATAAAATTTAGAATTAGAATCCCCTTCCTTTAACCATTGGACTTTAGCCCTTTGTTTCCACCACAAATTGAGATGCCCAAGAGTAGCATTGAGTTCCACCACCTTTGACCTTAAATAGCAATGTTTAAGGTCAGAAAGGCCCCCTGATTCAACCTCTTCAATATGTAATTCAAGAATCTCCTTTTTTAAGCTTTCTTTAAGGTTCACCAAGGACTTGTGCTTAGCCTTACTCCAAAAGTATAAAGACCTTAAAGTTCTTCTAAATTTTGTATTTAATATTTCAGCATTGCTCCCACGCACCTTTTTGAACCATACTTCCCTTACAATAGAATGTGAAGCTGGGTAAGAAGCCCAAACATCTTCAAACATCAATTTCCTCTTCTTCAAGGGAGTAGAAGAACATATCTTGAGCAAAATTGGGCAGTGGTCTGAAGCCACCCTAGCCAAGTGTCTAACAACCGGTGCTTGAAGAAGATCCAAAGCCATACAGTTAAGCAAACACCGATCAAGCCTTTCTAAGATCCGACCACTTCCATTTTTATTGTTACACCAAGTGAATTTAAGCCCCAAAATTCCAATGTCATGAAAGTCAAAGTCCCTCATAAAGGAAATCATGTCTAGTGAAGCTTGAGAAAAACCAAATTTTCTCCCACCTCTCTTCTCACTTTGCGATAGGATACAATTGAAGCACCCCCAATCAGCATTGGTAATTTTTTACCAGAAAATCTTTCCAAGTTACTCCACAAAAGCTTCCTTTCACATATATTCCTACTCCCATATACCGTGGCAATCAACCAGGTAGCAGAATTAAGGATTTTCAGTTCCCCCACCACCACTTGGCCATCAGCTTCCATCATAGTAAAAGACACTAAATCAGCCCTCCAACATACTAAGATTCCACCTGATAGTCCATCAGCCAGAAACATAAAATAGTCCCACATCTCACCAATAGGTTTCTTACAATCCAACCTCTCAAAAGTAGAAACTTTGGTTTCAATAAGCCCAACAAAAATGGCATCATTATCCTTCACAATTTCTTTCAAATACCTGAAGGCTTCAACTTTCTTAGCCCCCCTACAATTCCAAAAAATAACCGAACTCATTTTTTCTTTGAAGTGGGATTAGACCCACCACAAAAATCTTTACCCAACTCCCCCTTCCTTGTTTTACCTTTAACCAAGACATTCCCCCAAGGACTTAAGTTCTTTTTGCAACTTAAGTTTAGTCCCACCCGAGACCACACCATTCAAGCAATCCTTATGACATCCCATTTCATTACCTTCCTTCTCCACCTCAGATATTGAATTAGCAACCTTAGGAGTAGTTGCCATCTCCTTAACCATTTCCAACCTTTCTTCGTGCTTAAGAGTATTCAAAAAATTTTTATCTGTAAGGAAATCAGATAAGCTTCCATTTTCGATCTCACCATCTTCTAAGACACATTCCAGGGCCAAGCTTCTCTGCTCCACAAAGGATTCCACCTTGCTAAAATCATCACATTTTCCTCCATTCACATCACCATCCATCATCTTACTGGAATTATTTTCCATATCTTTTTTATTAACATTTACCATAACCCCACCAATAGCATTCGATTTATAAGCCAAATCTGAAGTCAGAACAGACAATTGATCTTCACTCAGCTTCCCTAACAGAACATTTCTTTCTTCATCCCCTATCAAAGGCTTAACTATCTCCCTATATCTTTTTGACAAAACAAAATTGTTTCTCCCCAATCCATCCTCCTGAAAAGGCTTCCTTGGTTTAGCAATTTTATTCCTTCTGAAGTTCACGTGAATCCATGGCCCATAGTCAGCTTCAGCGTCTTGATCCATTATATTCTGATCACAAGCATCTTTAGTTACCTTCTCAACACTATAACCTGAAAAATCTGCCTTAATACTAGGACAATTGTTTTCCAAATGTCCTACTTTACCACATTTGAAGCACAAATTAGGTAGCTTTTCATAAATAAATTTTTGGAAGAATTTACCTGCACATCCTTCCACCCATACCCCAACAGGAAGCTTGTCATCCAAGTTAATGCGAACACATACTCTGGCAAATTCTCTTCGACTCCACTGAAACATGTTTCCATCAATCAAGAAAGGTTTACCAACCTTTGAGGCAATCCTACAAATGTTGATTTAATCCCAACATTGTAAAGGCAAATTTGGCATCCTAATCCAAATAGGAGCCGAAAGACCTTTCAACGATAAGGGGGAGAAAGATGGTGACCATTTATCCATACCTACTATATTGTTCCTTACATACCATGGTCCATTTGCATAAACAGCTTCTAATGCTTCTAGTTCATCAAATGAACATAGAACCCAACCTAAACCAAGCATAGTTAGGTGGAATTTGCCAAATGAACTCCATTGCCTCCTAAGCTCCATACTAATCAGCTGGAAAGAAGTATTTTCACCAAATAATTTTATGACCAAGGCTTTATTAAGAAGATTGGCATTTTCTAATTCCATACCCGTGTGAAGCTTGATCACCTCATTGTCTTCTATGAAATCCTTTCCATAGTCCAGGTCCGCAACATTGATATTAGATTTTCTCTTCCAAACATTTTCAACCACATTAGTAGACACCTTTCTAGGAGAGACTAGCCTTTCAATTTCTCCAGCACGGTTAGCACAATCCACCACACGAACCGAAGTTAAATCTTTTAACGAATCCTTTTCCTTAATGGGAGATAATCCATGAGATAAAACATCTTTATAACTAAGAGCAACCACACACTTAACTTGTTTATTGCAAGAATCCTCCTTTAGAGTATCCTTAGACAAATCCTCAAGCATTTGATAAGCGGATTCATCAGAAACTGCTGCAGTTATCTCAGAGGTAGCCATCGACCTCTTCGATGAAGAATGAAGGCATTTGTGAACAGGATTTAGAGAATTCGCATTTATCTTACTGTCAAGGACAGGGATTGCATTTGAATTCCCAAACCTATTCACAAAAATTTTCATTCCAGACGACGATGCATCAGGATCAAATGAATTTTTCGGAGAAAACTCAGCGTGCTTAATCAATCGAGGAGTCTTGCAGTCAATAACAACTTCTTTACCTTTTCCAACAGATGTATTTGCCTTCTTCACATGACTATCAAAGTTATCTGAGATAATCAGTTCACCCTTTAACCGTCTCCTCTTAATGACATCTACATCAAGACCGCTATCAGCTGGAACACATTCTCCCACAGGATTATTACATGCCTTGGCATTACCCAAAGGTGATCTCATCTCCTCCGATGGTAGGGAAGGCCGGCGATCAGTCGCCTCCATGTCCCCAACGACTTCTGGGACTCAGGCTGAAAACCCGGGAAAGGAGTAAATTTTGAAAATTTAGCTACTAAAAAAATGGAGCTTCTCTCTCTAGAAATTGAAACCTAGTGTAATTAAAACCTAGTGTGATGTATATCTTTGACAAAGGAATGAAAGAACAATCAGGAATATTAAAATAATATGTTTGTATACCTAGACATATGATGTAAAATATGTTAGGTTCTGAAGGAGTTGATATAACTATAGGAAGTCAATAGATATTTTTTTCACCTCTACATACTCAACAGAGATTTAGAGATGTGTATGCTCTGATTCATATTACAAATAAGAATTTTATTAGGAAAGATATGTAGTTTACATTCATCTGTCCAAAACACTTTATTTATATAGTGTATCCAAAATTTAACAATTTTTATTCAGTGATTAAATCACCACAAAAAATAATTTCATTTTGATAGGATAATTTTGTAATTTAAGTAAACAGTAGTAGCTGATTATTGAAAAGCATACTTTTTCATATGTTCGATACTCTACTTTATCATTTTATTACTTAATTCAGCATATATACTTACGTATATTAAGGGGTTTATTATTTTTATATCAAAGACAACCTAAGTATTATTTAGGGGAGCTGAAGCCTTAAGCATTTTTATAATTCAATATTACACTCCATCGTAGCACCCACCATTAAATTTTTGGCATCATTGCCAGAAAAATATTTCATTTTTTGTAAAATTTTAACTATATTATTCAATTAATTACATAATTAAACTTACTTATATTCTTTATTTTATGTGTTATTTGTGATTGCATATTCATTATTGCATTAGTTGCTCCCTAAAATTATTTTGTATTTTATTTTGTGATAATAATTAAAGTTAAAATCTAAATATTATTGCATTTAATTATCTATATATAACTTTTTAGTGCCACAATGCTTATTATTTTAGCACCGTAATGCTTATTATTTTAGCGCCATAGCACTCAATCATTTAAGTCAAAAAGGTGTGCACTTACCACAAGTCAGAAGTACATTGTACTGTTATAACTTTAATTATTAAAGTTAGTTTAGTGCCATGGAATAATTATCAAGCAATATAATTATTTCAGTTATAGCACCTTAGTGGTTCCCTAACATAAGCATCGTAGCGTTAACATGTGTCAAATGCCTCGACAGTGGCCCTTCCTAAAGCGAAGCTCCAATTTTCAAAAGCTAGCGCCGCTGTGCCACATGGCTTGAACATCACAACGGTTGTCGGTTGACCATTCTATCATTTTATTTTTGCAATGAGCATTACAGCGTTGTGTCTTGCAGCGCTTCATCATGTTATAAGTAGGGGATCCATTTTCATTTCATTTACGCCTTCTATTTCCTTCAATCTCTTCTATTTTCTTTGAAATCCTCTCTTGAAAAGTGGCTCTTAAGATGTTTGGTAAGAAGAGGGCTTCCTCCTCTTTTTATAAGAGTAGATTCATCTCTATTGATGCTAAATCTTGATTTGTTGACTCAGTTATAAATAAGCATCTGATTCTAGAATGAGGTTTTCAGATTCCTACTCAACCCATTATGTAAATCATAGCGAGTAGAGGTTGGAAAAGTTTCTGTGAAGAGCCATATGCTGCTATTATTAATGTTGACCTGGAATTTTTTTGCAAATGAAAAAGAGGCATTAGATAATAGATGTTATGTTCAAGATAAGCGGGTCCCCTTTGATTCAATATCCATTAGCAAAGTTTATAGACTTAGGGATTTTGATTTTGATGAGTACAATGCCTTTTTTAATACACCTATAAAACCTTATGAATCTTGATCATTTTGTGTGGACCTAATAGTGGAGCTTATTGGAAAAATAAAGACAACAAAATTGTCAATTTTTCTGCCTCTTATATGACTGAAACTTCCAAAACATGGCATTGTTTCATTTCTGCTTGATTATTACCTGGTCAAAATATTAGTGAAGTCACCCATAACTATTCCATTTAAAATTATTCAATTCAAATGGCGTATTCAATTGATGTAGGAAAATTTATATTTTCATTTCATTTGTATATCATTAGGGGTACCACATCTGTTGGGTTAGGGCATCCTTCTCTTTTATATGCTTTAGGTGTAGCAGCGGGTGTTAGGGGAGAATAAAATGAAGAATAATTATTCCCCATTCAAGCCCTCACTAAAAGAAAATTTTTTGGTTTTAAGTAAGTAAGAAAGGATGAGGAAGAAGGTGATTTAGTGAGCATAAATCATCTGGGAGACTAGTAAGCAGCAGTAACAGTAGGAGTGCCAGAGCTCCTAAAACATTACGAAAATAGGTGGTTGATTTGATAGGAAAAATGGAAAAGGTGACTCACTTTTGTGAGGAAACCAAAGACGAGCAATTTGAGATGAGAATGAGGATGACTCATAGTATGGACGAACAAGAAAAGTATTATAGATACACCTCAAAATTTAATGATACACTTGTTGGTATGTTTACGAGTAGCCCTTTTGTGGAGCATCCTGAACTACTTGAGTTTCCCTTTGCACCTACCCACAAACCCTTTGTTTGGCAGCCTTGAGAGAAAGGACATAATGATGATGATGAGGAGGAGGAGGAAGACCCTTATTCAGAGTATTTAATTTTTTATATAAAAATATGTGTTTATGTTAGTTATTTGTTATTAATGTTGGTGCTTTATTTATTTACATTTTATTAAAATTTCCCTCATGCTTACAATTACTTTCATTATCTTCTATCAAACTCTTACATTTTTTATTATTTAATTAACCTTAATAAAGATGATAATTAAAAATATGTAAAATTAGGATAATAATAAAACCCTAGATTATAGTCCAAATGAACACTGACTATACTTTATAGAGTGGAAAAACTAATACTTAATTAACTTAGTTCTTTTTTTTTTTGAGAGAATGCTAGAAGCAATATTATTAAAGAAAATAAAAAGGAGCCTAATACAAGTGACAATTATCACACTCCTCCTTTAACAACTTTACAAAGAAAGGAGGAATGTTATAATCATTTAAACTATCCCAAACAAAATCAGAGTACTTAGCTATGTTAGCACAATAATCAGCTAACTTATTACATTCCCTATTCACATCCTGAATAATAACTTGATTAAACCTTCTAAGAAAGAAAAAGTCTTCTTGGTAGGATCCAGCCGGCAACTTGACCTCCTTATTCATTATTCTTTGCACATGCTTGATGATATTGAAATTATCACCTTCAATGATGATGCCTTTAGCTTTATACATCCAATCTTTAGCCACTTTGCCCAAAGATAGAATGGATTGCAGCTCCAAAACCGAGCTATCCCAATGCACACACTTGCATCCAAAAGCAAAAAGAAATCTCCCTTTACAGTCTCTTATTACACCCCCTAATCCTCCTTGGTACGTGCCATCTAGAGAAGCATCCACATTATATTTAATCCAATCAGTTGGAGGGGGATTCCAAGAAGTTGGAAATAGCTTTCACTGATTAGAATCCCAGTTGACCGATATTGGATTAAAGGAAATAGAAGTTGCAGCCAAGCTGATAGCATTCCCTGCAATTGCATTTATACTTTCCTCTTTGTGTCCATGTACCAATTTATTTTTGCTTTTCCAAGTGATGAATACCACTGAACAATAGAGATTTCCCATAAATTGATTAGACTTTGACAAACCAACTAATTCCTTATAACAGTCCTGTAGATTACGAAAAATAGGCATGTTATAACCCCAGTTATTAAGCTGTTTCAAAACCTTCTAAAGGTATCTGCAATGTACTACAATGTGTTCAGTATTTTCCACTTCCCTGTAGCCTCTAGAACAACCATTGTTACTGATCAACCTCCTATACATCAAGAACTCAAATGAAGGAATTGCATTGTGGTCCAACCTCCACCAAAACAGCTCCACCCGAGGCCTCAATTTTAAATTCCTTAGCCACTTCCAGTTTTTATCTTTTTGATCTTGAAATCTGCTATGATCCGAGATGATGGCAGCCAAAGTCTTACCAGTGATTATATAATAGTTCTCTATCATCAAAGGCTAGATTGCTATGAATTGGAACTGACTTAATCAGATCCATGAGATCCCTTCCGAAAACCTTCTCCAGCTTTTGGTCATTCCAGCTACCTTGATGTATGAAGTAATTCAAGCTTCCTTGATCTTCGTTTAACACTATCACAAAGGTAGGCCACCTTTCGATACTCTTATCTAAGATCCATATGTCTTTGGTAGTGTTAATATAACTTCCATCAGCTATCTTCCATCTCAAAATCTGATGCAAAACTTTTGCTCCCTTCATAATTACCTTCCAGGCGATTGAATTCCCAACCTTAATTTCTGCATTCCATAGATCATTTCCATATTTGGAAATAAGTGTTCTGTTTAGCAAATATCCAGGATCGGACGTAAAGCTCCAAGCAAACTTGGCCCTCCAAGAATCAACTTTGTCCACTGCTGAAACAACACCTTGGCCACCTAATTTCTTGGGTTTACACAACGTCTCCCAATCAATAAAGTGAAGGCCCTTATTTTTATCTTGCTTCCTCCAAATAAAGTCCCTACATAACTTTTCGAGTTCCTTCAACACCCCTGTTGGAACCAAGGAATGTTTTGCAAGGAAGATGGGAAATGTTAAGATGGAAGATTTGATGAGAACAAGTTTGCCTGCTAAAGTGAGACACCTGTTACCCCAAAGATTAAATTTATCACAAGCCTTCTCGATCAGGAATTGAAAATCTATAGAATTTAACCTTCTCAAAGCCATACGAACACCCAAATAATTCATTTCTTTAACTACTTTAATGCTCATAGTTTTGGAAATAGCTTTAGAAGTCCTCCTCCTTACTGACTTACCAAAAATTAAAGATGATTTTTGCATGTTTACCTTTTGCCCCGTCCAGCCGCTATAGTCTTTCAAAATTTTCTTGATCTTCCTAGCATTTCTATACCTTGCCTCAGAGAAAATGATGATGTCGTCAGCATACAGTAAATGAGATACTTTGTCTGCTGAAGGAGAAATTTTGATACCTATATTATTAGCCCTTTGGTTGAAAGCTTCAGTCAAAAGTTGGGAACATAAAATGAATAATATAGAAGAAAGAGGGCATCCGTGCCTAAAGCCACACTTAGCCTGAATCCATCTTGTATTGACACCATTGAACAAAATAGAATACTTTGTATCCCTAACACATTGCAATATCAAATTAGAAAACTTCATAGGGAACCCAGCCTCCTTTAATACAATTTCCAAAGTCATCCAGCCCATACTATCATAAGCCTGTTCCATATCTAATTTAATAGCCATTAGACCCTTTTTTGCTATGGAGAACCTAAATTTGCTAAACACCTCTTGGGTTAGCAAGATATTCTGAGACATTGATCTCCCTTTAACGAAAGCCACCTGATTTTCCGAGACTAGCTTAGGAATAACCCCCACCAACCTATTCATGAGCATCTTTGCAACTATCTTGTAAATAGATTGACAAAGACTAATAGGCCTGTAATTAGAAGGCAACATTGGATTTATCAATTTTGGAATAAGCACTACAGTCGTTTCCCTCCATTCTTCACACATAACTCCATTTTTGAGAAAAAAACTAATGGCCCTCCAAACATCATCTTTTATAATAAACCAATAGTTTTTAATGAATGAGTAAGTAATGCCATCCAAATGAGGTGCAATATTACCTTCAAGCTAGCGGACAACAGACTCTAGTTCCTCGATCACGAAATCTGCTTGAAGCCCTCTGATATCACTGTCTTCAAGAACCTTAGTAATTGTTGGCCACTCGTTAGGAACACTCTTAGAAAGCATCCATTTGTTAGAGAAATACTTCAAGATAATTTCTTCAATTTGCCCTTGGTCTTCAATCAAAGCTCCATTACCATCTTTAATTTGATGTATAAAGTTGCTGTTTCTCCTAGCAGTTGCCACCAAGTGGAAGTAGTTAGAATTAGAATAACATTCCCTCATCCACTTGACTTTTGCTCTTTGTCTCCACCAGGAATTTAGGCTGCCCAAGGTAGAATTAAGCTCCAAAACCTTTGCTTTCAACAAGCTGATTTGAAAATCAGATAAAGTCCCAACATTGGCTTCTTCTTCCTGCAATTCCCCTATTTCTTTCTTCAACCTATCTTTTAACTTGTTTAGATTTGAGTGTTTTGCTTTGCTCCAATGGAAAAGAGCCTTCAACACTCTCTTGAATTTCAAATTCAGCACCCCAACCTCATCTCCCCCAACCGGTTTACTCCAAGATTTAGCCACAATGTAGTTAGAGGCAGGAAAAGACACCCAAACATCTTCAAACTTTTGAATTTTAGAAGCCTTAAAACCTGAATTAAAGAGTTTTAAAATGATAGGGCAATGATCTGGAGCGATCCTCCCAAGAGGACATACTACTGCAGGATTTATTTTAGCCAAGGCCACCTGATTAAGGAGGCAACGGTCCAACCTTTCCAAAATACGAGCCCCTCCTGTTTTATTGTTGCACCAAGTAAATTTGGGTCCAATCACCCCAATATCCTTTAGATCACATTTATTCGTGAACTCTTTCATATCTTGAGGTCCTTGGGTGAAGATAAACCTTTTTCCCCCCCTCTTTTCTTTTTGGGACAAAAGACAATTGAAGTCACCCCCCACTATAAAAGGAAGTTGAGTATTTGAAAAAGCTTCTAAGGTATCCCACAGATGCTTTCTATTGTAAATATCTCTGCTCCCATATACAAATGCCACCAACCAATCCCCTTTGCTTGGAGCTTTGAACCAATCCACAACCACTTGAGAAGAGGTATGAATAACCGAAAAGTCACCATAGTTAATTTTCCAACAAATAAGAATACCACCTGAAAGACCTTCTGCTGGAACATTAAAGAAATCCCAATCTTTCCCAATCAACTTGTTAGCATCCTCTCTATTAATAGTAGAACATTTTGTCTCTACCAATCCAACAAGAAATACATCAAAATCTTTTACAAACTCCTTGAGATAATGGGAGGCCTCCTTCTTCCTAGCCCCCCTACAGTTCCAGAAAGCAATGGCAGCCATTAATGGTAGGAAATAGGATTGCTCCCTTTCCTATTCTTAACATTACTACCAACCTTCCTACCATGATTGATATCATTATTTTTTCCCAAGGATTGCAATTCCTTATGAAGTCTAAATTCTAATTTTTGATAGGGAGAACCTGAGTTCGCAGATAATCCAGCAGGAATTACCTAAGTTCGTAAGCATCCCTTCCCAAACAAATCTGATTTACAGATTAAGGTCTCCTGCTCCTCAGCACAAGCCGCTTCATTAACAGTTTCAGCATCCTCTGGCTGAACCAGAGCTTCACTACCCGTGGCCTTGTCAGCTTCCTTTATTCCAGATTTCCTAATAGTGACAATCCCAACTGTTTTTAATGGCAAAGCATCTTCAGAAATCCTGGATGGATTATCCAAGATTAGTTCCCCTTCCTCAATTTCCAGCTCACGAACTAGATTTGTGTCTTGATCAATGCTCACTTTGACATTGTTGGAATTGCCTTGGTCCTCCTCCTCTTGATCACAAAGGTTTTGGAATTTATTGTTCAAGCTCAAAGATTTTTGCTCCTGAACCATCTTAATACCTTCAGAATTGTTTTCTTCCTCAACTTGTTTATGCTGTAGAATGTTCCCCTGTCTCTTCTTTACAACTTTGATCATAAAATCAGAATTTCCTTTATTTTCAATAGGAATACTAGTAAATGTTCCAAGCTTTGTCATAGCCCGTCTCTTCACATTCAAAGGATTGAATTTACTCTTGTTCCTACCTTGATTCACATGAATCCAAGGTCCATCGGAACCAATAGTTCCCATGTCTCGATCTTCTATAGCAATGTCCACCTCAGGTTGTCTAGAGGGAACAATATCTCCCTTCTCCTCAACTACCTTCTTGTTCTTACACTCTTCTGATTTGTGACCAATCAAACCACATTCATAGCACAAAGAATCAATCCTTTCATATTCTAATTTTTGGTAGAACCTTCCAGCCAAGCCTTCTACCCAAACTCCTGCAGGAAGTGGTTTGTCTAAATCCATTCTCACACATACCCTTGCAAATTCCCTCCTTCCCCAGCTAAACATATTCCCATCCATCACCAAAGGAGTCCCCACCATAGATGCTATCAAAGCTACATTATTTTCATCCCAACAATGCAAAGGCAAGTGGGGCATTCTTATCCAAATAGGAGAAGACAAACCTTTTAAAGAGTTTGGAGAAAACTTAGTAGACCATCTTTCCATTCCTACAATATGGTTATTGACAAACCAAGGCCCACCTGTAAGAACAGCATCCATTGCTTCCATTGTCCTGAAGGAGCACAAGTACCAGCCTTTACCAAGAGTGGTAAAGTGAAACATTCCAAAAGAAGCCCATTGCCTTCTCAGATTCCAAGCTACCACATGAGATGGTAAAACACTTCCAAACACCTTAGCAACTATTGAAAATTCTAGTTTCTTGGCATTCTCCATTTCAGCAGCTTCATTTAGCTTAATTGCTTTCCTGTCCTCTGATAGAATTATATTTTTGCTGTCAAAGTTGATCTTGATATAAGCTGGTTTCTTCCAAGGATTATCCCCGACATTAACTGTACTATTGTAACCAGGCAATACCTCAGACACTTGCAACGCACTGCCTTCGATTATATTCCCTGCTATTCCTTTTGAATCACTAGGTTTCCCAATTGGATCATGAGTATTATTGTTAACCACATTCAGATCATTCGCATTTATCTTACTGCCATGGACAGGGATACCATTTGAATGTCCAAATCGATTAACAAAAATGTTCATGCTCGAAGAAGAAGCATCAGGATCCATAATTTTCGGAGAAATAGCAGAATTTTTCTTAATTTGAGGGGTATTACAACCTAAATCCAACGCGATACCTTTGCCCTTACCTTCCACATGTTTTAATGGGGTAATGCGAGAAACTGATGGCTGAGAAATGAAAATACCTCCATTAGATTTACTGCGAGGACCTATTTCAAGATTTCATCCATTCTCATTCTGAACACCATTCAAATTACCAAAAACTTCTGGTTTTATGTTTGGGACGGCGGAGCCATCTAAGTTCGAAGCCAAAGATGGCCGGTAGCCTCCTGCCGCCATGCCCGAAGCCTCAGCCAGGAAAACCGCAAGAACCCGGGAAGAAGGAAATTTGAATCTTGCTACCTCTCTCTCTAGAATTTAGGAGCTTCTCTCAAGCATAAATACCCTCCAAGTAAGGTGCACAAAAAAAGAAAAACCCACAACACAGGCCTAACTTAGGCTATAGTTAGTAGCCCTATCAAACCATCTAAAGTGTGTAAGAAGTTTAATTAACTTAGTTCATTTAAGTTATTTTCTTAAATTAAATTTATAAGTTATACCTTTAAGCATTAACCTTTGAAGTGAAGTTGAATAATTAGGATTTAAAGATTAGATATGAGTACATTAAATTTGGAAATCATAAGCAACTTGAACTTGGAATTAATAATCTTAATAAATCCTTACAAAAAATCATTAAGATTGTAAGAAGGTATTAAGCAAAAATTGATATTCAAAATTATTAACTATGTACTCCATAAAAATATAAGAAAAGAATAATAACTATGAAAATAGTTCTAAAAAGAAAAAGAAAAGACGAGTACATTCAAAAATTGGTATCAGTTATAAGCTTAAGATTTGATTATAATCTTAAAATTAAATTCATAAAGCATGAAATAAGAAAACTAGTACAAAGGATGAAGAACTAATGAAATTCTAATTTTAACGACTAACACATTTAATCCTTATGCTACATTTCACTTAAGAATTTAAATATTAATAATTAAATCTATAACCTATGAATTTAAATTAAGCAATAATAAGGATGACTGATTAGTATAATTATTAGTATTTTTTCCAAACTGGAATTATAATCTTTTTCATTTTTACTACTTCTAGACCATGATATATTATCCTATATTTTGTAATTTTAAATTGTTAGTTTTTAGTTTAGTTAATCATTTAATTAGAATTGTAATATTTTTATTTGCTTGAGTACAAGCAAGAGTTTAAGCTGGGGAAAATTTGATAAGTATAAATAAATATATTATTTTATGCATTATATTTTTAGTGAAAATGTATTATTTTAGTTAAGTTATGTAGGAAAAATATAAAAAAGGTACAAAATTCTAAGTCTCATTTAGCACCGCGGAGTTGGATAAATCAACATCACATCGCCATCAAAGGGACCGTCAGAGCGCTTCAACATTAACATTGCGGCATGAACTTCTCTGTTGGACAGTGCCATAGTGTCAAATGGTCAATTTTGCAGCCCTATACTCACTATCTTCAAGTGCCATAGCATCATAATCTATTACAGCTCGATACCAAATTGCCATTTTGGTGTCCCAGTGTTTGAAAGTCAGCATTACCGCAGCACAGTAGTTGTAACTTCCAAAGGAATGATATGTCTATAAAATAACATGACTATTCACTAAGTAACTGATCCACGTGAGCAAGCACCGTGGCAGATCTAAAAAAGTAGCATATCAGCATTAGTTCATTTATTGGGCATAGCGGCGTTGACATTTCAAGCGCCGCACCGCCAGTTTCCTACTTTGTATTTTCCTATAAATAGTCATTTTTTTATATTTGTAGAAGAGTTCAATCACTTGTATAATTTTAGTACTTTTAAGAGTACTTCTTTAGATCTCTCTTAATGTCAAATCTAAGAGATTAGGGAAGTACTAGATATAAATATTACAGTATTTAGTCTGTGTTTGTTTAAGCAATTTCGTTCATTAAGGAAGAAGTGTAAAGAAGATACATTGATCCTTCATGATGATATCATTCTCTTATATTTTTATTCTTCTTTGATTTCAATGAAAATAAATTTGCTTATCTCTTCTTCCATATCTGGCTAATTCTTTAGTTTTGGACTGATTATGTAGAGAACATATTAAGTACTAATGAAAATTTTTATGCTCTAAAGTTAAATGACATTTTTAATATTATCTCGATCTTTAATTGATGCACATAGTGGCCATATATATAGTTAAAATCTAGTGTGATGCATAGCCTCGATGGAGGAATACAAGAACAACCATGAATATTGAAATAGTATATTTGCATACCTAGACATAGGGTGTAAAATATGCTAGGTTCTTAAGGAGATGATAAAACTGTAGGAGGTTAGCATAGATCCTTTTAACCCCTATAAGCTTAACAACTATCAAAGGATGCATTTTCTCTGAATCACATTACAAGTAAGAATTTTATTAGAAATGATATACTATTTATATTTATCAATCCAAAACACTTTATTTATATATTGTATCCATAATTTTAGTATTTTTAGTCAGTGATTGAATCTCCATAATAAATTAGAAAACTTAAGCATTATTTAAGGGAGATATAGACTTAAGTATTTTCATAATTCAAAATTACAGTCCATTGCAGCAGCCACCATCATAAGGCAATTCAAGAAATTTTTGGGAAATAAGTAGAAGCAACATAGTGAAAAGTACAAAGATAAAAATAAGAAATCAAATAAGATTTATGCTGACATTGTGTGCTATAAATATAAGAATACATGTCATATAAGATTAGACTATCAAAAATTGAAAAGTCAATAAACGATAGAAAAGGCTGAGGAGAAAAATGATACCAAAAGTGATAAATGAAGAACTCAAAAAGCCTTTTGTGCAACTCGAACTCAGAATATTTAGAAGCCAAAGTGGAGGAGGAAATTAAAAATTTATGTTTAATAATAAAGAATAGCATAGATGATACAATTGACGATTAGATATGTGAATTTAATTATAATGAAGTGCTCTTCTTTTCTGATGATTGCGTTCTAATTATAAAAGGTAAAAAACACAAATTTTCTATTTAAAGAATTAGTATAATATATTAATAGATGAGCACTCATATATGGTTGAAAGTTTTACATGTTTAAGAAATGAGCATATTATATTAGTAGATTTACATTCAAGTTAGAAATAAATAATAATAAGTAAGGTTGAAAAATGACTTCAAAGAGAAACTACAAATGCAAATTGACTTAGAATAGACCTATAAAACACTAGAAGAAGAGGTCCTACATTTGTAAGATAATGAAATTGAGGCATATATGGAATTTGAAATTTATAAAAATGAAAATGAAAGTATGAGGAAAATATAAAATAACTAAAAGTTGTTGCATCAAGATCCTCTCACACCACCTAGGGGAGCATCACATGCATTTTCATCTTATAAGAAAAATCTATCATTACATTGGTTAGCTCATTCATTTTGAGGCATTAGATGTTTTTCTTGCGGCATGGTAGGTCATATAACATGAATCTTCACACTCAAAGTTCATCATAGTGCATAGTATAGCTATAGGACTAAGGCCTTATTAGCACATCATATCATATTTGCATTATCGCATACTTCAGAGCCAAGCTTAATTGGGTTCCAAAATTCTCATCTTAATATGTTATGTAGGTATACTTTCATAAGGGGTTTAATACAGGCATATAATATTTGGACAATGGGTGCTCATGGCATGTGATGGAAGATATAAACAAGTTCATCTTGTTGGAATTGAGAAGTGGAGGGAGAGTGACCCTCAGGGATAATACTATATGAAACATCATTAGATAGATAAGAAAAATGGCTTTACAATTGAGAAATTGCTTTTAGTAGAAGGACTCAAGCATTAACTAATTGTGTGACAAAAGTTTTGATACAAATTACTATTCTAATAAATGTTTGCTTTTGCTTTATAGTAAAATTATTTTGTAAGGTATTAGAGTATAGAATGTCTATATGATTAATCAAGATAAGATTAATCAATCTAGTGAGGTATGTTGTTTGAAGAAAACATTAGATGAGTCATGGCTATGGCATAAGAGATAATGCCATGATAGAATGAGAAATATTACTTAAATAACTCAATCAGAATTAGTAGGGGGAATACATAAGCTTGAATTCACTAAAGAAGACTTTTATGATGCTGGCTAATTATGAAAATAAGTTAGGTCTTCTTTTCACCCAACTAAGGAGACTACCACTAGTAAGCCATTAGAGATATTACATATGGATTTATTTGGACCCGAGAGTACTATATATTTAGAAGGCAAATCATATGGCTTTATGACTCTAGATAATTATGTGAGATTCACTTGGATTAAATTTCTAGTAAGTAAAAGTGATGTTTTTGGTGAGTTTAGGATATTCTCAACCTGGATTCAATGAAAAATAGGGTGTAATATTGCCACAATTCATAATGATCATGGATGCAAATTTGAGAATGATATGTTTGAATCATTTTGTTAAGAATTAGGTAAGAACATAAATTATTTACACCCAGAACCCTCCAATAGAATGGAGTTGTTGAGAGAAAGAATAGAATCTTAGTGGAGGTTACTCGGGTGATGCTAAATAAGTATAAGTTTTAAAAATATTTCTAAAGATAACCTGTAAACTCTGTATGCTATGCATTGAATAGGATGAATATTAGATCCAGCACCACAATGTTTGATTTATTGCACCATAGTGCCTTCTAGATAGAGGCTTTAACACCACAACACTATCCATTTAGTCCTTAATGATGTATTGTAATAAGGAAGCTTCATATGTCCATCAATTCATTTCCAGTATTTATTTATAGAGATTGACTAAATGAGAGTGTCATACACGTGATGTAGATCACATTAACAAAGCTTATTCATCATGGTTGGCACAGATATGTTGGATTTTTCTAAAACAAGCGACGTGATGCTTTAGTTTAGTTATTTTATTTTATTTTTTTCTTTTTCAGATAGTTTTAAAAATTTCTTGTGTTTCCTATGTTTTTGTTTTTTCGGTGAAGAAGCAAAAGAGTAGTTTTGCTCATTATTTTTCTTTTTCCCTTTGAAATATCTAGTGAACAGAAAAGTTTTTTTCTCTATTCTATTTTTTACTTCAATCATTGGTATCGGAGTCCGGTTGAAGAATGATAGTGAGTTCAAGCACCAATAATTTACAACTTCAGTTGTCCAAGTTCACGGGGAAGAACTACAATCAATGGAGTATTCAAATGCGACAGTTGTATCAATCTCAAGAGTTGTGGGAGATTGTAGAGAGTGGTTTTTAGGAGCTTGAAGTTGAGGGAGATTTGAATCAAAGGCTTCTTCATGATTTAATTGAAAGAAAATAGAAAGAAAGATCGAAAGGCCCTTTTCTTCATCTATCAAGTGATAGATGAAATTATTTTTAAGTGGATCTCTATGGCGAAGACCAAAAAGGAGGCTTATGATACACTAAATTCTTCTTACAATGGAGATGAGGAAGTGAAGATGGTACATTTACAATCCCTATGAACTCAATTTGATATGTTGAAGATGAAGGTGTTGGAAAGTGTGGAAGAATATTTCATTCGGGTAATTGCCATTGTTAACCAATTGAAGTTGAATGGAGAACTTGTAGAAGATAAAAGGGTTATTGATAAGATCATATTAAGGTTGACTAGAAAATTTGAAGCCATGGAGGTAACCATAGAAGAGGCAAAGAAAATAGAGAAAATGTCTATTGAAGGGTTGCTTGGATCTCTTCCATCACATGAATTAAGATTGAAGCAATATGATTTAACACCACTTGAAGAAGCCTTCCAAACTCAAGTGGCATTACATGGGAATTTCACAGGTGGACATGGAAATGTGTTGGGCAATTAAATCAAAAGGGAAATGTGTTGATGTTTTCTCTTGACACTTGTACCATTAGAGACAAGCATGAATTTTGATAGCCAAGGTAAAGGTGACTCCAAATAAAATGTTTCCCATGAAGATGATTTGCAGTCAAAATGGTTGTTTGAAAACTTCTATAGAGAATCATTCAAGACTATGGCATTGAAGATTTGGTCACTTGAGTTACAAGACACTTTCTAACATGAGCCATAAGAATATAGTTAATGGACTTCCACATATTGAAGTTCAAGACAAGATCTGTGAGGCATGTGTTACAAGAAAGTAGAGCAGAGCACCATTTCCAATTGAAAAATCTTAGAGAGCCTTGAAGCCATTGGAGCTTATTCATTCAGATATATGTGGACTGATGCACACTACTTCTATTGGAGGTAATTGTTATTTTCTCACATTTATTGATGATTATTGCAGAAAAGTTTAGGTTTATTTTCTAAAAGAGAAGTCACAAGTATTTGAATACCTAAAAATATTCAAAGCACTTGTGGAAAAGGAGAGTGGCCATTTCATTAAGGTGTTGAGGAGTGATAGTGATGAAGAATATGTTAGTCATGAGATGCAAATCTTTTTGAAGGGAAACGGGATACGCCATTAGTTAACAACTAGATACACACCACAAAAAAATAGGGTTGGTGAGAGGTTGAATAAAACCATTATGGGATTGGCTAGGAGTTTGTTGAAGGAGAGGCAAGTGCTGAATCTGCTTTGGGTTGAAGCTATGTCATGTGTGGTATATTTGTTGAATAGAGTGACATAAAAAAGCATTCCATCTCAAACCCTTTTTGAAATTTGGAGTGACCATAAGCCTAAGGTGGATCACTTGAGAGTATTTGGGAGTATTTCTTATGTTCTTGTATCTGGTCAAAAGAGAAGGAAGTTGGATGAAAAATATGAGAAGTGTGTGTTTGTAGGATACAATGAAAGGTCCAAACCTATAAACAGTATAATCCTACAACAAAGAAAGTGGTAGTGAGTAGGGATGTGAGATTTGAGGAGAACTTAGCTTGTGATTAACTTGAAAAAAGACAACAAGGAGGATGTCACAGTTGTGGGAAATTTAGAAAATTGTTGATGATGTAGAGCAACAAACACTACCACACACTACAATGGGATTGTGAGAATCATTTAGTAATGGTATGGACAAGAGGAAGACAAGAAGTTTACAGGAGACATATAACACCACAAATTATCATGAGGAGTTGTCTCAATTTGCTTCATAAGTAGATGATGAGCCCTTAGCTTTTAGTGAGGCAGTTATTAAGAGACGGATGGATGCCATGAAGTAAGAGATTGATGCTATTGAGAGAAATGATACATATGGAATTTGGCCTCACTACCTAAAGGACAAAAATCCATTGGTTCAAGTGGGTGTATGAAGTGAAGAAGAATGTTGATAGAGGTGCAAACAAATTCAAGGCTAGAGTTGTAGTTAAAGGGTACAAGTAGAAGCATGGGATAGACTATAAAAAGGTGTTTGTACCAGTAGCTAGATTTGATACAATTAGATTAATTTTCTTTATTAATTGTAGCTATGCATAGATGGCAGATTCATCAATTAGATGTGAAGTTGGCTTTCTCAAATGGTGTTTTGGAGGAAGAAGTATATGTAGATCAGCTTGAAGGTTTTGTTGTGAAGGGATAATAGTAGATAGTGTATCACTTTTTATGGCTTGAAGCAAGCCCCAAGGGCTTGGAATTTATGCATTAATATGCATTTAGGAGAAGAAAGGTTCACTAAATGCCCTTATGAACTTGGTGTGTACATGAAGATAGACTCAAATGGTAACAGATTTATTATATGCTTATATGTAGATGATTTACTTATAACAGGTGATGATGTGCAGATGATTGCAGACTTTAAATTAGCTTTGTTCAAAAGATTTGGCATGATAGATGTTGGCCTCATGTCATTATTTTTGGGTATCGAAGTGCATCAAAAAGATGATGGCATTTGGATATGTCAAAAGAGGTATGGAAAAGAGTTGCTTGTGAAGTTTAGGATAAATTATTACAATAGTGAGTTAACACCAATGCAAATTGGAGTTCATTTCACAAAAGAAGGAGAAGGAAAATTAGTTGATCCAATATTATACAAAAGTTTGATTGGGAGCCTTGGATACTTGATAGTGATGAGACCTAACATCGTGTATAGTGTAGGAATCTTTAGCAGATTCATGGATAATCCAAGGAAGTCTCAATGGTTTGTAGCAAAGAGGATTCTTAGATATATTAGTAGGATAGTTGAGTTTGGCCTTATTATCAGTGCAGTTGAGACATGAGGTTACTTAGATATTATGATAGTGATTGGGCAAATGATCATGAGGAAAGAAAGAGCACAAGTGGATATGTGTTTTATGTTTGTGATACACTTCACTTGGTGCACACAGAAGTAGAAAGTTGTAGCCTTATCTACATGTGAGGCAGAGTACATAACAGCGACAGTTGTGGCTTGTGAGGAAATGTGGTTAAATAATTTATTGAAGGAATTTGATGGAGAGATTGATGAAGCTACAAAAATTTATTTGGATAATAAGTCAACAATCATATTGGCCAAAAATCTAGTACAATATGGTAGGAGTAAGCACATTAACGTGCAATAGCATTTCATTAGAGATGCTGTATAGATGGGTAACACTAGCATGGAGCACTGCAGTACAAAGGATTAGGTAGCTGATTTGTTCACTAAAGCATTGCTGACACCGAGGATCTTAAAGCTATTGAAGATGCTTGGGATGAAGAAAGTCTTGATTTGAGGGGGAGATTATTGGATTTTTCAAACTAAGAGACGTGATGCTTCAGTTTAGTTATTTTATTTTATTTTTTTCTTCTCCAGATAGTTTTAAAAACTACTTGTGTTTCTTATGTTTTTATTTTTTCGGTGAAGAAGTAAAAGAGTAGTTTTGCTCTTATTTTTCTTTTGCCCTTCGAAAGATCTAGTGAACAGAAAAGTTTTTTTTGTCTATTCTATTTTTTTCTTCCATCAAGATATAATAAAGCTCTTAGATCTAACGAGGAGGCCATAGCCATTGTAGACAAAGTCACCGACAAGAGCAAGGGTGATAGGTTCATCACCTTCTGCGACATTGATAGTGCGATTGTTTCCTTCAAAGGATCCCAACAAAAGAATTAATGGCCAAAATAACTATCATCCTCTTGGCTATTGGTGGAGCCACCTGTCCTACTTCTGATATGATCTCTATTGCTCATATGGAGTTCATTTATAATGATATATTGTAGGAGTTAATGATAACAAGTAATAGCACAACTATAGAGAAACTCAATGTGTTGTATGTAATCACTGTTAGTTACAAAGTGTAGAGTGCATATATTATTAGGAGGCAATGATTTAGCACTTGATGGTTGAGAGTGGATAAATGACCCATGTACTTTGTTACTTTCTCCATGGCATCTCCTGTATGTTTTTGTTACACGACTCTTTAAACTGATGCTGTAGTGGCAGTGATTAGTCTGCTGGAGAGAGCTTGAAATTGAGTGATGGGTAAGGATTTAGTGAAGATATCTGTAAGTTGATCCTGAGTGGCTATATGATGCATAGTGATCTATTTAGTTTGAAGACCAACTCTGATTAAGTGACAATCCACCTCAATGTGTTTTTTGAGAGTGTGGAAGACTTGGTTGTTAGCCAGAGCAATAGCAGAAGTATTATCATATTATAGGGGAGTAGGGGCTGGTGAAGGAAGATGGAAATCTGCAAGTAGCCTCTTTAGCCATATAATTTTAGAAGTTGCGGTAGCCAATGCATGGTATTTCACTTCCGTGGAGGATCAGGCCACTGTAGATTGCTTTTTGACTTGCCAAGAGATGTGGGATTTGCCTAAGAAGTTACAGTAGTCTGAGATGGATTTGCGATCATGAGAGTCACCAACCTAGTCTGATTCAGTGTAACTATATAAGGTGAGGGAGTCCTTGTAGATCGACAGTCCATGTGAGATTGTTCCATGAATATAGTGCAGCAGGCATTTGAGGATATCAAAATGGCACATGAGTGGTTTGTTCATATGTTGACATAGTTATTGAACAGTAAACATAATGTCTGGTCATGTAAGCATCAAGTACTATAAGGACCCCTCTAACTACCAGTAGAGATGAGGATTAGAAGATGCAACTGTATTGGGTTCAATTGCTGGTTCTTAAGGGTGCTGGAAGTGGAGAATGATTTAGAGTTTTGCATGTCTGCTTGGTTCAGAATCCTGGGCATATTGAGATTGGTTGAGCTAAACTCCATATGAGGTGGAGGTCAGTTGGATGCCTAAGAACTATGACAGAGAGCCAAGATTACACATTGAGAATTGGTTGTGAAAACTATGGAGAAGATGAGTTAGAGTCAATTGATCATTGCCGGTGAGTAAAATGTTGTCCACGTAAATGAGAATATACATGAATACTGAGCTTGAGTGATAGACCAGTAGAGAAGGATCAGCCACACTGAACCCAAAGGTTTGTAGGTAATTCGAAAGAGTGGCATACCATTGTCATGGAGATTGTTTTAACCTTTAGATAGCTTTCTTAAGCTGGTAGACTTGTTGAGGGTACATTTGATCATGGAAGCTCGATGGATACTATATGTACATGATTTTTGTTAAATGACCATGAAGGAATGTGTTGGAGACGTCTAGTTGTATGATGGGCTAGTTGTGGTTCAATGCTAATTTAGAGTTAGTAGGAGAAATAGAAAGTATGTTTGTATTATATGAGCTGTATTAATTGGAAGCTATGAATGTATGAAACAAAATTATTTAGTCATTGATTTATCCATATTAGTATCTACAAAGAAGAAACCTATTAATTTTATGATATTGTCAATAAAGAAGAACCCTATGCTGTGCTATTTACTCAGAGTTAAATGCTAATTAATTCTTGAAAATTAAGAAAAATGTGTCAGAAATAGAATATATTATATACTTTATACTTTTAATTATCAGATAAGGAAAGGTGGAAATATCAGAATCATAAGAAAATATTATGTTTAATTTAGTAGGTTTTTTAAAAACTTAGCATAGTTTAATAAAATCATGTTTTATTAAAAACATTGTTAGAGTCTTAATATATATATACCAATGAAAAATTTAAAGATAGATAGTTATTTAAATATTAAATGTATGCATAAATGCTATGAAGCAATTTAAAAATTTGGCATAGAAAATATATTTTTCCTAGAGATTGCATAACATCCCCTAGACAAAACTGTACCCTAATAGGCCAAGTGGTCTGCCACAATCCGCAAGCGTGAGGTGCCTAACAAGAAAGAAAAGATTTAATATGCGTGCGAGAGACTCTCGGTGAACTCGAGCTTATTCCTAAAACCTTTTATCTTTTTATGTTGGCCTAAATAGTTTATTTGATTACAAGTGGAAAAAGTTTAGTTCTTAAAGAGTCTAATCACATCCAGGATAAAATAAAAGCTTCATGTAAGAGTAAGAAACCAAGAAATATTACAAAACTCCTACTATGCATAAATAGACACATTAATCAAATCATATAATCAAAATAAATTAATCAAGTGTAAAAGTCCATGTAGTAAATGCCACTTAATTATAACCTAAGGTCTGCATAAATTATAAGCGATCTGGTACCACTGATAATAACCTAAATTCCAGTCTTAAGAATAATGTAAGTAATTTTAAAATTAAATATTTTTTAAGTCTTCATTTCTTCATCTACCTCCCTTCTGCGAGTTCCATGGATTCTCCAGGTTCAAGTATCCAAATTGAAAGAACTCCTCCCCGAAGGGGTGTTTCTTTCTTTTTTGGATTTTTAAACCATCCTAATTTGAATCCCCAAATGAAAGAAGCTCTCCCCTAAGGGATGTTTCCCTTCTCTTTAGACTTCAAATTGGATGGGTAATATCCCATTTTATAATTTAACTTTCATAACTTAAAATTTAAAATAGATGTCAAAAATTTAAAAGACTCTAGATAACTTGTACGTTATCCTAAGCAGTTATAATTAAAATAATTAAAATCATCCCAAATAACTATATCATCAAATTGCTCAAATTAAAGCACAATCACACTTAGCCATGCTCTTTTAATTATTCGGGTGACTTAGCATATTTAGCATGTGTAAAAACTTTATCAGTTAAATTTTAATTTAGCCCCCTTGATTTTATCCCTACATGAGTATGGTCACCTGTAGAAAATTTTGTGAGAATCCAGATCATTCCTAGTTTAGGAGTAATCTAATTCCATCACATCAATTCATAGATACCATGATAAAATTAACACATCTTAAGGCATCACATCAATCAATTCAATATAATCAGCGTGTAATGAAATCCATAAGAAATCTTGGCACACAAGTAACAGAAAAAGAAAGAACACCTACCTAGCTTAAGAATATAAGTGGTTATCCTAAAAATTCATCTAAAATGTGTGTATCAGGCTGTGTGGCTTGGATGTGTCCTATGTTGGGTAGTTGTTGAAGTTTTCTAGTGTTCTAGCTTGTTTATTATAGGCTGAAGGAATTTTAATTTGAGTTTAGGTATTAGTGCTTTAATGTTCATTTTAGGATAAATTTAAAGTGTTGACTGATTACTATCATTTTTTACCCTAGGGTTGTGAAGTTTATTTGACCTTCTTTGGGGCTAAGTTAATAGCCTCGTAAGTTTGCGTCACATAGTAATAACTAATATTATTTAATTAATTTAATTGGTTCAAATTAAGGGTTAATAATTTTTAATTAATTAGTTGGTTGCTAATTTAACTTATTAGATTAATTATTTTTTTTCCATCAACCGATTTGTGGCCTTGTCATAATGGGCTCGAGGGCCCACACCTCTTTAGGACATGTAGCCCTATAGCTTGAGGTAGTCCATCCAAAAAACCAGGTTGATACAGTTGAATTAACGATTTAAATTTAGTTAAGTTATTAATAATCAATTAATTTCATGATTTAGCACTCTATTGAATCCATTCGTGGCGTTGTTACGATGGGCTCGAGGAACCAGACCTCCTAAGGACACTAAATCGTATAGCTCGAGATAGTCCATCCTAAAAACTTTATGAATGGAGTGTTCATTATGTATTTTGAGGTTGGTTGTTTCATTTTACAGATTAGGTTAATATTTGTTGTAGTTTTGATCATTTGTTAAATTTTTGGATTTTAAGAATTATTTTAATTCATTAAATAAAGGGGTCGAATTTTGAATTTTGAATTTAGATTGAATTTTAAATTTTAATATTTTTATAAATACTAGACCCTAAGATGAATAAAATGACACTAAGTTTGCTAGATTTAGATTTTTCTAGATTAAGTAATGATTTTTTAAAGTTTGGGTGTGTTTCGAACTAGAGTTGACCAAAGAGTTGACTTTTGACTTTTAGTGATTTATAGAAGTTTGATATTTAAAATAAATATTAGACCCTTCAAGGAGTCTAATTCTTTTGAGTTTGAAATTTATAATTTTTTGGACTTAATGATAAATTTTTGAAGTTTTGGTATTTAATTGAATTATTTAATTACTTAATTTAAAAGGTTTTGTTAAGTTTGCACCAAACTCCTTGAAATCACTCCCAAAAGTCAGCGATGACCTATAGAAGTGTTTTTAAGATTTTGGAATTTATTTATCATTCTTAATATTTTTTAATTATTAAATTTAAATAATTATTGATTTATTTTAAATATTAAATTAAGGTCAAAATTGAAGTCCAGTGACGGGGATTCTAATTTTCCTAGATAAAGGGTCAAATTGTGAATAGTTTGATATATTGTTTGCATTTTTTAGATTTAATTTGAATTCATTGTAATTTTTTGAAGTTTTAAGCTCCTCAAAAAGCTGATTTTTAATTTTCTTTATTTTCTGACCTAATGATCTCAAAATTTAGTGAAATTAAAACCTAAGGTGTATGATGTCACTAAGTTCACTTGTCTTGATTTTCACCCCTATTGGGCGCATGTTTAATTTTTTAGGATTTTCCTAAATTCCTAGACATTGTCCTTAATTTTTATTCTTATGTGACACTAGTGTTTGAATTGGCTTGAAAGTTGGTTCATCTAACCCTTAGACATATGCATATAGGTGTTCACACCATATCAATCTTGTGACCTAAGTCTAAGTACATCGGAAGGGGTGAATTCTCAAGCATTTGGGTTAACCCATCATCCAAGCACTTGAAAATTCACCTAAGGAAAAATTCCCCACATCATTATTTCTAAAATGTTATGGTAAGGAATTCACATACCATAACATTCATTAACCAAATTTAAACACAAGCCAAGAAATGCCTAGAAGATGATTATGCAATATAAAGGGGAAGATCACATGGAATTATCCTAAACACTTGCTTTAAATTTGATTAGTTTCACTTCACCCATGGTTAAGCTCTGTCTATTGACTCCATAGAGGGTTAGAATGAGTGGAAGGAAGCCAAGATCAATTCATATGAATTTTTCAAAATATGAGATTAATTGTGACTTATAGTAATGTAAAATTAATCAACATTAAAATATAAGTCAAATAATTATAGGAAAATTACTATAGGCAGAGTATAACGTGACAAATCATACTACCAAATTTGCATATAATTTTTTAAATATTAAGGGAATAATTAAGTAAATTAAAAAAATATTGTTAGTGGAATTACTCCTTGAATATCCCTCACCATAAGGTAAAATTATTTTTAAATGAAAGGGCATGAAATTATGAGCAAAATGAGTGGTCGCGCATAATTTTTAGCCAAATATTTAATTTACTATAAATTTTTAAAAATTCTATATTTAAAATTGATTTTAAAATATTTTTTATTAGTTTTAAAACCGACCATGATGATAGTGGGCCACATAGAACCTTTTGACTCACAAGTTCAAACTATGATAAAGATTGCATGGCGACGCATTAACTACCAATAATTGTGCCATCAAAAATCATTAATAATTAATACGAACGTGACCATTATCTCACTTATCTGAGTTAGCAATGGATCTCGACCATCCATACAGGCACAGTATGGATAGATGGTCATGATTTAGCTAGATAGAGAAAGAAATAGCAAGATATAACCTGTAGTTTAGAAAAGTGACGGAATGGCGATCAGAGCCCTTAATCACGCGATCAACAGCTTAAAAATGTACAAATAAATGCAATACATGATTTAATTCTTGAAACAAAAAATGTTTTGTTCTCTAAATCACTCAACCAAAGTTAATGAAAATTTAAACAAAGCTTTTATGAGTGAAGAGAAACAATGGGAAAGTGTTTGTTTGGCTTACAATGTGCTTTTCAAAAAGCTTTTTTTTAGGGGGAAACCCATAGAGAGGCCTATCTGTTAATTAAAATAAAAATTACAAGGTCCTAAAAAGAGACCTCGAGCTCACTGCTGCTCAAAAGAGCTACAAAACAAGCCAAAATAAGAACTACGAGCTCAAGTGTTGTAACTCGAGCTTACGAGTTTATATTTTTGATGATAATAAATATTGTCGCTCACATCTTTATGTCCCGTAGTATTTGCATTCTATATTTATTTGTCTGTATATTAACATTCCAGGAACACCATGCACCATCCAACGAAGAAGTGAGCGACAATGTTTGTTGAAAGAGTATGTGTTGCAAATTTAGTTTTGATGATGACAAACATGTTTCTAGTGTGTTTTGCTTGGCTAACCCGTTTCAGGCACAAAAGATCACGAGCAAATCAAGCTAACTCAAGATCGGGTCCAAGTGTGTCAAATGTATGCTTTTTCTTTTTATTGAGTCAATTGTAATGTAACTGATCCCCTAGCTAAGTAACCTTGCACACACACACTCAGGGGGAGAGCTTGAGTGAATTAGAGTTTCTGTTCATTTTTTGTTCAAATCGTCCTAGACGATAGTCACATCATCCTGGACGATCCAGCCAAAACAGAAACCCTAATTAGGGCGACCAAGTTAAGTGAGTCTGATTAAGCAGATCGTCCTGGATGATCTTTGGATCGTACGAGATGATATGCTCAAATCAGAAATTCTCAGCCGCCAGAACAACTTAGGCAAGTTTTTATTTTTAGTTATTTGGTCTGATCGTCCCGGACGATACGTGTATCATCCTGGACGATCCACCTCATCATCCTGGACGATCCACCTTATCGTCCTGGATGATCCACGTGTCAGCCGCTGGACGATTCGAATTCGGCCCGTCCGATATATTTATTGCATACCGTCCCAGACGATCCACCTAATCATCCTGGATGATACTTTTCGTCAACGGTCATCCAGCCTGACTCCTCGGGACGATCGCCGGTGTCTAATCATCCTGGACAATCAGACCGCCTTTTTGACCAATCGTCCAGGACGTTATAAATGACCATTTCGTCCCAGACGATGTCGCGATCGTACGGGATGATCAGTCCATTTTCTATATAAACAGCAGTTTTCTTAAGGATTTTTCACACCTTTTTTCTTCCACTCTCCTTCTACTTCCTTACACTTTGGATTCCTAATGGCTGGTGGCAAAAGGTCCCGTCAAAAGGGTGCCAGTTCCTCCCGGGGACTGGTTGATCCTCGCTTCGCCAATGCAGCTGATCAGGCTGCCTACGAGCGATACTGCTAAGTGAGGATCACACCATCAAAAATCGTAAATCCCCGCACTCTCACTTATCCTATTCGCACACACCTCCCTCACCTTCATCATGACTCTCGCATTTCCCTTTAGCTCGAACTTCTCCGCATTTTCTTTGCAAACTTGCAGATTTAGGCTGATTATTCCACCCTCCGCTCTTATGTAAATCAACGCCCCGTTGAACTTACCTACCAGGACTTTCATAACATTCTCCAACTTTTCGTTACCGGCGACAAACTCCACACCTCTATCACTGACCCAGACTATGATTGGAGTGTCGCCAATCATTTCCTTCGAAATACAAATGCCCCTTATCATGACAATGCCTGCTCCACACTTCTTAAGGACGCCCAGACTATTCAGCATGTTCTTCGTTCCTCCGTCATTCCAAAGGCGGGGAATCGAATTCACATCACCCGACTCCTGTCCTTGACCACCTACTACATCCTGGCCAATAGGGAATTTAATGCCACAGACCTTATTATCTGGTACCTCGAGCACCTCACCACCATTCGTGATCCAGGTCATCGCCGTCGTCCAAATCTAGCCTTAGGACACATCGTTGCCTATACCTTCGAAACCAAATATGACCTGTAATATCCCGCAGCTGCAGATGTTCCTCCTTCCTTCCTCACCAACAATGCCTTCCATGTCTTACACAGCACCCGACTATATCGGAGCCCGCCCCGGATGTTGAGGAAGAGGAGGAAGCGGCCATTCCAGCTCCTGCTGCACCCGAGGCACCTGCTCCCCTTCGCATTGCCTCTCCCTTTGACCACCTGGTGTAGTGTTTCGATCAGTAGGATGCCAGATTTGACTCCTATGTGGTTGCCCAGGAGCAGCGGCACACCGAGGACATCCAGCGCTTCACTGACTATGCTGCGCAGCAGCAACAGCAGCATGACCAGGACATCGCCTGGATTGGAGCCCACTTTCAGGCCATTCACCATTACTTGAACCCTCCACCGCCACCTCCTTCTTCGATCAAGATCCGCCTCAGTTTTAGTTTCCTGTTTTGTAGTTGTTCTCTTTTATGTTTTGTACTTGTATTTTCGTGTTCTGCTTTACCTTCCTCCTTTTTGTGATGTCAAAAGGGTGAGTCTGTTGTAGTTGTTTCAGTCTTTGTTATGTGTTATGTTTTCTGTATTAGTTTGATTGTTAAATAAAAATTAAAAAAAAAATATATCTATTTTTCGATCTCCTGTTTATTGTTATTTTCAAACTACTTTACAAATGTTTGCCATCATCAAAAAGGGGGAGATTGTTGTAAATCTGGTTTTGATGATGACAAACATGTTTCCAGTGTGTTTTGCTTAGCTAACCCGTTTCAGGCATAAAAGATCACGAGCAAATCAAGCTAACTCAAGATCGGGTCCAAGTGTGTCAAATATATGATTTTTCTTTTTATTGAGTCAATTATAATGTAACTGATCCCTTAGCTAAGTAACCTTGCACACACACACTCAGGGGGAGAGCTTGAGTGAATTAGAGTTTCTGTTCATTTTTTGTTCAGATCGTCCTGGATGATATTCACATCGTCCTGGATGATCCAGCCAAAACAGAAACCCTAATTAGGGCGACCAAGTTAAGTGAGTCTGATTAAGCAAATTGTCCTGGACGATCTTTGGATCGTATGGGACGATATGCTCAAATCAGAAATTCTCAGCCGCCAGAACAACTTAGGCAAGTTTTTATTTTTTGTTATTTAGTCTGATCATCCCGGATGATACGTGTATCATCCTGGACGATTCAGTACAATCATGCCTAAATTAGTCTGGTAATTAAGGAAAGGAATTAATTTTTAATTGATACGATCATTTCATCCTGGACGATCGCTGGATCGTCCCGGACGATTATGATTGTCTATTGCATTTCAGCTGTACGTCCCGAACTGTGTTCAGGATGATTTGGGCACTTTTTGAACTAATCGTACAGGACGATACCCATATCATCCTGGACGATCAAGTCATTTTTTGGTCGTCCAGTACAAGTTTCTCTAGACGACCCGAACTGTCTCCTGGATGATATTCCTAGATTTGCACTAATCGTCCCAGACGATCTCAGGATCGTACGGGATGATATGAATAATTTTTTCTATTGATCGTCCAGAACAGCCAGATCGTCCAGGCTGAAATAGCTGAATTTGAGCTGATCGTATAGGACGATATACCGATCGTCCTGGATGATCTTGGCCGACCAGTTAAGATTTAGGGCAAATTTTAAGCCCTCCTATAAAAAAACTTTTTCTTTAAACAAGAAAAATCTTTTTCCACCTTCCTTCCCTGAGAAACCCTAGAGAGAGAGAGTTGGGAGAGAGAGAGAGGATCTTGTGAGGGGGAGCTAGTGAGGGATTCACTAAGGTTTCTCCAAGCACGGATCAGAGTCATCTTCTCCGCTCGTCGTCTTCCGTCTAGTCGGTGTTCGTCGTGGGAGGATCGTTTGCAAGAAGATCCAGGGTTCTCTGCCCGCTTCAGGTGGAAGCAAAAGGAGTTCTAAGGTTCTCTGCCTGCTTCAGGAGGAAGCAAATGGAGGTCGGGTTCTCTGCCCCATCGTGTGGTGAAAACGAGGTCTTGTACAGGCTTCTCCGCCTTGCTGTGGGAGCAAGAGAGACACTTTTTGTTTAGTGCAATACCCGGAGGGGAGGCTCCGGGGAGTGGACGTAGGTCAAGTTGACCGAACCACTATAAAATCTGGTTTTCTTTTCTGATTCAGTTCTGCACTTTACTTTTTGATATTAACTGCGTGGGTGAATATCTGAGATTGATCTTTTCGTTCATGTTTATTTATTTCCGCTACTAAATATCGAAAAGATTTTTCATTGTTGTTGTGAAATTTTTAAATAACCAATTCACCCCCCTCTTGGTTAGCCTCGGGACTAGTTCACTAGGGCTTAACATCCCTATCGAACTTTCAGTATGTAATTTTTATTTATTTATTTTAAATTTCTTGAGTTAAGTTATGTAAGGATGTACGCTAGCCTGATGACCATGCACACACACATAGGAGGAGAAAAAATAACTTTAAATGTTTTAATTTTTCTGTACATCATACTGTATGATTTAGTATCATAATATATGATATGTTATTATAGGAATTAATTAAAATATTTTATTTATCTAGAAGAATTATTTTGAAATATAACTAATTGTATAGTACGAACAACACATCATATTAGATGATATGTTATAATTAGAATTCCTACCATTCAGTAATTTAGGAAAAACTTGAATTTAAAAATTGCTCTATTTGAACCATATAATCTGGATTGTATTGTACAATGTGTATAATCTTACCTAAATTAATCCTATGATTAGTCAATTGAATCTGCTTAATTTTAATATTCTGATCGTGTTGTATGAACTCGATCATACTGTATGATCAACAGAGATTATATTTGGTCGTCCATGGATTCATCCTAGATGAACTACAGGTTAATTGAACTATCCATAGTATATAATCCTTCAATCATATTGTATGATCTTCGATGGCAGAATTAAATTTTTAGAATTTTTAAGCCCTCTATTTAAGTTTACTCAAAAGACTTTGTATTGACATAAATTGAGTCTCAGTTCTTTGGAGAAGACTTAAAGAGAGAGCCTTGAAAGGAAGAGAGGAAAGGATGGAGTTTGACAAGGAGAAGTTCCTTGTGGGTTTCAAGGGAGTGTGGAGGGGGTTTCACACGATTGTTCTAGCAAGCTTGCACCTTAGTACCATCATAGTCAAGATTTATCTTAAGGAATGTTTTGGAAAGAGAAGATCTCTTTGGTGTCAAAGGACCCAGCTACTTCATCACACCATGAAAGGTGAATGGGATTTATGGTTCTCTACCTTCTTTAGCAGGGAGAAAAAGGATTCGTGGTTCTCTACAATCTCTAGGAGGGAGAAAAAGGATTTGAGGTTCTCTGCCTTCACTAGGAGGATGAAAAATGATTCTAGATTCTCTGCCTTCAATGGGCTAATGAAAAAGATTTTGTAAAGGCTTCTGTGCTTTGCTGTGGGGGCAAAAGGAGAGTCAATATAGTAGTGGTGCAATACCTGGAGTGGGTGACTCTAGGGAGTGCACGTAGGTCGAGTTGATTGAACCACTAGAAATCTCTAGTGTATGTTCTTGGTTTTATTTTTTTGCACTTTATTTTTCATATTTATTTTTGTGATAACTACGTGGTTAAAATCTAGGATTTTTATTATTATTACTAAAATTATTTGTTTCGGTATCAGGTGAAAAATTTTCAATAAAAGGATTTTCTTTTTCTTAAGGAAATATTTAAATTAGCAATTCACCCCCTCTTGGTTAGTCTCGGGCTAATTTATAGAGGTTTAACAACCTTCACGAACATTCAAGTGGTATCAGAGTAGTATTCAAAAAACTAAGTTTTAAAAAACTTTTAAAAAATGATCAATGGCTAACTTTGAAAATCATAACATTGTTGAAGGCTATTCAATCATGCGACCACCTTTATTTGAAAATATTTCTTTTAATTTTTGGAAAATTTACATGTCTACTTTTTTACAATCAATTGATTATTGAATGTGACATATGATTCAAATTAGTAATTCTATACCATCACGCATTATAGATGGAGTCAAAATTGATATTCCATTTATTGAATGGAGTAGAGTAGAATAAACTCATGCTTAATTTTTTTTTAAAGAAAAGCTATAATTCATTAATAGCTTGGAAAAACAAAGGAACACTAAGTACAAACTACGAATTCCTTCTTCAACAATCAACAAATGAAGATGGAACCTTATTCATAGAGACATCTTCCCAACTAAAGGAACTAAAAATAGCAAAGTTAGCACATAAATCCGCTAACTTTTTACACCTCCTATTAACATAATTAATAATCACATAATTAAAATCCTTTACGAAAGAAAGATCTTCCGCTCCATGGCCACCTTTCCTCAAAATATTTTGTATGAACTTGATAATGTTAACATTATTACCTTCGATGATAATCCCTTTGTATTCAAGCATCCATCCTTTAATAGCACTTTTGATTGATAACATAGCTTGAAGCTCCAATTGAGAGACATCCCAACGCACACAAGAGTGACCAAAAGCTAAGAGAAGTCTACCTTTATGGTCACAGAACACTCCACCTATCCCCACTTTATAGGAAGGAAAAAGAGCTGCATCCACTTACTTTGATCCAATCAGGAGGAGGAGGATGCCAAATATCGTCCACCAGCAAATGCTGATTAGCATCCAACCTTCTCGAGGAGGGATTAACAAAAGCTGGAGTAGCAGAAGCATAGGTAATGGATTCAACTGCAACCCTCAACGAACTTCCTTCCCACCTCCCATGAACCAGCTCATTCCTCTGTTTCCAGGTCAGGTAAACCGCACTATAAAATAGTTTCACTAATGCTGAGTTTTGTTTAGACAGCCAAAAACAACTGTAAACAAATGATTCCCCGAGCTGAACACCAAAGCCCCACTCATTTAAATGTAGAACAACCTCCTTCAGCTTCTTAGATTTGGAGACCACATGATCCAAGTCTTCAACTTCATTACAGCCTCTAGGACAAGTACTGCACTCAAGCAATCTTCTATGAGACAAAAACTGATTGGTAGGAACAGCATTATTAAACAATCTCCACCAAAAACATTCTACCCGAGGCCATAGCTTCACCTTCTTTATCCACTCCCAGTTTTTGAAAACTGGGAACTCATGTTCCGCTGAAGCTGCCTCCAAGGAAGCAATAGACCTTCAAGAATTCTGATATAACAGTTCCAGCTTATCTTCAGATAGTCTAGGATTGATCTAAATCTTTACAATCAAAGACACCAGTTCATACCCAAAGTATTTATTCAATTCCGTTAGATTCCATCTCCCTTCATATATAAATTTGTCCACCGTTAACCCAATGCAGTCAGTGGACGCCACATAAGTTGGCCATCTGTTTAAGCTTTTATCCAGAATCCAGATATCCATAAGGTCATCAATAGCTTCCCCATTCACAATATCCCATCTCACAATTGGTTTCAAACACTTCCCACCACTAATAATTAATTTCCAGGCCACAGAACTAGTTTACCTCATAGCATCATCGCCCCAAGGCTAGCCATACTTCAGAAAGAAGACCTTGTGCAGCTGAGACTCCTTATTATTGACATACTTCTAAGCAAGTTTAGCCCTCAAGGGACTAACTTTGCTAGAGCATGAGTGCAACCCACACCCTCCACATTCCATAGGCCTACACATGATCTCCCAGCTCACATAATGGAGACCAACACCTACATTCATCTTATTCCAGATGAAACATCTACAAAGTTTAACAATCTCATCTAAAATTCCTTTAGGAGTTGAGAAAGAGAGGAATAAAAGATTGGATATGATAGCAAAACTGATTTAACAAGGGAGATCCTCCCCGCTAAAGAAATAAGTTTGCTTCCCCAAGTGTCCAACATCCTCAATACTTTATCAATGATGAATTGAAAATCTACTTTCAATAATCTCCTCGAGGCCACTTTAACTCCAAGATAATTGAATTCTTTGACTAATTTGAAGCCCATAATTTGAGTAATAGCTTTCTTCCTTTTCCTTTTAACAGTTTTGCCAAACAAGATACCTGACTTGGAAACATTTACCTTTTGCCCGGTCCAGTCACAAAATTTGTTTAAAATACCCTTGATCTCCTTAATATACTTTACATTAGCTTCAGAGAAGATGATAATGTCATCTGCATAAAGTAAATGAGAAATCTTGGGCCCATTTGGATTAACATGAACACTAATAGACTCATTCCATAAATTAGGAGAAAATTACAGATTCCTAAAAAGGGAAACCCCTAGATGGCTTACAAGTTAATTAAGAGAAAATTACAGATTCCTAAAAAGGGACCTCTAGCTAACTAATGCTTAGAAGAGCTACAAAATCAATCAAAAGAAAACTTAAAAGCCTAAGGTCCTTACTAAGCATAATTACAAAATAACCTAAGTACATTCTAGGATGATAAGTGGCTAAAACCCAAAAAATAGTAAGATCAAAAAAATGGCTGTCAACATAGACTTCCCAAAAAAGGTCCACTACAAAACCAAATTGAAGATCACATTACATGAAAGGGAAGACTTGCAAGAATTACTTAAAAGAAATAAAATATATAACCTAAACTTTAAACATGGAGAAACTTAAAAAGTTCATGCTGGCCAAGACACCTGTAAGGTTAAAATCATGACAATATTCAAAATGATGAAGTTAATATCCAAAAATACATCAGTAATGACCTTTAAGTAGGTAGTTAATAAACAAATTAGAAAGTGATTACAACTGCATAATAAAAGAGCAAAACCACAAGTAATAATAGACTTACAGCCCGGCCAAATAGCAACCCAAGCATAAACATTATGGCCAACTAGAACCAAGAACAGCTTAACCACAAGCCTCAAAATATTATAGGAATTGTACATAGATAAATAAAGCAACACAACAAAAGTAGAGTAAAAGCATAAATAGCCCCTTATCACACTAAAAATAAAAGACACTAGCAACCAACCCAACCAATTCTAAAAGGCAACCCAGATTCTCAACAAACACCACAACCCATCATATGTAGTAAGAACCCAAAAGAAAAGCTGAGCAAAAGCCAAGAATGAACCATAAAGAAAAGCCTAAACTAGAAATTTGCAAAGACCACAGCTGCATCCACCATAATATCATAGAAAAAGGGATCAAGGGAAATAGTCTCAATATTGAAATCATAATATACAATCGGCCCAAAGACCAAAACATCAAAAACCAAAAGCAGCAGGCAGCTGAGAGAAGTCCAAATCCTAGACAAGAAAAATTCCAAAACTAAAGAATAAGGAAACTAGCTAATAGACGAGCCAATAAAGCTTAGGAGCTTAGTATCTATATTGCCAGCATGAATTAAACCCAATAGCCACTCCAATCTAATCCCAAACCCACCGAGCAAAGAAAAAAACTTGTATAGTAGGAGAAGAAATGAACAGACAGAGGAGTAATAGGATTCCAGAATCATAAGAGGCACAGAACCATGAATCCTCACCCATTAGCCAATAGAGATACATAAAAGGAACCGATAGAGAGGGAAAATTAAGAACATAAACTCCAAGAAAAAAAAAATTTTGATGACCACTAAGCAAGGCAACTAATAAGACCTCATACAAAGCCAACCAAACGTGTAAGGTCACCAAAAGAAAAAAGGTAAAATGAGTCTAGATAAACCAATAGTAGACTAACCCAGAATGACCTAGAAAAAGAATAGATGAGCAGCTTTTGAGGTTTAAATTAACAAAATAATTGATACAATCATGGTTAACAAATGGCCTAGAATAATAGAAAAGGAAATAATAAAGGGACTCAACACTATAAAACTCTTCACTAAAAGGAAGATTAAGGTCCCTATGCCACCTGAGCCAACTAACCAAAGATAAGCACCAATTCACAGTACTACCTGATATGGACACCCAAGAAAATTTAATCCCATATAACCACCAAGTATAGGAAAACCCCTCAGAAGTAGGAATAAGAACAACAAATTAGAGTTCACCCAGTAGTAATTCTAGGAGCCACCAAAATAAAATAATATCAACAGTTAAGAGAAGGAAACAAAATGAAGAAAATAGCTTGAAGAATACACCATATACCAAACCAAAAGGAAAATGAAGCTCTGGTGGTCATATAATATGATCACCAATTATTAGTCAGATAAGGGCTATTGATTTCATGAGTGGTTAGGATATGCAGACATGTGAAGATCATATAATCTGAATGTCATTCTTATAGTATGATGTGAGCAAATTTTTTATTTTCAAGTTTTTATTTTATTTTATCTTTAAAAATAGAGTGGTGTATGAAGATTAGAAAATAATTACTAACTAGAATTATAAAACATATAAAATAAAAACAATAACAAAAATAAATAAAAAAATAATAAAAATGGAAACACACAAAAACAAATTACCACACACCTTGTTGATTTCACTCTACCCTGAATCAAGCATGAATATCAATGACATCTAGTCTAGTCCTCAATGTGCTAAAGATATCATAATTTAGGGGTTTGGTGAAATGTTTGCCAATTGATTTTCAGTGGTTACATGACGTAGTTCTATGTCTCCCTTAGCTATAATAACTCTAATGAAATGATGTCTAAAGTCTGTATGTTTTATACGGGAGTGTTGAATTAGATTTTTAGAAATGCAAATGGCACTAGTGTTATCACATATGATAGGAATGGTACCTATAGATAGTCTAAGGCTTAGGATCTATTACTTTAATAATAAGACATGTGTAACACAGATTCCTACAGCTTTATATTTCGCCTCTACGATAGATAGGGCTAATAAATTTTACTTTCTAACTAAGAAACTAATGATTGCCCTATGAATTGACAAATTCTAGAAGTACTTTTTCTTTCTATGTTACACCTTATAAAGTCTAAGTCTGAATATCCTATAATTTCAAATGAAGAGCTACATCTAGGATACCTGCTACCTAAGTTTTGGGTACTTAAAGGTATTTAAGAATTCTCTTAACTGCAATCAGATGAGATTCTTTGGGATTAGCTTGGAATCTAATATAGAGACATTATATATAATCCATCTATACTTCTTTTGATCTATTTTATTTAGATCCTTGTCTAATTGAATGGTAGAGCTTATGGGTGTATTTTTTACCTTAGCACCTTCTATCTCATACTTCTTTTGAATCTCCTTGATGTATTTACTTTGATAAAGAAGGTTCCACCATCTCTTTATTTCACACTAAATCCAAGAAAATGTGTAAGTTCTCCCATCATACTCATCTCAAACTCTCTACTCATGGTTTAAAAAATTTATTGCGTAGTCTTTCATTTATTGATCCAAATAGTATGCCATCCATATATATATGAACAATGAGTAGATCATCTCTCTTTTTTATAAATAGGGTGGTATCTACACTACCCTTAATAAATAATGTAGCTAGGAGATATGTAGTAAGCCTCTCATACCAAGCTCTAGGTGTATTCTTTAGTCCATATACTACCTCTTTTAATTTAAAGACATGGTTGGGAAAGGTTGCACTTTCAAATCTAGCGGGATGTTCTACAAAGCATTATCTTTCTTAACCCCATTTAGAAAGGCACTTTCAACATCCATATGATGTAATTTTAAGCCTATAAAACATTCAAAGGCTAACAAAAATCTAATGGCTTCTACTCTAGCTATAAGGACAAAGGTCTCTTCTAAATCAATTCCTTCTATTTGATTGTACCACTTAGCTAATAATCATGCTTTATTCCTAATTACAACTTTGGAATCATTCATCTTAATTTTGAATACCCACTTTGTTCCTATAATACTTTGGTTATTAGGTCTACTAACTAACTCCCCTATATTATTCATAACAAATTAGTTCAATTATTTTATGTAGCTAGGATCCAGAATTCATCAGATACTGCTTGATCTACACTAGTGGGTTCTACCATAGAGATGAATATAGAATAACTTACCTCTTTTCTAAGTCCATGCCTAATCTTAACTCTTTTATATGGATCTCCTAAGATAAGTTCTCTAGGATGACTAAATAAATATATCCATTTTCTAGGTAATGGCTCCTGAGGTTCTTCTCTATTTCCTAGGTCAATGGATTCTATTCATTGGGTAACCTCTGCTTATTCTTCTTATTCCAACCTAGGCTCGCCAGATCTATCAGATTCATCAAACACAATATGAGTAGATTCCTCTATAACTAAGCCCTCTTATTAAAGATCCTATAGGCTTTACCTACAGAGGAATAACTTATGAAGACTCCTTCATCAGACTTGTGATCAAATTTACCTAGAGGAGATTTTCCATTAATAAAAATGAAACACTTACACCTAAAGACATAAAGATGCAAAAGATTAGTTGTCCTACCCTTAAGCAGCTTATAGGGCATCTTATTAAGTTTGGATCTAACATTAACCCTATTCAAAACATTATAAGCATTATTCAATGCTTTTGCCCAAAACTACTCAAGGATAGAATATTCAGCTAATATTAGCAGCTTCTACTAAGGTTATACTTTTTCTTTTAGATCCCCCATTCTACTGAGGCATCCTAGGGGTAAAAAAGTTATGTTATATTCCTAGCTCCTTACAATAATATTCAAACTTTTCTTTCTAAAATTCTCCACCATGATCACTAAGAATAGTAGATATCTAACATCCTAACTTTCTTTGTATCCAAGTGGGGAATATTTAAAATTTTCAAATAATTCACTTTTATGAGATAAGAATCTAATTCAAGTGAATCTAGAGTAATCATCAATAATCACATATCCAAAGGTATTCCCACCTAAATTGGTTGTATTAATCATCCTAAATAAGTTAATATGTAGAATTTTTAATAGCCTAGATGTGGTGATGTCCTTAATGGAATGAAATGAAGATTTGATTTATTTTCCTAATTAGCAAGCATCACAAAGGTGGTCCTTAGAGAAATCTAACTTTAGTATGCCTCTAACAAGGTCTTTCTGAGTAAACTTCCTAGGGGTTTTCATGCTTGCATGACATAGTCACCTATACTAGAGATAGGATTCATCAACAATAAAATTTAAATATAAAGAATTCAAATAATCAAGTAATTTAAATGAAGCATGTAAATATTATTAATTCTTTTACCTTCTAAAATAATTTTTCCATGTAAGCTTATTAGGCATTTAGTAGATAGAAATTTAATATCAAAACCTTTATCTTATAGTTGACTAATACTAAGCTGGTTATGCTTTAAGCCATCTACTAGCAGAATATTTTTAGTAATAAAGTTCTTTGAGTTGCCAATCATACATGTGCCCACCATTTTTCTGGTGGTATTTTCTCCTAGTGTAACCTTGCCTCCTGGCCTAGCCTCCAATGTAATGAATTACTTTAAATCTCTAGTCATGTGCCTTGAGCACCCCTACAATGTCAATAAAGGGTTAGATTTGGGAACCCAAGTGAGTTTTGGTTCCACCTTATACTTACTTGAATGAATGACATACATGCTATACTATGGGATTTGATTTAGGCCTCCATACAATATATGTTCTATGATGTATAGTGCAAGTACGAGCTATGTGTCCTACCATGCCACAAGAATAGAACCTAACACGTAGAAATGGATTCACTAACCAATGTGAGTGATAATGCCTTCTTTTATGACTATAAGATGCATGCTAGGTTTCAGGGTTATACCATTAGTCTACTGTAGGTGGTTGTTTATTATTTTGAAGTGCATCAATTTTTTATTTAAAAAATTCATTTGCACTTTTAAAGCTATGAATTTCATGTTTCAATGCATGCTCACTAAAGTTTAATTCAATTATAAGTATTTCTAATTATTTTATGATTCTTCTAAATCAATATGCCTAAGTTTTAAGGATTCATGTTATTTGGTTAATTTAATATGCTCCTTAATTAATGCATAAACTTGTCGAGTAAAGAAGCATGTTCTTAATCTAATGAAGAATGTTCAGTTCTCAGACTATCATGCTCTTTTTGTAGTTCAAAAAATATGAAGTTCAAACGTACATGGAGTTTCTTTAGTTTTCTATATAATTCATGCATTTTTTAGAGATAGAAAATAAATCATCATAGTTGAGTTGATATACCTCATCTTGATAAGATTGATCAAGACTATCATTTTCCATAAGGCACAAATTAGATACCTCCTCTACTTCATGTTCTAATGAATCTGAGGTGGAGTCTGCCTAAAAAGCCTTTTATGTCCTTTGCTTCCCCTTTCTGAAGCTTGACTTTTCTTTACCCTTCTTCTTAGTAGGTTGTGCTTTTAAGTTGCGGCAATCGAATTTCACGTGACTTGGTTTCAAGCATTCAAAATAGATAGTTTCATAGGAAACCTTAGTAGTTTTACCTTATTTACTTTATTCTTATATTAATGACGTCTTTGCTTTCTCTTCAGAAAGGTCTTGAATTGCTGTATCATCAGTGTTATGTCATCTTATTCTTCAGCTGTAAAACTACCACTTTTTGAATCATTGACCATCAGTACCACTTCTTTCTCTTTCCTCCTATCACTTGCATCCTCCTATCACTTGCATCCAAAAGTCTTTGACTCACACTTTGCTCGTAGGCAATGAGTGAGCTAAGTAGTTTACAAATATACTAGACATTTAGATCTTTAGATTCACGTATAGCGATAACTTTAGCATCATAGTTATCAGGTAGACAATAACAAATTTTATGAACTTTCTCTGATTTTGATAGTTCTCTACCTAAAGTATGCAGGGATGTCACTATCTGAGTGAACCTAGTGTACATGTCTGAGATAGTCTCATTTGGTTTCATGCAAGGAAGTTCATAATCATACAAGAAAATATTTAAACAAGTTTGTATGACTTCATTTATAACCTTGTAAGTTATGCATAACCTATCCCAGATCTCTTTATAAGTAGTACATGTAGAGACTCTTATATAGTCCTCAAATTTGAATGCACAAAAAAAAAGTTTAAGCATTTCACATTAAGTTGTGCGAGATTTCTATCCTCATTTCTCCATTCAGTAAAAGATGTTGCTACTTTAATACCATTAACAAACCTAAATGGTGTATAGTAACATTCTAGAATCATATGCCACTTGTAAAAAATCAACTGATTGTAACAATATAGTCATACTCATTTTCCAAAAGTTAAATGGAATATTATTAAATAATGATAGATGAGCTATAGAATAACCCTCTAAGGTATTTTGATTTCCAAAATGTGCTATTTGATATTTTCTTAGAGATTTTTAAATCACTAATTATGAGACCCCTCTATGATACCAATTGAAAGTTCAAGTGAGGTTATTAAACCTTTTGAACTTCCCAAGGCACACCAAGAGAGGGGGAAGGGTGGGGGGGGGGGGGGGGGGATTGAATTGGTTATTTAAAAATTTTCTTACTTAAACCAATCACAAATACAAGTGTAAGAACTTAATAATAAAAGATATGTAATTTTGCACTTTTCTATTCGTAATAAATATTAATGATAAAATATTTTTCTTTATTTTAATTTTCATTTTTTATTTTCTTTTCCAACAACAATCAAATTAAATATAACATGATAATCAACAAATAGATTTATAAGAATAACAAATGTGTAAAAAAATGAAGGAAAAATTAAAATGTGATAAGTAAAGTAGAATGAGCACACCAGATTTTATAGAGGTTTGATCAAAACTTAACCTACATCTACTCCCCAGAGTCCTCCTCTCTGGGTATTGCACAAAAATTTTAGTGATTCTCCTTTATCCCCCACAATAAGGCAAAGATTCCCTTACAATAATCTCTTCCACGAACTTGATGTGGCAAAGTAGTAGAATCATTTTCACCCTCCTGGTGAGGTAGAGAACCATAAAGCTTTTTCACCTTTTGGTGATGGCAATGAACATGGAATATTTTTTCACCCTCCTACTCAATCTTTAGCCTTGATGCCTTACTCCCTAGAGCTATACAAGAGACAACCAAAGACACCTGGTAGAATCAAGGTAGAAGCTTGCCTAGAGCAACTATGTGGACCCCCTTACACTACTTCTCCCTCTCACACAAGCCCTCCTTCTCCCTCTCCATGCTCTTAGACCTCACAAAGCTCTCTCACAAAATACCTTCAACAACTAAAGACTTCTCAAGAGTTTAGAAAGAAAGTTTTTATACAAGGCCTAAAAAAAACCCTAAAATTTTAATTCAGATGAAACTGATCATACAATATGATCAGGGATTGTACTATAGATTTGTTCAAAAATCCATTTCATCCAGTAATTTTAAATAATTTTAGTACGATCTATTCATGTTTTTCATACCGATTATATAGTACAATCTTGAGATCATACCATATAATTAGTTTAATGTTCTTCAAATCATACAAGATGAACTTCAGGATGATAGAAATTATCTCTTCCATTCATCCAATATGATTAACGTCATTCTTTATGATTAGTTCAAAATCAAAGTTTCATCTAGGATGATCGTCAAGATGATTGACATCGTGCCATACCAATATCTAGTATAATTGGCATCATACTGTATAATATACAGTATTAATTAAACTTTGATTTGATTGACTAATCATGATGATTAATTTAGGTGAGTTTTAAAATATCATATAGTATGATATAGATTATACGGTATGATTAATTAAAAATTCAAAAATTTAAATACTTACCTAAATCTGATTGGCGACTAGGTTTCAAATTAAACTAATTATTCTGTATGATTGAGTTCATACTGTATAATTAGTTTAATAACATTAATTATATAATTAGCTATTTTAAACATTTTTCTTAATACTTAATAGTACAGTATGATCTGGATCATACGATACAATTAGTTCAAAAAGATTTGATCTATAATTTTCTCACTACCATGTATGTGTGAGCATGGTAGCCAAGTTAGCATACACCATTTATAAGAATTTGGCTCAAGAAATGAAAAAATATAGACTATTATAAAATATTTTCTATTCTTCCCAATCTTGAGCCCTGAAACTTCTTTCATAGTGTATGACATACCTGAAATGTAAGTACACACAAAAACATATATAGGAGAAATCAAAAGGAAATTAATAATATTTGTTATCATCAAAATCATAAGCTTAGGATCCATATTACGACATCAACTTCTAAGCAACAAAGATTAAACAAGATAGTGTTTTTCTATTGGAGGGTAATTTACTTCAGTTGGAATTAAACAAGATGACTGTCTTCTCTTTCAAGACTTTTAATGACTAGATCATTGACATAACATTCCCCTTGGTGGTGAATAAGTTCATACAAAATCTTTGTTATTGCGTTTTGGTAAGTTTCTCCAGCAATTTTTAATCCAAATGACATTACTTTAAAATAATAGACACCTATCAGCATTTCTGAATGCTGTATAATTTTCATCTTTAGGATCCATTTAAATTTTATTATATTCGAATGAGGCATCAATAAAGAAAAATATTGCATGCGAGGAAGCAATATTAATCATGAGTTTCGATATTAGAAGCAGGAACTAATCTTTAGGATAGGCCTTGTTCAAATCTCTAAAGTTGATTTAAACTCAAAATTGACTATTCTTTTTCTTGATTGGATCAATACTAGTTTACTAGGTTAGATATTTCTCTTCCCTAATAAAATTAGCTTTGATTAACTTTTTAACTTCTAATATGACTTATTGTTTGACATCAAGCCACATTCATCGAGGAGCTTATTTGATTGGAATCATTCTTGGTTGAATTTTTAGGTTATGGACTGCTATATCTAGAGATAATCCAGGCATTTCCTCATAACTCTAAGCAAACCATTCTTTGAATTCAATGAGTAATTTGATCATTTTATTTGCCTCATCCTTATTCAATAAAGAACTTATGAAAATTGGATGAGGATTTTTTTCAATACCCAGATATGTTTCTTTCAAATCATCAATAGTAAATTTAATCTCTTCTTCATGTTTTAGAGGTGTATCCCTAACTTAAGAATCATGTAGATCATCTAAAATGTTTAAACAGAGTTTGTTAAAGACTTTATCATCCACTGAAATGAGATTATCAAAAACTAGCTTTTTTGATATGACTAAATAAAATTCATCATCATCAAATAATATAAAGTTATGAAGCCAGCACCAGATCTAAATATTTATTTATGATCTTTTTTATCCCATAGGTATCTGAATTATTGAGCTTCACCTCTAGTCCAATTTGACAGTGTTAAACCTTGCTTAGCAAATTTATTGACACAGTTTGAGTAGCATACAAAAAGAAGTTCTATTATTTCATCCATAAATAAATGACTGAGGGTTATATCAATTTTAGAAATTTTACTGGTAGATGGTACAAAGATATTAGCTTTGGTAGTTGAGTTTAAAAGAAGAGAGGATTTCACCTCTAACTTTTTAACATTACTTTGAGAGAGTGGAGTAAGGGTAATATTTCCATAAAATATTTTAACCTCTCCATAATGGATAGATCAAAAGCTTCTTCTCTAGTGACTTAGTCCCTATCTTCAACACTATCAGCTTCTATTAAAATCTCAAACTTTAGTTTCTTTACATTATTTTTATATTCTACAGCCTGTGGTTTTTATTAATTACATATGATTCCTCCCCCGAGCTAGATTAAAAATTGTTGCAGGCGCCTTTGTTTGTGTGCTTTGCTTTTCATTTACTTTTATTAATTTATTTTTTTATACTTTCCCTCTTCCTCTAAGTTGTTGGGACATTCAACCACCTCCTTATGAGGGATGGGTAGGTAACAAATGAACATCATGTTTGAGATCAAAACGCTTTGCTTTTTTCCTTTCCTTTTATTTTTTTTTCTTTCTATTCTTTCGCTTCTTCAACCAACTTGTGATTTTTAGAGAAGATAGTCTGCTTCTAGGCAGATAGTATGAACATTTTCATAAATACTAACTTATGTTTGAAAATGGCTACAAGTCACCTTTAATATAGTGTTCTTCTCCCTCACAAGAGTTTTTGAGACACTTATGAAAGGTGAAAGGTACCATTGTATATTCATAAAGCTAGGGTCTACCAAAAGAGAGTTAAAAGAAGCTTCAAAATCTATTTTATGAAATTTGGCTTTAGCCTTTAAGTTTCCTGTATCTAAAAACAAAGTAATTGAACCCAAAGCTCTCTCTTGCCCTTTTTGTTGAACCCTCAAAAAATTAATCTAGAAATATAATGCTCATTTTTTTTTAATGCTTCTTTTGATAATTATCAAAATTATACATCTCAATCTATATATAGATAGTATCCCCCTGAATGTCAAGAATAGGGGAATCACTGTTAGAGAAACATTGATGAGATTATTTTAGTTTATCTATGTTTATTTTTATTCTTTAGATTTATTTTCTATTGCACTATTTATGTTATCACTTGTATCATCATCACAAGAGATAGAAAAAATGTACATTGACATTCTTCATTTCTTTCTAAGTCCCTGGAGGGATGAAATTGAAATCATACAAAAGAAGAGGCATAAGAGATTTTGCTTTCCCATTTGAAGAGATTATAACTTAATTTTCATACTACTGCTTTTATTTTTGGGTTCCTTTTTGAACTACTGAAGACTAACCAGTTGATCATTTCTTAATTTCTCTAACTGGAACCTCTTCTGAATTACTTTTTAAGGAGCTGCCAGATCATCCTGAAAAAGATTCTACACTCCTTGAGATACCTGAGTAAATGAATGATAGAGTTTATTTAGAATTTTCTTAGAAGATTGAGATAAAGCTATATCCTAATCATGCTTAGATTTTAAATTTGAGACTAATCTAGAAGGCTCACTGATAAGTATAAAAGATGTATTATTTTATGTATTATATTTTCAATACAAATATATTATTTTAGTTGTGTTGTGTAGAAAAAATATAAAAAAGGGTATAAAATTTTATGTTTCATCCAATACTGTGGCGTCAGACAAATTAATGTCGCAATACTATCAAGGAAACTATCAGAGTGCCATAATATTGACATGGCGATGTAGACTTCTCTATTTGATAATGCCACAACATCAAAATGGTTAGCTTGGCAGTACCATGTTCAATGTCATCAAGTACCTCGACAACACAATCTATTATGCCTTAGTTCCAAAATTAACACTAGGGCTCCATAGTATTCAAAAGTTAGCAATGCTACGCTATAATAGTTATAAATTCCAATGGACACGATCTGCTAGTGAAGTGACATGATTGTTCACTAAGTAACTGATCCACATCAGCAAGCACCACTGTGTAGCAAAAATGTCAGCACAATGACATTATTTCATTCTATGAGTGCTATAATGCCAATCTTTCAAGCACTACAGTGCTGATTTCCTAATTTGTATTTTCCTACAAATAGTTATTATGTTATATTTATAGGAGAGTTTAGTCACTTATCTAATTTTAGTACTTTCAGAGTACTGCTTGAGACCTCTCTAAGAATTAAATCTAAGGAAGACTAGAGAAGTGCCATATACAATCATTAGAGTGTTTATTTAATGTTTGTGTGAGAAACTCTGTAAAAGTTTGTGAGGGTTATTAAACCCTAAAGAACTAGTCCCGAGGCTAACAAAGACGGGGGGGGGGGGGGGGGGGGGGTGGTGGGTAAATTAGTTATTTTTTAAAAAAACTTTAACAAAATGAGAAATTTAAAACCTCTTGATGTGGAAGAAGCTTAGTTTCGCAATAACCAAAATTTTAGAGATTTCAAACACAGAATAATTCATAGAAAAATATAGAAATTAAATGTGAAAAAATAATAAAAAAGAAGACACCAAATTTATAGTGGTTCAGTCAACTTAACCTATGTTCACTCCCCGAAAACCTCCTTTCTAGGTATTACACTAAAAGTAGTGTCTCTGCTTTTGCCATCACAGTAAGGTGGAGAAGCGCTTATAAAATCTTTCCACCAACCTTGTGAGGCAGAGTATCTTGAATCCTTTTACTACCTCATAGAGTAGGTAGAGAACCTAGAAATCCTTTACTCCCTCCTGAAGTAGGTAGAGATCCTGGAAATCCTTTTACTCCCTCCTGGAGTAGGTAGAGAACCTGAATCTGATGCTGATGAAAATCTTCCCAAAGCCACCAAGGAACCAGACAAGCAGCTTGACAAAGATGGTGGAAACCTTTCTTGGAGCAACCTTTGTGAATCCCTTAGAACTCCCCCTCATAAGGACTTCTCTCTCTCCCAAGCTCTCTCTCTTTCTTCTCTAGCTCTCTCTAAAGAAGACTAAACAGCAAAAGATTTTCCCAAGGATAAATATGAGAGCTTAAATAGAGAACCTTCATAGAAGCCCTAATTTTTAATATGACACTTCTAATCATCCTGTATGATTAGTACAAAATAGCCCTTTCAGCCAGTATGATCAGCATTACCCTCTAAGATTAGTTCAAGTATTTATGCAAATCATCTAGTATGATTCTTCGATCATCTGGGATGATTAGTTCAAGATACTATATTGATCATCCAGTATGATATGGGATGATGATCAACAATTAAAATATCATCCCGCAAATCATTCGGGATGTCTAGTACAATCGCCTGTATAATTAGTAAAAAATTATGGTTTTTGTCATAGACGATGGGGGATTATCCCATGAAATATCAAAGATCATCTAGGATGATCTTCATATATCATCCTATATGGTCTGATTTATTCAATATAACCATAATTAGTCTCCTAATTATAGGATCAATTTAGGTATGATTGAAAAAAATCATCCAAGATGATGTATATAGTTCTATATGATTTAAACAAAAATCAAAGATTAAAATACTGCCTAAATTATATTGGCAGCTATTTTTCTTGTCTATAAGTGATTGTGCTAGATGATTTGAATCATCCATTATGATTAGTTAATTAATATCATTTAATAATCGATTCCCTAATTAGGGTTTTCTACTTAATGGATCATCCAATATGATTAGTTCTAAAATAAATCTTTTTTTCTAACTCAACTAACTCACCCCCTTGAGTGTGTGTGTGCAAGGTTACTTAGCTTGGGGTCCACCATATACATGACTTGACTCAAGAAAGGTAAAAAGTACATTAAAATTAAAATTATAAAAAGACTCAACCCTAGTCTACCCCATCTTAAGCTGATTGGCATTGGAAATGAACTTGTGGACCTGAAAGGTTAGTAAGTAGGGAAAAAAAAATAGACATGCAATAATCGTAGTAGTAAAGAAATGAAAATATTTGTTGTCATCAAAATCATAGTGCTTGGGCCCAGATTTATAATAATCTCCTCCTTTTTGATGATGACAAATATTATTGTTAAAATTTTTAAAGCCCTTTGACATTCTCTGAAACTCCCCCTTAGAAGGTGAAATTCTGAAAGTAAGGGGAGTTAAAGAAATTGTTTTATATTTATTATAATAATAATAATAATTATTATTATTTAAGAAAAATGCTAGACAAAAATAATAGAAAATAGGTAAGCAGAAAATAAACTCATTTTACTAAAACATAAGAAGCAACAAATACTACTCCCCCTTTTGACATCACAAAAATGAGGAAACAATGAAAAGGCAAACGACATATAAAAAGACATGGCAAAGTAAAAAACTAAAAAATAATATAAATTCAAGAACAAACAGAACAAATCAAAATAAAGAAATTAAACTAGCAAAATGGATGATACTGATCAGGTGGTGGTGGTGGTGGCTGAAAGAAAGGATGAATGGAAGAAAATTGCTCTCCAAACCAAGCCATATCCTGGTCATGCTGCTACTACTACTGGGCCACATAGACATCAAATCGAGCTAAGTCTTATTCAAATTACTCCTGCTGCTTGGTTATGTAAGAGTCAAATCTAGCCTCCCACTGATTAAACCTTTGAACCAACTGTTCGATTTGATGTTGCTGACAGATAGGGACAGGTACAGGAATAGGGCCTTCCTCTTCAACCACAGGCTCTTCATGCATAGGCTAACAATGAGTACTATGAAGGGTGTGGAACGAGCTATTGGAATAGAAAATAGGGGGGGGGGGGGTTGATCAGATGGAGTAGGGAATTAAATATTCTATTTTATTTCAAGGACATAGGCAATGAGATGTCCTAAAGCTAGATTAGGCTTTCTTTTATGGCCTTGATCCTTAATACAGATTAAATGTTCAATGTAGCGAATGAGAAGATAAACGACATTAAAATTATGGTTAGTCATGATGTAGTAGGTGGTGAGTGAAAGAATATGAGTAATGTGAATATGATCCCTAGCTTTAAGAATAATTGTGTTTTAAAGAATGTGCTGGATGGTTCAGGCATCTTTGACTAAGGTGTTGACTATGGAATATGGTAGTGAATATTAGTTTCCCTAAGAATGTTTTTCACAAGGGTCCAATTGAAATCAGGATCAGAAGCTAAGATATGGATTTTGTCTCCAGTGGTGGATAAGTGAAAAAATTCATAAAAATCCTAGTAGGTGATCTCTACAGGCCTTCTATTCATATATGATTTTAGAGCAGTAAATCAGCATTAAGGTGAAGGCTTGCAAAAAATTTGAATAGTAGTTTAGAGTTGAAAGGAAATGCAAGGGTAAGAATGAATCTAAGAGTGGTGCGAGCGAATAGGTTTAGTACCTGAAAGTTTAGAGCATTTTGACTAATAATCTTGGAAGGGTTGATACCAGTAGATTTATAGTGGTTGTTGAAAGTCCGAATAGGTTGGTAGACCTATTACTTACATCCCTAGGCTAACCAAGAGGGGGGTGAATTAGTCCTTTTAAAAATTTCTCTTGGAATTTTGGAAAAAATTTTAATAAAAATTCTAATGCAAATCATACCGTACGATTTACCTTCGTACAGTACGAACAGAGTATTTTACAATGCTTTCTTCAATCACAGAAATTCAACCACAGAAAAGTAAAATGCATAAAAGTAACAGTGTGGAAAAGTAAAAAGTAAGAACAGAAAACACCAGAATTTATAGTGGTTCAGTCAAACGCGACCTACATCCACTCCATAGAGACTCCTTATCTAGATATTGCACTAAAGTCAAGTGACTCTGCTTTTGCCCCCACAGCAAGGCGGAGAAGCCTTTATAAACTCTCTTCCACTAACCCAGTGCGACAGAGAACCATCATCCTTTTTCACTCTACAAGTGATGGAAGAGAACCAAGCATCCTTTTACACCTTCCTGGTGATGGCAGAGAATCAAGCATCATTTTTCACCCTCCTGGTGACGGCAGAGAACCAAGCATCCTTTTTCACCCTCCTGGTGACGGCAGAGAACTGGACCTTCTTTAAAGATCTTCTCTCAAGAGTTTTCAAGAAGATAGGGAAGTGACTTGAAGTACAAACAATGAAATCCTCACTCTTGGATAACCTTGTGAATCCCTTCACAATTTTCACTCCAATGATCTCACACAACTCACACCCAAACACTCTCCCTTATCACTCTCCTTTTCACTCGTAAGAAGAAATTCATAGAAGCATCATCTTTCAAGTCAGTTTAAAGGTCTTTAAATACTAAGGACAAGAAAAACCATCCAAAAATTGAAATTTTCAAGTTTCATGCGTCCTGATCGTCCCGTACGATCGATCTTTGTACTGTACAAATAGTTCAAAAATGAACGATTTGTCCTGTATGATCCCATACAAACCTAAAATAAAGCCGTTCGTACAACAAAATCTTCTATACGAATTATATTTCATACTGTATGAATAGTTCAAAAATGAACAATTCGTCCCGTACGAACCAGTATGAACCAAAAATAGATCCATTCGTACCATAAAATCTTCTGTATGAATTATATTTCATACTATAAGAATAGTTCAAAAATGAACGATTCATCCCGTACAAACCAGCACGAACCAAAAATAGAGCCGTTCATACAACAAAATCTTCTGTATGAATTATATTTCATACTGTATGAACTGAACTTAGAAAAATTTTTAAGCCAGATAGGTTCGTTTTGGAGGACATGTAATACAGATCATCCCGTATGATACACTATCATTTTATACGATCAGTTTTAAAATTTAAGTTTTTACTCCCCCATTGAGTGTGTGTGCACAGTTATCCAACTTACAATCACACTTCCTCAGACTCAAGAAAAATAAGAAATACAGACTTCACTCTTAGTAAACATTAATAAATGACTTTGATGTGGCGATAAACTCCATCTTGTGTCCTTTGATCATGATTTTAACTGGAGTGTTTCCAATCATTTTCTTAGAAACACCAATACCCCTTACCACGATAATGCATGTTCATCCCTAATCAAGGATGCAAGGATAATCCGACATGTCTTTCGCTCCTCCATTATTCCAAAGGCTGGAGACCACATCCACATTACCCCCTTACTCTCCAAGACTACCTATTACATTATGGCCCATCGTGACGTCAATCCAACTGACCTCATCTTTCACTACATCAAACACCTTACTAGCAGTAGGGATCCAGGCCACAAGAGACGCCCAAATCTAGCCTTAGGACACTTCATTGCCTATGCTCTCGAAATGAAATATAATCTGTAATATCTGGTTCCAGTTGATATCAATCCTTCCTTCTACTCCAATAAATTCTTCTACATTCTTCACAATACACGTCTTCATCTGGAGCCCAGCACAGATGTTGAGGGAGAAGAGGAAGAAGCTGCTCCTGTACCTGCTACACCTGTTCCTCTCTGTATAGAGTCACCTCTTGATCACCTAGTGCATTAGTTTAACCAGTGGAAGGTACGCTTTGACTCCTACGTCATTGCCTAAGAGCAGCATCATGCTGGGGATGTCAATCACTTCAATGCTTACGTAGCCCAGCAGCACCATCAGCACGACCAGGATATGGCCTGGTTTGGAGAGCAGTTTGCTATTTTTGATTGGAGTGAATTGTTTTGTTCATGAGAATTCTAATCCAAGTTTTTATTTTTTATGATTACAAAAGTTTATTGTTTGTCTAATTCATCTTCTAACATATATATTTGAGTTTTTGTTTGTCTGCGTGTACTAAAGTATTTTTCAGGAAATTCACACTCAAGACTGTTGAAGACTTCAAATTCACTTGTTCACTGTAAATGAAGTCTGTAATTTTCTTTTCTTCTTTTTCTTGAGTCTGAGAGAGTGTGATTGTAAGTTGGATAACTGTACACACACACACAATGAGGGAGTAAAAAGTTTAAATGTTTTTAAACTGATCGTACAGTACGATATGAAGAATATGTCCTCCAGAGAGAACCCATCAGACAAGAAAATTTTTCTAAGGCATGTTCGTACAGTACGAATAACATTCGTACATGAGTTTTTGCTGTACGAACAGCTCAAAATTGGGTTCATCCAGAGGTTCGTATGGGACGAATGTATCGGACGATGCTCACTATTCGATTCATCCAAGCGTTCGTATGGGATGAAGCGTTCGATGATGCTCACTGTTCGATTCATCCAAGTATTCGTACGGGACGAAGCGCTCGGACGATGCTTACTGACATGATCGTCCAAGTGTTCGTACGGGACGAACTATATGTACGAACGGCTCTATTGTGTTTGTCTGACGAGTCATACAGGACGGATTGTTCAATCTTTTGAACTATTCGTACAGTACGATGGACGATCGTACGGGACGATCGGCACAGACTTAACTTGAAAATTCAATTTTTGGACGGTTTTTCCTGTCCTAAGTATAAAAATGACTCAAAACTATTTTGAAAAAAGATCCTTCTGCGAAAATTCTTTTGAGAAGTGAGAGGAGAGTGATTGGGAGAGTGTTTGAGAGTGAGTTTTGAGAGATCTTTCAAGAGAAAATTGTGAGGAGATTCATAAGGTTATCCAATTGAGAGGATTTCTTTTACTTGTTCTTCAAGCATCTTCCTAGTTCCTTGGAGACTTTTGCAAGAGTATTGTTCGAAAGGATTTCGGTTCTCTACCGCACTTGGAGAGTGAAAAGGATGACAGTTCTCTGCCACACTTGGAGAGTGAAAAGGACGACGGTTCTCTGCCGCACTTGGAGGGTGAAAAGGACGACGGTACTCTACTGCACCGGGGTTGGTGGAAGAGAGTTTGTAAAGGCTTCTCCGCCTTGCTGTGGGTGCAAAAGGAGAGACACTTGGTTTTAGTGCAATACCTAGAGAAGGGATCTCTAGGGAGTGGATGTAGGTCGAGTTTGACCGAACCACTATAAATTCTGGTGTTTTTTATTCTCTATTTATTTTTCTGCATTTCTATTTTCTGTAGTTTATTCTCGTTGTGGTTGAATTTCTATTTTAAAAGAAAGAGCAAAAATTATCTCTGATCGTACTGTACGAAGTTATATCGTACGATTAGCTTTTAAATTTTCCGAATTATCAAGAGTAATTTTAAAAGGAACCAATTCACCCCCCACTTGGTTAGCCTAGGGACATTGAGCAATAGGTCTAACAACCTGTTTGCACTATAAAGTGGTATCAAAGCTCTATTTCAAAATATCTGTTTTAAAAACTGTTTGAAATTTCGATCATGGCTAATTTTTGAAATAGAAATACTATGGAAGGATACTCGATCACTAGACCACCGTTATTTGATAATATTCCTTTTGATTTTTGGAAAACTCGCATGTCTAATTTTCTACAATCACTTGACTATCGTATATGGATGTTAGTTCAGGATGGTTATATTGAACCAACTAGGATTGTAGAAGGAATAAGAGTTCAAACACCTTTTGTAAACTGGACTGTAGAAGAACGTGAACTAGCGCAACTGAATACTAAGTGTTTGAATAGTTTCTTTTGTGCTTTAAAATCAGAAGATTACATGCGTGTTTCTACCTGTAAATCAGGAAAGGAAATTTGGGATAGACTTTGCATCACATATGAAGGTACAAATAAAGTGAAACAAACTAGATTGAACATTCTCTTGCACGACTATGAACTTTTTCGCATGAAATAGAATGAATCAATCTCTGACATGTACACTCGCTTTACACACATAGCCACTTCATTGCATGCTTTAGGTAGGGAGTTAACTAATGCTGAGAAAGTTAACAAGATATTACGTTGTTTACCTCCTGTATATAATGCAAAGATAACTGCAATAACAGAATCTAAAGATTTGAATGTTTATTCTGTTGACAATCTTCTTGGATCACTAATTGCTTATGAGCAATCGGTGACTCAAAGACAGATTGATGCAGGTGAGAAGCGAAAGGAGAAGAATGTTGCTTTAAAGGTGGATGACTCTGAAAGTGATCAATCGCTACCTGAGGATGAAGAGGATATTACCCTGATGACGAGGCAATTTAGAAGTTTCCTAAGAAGAAAGCAGAGAAGACGTCAGAATTGGAATAAGGGTAAGTTCCAGAAGAATGTCAAGGCTTTGAATGAAGTCATGTGCTATGAGTGCAGAAAGCCAGGTCACATCAAGATAGATTGCCCAAATCTCAAAGAAAATCTTAACAAGGAGAAGACCGAGGAGAAACCAAAGGATAGAAGGGGTAAAAAGAGAGTACAACGAGCTTTCTGGGCGGACTCAGCCTCAGACTCATCAGAAACAGCACCAGAAGAGGAAGTTACCAATTTGTGCTTAATGGCTGATAATCTCGGCCATTCAGATGAGGATGAGGTATGTGATTTAAGCTATGAAGAATTATTTGAAGTTTCTAAATGCATACATTCTGCATATATGAAACTTAAGAAATTGCATGCTAAGTTAAATTTGGCTTACATAGAGCTGCAAAAAGATTATGAGATCCTCAGAAAAGATCATGCATTAATTGATAGAAACCACATGACTTTGTTGGATGAGTATGATGATTTAAACAAGCAGCACAATCTTTTAAAATCATCACATGTTGAACTTGAAAAAGATTTTAAGACTTTTATGGATGAGTCGGATTCTAGAGAGCATGAGTTGAAAATTGATAACTCGATTTTAGAAAGTGCCAATGCATATCTTAAAGTCCAGATTAAAGCACTTAAGGAAAATAAAATACCACCTAAGCTTGAAGAGTTTCATGAATTTTACCACAAGAACATTGACTTAAGATCTAAAAAGAAAATTTTTAGGAAGAATAAATTAGTGAATCCCATTCTAGGGATAAAGTGTTTTTCTTGTGGTGGTTTAGGACACATTTCCCATACCTGTACTTTGAAGTATAGAACACATTTAGTATGGAGACCTAAGGTGCAGAAACTACAGCATATCACACATGCATCTGGTTTAAAGTTGTCAAGAGGTGAACCCAAACTTGTTTGGGTTCCCAAGGCTAATGTTTGATCATTTTGCAGAAACGCTCTCACAGAAGACCTCGTGAGAGTATTTGGTACCTGGATAGCGGATGCTCAAAGCATATGACTGGAGATACAAGTCAATTTATATCGCTAGAAGCCAGGAATGGAGGCAAGGTGACGTTTGGAGATAATACCACCAAGAGAGTGGTAGGTACATGTATAATTGGAAATTCAGAAAATTTTGTTATTGACAATGTACTGTTAGTTGAAGGTTTGAAACACAATTTGTTGAGTATTAGTCAATTATGTGATAAGGGCTATCATATTAAGTTTTTACCTATAAGTTGTGTTATTAGTCTAAATGGAACTGTTATTTTGAATGGTGATAGGGTAAATAATGTTTACATGCTAGATTTTAATTCTGTTAAAGCATCTACTGCCTTGTGTCTGAAAACTGTATCTGATGAATCATGGTTGTGGCATAGAAGGCTTTGTCATGCTAGCATGAAAAATCTTAGAAAAATCACTCAAAAGCAACTGGTTAGAGGAGTACCCAAATTGGATTTTACTAAAGATCATTTGTGTGATGCATGTCAATAAGGAAAATAAGTGAGATCCTCATTCAATTCTATCAAGGAAATTAGAACTAGCAAGCCCCTAAAAATTCTTCACATGGATTTATTTGGACCTATTAGTACCTTAAGTTTAGGAGGAAAAAGATTTGGGTATGTTATTGTGGATGACTATACTAGATTCACCTGGATTAGATTTTTGAATCATAAGAGTGAATCATTTAAGGAGTTCAGAGATTTTGCCACTTGGATTCAGAGAAAACTTGGTTTTAAAATAGTTAGTATCCAAAGTGATCATGGGGGAGAATTTGAAAAATGAAATGTTTATTAATTTTTGCAAATCTCTTGGAATTGAACACAACTTCTCAGCACCGAGAACACCTCAACAGAATGGAGTTGTAGAAAGAAAGAACAGGACATTAGTGAAAACTGCTAGGGCCATGTTGGCAGAATATTCACTTCCTAAATATTTTTGGGCTGAAGCAGTTAGTACCGCATGTTATGTATTGAATAGGGTGTACATAAGGTCTAAATTGGATAAGACACCCTATGAACTTCTTAAAGGTAGAAGTCCCAACCTCTCACATCTAATTGTTTTTGGATGTAAAGTGTTCATTTATAATAATGATAAAACTCTTCTAGGAAAATTTGATCCGAAAGCAGATGAAGGAATCTTTCTAGGATACTCAAGTGTTGGAAAATCCTATAGAGTTTTTAATAAGAAAACATTGGTAGTTGAAGAGACCACACATGTTGTTTTTGATGAATCTTATGATAGTAAATGGTCTAAGATGGATGAAGATGAGGTTGAGGTGATAAATCAAAAGTTTGAAAATCAAAAAGTTGAAGATAAGGTTGAAAAAGAAGAGGAAAACCAATTGCCTAGAGAATGGAAATTTGTAAGGAGTCATCCAAAAGAATTGATTTTAGGTGAACCAAGTGAAGGAGTTAGGACTAGGCATGGATTGAGAAAAGAAGTGAATCATTCAGCATTTATTTCAATGATAGAACCCACAAACATAGAACAAGCACTTTTGGATGAATTTTAGATATTGGCCATGCAAGAGGAGTTAAATCAATTCAAGAGAAATGATGTTTGGGAATTAATTGAAAGGCCAAAAGATCAAAGTGTAGTTGGGACTAAGTGGGTATTCAAAAACAAGATGAATGATTCAGGAGTAATTGTTAGAAATAAGGCTAGGTTAGTAGCTAAGGGGTATAACTAAGTTGAAGGAATTGATTTTGAGGAGACATTTGCCCCTGTAGCAAGACTTGAAGCAATAAGAGTTTTTTTAGCCTTTTCCTGTTTTAAAGATTTTAAATTGTACCAAATGGATGTTAAAAGTGCCTTTTTAAATGGGGTGATAGAAGAGGATGTGTATGTTGAACAACCTCCAGGTTTTGAAAATTCTAAATACCCTAATCATATTTTCAAATTGAAATAGGCATTATATGGACTAAAACAGGCACCTAGAGCATGGTACGAGAGATTAAGCACTTTCTTGTTAAATCGATCATTTGTTAAAGGAAGTGTGGACACCACTTTGTTTATGAAAAGATTTGAAAGTGAAATACTCATTGTACAAATATATGTGGATGATATCATCTTTGGATCAACTAATAAAGCTTTATGTGATGAATTTTCAAAAATAATGAGTAGTGAATTTGAAATGAGTTTGATGGGTGATTTGACTTATTTTCTTGGCTTTAGCATAAAGCAAAATGAGGAAGGGACTTTTCTTTGTCAATCTAAATATGTTAAGGAAATCCTCAAAAATTATGAAATGGATAATGCTAAACCAGTCACTACACCCATGAGTTCCTCAGTCCTATTAGATAAGGATCCAAAGGGAAAATCTGTTGATCAAAAGAAGTTTAGAGGAATAATTGGATCTTTGCTTTATTTGACTGCTAGCAGACCTGACATTATGTTTAGTGTTTGCTTATGTGCTAGATTTCAAGCTGATCCAAAAGAATCACATTTGACAGTAGTAAAAAGGATCTTAAGATATCTTTTGGGAACTCAAAATTTAGGAATTTGGTATCCTAAGAACAGTTCTTCTTTTGATATAATTGGATACTTAGATTCAGATTTTGCAGGCTGTAGGGTGGATAGGAAAAGTACTTCTGGAACATGTCAGTTCATTGGAAATTCATTAGTATCTTGGTCCAGTAAAAAACAAAATTCAGTAGCACTTTCTACAGCTGAAGCAGAGTACATTGCCTTAGGGAGTTGTGTAGCATAGGTGCTTTGGTTGAAACAACAATTGAGTGACTTAGGATTAGTAGTAGGCACCATTCCAATATTTTATGACAACACTAGTGCCATTTGCATTTCAAAGAATCCTATTCAACATTCTAGAACCAAGCATATTGACATAAGGCATCATTTCATAAGAGATCATGTAGCGAAAAATGAAATTGAACTACATCATGTGGCTACTAAAGATCAGCTTGCAGATATTTTCACAAAACCCTTAGCCTTTGACACATTTAGCATGTTGAGGATAAGGCTAGATGTGATAGATCTAAATGCTTGATTAAAATTTTTTGCAAATGTATTTCTATTTATTTTGTATTTGTTAGTTTTATTCGTTGATTTGTTTTCATTATTATATTTTTGTTTTTTGTCTGAATCCTATTTTTTTATTTTTGATTGTTCCTTATCTGTATGTTGAAAGGCTGCAAGTTTTTGAAGTGTTGGGTTTTTTAGTTCTATTCGTACTGTATGATATGTCGTCGTATTATACGATCACGTCATCGTACCCACATTTCATTTGTACGAATGGATAGGAAACACGGTTAGGGGTAGTTATTTTTGTCGATTGTATGTACGAATACGTCATTCATCTGTACGATCCATGTGTCGTTTCGCGTGAGGGACGAACCTAACCGTCGCCTGAATGACCTTTAATTTTCTGATCGTCCCGGACGAACACGTAATCATCTGTACGATCAGGAAGTCAAAAAGCCTGTACGAAAGGACGCCTCGGGATGAGCAGTTTACGAAAAACCATTTCATTTTGACTATTTTCGTTCGTCTCGGATGAATTTTAATTCGTCCCGGATGAATCGAGGATCGTCTTGTACGAATGCTTTTCGTACAGTACGATATCAGGTTTTTTCTATATAAAGGAGGTTCATTTCTTTCATTTCACCATCTATCTAGAAACCTTTAGAACCTTGAGAGAAAATGTCTGGGAGTGGAAAAAGGGCACGAGTGGCTAGGCATCCGGCGTCTAGAAGGGAATGTGATGAAAATTTCCTTAGTGAGGAGAATGAGGAAGCATACCTTAGGTATGCTGCATCTAAGGTTACTCCTTCCCGCATCCTACTGCAAGAAAACATCCATTTTGCAGTTATGCCCCTCTTTGACTCGACACAGTTTTCTTTTCTATTGACCTTGATTTATGCCTTCAATAAGGACTTGTTTCATGTTTTCCTGGCAAACATGACCTTTAACGAGGATCATACTGCCATCTCTTCCTATGTCCTTAAACAAAAGGTTAGAATAACTAAGGAGGATTTAGGCGAATATATTCATCTTAGAGCTGAAGGGATTAGAGCTCATACTTTCTCCACAAGACCTGAAAATGGTTGGTCTGAAATTAACCAAGTTCTTAGAGGTGCAAGCATACCTACACATGTTGCTCGGGTAGAAATGTTGAATCAAAATGCTAGGATAATTCAACATGTGCTTAGGACATTAATAATACCTAAAGCAGGAGATCTAGTTAATATGACTCCACTTCTTTCTGCAACAACATTTCTTATTTTGACTGGTCAGCCTATAGATGAAGCTCAATTGATCTTAGATTATATCTATTATCTGTCTGACATTGGGTTGGCTAGTATGAAGAGGAAGAAAAATATTGCTTTAGGACATGTTATGTGTTATATCCTAGAGAGAAAGTACAATCTAGTTCATCCTTCTGGTCCTTTAGAGCTCCCACTATACTTCACTGATGCTTCTTTTAGAGCATTATTTGGGAAAGAGGGTACAGCTGACAGCTCAGATGATGAGCCTCATTTTGCTACTACTCCTTCAGGTGCACCCTCAACTGCACCTGGACCTTCACAGAATTTCTATCAAAACATGGTCCAACGTTTTGATAGAATGGACCAACGTTTTGATGACATGGAGGCTCATTTAAAGAGGCAGGATGATTAGTTTGATGCTGTTAACACAAACATTGCTACTCTTAATAGCTATTTCTCATTGTTCGGTGGTATACCACCTCCTCCACCTCCTGATCAGGGTCCCTCTCAGTACTAGCTTGGATGATTTTGTGTCACTCTTTGTTTGTTTTTAAGTTGATTATGAGTATCTTGTTGTGAGTTGTTATTTTGACTATGTTTTTAGCAAGTTCTTTATTTGATATGTGCCTTAAAAGTGTAACTTGCTATGGTTGTATGGTGTGAAGTTATTAGTAATGAAATGTTCCAGTGTTTCGGTGTTTATTCTTTTTGTGTTAGTGAATGGCCTTGTTTCACTTGAATATAGTTGATTACTAATTTAGAATGTTAATTAAGTTCATATTACAATAAAAATAGTAATGCATAACTTTATAATTTCAAATCTTTTAGATTTCGTTATGTTGTGATGTGGATTAGAAGATCTTCTTTAAATCTTATTTAGACATATTATTTAGTCTAAAATTATGTATGGTTGTTATTTTAACATTATTCTCACATTCTATATCTTTGTGTTTATTATTGTATTTGTGACTAAAGAGATAATCTTATTGGAAAGAATCTTAAATTCATAAGAAAAGCTTGAAAAGATGCACAAAATGTGTCATATAAGAAAAGATGCGCAATGTCGCCAACTGTAAACAGACACACAAAGTGTGTCATCAAATCAAAAGATGCGCAAAGTCGCCAAATATTCTTTCCTTTAGTTTTTTTTTTCTTCTCTTTTTCACTAATCAATAATTGTCACTTTAGACCTAGAATTTTTGATAATGTTATCTCTCCTTCTATACAAAAATTGAGACTGTTAAACATGTCTAATACATTACTACTATAGATCGACTTTTCTTGTCCTTAACATAATTTGCAATCTAACATTTTTGAGTCTTTAGTTTTTTGCATCTCATTTCAATATTGTAATTCAACTTCATTTAACATAATTCCATTTCTCAGCTATATTTTAATGCTCTTTTTACTGTTGGCAAAAGGGGGAGTGTTTTAATGTTTGACTTATGTTCTTGTATGGTTGTATGTGCTTTGTATGTATGTTCTTGTATGATTGTATGTGCTTGCTTTGTTTTTGTTGCTATACACTCTTTTCTTCCCTTCTCTTGTCTATCCTCAAATATTTTGATTTGTCTTTAAGGGGAGCTTAAGGATAGGATAAGTCAGTTTTAGGGATTTATGTTATTTTAGGGGAGTGTAGATCTTTTATTTAAAGGGGTTACATTGAGTGAATGTTAGAAGATCTTTTTATTTTTTTGTATATCATCAAATAATAGTTATTTTGCCATCATCAAAAAGGGGGAGATTATTTTTGATTGGAGTGAATTGTTTTGTTCATGAGAATTCTAATCCAAGTTTATGTTTTTGATGATTACAAAAGTTTATTGTTTGTCTAATTCATCTTCTAACATATATATTTGAGTTTTTGTTTGTCTGTGTGTACTAAAGTATTTTTCAGGAAATTCACACTCAAGACTGTTGAAGACTTCAAGTTCACTTGTTCACTGTAAATGAAGTCTGTAATTTTCTTTTCTTCTTTTTCTTGAGTCTGAGAGAGTGTGATTGTAAGTTGGATAACTGTGCACACACACACAATGGGGGAGTAAAAAGTTTAAATGTTTTTAAACTAATCGTACAGTACGAATTGATTTCATATAGTACGATATGAAGAATATGTCCTCTAGGGAGAACCCATCAGACTAGAAAATTTTTCTAAGGCATGTTCGTACAGTACGAATAACATTCATTCATGAGTTTTTGCTATACGAACAGCTCAAAATTGGGTTCATCCAGAGGTTCGTAAGGGAGGAATGTATCGGACGATGCTCACTGTTTGATTCATCCAAGCATTCGTACAGGACGAAGCATTCGGATGATGCTCACTGTTCGATTCGTCCAAGCATTCGTACGGGATGAAGCGTTCGGATGATGCTCACTATTCGATTCGTCCAAGCGTTCGTACGGGACGAAGCGCTCGGACGATGCTTACTGACATGATCGTCCAAGTGTTCGTACGGGACGAACTATGTGTACGAACGGCTATGTTGTGTTCGTGTGATGAGTCATACAGGACGGATTGTTCAATCTTTTGAACTATTCGTACAGTACGATGGACGATCGTACGGGATGATCGGCACGGACTTAACTTGAAAATTCAGTTTTTGGACGGTTTTTCCTGTCCTAAGTATAAAAATGACTCAAAACTGTTTTGAAAAAAGATCCTTCTGCGAAAATTCTTTTGAGAAGTGAGAGAGAGTGATTGGGAGAGTGTTTGAGAGTGAGTCTTGAGAGATCTTTCAAGAGAAAATTGTGAGGAGATTCACAAGGTTATCCAATTGAGAGGATTTCTTTTACTTGTTCTTCAAGTATCTTCCTAGTTCCTTGGAGACTTTTACAAGAGTATTGTTCGAAAGGATTCCGGTTCTCTATCGCACTTGGAGAGTGAAAAGGACGACGGTTCTCTGTTACACTTGGAGAGTGAAAAGGATGACGGTTCTCTGCCGCACTTGGAGGGTGAAAAGGACGACGGTACTCTGCCGCACCAGGGTTGGTGAAAGAGAGTTTGTAAAGGCTTCTCCGTCTTGCAGTGGGGGCAAAAGGAGAGACACTTAGTTTTAGTGCAATACCTAGAGAAGGGATCTCTAGGGAGTGGATGTAGGTCGAGTTTGATCGAACCACTATAAATTCTGGTGTTTTCTGTTCTCTATTTATTTTTCTGCATTTCTATTTTCTGCAGTTTATTCTCATTGTGGTTGAATTTCTATTTAAAAGAAAGAGCAAAAATTATCTCTGATCGTACTGTACGAAGTTATATCGTACTCTACGATTAGCTTTTAAATTTTCCGAATTATCAAGAGTAATTTTAAAAGGAACCAATTCACCCCCCTCTTGGTTAGCCTAGGGACATTGAGCAATAGGTCTAACAACCTATTTGCACTATCAAGTGGTATCAAAGCTCTATTTCAAAATATCTGTTTTAAATACTATTTGAAATTTCGATCATGGCTAATTTTGGAAATAGAAATACTATGGAAGGATACTCGATCACTAGACCACCGTTATTTGATAATATTCCTTTTGATTTTTGAAAACTCGCATGTCTACTTTTCTGCAATCACTTGACTATCGTATGTGGATGTTAGTTCAGGATGGTTATACTGAACCAACTAGGATTGTAGAAGGAATAAGAGTTTAAACACCTTTTGCAAACTAGACTGTAGAAGAACGTGAACTAGCGCAACTGAATGCTAAGTGTTTGAATAGTTTCTTTTGTGCTTTAAAATTGGAAGATTACATGTGTGTTTCTACTTGTAAATCAGGAAAGGAAATTTGGGATAGACTTTGCATCACATATGAAGGTACAAATGAAGTGAAACAAACTAGATTGAACATTGTCTTGCACGACTATGAACTTTTTTGCATGAAACAGAATGAATCAATCTCTGACATGTACACTGGCTTTACACATATAGCCACTTCATTGCATGCTTTAGGTAGGGAGTTAACTAATGCTGAGAAAGTTAACAAGATATTACATTGATGCAAAGATAACTGCAATAACAGAATCTAAAGATTTGAATGTTTATTCTGTTGACAATCTTCTTGGATCACTATTTGCTTATGAGCAATCGGTGACTCAAAGACAGATTGATGCAGGTGAGAAGCGGAAGGAGAAGAACATTGCTTTAAAGGTGGATGACTCTGAAAGTGATCAATCGCTACCTGAGGACGAAGAGGATATTGCCCTGATGATGAGGCAATTTAGAAGTTTCCTAAGAAGGAAGTAGAGAAGACGTCAGAATTGGAATAAGGGTAAGTTCCAGAAGAATGTCAAGGCTTCGAATGAAGTCATTTGCTATGAGTGCAGAAAGCCAGGTCACATCAAGACAGATTGCCCCAATCTCAAAGGAAATCTTAACAAGGAGAAGACCGAGGAGAAACCAAAGGATAGAAGGGGTAAAAAGAGAGTACAACGAGCTTTCTGGGTGGACTCAGCCTCAGACTCATCAGAAATAGTACCAGAAGAGGAAGTTACTAATTTGTGCTTAATGGCTGATAATCTCGGCCATTCAGATGAGGATGAGGTATGTGATTTAAGCTATGAAGAATTATTTGAAGTTTCTGAACGCATACATTCTGCATATAGGAAACTTAAGAAATTGCATGCTAAGTTAAATTTGGATTACATAGAGCTGCAAAAAGATTATGAGATCCTCAGAAAAGATCATGCATTAATTGATAGCAACCACATGACTTTGTTGGATGAGTATGATGATTTAAATAAGCAGCATAATCTTTTAAAATCATCACATGCTGAACTTGAAAAAGATTTTAAGACTTTTATGGATGAGTCGGATTCTAGAGAGCATGAGTTGAAAATTGATAACTCGATTTTAGAAAGTGCCAATGCATATCTTGAAGTCCAGATTAAAGCACTTAAGGAAAATAAAATACCACCTAAGCTTGAAGAGTTTCATGAATTTTACCACAAGAACATTGACTTAAGATCTAAAAAGAAAATTTTTAGGAAGAATAAATTAGTGAATCCCTTTCCAGGGATAAAGTGTTTTTCTTGTGGTGGTTTAGGACACATTTCCCATACCTGTACTTTGAAGTATAGAACACATTTAGTATGGAGACCTAAGGTGCAGAAACCACAGCATATCACACATGCATCTGGTTTAAAGTTGTCAAGAGGTGAACCCAAACTTGTTTGGGTTCCCAAGGCTAATGTTTGATCATTTTGTAGAAACGCTCTCACAGAAGACCTTGTGAGAGTATTTGATACCTAGATAGCAGATGCTCAAAGCATATGACTGGAGATACAAGTCAATTTATATCACTAGAAGCCAGGAATGGAGGCAAGGTGACGCTTGGAGATAATACCACCAAGAGAGTGGTAGGTACAGGTATAATTGGAAATTCAGAAAATTTTGTTATTGAGAATGTACTGTTAGTTGAAGGTTTGAAACACAATCTGTTGAGTATTAGTCAATTATGTGACAAGGGCTATCATATTAAGTTTTTACCTACAAGTTGTGTTATTAGTCTAAATGGAACTGTTATTTTGAATGGTGACAGGGTAAATAATGTTCACATGCTAGATTTTAATTCTGTTAAAGCATCTACTGCCTTGTGTTTGAAAACTGTATCTGATGAATCATGATTGTGGCATAGAAGGCTTTGTCATGCTTGCATGAAAAATCTTAGGAAAATCACTCAAAAGCAACTGGTTAGGGGAGTACCCAAATTGGATTTTACTAAAGATCATTTATGTGATGCATGTCAACAAGAAAAACAAGTGAGATCCTCATTCAATTCTATCAAGGAAATTAGAACTAGTAAGCCCCTAGAAATTCTTCACATGGATTTATTTGGACCTGTTAGTACCTTAAGTTTAGGAGGAAAAAGATTTGGGTATGTTATTGTGGATGACTATACTAGATTCACATGGATTAGATTTTTGAATCATAAGAGTGAATCATTTGAGGAGTTCAGAGATTTTGCCACTTGGATTCAGAGAAAACTTGGTTTTGAAATAGTTAGTATCCAAAGTGATCATGGGGGAGAATTTGAAAATGAAATGTTTAATGATTTTTGCAAATCTCTTGGAATTGAACACAACTTCTCAGCACCGAGAACACCTCAACAGAATGGAGTTGTAGAAAGAAAGAACAGGACATTAGTGGAAACTGCTAGGGCCATGTTGGCAGGATATTCACTTCCTAAATATTTTTGGGCTGAAGCAGTTAGTACCGCATGTTATGTATTGAATAGGGTGTACATAAGGTCTAAATTGGATAAGACACCCTATGAACTTCTTAAAGGTAGAAGTCCCAACCTCTCACATCTACATGTTTTTGGATGTAAAGTGTTCATTCATAATAATGATAAAACTCTTCTAGGAAAATTTGATTCGAAAGCAGATGAAGGAATCTTTCTAGGATACTCAAGTGTTGGAAAATCCTATAGAGTTTTTAATAAGAAAACATTGGAAGTTGAAGAGACCACACATGTTATTTTTAATGAATCTTATGATAGTAAAGGGTCTAAGATGGATGAAGATGAGGTTGAGGTGATAAATCAAAAGCTTGAAAATCAAAAAGTTGAAGATAAGGTTGAAAAAGAAGAGGAAAACTAATTGCCTAGAGAATGGAAATTTGTAAGGAGTCATCCAAAAGAATTAATTTTAGGTGAACCAAGTGAAGGAGTTAGGACTAGGCATGGATTGAGAAAAGAAGTGAATCGTTCAGCATTTATTTCAATGATAGAACCCACAAACATAGAACAAGCACTTTTGGATGAATTTTGGATATTGGCCATGCAAGAGGAGTTAAATCAATTCAAGAGAAATGATGTTTGGGAATTAATTGAAAGGCCAAAAGATCAAAGTGTAGTTGGGACTAAGTTGGTATTCAAAAACATGATGAATGATTCAGGAGTAATTATTAGAAATAAGGCTAGGTTAGTAGCTAAGGGGTATAACCAAGTTGAAGGAATTGATTTTGAGGAGACATTTGCCCCTGTAGCAAGACTTGAAGTAATAAGAGTTTTGTTAGCCTTTGCCTGTTTTAAAGATTTTAAATTGTACCAAATGGATGTTAAAAGTGCCTTTTTAAATGGGGTGATGGAAGAGGATGTGTATGTTGAACAACCTCCAGGTTTTGAAAATTCTAAATACCCTAATCATATTTTCAAATTGAAAAAGGCATTATATGGACTAAAATAGGCACCTAGAGCATGGTACGAGAGATTAAGCACTTTCTTGTTAAATCGATCATTTGTTAAAGGAAGTGTGGACACCACTTTGTTTATGAAAAGATTTGAAAGTGAAATACTCATTATACAAATATATGTGGATGATATCATCTTTGGATCAACTGATAAAGCTTTATGTGATGAATTTTCAAAAATAATGAGTAGTGAATTTGAAATGAGTTTGATGGGTGATTTGACTTATTTTCTTGGCTTTAGCATAAAGCAAAATGAGGAAGGGACTTTTCTTTGTCAATCTAAATATGTTAAGGAAATCCTCAAAAGTATGAAATGGATAATGCTAAACCAGTCACTACACCCATGAGTTCCTCAGTCCTATTAGATAAGGATCCAAAGGGAAAATCTGTTGATCAAAAGAAGTTTAGAGGAATAATTGGATCTTTGCTTTATTTGACTGCTAGCAGACCTGACATTATGTTTAGTGTTTGCTTATGTGCTAGATTTCAAGCTGATCCAAAAGAATCACATGTTGCTCGGGTAGAAATGTTGAATCAAAATGCTATAATAATTCAACATGTGCTTAGGACATCAATAATACCTAAAGTAGGAGATCGAGTTAATATGACTCCACTTCTTTCGGCAACAACATTTCTGATTATGACTGGTCAACCTATAGATGAAGCTCAATTGATCTTAGATTACATCTATTATTTGTCTGACATTGGGTTGGCTAGTGTGAAGAGGAAGAAAAATATTGCTTTAGGACATATTGTGTGTTATATCCTAGAGAGAAAGTACAATCTAGTTCATCCTTCTGGTCCTTCAGAACTCCCACTATACTTCATTGATGCTTCTTTTAGAGCATTATTTGGGAAAGAGGGTACAGCTGACAGCTCAGATGATGAGCCTCATTTTGCTACTGCTCCTTCAGGTGCACCCTCAACTACACCTGGACCTTCACAGGATTTCTATCAAAACATGGTCCAACATTTTGATAGAACGGACCAACGTTTTGATGACATGGAGGCTCATTTAAAGAGGGAGGATGATCAGTTTGATGCTGTTAACATAAACATTGCTACTCTTAACAGCTATTTCTCATTGTTCGGTGGTATACCACCTCCTCCACCTCCTGATCAGGGTCCCTCTCAGTACTAGCTTGGATGATTTTGTGTCACTCTTTGTTTGTTTTTAAGTTGACTATGAGTATCTTGTTGTGAGTTGTTATTTTGAATATGTTTTTAGCAAGTTCTTTATTTGATATGTGCCTTAAAAGTGTAACTTGCTATGGTTGTATGGTGTGAAGTTATTAGTAATGAAATGTTCCAGTATTTCGGTGTTTATTCTTTTTGTGTTAGTGAATGGCCTTGTTTCACTTGAATATAGTTGATTACTGATTTAGAATGTTAATTAAGTTCATATTACAATAAAAATAGTAATGCATAACTTTATAATTTCAAATCTTTTAGATTTCGTTATGTTGTGATGTGGATTAGAAGATCTTCTTTAAATCTTATTTAGACATATTATTTAGTCTAAAATTATGTATGGTTGTTGTTTTAACATTATTCTCACATTCTATATCTTTGTGTTTATTATTGTATTTGTGACTAAAGAGAATCTTATTGGAAAGAATCTTAAATTCATAAGCAAAGCTTGAAAAGATGCATAAAATGTGTCATATAAGAAAAGATGCGCAATGTCGCCAACTGTAAACAGACACACAAAGTGTGTCATCAAATCAAAAGATGCGCAAAGTCGCCAAATATTCTTTCCTTTAGTTTTTTTTTCTTCTCTTTTTCACTAATCAATAATTGTCACTTTAGACCTAGAATTTTTGATAATGTTATCTCTCCTTCTATTCAAAAATTGAGACTGCTAAACATGTCTAATACATTACTACTATAGATCAACTTTTCTTGTCCTTAACATAATTTGCAATCTAACATTTTTGAGTCTTTAGTTTTTTGCATCTCATTTCAATATTGTAATTCAACTTCATTTAACATAATTCCATTTCTCAGCTATATTCTAGTGCTCTTTTTGCTGTTGGCAAAAGGGGGAGAGTTTTAGTGTTTGACTTATGTTCTTGTATGGTTGTATGTGCTTTGTATGTATGTTCTTGTATGATTATATGTGCTTGCTTTATTTTTGTTGCTCTACACTCTTTTCTTCCCTTCTCTTGTATATCCTCAAATATCTTGATTTGTCTTTAAGGGGAGCTTAAGATAGGATAAGTCAGTTTTAGGGATTTAGGTTATTTTGGGGGAGTGTAGATCTTTTATTTAAAGGGGTTACATTGAGTGAATGTTAGAAGATCTTTTATTTTTTTGTATATCATCAAACAATAGTTGTTTTGCCATCATAAAAAAGGGGGAGATTGTTTTTGATTGGAGTGAATTGTTTTGTTCATGAGAATTCTAATCCAAGTTTATGTTTTTGATGATTACAAAAGTTTATTGTTTGTCTAATTCATCTTCTAACATATATATTTGAGTTTTTGTTTGTCTGTGTGTACTAAAGTATTTTTCAGGAAATTCACACTCAAGACTGTTGAAGACTTCAAGTTCACTTGTTCACTGTAAATGAAGTCTGTAATTTTCTTTTCTTCTTTTTTTTGAGTCTGAGAGAGTGTAATTGTAAGTTGGATAACTGTGCACATACACACAATGGGGGAGTAAAAAGTTTAAATGTTTTTAAACTGATCATACAGTACGAATTGATTTCGTACAGTACGATATGAAGAAAATGTCCTCCAGGGAGAACCCATAAGACTAGAAAATTTTTCTAAGGCATGTTCGTACAGTACGAATAACATTCGTACATGAGTTTTTGCTGTACGAACAGCTGAAAATTGGGTTCGTCCAGAGGTTCGTACGGGACGAATGTATCAGACGATGCTCACTGTTCGATTCGTCCAAGCGTTTGTACGGGACGAAGCGTTCAGACGATGCTCACTGTTCGATTAGTCCAAGCGTTCGTATGGGATGAAGCGTTCGGACGATGCTCACTGTTCGATTCGTCTAAGCGTTCGTACGGGACGAAGTGCTCGGATGATGCTTACTGACATGATCGTCCAAGTGTTCGTACGGGATGAACTATATGTACGAACGGCTCTGTTGTGTTCGTCTGATGAGTCGTACATGACGGATTGTTCAGTCTTTTGAACTATTCATACAGTACGATGGACGATCGTACGGGACGATCGGCACGGACTTAACTTGAAAATTCAGTTTTTGGACGGTTTTTCCTGTCCTAAGTATAAAAATGACTCAAAACTGTTTTGAAAAAAGATCCTTCTACGAAAATTCTTGTGAGAAGTGAGAGGAGAGTGATTGGGAGAGTGTTTGAGAGTGAGTTTTGAGAGATCTCTCAAGAGAAAATTGTGAGGAGATTCACCAGGTTATCCAATTGAGAGGATTTCTTTTACTTGTTCTTCAAGCATCTTCCTAGTTCCTTGGAGATTTTTGCAAGAGTATTGTTCGAAAGGATTCCGGTTCTCTGCCGCACTTGGAGAGTGAAAAGGACGACGGTTCTCTGCCACACTTGGAGAGTGAAAAGGATGACGGTTCTCTGTCGCACTTGGAGGGTGAAAAGGACGACGGTACTCTGCCGCACCGGGGTTGGTGGAAGAGAGTTTGTAAAGGCTTCTCTGCCTTGCTGTGGGGGCAAAAGGAGAGACACTTGGTTTTAGTGCAATACCTAGATAAGGGATCTTTAGGGAGTGGATGTAGGTCGTGTTTGACCGAACCACTATAAATTCTGGTGTTTTCTGTGCTCTATTTATTTTTCTGCATTTCTATTTTCTGCAGTTTATTCTCGTTGTGGTTGAATTTCTGTTTTAAAAGAAAGAGCAAAAATTATCTCTGATCGTACTGTACGAAGTTATGTCGTACTGTACGATTAGCTTTTAAATTTTCCGAATTATCAAGAGTAATTTTAAAAGGAACCAATTCACCCCCCTCTTGGTTAGCCTAGGGAAATTGAGCAATAGGTCTAACAACCTGTTTGCACTATCATTTGCAACTCTTCTCAGCCTGTTTCTGCCACCTCCTCCTCGTCCATCTGATTAGGATCCCCCTTTCTAATAATTTATTTATTTATACTGATGTTTTGTGTTATTTTTTATACTATTTTCTTTTTCTGTGTTTAAATTATGTTTTCCCCTCTTTTGAGATGTCAAAAGGGGGAGTAGGTTGTATTGTTTGTGGGTCATTGTAAAGTTTTTTTTAATTATCAATGGAAATGTTCAGTATTTTTGAATCATAGATGTTCACCGTATTTATTTACTAAAATTTGAATTAATAATAAATATTTACCATCATCAAAAAGGGGGAGATTATTGCAAATCTGGTTTCAAGGACTATAATTTTGATGATAGCAAATCTTTTCATTTTTGTTTAAGGTTCTAATCTTTCAGGTTCACATGATCAATTACAATTCAAGCCAGCTCAAGATCGAGTCAGTCTGTTTGTGTTTCAGGTTCAATGTACTTTTTTATTTTTCTTGAGTCAAATGTAATATAACAGATTCCTAAGTTAAGTAACCTTACACACACACACTCAGGGGGAGAGTTTTAGTGAGTTAGAGTTTCTATTTAATTTTTGTTCAAATCATCTTGGAAAATATTCACATCATCCTGGATGATCCATTAAAAATAAAAACCCTAATTAGGGAGACCATACTAAGTCGGTCTGATTAAGCAGATCGTCCTGGATGATACATATATCGTATAGGATGATATGCTCAAATCAGAAATTCTCAGCCACCAGACTAAGTTAGGCAAGTTTTTAGTTTTAGAGATTTGGTCTAATTATCCTTGATAATTTGTGTATCATCCTGGATGATCCATTATAATCATGTCTAAATTAGTCAGGTGATTAAGGAAAGCAATTAAGTTTTGAGTGATTCGATCATATCATCCTGGACGATCGTAAGATCATCCTGGACAATCAATTGGAAATCCTGACCGTCCAGAGCATTTCACCTGGACGACCCGAATATTCCTTTGGACGATATTCTCAATTTTGAACTGATCATACGGGATGATAGAAATATCGTTCAGGATGATGAGGTCATTTTATAATCGTCTAGCATAGTTTGGATGTACGACCCGAGGAATCTGCTGGACGATTTTGATCTTTTTGAACTAAACGTATAGGACGATATACGTATCATCCTGGATGATCAAGTCATTTTGAGATCATCCATTATAAGTCACCCTGGACAACCCGAGCTATCCTCTAGATGATATTCCTATTTTACACTAATCATCCAGGACGATCCTAAAATCATCCCAGGCGATATGAATAGAATTTATCTTCTAATCATCCAGGCCAAAAGGGTCTGATTTAGACTAATCATATAGGTTGATTTACCGATTATCCTGGATGATCTTTGACGACAAGGTATAATTTAGGGCTATTTTTGAGCCCTTCCATTTAAGATCTTTTTTTTGAAATAAGGAGATCATTTGCCACCTTGCTTACCTGAGAGAACCTTTAGAGAGAGAGAGAGAGCTTGGGAGAGAGAGAGAGAAGATCTTGTGAGGGGGAGTTTGTGAGGGGTTCACAAAGGTTGCTCCAAATAAGGATCTGAGTCATCTTCTTCGGTCGTCGTCTCTTGTCTTATCGGTGTCTCTATAGAAGGATCGTCTGCAAGAAGATCCAAGTTCTTTGCCTACTTTAGGAGGAAGTGAAAGGAGTCTAGGTTCTCTATCTCATTGGGTTGGTGGAAAGGAGTTTTGTACAGGCTTCTTCACCTTGCTGTGGGAGTAGAAGGAGAGCCACTTAATATTAGTGCAATACCTGGAGGGGAGGCTCCAGGAGTGGATGTAGGTCAAGTTGACCAAACCACTATAAAATTTGGTGTGTTCTTTCTTATTATTTTCCACACTCTATTTTTCTATTGATGATCATGTGATTCTGATTGCTGGTTTATTTTTGTTAAACATCAGCACATCATCGCAAAACTGAAATCATTTTAAAACATTCGAAAAGATTTTCAAAATCATTTTTTGCCCATGAATTTTTAAAATAACTAATTCACCCCCCCCCCCCCCCTCTTGGTTAGCCTCGGGCTAGTTTTTAAGGGCTTAACATCCCTAACGAACTTTCACTTAGTCTATGAAAATGAAAAGGATTTCAATGTACCTAAGCTTGGTCAACATTGATTGACTTGGTCAACCAAGTTGACACATGGGTTGGGGTTTGGTTCAAACTATTCTAAATGAAGTTTTAAGTTCATTGAAGGCATTCCCATGGCTTGGCAAAGTATTTTTGCAGGAAATATATGTTTAAACCTTAAGGATACATTTGGTCAACCTAGGTTAACTTGGTGAACTAGGTTAACCCATGGGCTAAAGTTGGGTTCAAAACATTCTAAATGATTTTTTGCACACATTGGAATAGGTTCCAAGCAATGGTAATGTTAAAATGCATGAGATGCTGCTTTAGGGTTTAATGGCTCCATGTGGTCAAGCTAGGTTGACTTGGTCAACCAAGGTTAATCATAGCCTGAGTTTTTATTTAATGCATGCCAAATTGTGTTTTGAACAAATTTGCATAAGGTTGTATAGCCTAATTTGATTGAGCCATATTGAGGTTTAAGTAAAATTCAATTTCCAAGGTTTATGATTTTAGGGTTTTATGGTCAACCAAAGTTCACTTCTGATTTAATGCATTGTACTAGTGATGATGATCATGATTAATGAGTTTGGAAAGGCCTTCAAGGTCAAAATCGCATGGTGCGATATTTAGTGGCATAGTCTATAAATATTTGAAAGTTTTGAAACCTATGACAATGCTTTGAGTTTTAGGGGTTAGGGATCATAAAATACCTGCAAACTAATGTGCTTGAACTTAGAGGCATGCCAAATCAACATATAATTGAAAAATTAGGAATCCATGGTCATTTGGTTAGGATTCAAGGCAAATAAAATTTCTCCAAAAATAGGTTATAAACCAAGGGGTTTAAGTTTTAGATAGGACAATAGATTTTGAAGCTTTGAATTGATCAATGGATTTAGTCACTAGATTAGATTTAAAGAATAATTTGAGGGAGGGTTTGATTTTATAATGCTCAAATCACTAACAATCAATGATTATTATCATAATTGAACAGGAGATCGGATGATAATTAATGGCGATTGTCTACTGATGGCTTTAGATGTTTGATTTTGGTTTAATTTGAATATGATCATTGAATGTGAATGATTTTTTTTTTTGAGAGAATGCTAGAAGCAATTTTATTCAAGAACCCAAAAGAAACTAATACAAAGAATAATTTTCACATTCCTCCTTTAACAACTTTACAAAGAAGGAGGAATGTTAAAATCACTTAAGCTCTCCCAAACAAAATTAGAATACTTAGCAAGTTTAGCACAATAATCGGCTAACTTATTACAATCCCTATTCACAACTTGAATGATAACTTGATTAAAGCTTCTTAAAAAGAAAAACTCCTCTTGGTAGTGTTCGATCGCCAAAGAGACCTCCTTATTCAGCACCTTTTTCACAAATTCAATAACATTGTAGTTATCACCTTCAATGATTATACCTTTGGATTCATACATCCAATCTTTAATCATTTTACTCAAAGATACAATTGCTTGTAACTCCAAAGCCGAGCTGTCCTAGTGTAGATTTTTGCATCCAAAAGCAAATAAAAATCTACCTTTGCAATCTCTTATAACTCCACCTACTCCAGCTTGATAAGAACCATCTAGTGAATCATCCACATTATACTTAATCCAATCGGTTGGAGGGGGATTCCAAGAAGAAGAAAATAGCTTACGCTGATTAGAATCCCAGTTGACCGAAATAGGATTAAAGGATAAAGAAGAAGCAGCCAAACTAATCGCATTTGCTGCTATGGCAGTGAAACCATCCTCTATATCTCCATGAACCATTTTATTCCTACTTTTCCAAGTCATAAAAATTGCAGAGTAGTAAAGATTTCCCATAAATTGGTTAGACTTTGACAAATCCGCCAACTCCATGTAACAAGCTTCCAGGCTAACAAAAATCGGAACAACATTACCCCATTTATTCAGCTGGCTTCGCACCTTATGAAGATAGCTGCAATGTACTGCAATATGTTCAGCATTTTCCACTTCCCTACAACCTCTCGGACACCCATCGTAGATGATAATCCTCCTATACTTCAAGAACTCAAAAGAAGGAATGGCATTAATCATCAGCCTCCACCAAAACAGCTCCACCCGTGGCCTTAAATTAAGAGCTCTTAACCATTTCCAATTTTTATCCTCTTGCGAAGGACTTCTACCATGTTCTGAGATAAGAGCAGCCAAAGATTTCCCTGTATGTTTAAACAACAACTCCCTTTCATCAGCAGGAATGTAGCTATGTATTGGAACCGACTTAATTAGTTCCAGGAGGTCCTTTCCAAAAACCTGCTGAAGCTTCAAATCATTCCAACTACCTTGTTGAATAAAATACTTCAAGCAATCTTTGTCTTCATGTAACCCGACTACAAAGGTAGGCCACCTATCTAAACTCTTATCTAAAATCCAAATGTCTTTAGAAGTACTAACAGAACTCCCGTCAGCAATCTTCCATCTCAACACCGGATGCAAAACTTTCGCTCCTTGCAGTATTAACTTCCAGGTAATGGAATTTCCTGTTCTGGCTCCTGCATTCCAAAGCTGATTACCATATTTAGAGATAAGAATCCTGTTAAGCAAGGAACCCGAATTTGAGATGAAGTTCCAAGCAAACTTGGCTCTCCAATAATTCGAATTCCCAACAGCCGAAACAACTCCTTGACCTCCTAAACTTCTATGCTTGCACAAAGTCTCCCAATCAACATAGTGGAGCCCCTTGTTTTTATCATGTTTCCTCCAAAGAAAATCTCTACTTAATTTGTCTAACTCCTTCAACACCCCCAATGGAACCAAAGAATGTGTTGCAAGGAAAATAGGCAAAGATAGAAGAGAAGATTTTATCAGAACTAGCTTCCCAGATAAAGTAAGGAACCTATTTCCCCACAAGTTAAGTTTGTCACAAGCCTTCTCAATCAAATGCTAAAAATTAGCAGCAGTTAATCTTCTTAATGCCATATGAACTCCCAAGTAAACCAATTCTTTAACAACTTTTATTCCCAAAGTTTTAGAGAGAGCTTTGGATTTCCTTCTTCCAACCGACTTCCCAAGGATCAAAGAAGATTTCTGCACATTCGCTCTTTGCCCCGTCCACCGACTATATTCTTTCAAGATTTTCATTATCTTCTTTGCCTTACGATGACTAGCCTCAGAGAAGATAATGATGTCGTCTTCATACTGTAAATGAGATATCTTCTCTCCAGAAGTAGAAGTTTTAATACCAATCCTATGACCTTTTTGAATGAAAGCTTCTATCAAAAGTTGAGAACATAAAATGAATAAAAAAGGTGATAAAGGGTAGCCTTGCCTAAACCCACACTTAGTCGGAATCCATTTAGAATTGGTACCATTAATCAAAATAGAATACTTAGTATCCTTCTCACATTGCAACAAAAGATTAGAAAACTTCCTAGGAAATCCAAACTGCTCAAGAACTTTCTTCAAAGTCATCCATCCCATACTATCATAAGCCTGCTCCGTATCTACTTTGATAGCCATCAAACCCTTTTTGGCTTTGGAGAACCTAAACTTGCTAAACACTTCTTGAGTTAGCAAGATGTTTTGAGACATGGATCTTCCCCTGACAAAGGCCACCTGATTTTTCGAGACTAGCTTAGGAATGAAGCCAACAAATCTATTCAAGAGCATCTTTGCTACAACCTTGTATATGGATTGACAAAGGCTGATCGGCCAATAATTAGCAGGCACCAAGGGATTCTTCAATTTCGGAATCAAGACAACTGAAGTTTTCCTCCATTCATCACACATAACTTCAGTTTTAAAAAATAAATTTATGGCCCTCCAAACATCCTCTTTTATAATAGACCAATAATTTTTAATAAAAGAAAACGTAATACCATCCAAACTAGGGGATATATTACCTGCAAGCTGACTGACAACCAATTCCAGCTCTTCCTTTATAAAATCTGCTTGAAGCAAACTGATATCTTTATCATCAAGAACTCCACTAAATGCTGGCCACCCTTTAAGAACACAAGAAGAAAACCTCCATTTATTACTAAAATACTTGAACAGGGTATCTTCAATTTGTCCAAGATCTTCAATCAAAACTCATTACAATCTTTAATTTGATTAATAAAGTTGTTGTTTCTTCTAGCTGTAGCCACCGAATGAAAATAGCTAGAGTTTGAATCACAATCCCTCATCCACTTAACTTTTGCTCTTTGCCTCCACCATGAGTTCAGCTGGCCCAAGGTGGAATTCAGCTCCAACACCTTAGCTTTAAGCAAATTGACTTGGAAATCTAATAACAACCCAACATTTGCTTCTTCTTCTTGCAAATCCGTTATTTCCTTCTTCAATCTATCCTTTAAGCTATTAAGATTGGAATGCTTTGCTTTGCTCCAAAAAAACAAAGCCTTGAAAACTTTCTTAAATTTCAAATTCAGCACTCTTACCTCATCACCCCCAATAGATTTGTTCCAATATTTAGACACAATGGAGTAGGAGGCTAGAAAAGAGGTCCAAATATCTTCAAATTTCTGAATTTTAGATGCCTTAAAACCAGAGTTGAAAAGCTTTAAAACAATTGGACAATGATCAGATGCTATCCTCCCAAGGTGACGTTATACGGCTGGATTGACAGAAGCCAAAGCCAACGGATTGAGTAGGCAACGGTCCAATCTTTCCAATATACGAGCCCCTCCCTTCTTATTATTACACCAAGTAAATTTAGGACCAATCACACCAATGTCCTTTAAATCACACTTATTCATAAACACCTTCATGTCTTGAGGCTCTTGAGAAAAAACAAACCTCTTACCTCCTCTTTTTTCTTCTTGGGAAATTACACAATTGAAGTCTCTACCTACTATGAATGGAAGCTGAAAACCCGAGAAGTGCTCTAAAGATTCCCACAACTGCTTCCTTTTGTAAACATCTCTACTTCCATAAACAACAGCTATCAACCATTCGCCTTTACTAGGTGAAATGAATCGACCAACAACCACTTGGGATGATGCCTGAATAACTATAAAATTAGCATAACTAACCTTCCAACAAATGAGAATGCCACCTGAAAGACCTTCTGCTGAGCCATTAAAGAAATCCCAACACTTCCCAATCAACTTATTAACATCCTCTCTATCAACAGTAGAAATTTTAGTTTCTACTAGACCTACAAGAAAAACATCACAATCCTTAACAAACTCCCTGAGATAACGAGAGGCCTCTTTCTTCCTAGCCCCCCTACAGTTCCGGAAAGCAATGGAAGCCATTAATGATAAGAATTGGGAATACTCCCTTTCCTATCTTTCACACTACTACCAACCTTCCTTCCATGATTTATAACATTATTCTTTCCCAACGACAGCAATTCCTTCTGAAGTTTAAAATCAGACTTTTGAGAGGGAACAACTGGGCATTCTTTCCCAATCATTTTGGTTTTGCAAGAAAAATGAACCGGAACCTCTTCAAGCAGAGTAGCATTAACCACCTTGACTTCTTCTGACTGAAGCAGAGGTGCACTAATCATTGCCTTGACACCTTCCCTTTCTCCATCATTCTTTAGAGAATTAGGCTCAACCTGAAGGACAGAAGATGCTCCAACATCCGTGATAGCATCCACCAATACTAACTCCCCTTGCTCTACTTCCTGCACATCATCATTTATTAAGTTTGGATCAATGTCTCCAGAGCATCCCGCTGCTGTAACCATACCTTGATTCTCCTCCTCTTGATCACAAAGACTTTAGAACTTGTTAACCATAATTAAATTAATAGGCTCCTGACTAAACTTTAAGTCTTTTCCTACATTATTTTGCTTAATGTCATTTTTCACCACCTCAGAATCTCTGATCACAGAATTTCTCAGACTTTTATCTGTCAATCCATCCGGAACATTCACAGAAGTTCCTTGCCTGATCAGATTTCATTTCTTCACAGTTGTTGGATTAGACTTCCCCTTCTACCTACCATGATTAACATGAATCCATGGTCCATAGAAACCCCCTCCCTCATTTTCAGTAGCTCCTGCAGAAATACTAGCCACAGCTTGTTTAGATGAATCAAAACCTGACTTCACCTCACCTACCTTCTTAATCCCACAGCCACCAGCCAAATGACCTATTAATCCACAATCATAGCAAAATGAAGAGACTCTTTCGTATTCAATTTTCTGGTAGAACCTTCCAGCCAACCCTTCCACCCAAACTCCTATGGGAAGAGGCTTGTCCAAATCCATTCGAACACAAACTCTTGCAAATTCCCTCCTTCCCTAACTAAACATAATCCCATCCATCATCAAAGGAACTCCTACCATAGAAGCAATCAAAGCCACATTGTTTTCATCCCAACAATGCAAAGGCAAATGTGGCATTCTAATCCATATAGGGGACGACAAGCCTTTCAAAGAATTTGGAGAAAACTCAGTAGTCGACTTCTCCATTCCAACAGTATGATTATTAACAAACCATGGACCACCAGCTAAAACACCTTCCACTGCCTCAATGGTCTTAAAGGAACACAAATACCAGCCCTTACCAAGAGTTGTGAAGTGAAACTAACCAAAGGAAGCCCATTGACGACGTAAGCTCCAAGCTACCACATGGGAGGGTAATTCACCACCAAAGACCTTAGCAACTAAAGAAAATTCAAGTTTCTTGCGTTTGCAATTTCCAAAGACTCATTCAATTTAACAGCTGATCCGTCCTTCAAAAGAACCACCTTGCTTTTATTGCAAACTCATTATTGTCATGGGATGTTAGGAAAATTTAAATTGCCACATTTCTAGAGAGAGAAGCTCCACATTTCTAGAGAGAGAAATTGCAAACTTTTTTCAAATTTTCCTTTTCGGGGGTTCTTCGGTTCTTCAGGCTAAAGCAACGGGCATGGCAGCAGGTGGCTGCCGGCCATCTTTGACTACGGAATTAGGTGATGGCTCCGTCTACGAGTCGTCTCTAGAGGTTATTGGTAGGGTGAATGGTGTTCGGTCTGATTGTGTTCGGTCTCCAGATTCTTTTCGTCGGCGCAAGCCATATGGTGGAATTGTTATTTCTAAAAATGTGAGTTCTCATTCTAGCCCAATTAAACATGTGGAAGGTAAGGGAAAAGGTATTGCATTGAATTTTGAATGTAAAACCCCACTGGTAATGAATGATTCTGGTTTTCCTTCGAATTTAATTTTGGATCCTGATGCTTCTTCTTCAAGTATGAATATTTTTGTTAATCGCTTCGGTCATTCAAATGCAATCTCTGTCCATGACAGTAAGATAAATGTGAATGATCTGAACATGGTTAACAAAAATATTCATAAATTTTTTGTGCAAAGTTTTGGTTCTGATGGATCCGTTAAAGAACAAGTCGGTTATGCAGAGCAAGTGTCAGCGGTTTTGCCTGGTAACAAGTTGGATGTTAATAGTAGGGTGAATCCTTGGAAGAAACCTGCATACATCAGGATTAATTTTGACAAAGTTGAATGTGAATGATTGAGGAGAGATTTGATTTTGTAATTATCATATAACTGATAATCATTTTGTAATTGTCAAGTGATTGATCCGGTGATCAAATGACAGTTAAGGGTACCTATCAAGTGATAGTTTTAGTGTCAATGATCAAGGTACTATGTTAATGCATAGTATAGAGTTTAATTTTGAGTTTGGAGTGTAGTTTAATGATTTATGCCTGAAGATCGGTGTTTGATATAAGGAAATTGACCTCATTCAAAAATGAGGTCAACAACACATAGAAATTAAATATCATTTTATTAGAGATCATGTTAAGAGTGATGTGGATATAGGTTTTGTAAATACAGATTCTCAAATAGCAGATATTTTTATAAAGCCATTAGCTGAAGTTAGATTTTTCATATTAATATGTTTGTTTGGGATGCTATTCCAAAATATTTAAACTTCTTATATATCAAGTATTCATTTTGATGGTATTAAAGGGGGAGAAGAATTATATGTTGGACATAATTCTTTTCAAGTGCATATATTTAAGGGGAGAATTATTTTATGCACTAATTATATTAAGAAATATTTCTCAATTTTTGTATATGTATTTCTTTTAATGCTCAAAATTTATGATAAAAGGCTAATTTGCACCTTTGTAATGACTATGCCCAACATAAGTTTGTCAGCATAAAAAGGGGGAGATTGTTGGCATTATCTATCTCAGGACCTATTCTAGTGGTTTTGATGACATCAAATATAAGCTTAGATGTTCTAATTTTTGTGCTAAGTACTTTAGGTATAATCATTTAAAGAATGTGCATGATAATTTCTTATATGGGATGTATATTGTATAACCTAACTTCAATAAAACTTTAAGCTGGAAGAACTCAAGATGAACCAAGATGGATAGCTTGAATGCTTTTTTTTTATTAACTTAGGAATATCTTAAAGGTCCATAGATATTTACTTGCATGATTCAATTTGCTTACAATCTAAATATTTATTAAAGTTATTTATAAATTATTAATTAAGGATAATAAGCTTAATTTAGAAATCTATAAGATTCTTTTATTAAACAAATTTTATATGCTACATAGATAACATTAAATTTATCAAATATGAAAAGATGCTTAACTAGGATAATTAAAAGTAACAAGCTTATATATATATTTTTTTGAGAGAAATGCTAAATTGCATTAAAAAGCTAAAGCAAAAATCGAGAACATCACATAGTACCTAATACATCACATTCCTCCTTCAAGCAAAACAGGAATGAAGGAGGAATCTCCACATCAGAAAGATCAAACCAAACAAAAGATTTGTCCACCGCCAAATTAGCACAAACATCCGCTAATTTGTTATAACCTCTATTGCAAAATGAAAACAAGACTTGGTTGAAATCCTGTAAAAAGCTCAGATTATTCTCAATTCTACCTTTATTCTTCCATTCCTTCAAGGCAAGTTGAAGAGTTTTAATGATATTGGAGTTGTCCCCTTCAATTACCACCCCTTGAGCTTCACACATCCAGTCTTGCATAATATTTTTCAAGAAATACACAGCCATCAATTCCACTTGGGCTATGTCCCAATGCACATATTTTGCTCCAAAAGCCAAAAGAAACCTCCCTTTATCATCCCTCACCAATCCTCCAATCCCAGCCATGTTGTTACTCTTTAGTGAAGCATCTACATCTATCTTTATCCACCCGGGAGGAGGATGCCAAGAAGAAAACAACTTGCGTTGGTTGACATCCCAGTTGTCCGAGGAAAGATGAATGAAGTTGCTCACCATAGCCATTGAAACCGAACTTGCTGCTATTACAATATCTGAATCCTCCACTCCTTCATATACCAGCTTGCATCTGCTTTTCCAAATAAGAAAAATAGCTGTACAATATAAATTAGCATTAAAAGACCTATAGCCAGCATATCTCTTTAATCCTTCCAAGCAAACTTTGAAATTATTAAACACAGGAATAGAAAACCCCCAGCGATTAAGAATCCTGAGCACTTTCTGAAGTTTGGTGCATCTTCCCGCAATATGGCATTTGTTCTCATCCTCTTGACACCCTCTCAGACAAGCAGCTATCGAGCTCAACCTTCTTCTGGCCAAGAAAGAATTCAAAGGAATAGCATCATTGTAGAGCCTCTACTAAAAGTTTTCAACTCTCGGTCTTAATTTTAGTTTCTTCGTCCAAGTCCAATGAGCCATTTCAGTAGAATGTTCCATCAAAGCTTCAAACGACAAAGCAGCCATAGATTTACCAGTGAACTTTGTTTTCAACTCCATTTGATCAAACTCCCTACCTGCTGTAATTGGGATTTGGCTGATAAGCTCCACCAATTGCTTACCGAAGAACAATTGCAGCTGATTCATGTTCCATGCTCCATCCAGTATAAAATTATTCAACCTGAAGCTAGAAGGTTCCAGGCTATTCACAAAGGTCGGCCACTTAGAGAAACTTTTGTCAAGCACCCAAGAGTCTAACATCCAATCTATAGAATTCCCATTAGAAACATTCCATCTAACAATGTTCCTAAGATAGGAAGACCCCATGGTAATAATCTTCCAAGTAGGAGAGCAAGCACTCCTCATCGGTTCATCCCAAATCTCACCTCCATACTTACTCCTAAGAACATGGAAGAGCAAAGAATCAGTCTTCATGAAGTAATCCCAAGCAAACTTTTCTCTAAGAGGTCCAACCTTGGAAATCACAGAAAACAGGCCACTTCCCCCTTCATTTTTAGGCTTACAAAGCAATTCCCAAGAAGCATAATGCATTCCAGCATTTCCATTTTTTTTCTTCCACAAGAAACCTCTACACATTTTATCAAATTCTTTGAGAATACTCAACGGAACTAAAGAAAGAGAGGATAAGAACATTGGACGAGAAAGAAAAGTAGATTTAATCAAAACTAACTTCCCTTCCAATGAAATGCAACCTTTGCCCCAAGTGTTCAACTTATTGGATGCAACCTCCAGCAAATTTTGGAAATCAGAAGCAACCATTCTCCTTAAGGTTAACTCCACACCAAGATATGTAAATTCATTAACCACATTGTACCTGAGTAAGCTACTAATCTTCTTCTTCACGCAAAGTTTTGTATGTTTACCAAAAAGAACCTTGGATTTGGAATGATTAACCCTTTGACCCGTCCAATTGCAATATTGGATTATAATGTTCTTCACCTCCTTAACTTTTCTAACATTTGCCTCCGAGAAGATCAGGACGTCATCAGCATAGAGCAAATGAGAAATCCTGGGAGCTGAAGGAGTAATAGAAATGCCAAGATAGTTCTTCTTCTGATTTAAAGCTTCAGAGAAAACTTGAGAACAAAGAATAAACAAGTAAGGGGACAAGGAACATCCTTGTCTAAATCTACATTTACCTTCAATCCAATCCGTCTTTTTCCCATTAATCAAAATGCAATATTTAGGATTACATATACATTGCATTAAAATGCAATATTTAGGATTTAACTTTCCTATCAGATTTAGGGAGCTTTTAATAAGCTTATATAACTAAAAGTTTTTTTATAAATATATTCATTTTGAGTTGAATTTATTTCATAAAAATTTATTGATATACAAATAATTTTATTAAAATTACATCATATTATTGTATGAGTATTTAATACATCTTTAAATACATTAAAATATGAATAAGTTTTTATTTTACTATAAATGATATTGTTTGACTTAATATCTACTTAATTTTTATTGCATTAAATTCCTTACATTCTGTAAATACAAATAGGTATGCTACATGACTTATTTTGGAGCAACATTGAATTTATAATAATTTTTCAAACATTACCTAATTTCAATACTATAAGCTAGATAGTCATTGTTGCCTTATTTTTTATGTATATGAAGACTTTTTGACTTTTTCATGTAACTAGCCATTTTCTAGCCATTTGAAACATATATTTATTTGATGTAAATGAATTCTTTATCAAATATAATATTATTAGTTGATAAAATAATATTAGATAATTAGTTTTATTTAAAATTGGCTTTACTTACTTTTTTCCTTTAATTACCCTCTTTCTCTTCTTGTGAGAACTATTAAAAAAGATAGAAACTCTAGCATTTTCTTCATCCCTATTTCCTTCCTTACATGCTAAATCTTTAGAGGAAAAATTTTAATCTTCATTCCAAGTGATCTTTACATTTGCAAGATAAAGACATTGGTTTAGAAGCTTCAGCGCATTCAACTGAGCAACTCAGAAAGTTCATGAGTATGATTTTCATTCTCCAAAGTTTTCTTTGCTAATTATTTTAGTATTCACCTTATATATTTATTAAAAATATTTATTATTTTATGAAATTCTAGTTAAGAATCTTAGATTAGATGTTCTATGTTTAAATCTCTTTCTTCTATAAAGCTATCAAGCAAATATTTTTTATTCTTAGCATAGATCCACAAACCAAATCTAATTAACCATTAAAAATATTATTTGCATATTTTTCATACTTAATAAATCTACCTTATATATTTTAAGGAGTTTATATTTAAAACATCAAGAAATATATATATTTTTAAAATATTATTCATACTTATACCAAGATATAACTCTATCTTATATTGTGCAAATTTTATATTTCATTTGCAAGTAGTGAGGGGATTAAAATTAAATTGTAAGATCACCTCAAATATTTTGGTCATTTTATTGCAAGATAATTTTATCTTCTATTATTTACATCAAAATATAATTTTCTTTTTCTTAATCTAAGCCATTTGGCTTAGTGATGTTTAAATTGTAATTAAATTGAGTTATACTCACTCGTGAAGGAGAGTACTTATGTTGAAAAGAACTTCTATGGTTTAAAGAAGTGAGGTTTGCAAGGTAAACTAAGGATTATTGGATTCTAGCTTGAGACTTGGCTAGCATAGACGTAGGTCGGATTGGAATCCGGGCCAAACCAAGTAAAAATATTGTTCTCGTTATTTTTTTCCTTTCATCTATTTTTCTTTATCATTTACAATAAAATTTGTGTGTTTATTTATTTCCTTTCCAAATAGCATCAAAATTATTTTAATTATTTTCTTTAAAAAAAATTATTAAAACCCATTTCACTCCCTCCCCCTCTTATGGTGCAAAGTCATCAAATAAAGCAAGCTAAGGTAAATAACTCTTGCTCTAATATAGAATTCGTTTAGTAATCTATAAGTCTATGGTAGTTGGAGTCTCCATGTAGCAGTGGGAAAATCCAACAACACAAGGAATATTAAATCTTGTGGATATCAAGTAGTACAAAATCTTAAATAAACTCTTAAAACTTATAGGAACAATTATTTCTCTTTCATCACATTTTTATATCTTGGCTCCATATTCTTTAAGAGTATTTATGGGCCAATTTATTGTCAATCTTAACCTCCAACATACCTCCCTTGAATAACCATCTTATGAGATGAGATTTCATCTTTTACTTAGTTAGTATCAGTGCCCATGTAGTATGTCATGTTGGTAAGTTAAACCATACAATAAAAAACAAACACGTAAAGTAAAAGTAGAGAAGAAGAAAGAACATTAGGATATATCTAACTTAAAAAAACCTAAAATAAGTAAAAAAACCTAAAACAAGGGAAAAAACCACGAAGCTACACCACATAAAGTATTTCACTAAGAAAATGAGAGAAAGTATACCAATCTCTCTTCTTACTCTCTCTCATTATCTCTCTTCACTTATCACATGTTCTACAACCAAAACAGGCAAAGAGATGCATTATAATTACATCAAAGGACACAAACCTTCAAGTGAATAATGAAAAAACTACTTAGCCTAACTCATAGTGTTGTGGCATCGACTTCTCTGTCTCATAGCATCATGGCTCCATAAACTACAGTGTTTTGGTTCTGCGCCCTATGTCTTAGAGGGATTCATTCCACAATGCCTTGCAACTAAATTTAGAGTGCTACATCATAGTGTGAACATTAAAAAAATCATTTTTTGGGACTTTATGCTTGAACCCCAAAATAAAGGAATGCGGTGTCCCCATGTGACCACCCAATGAGCTCCTCATTGAGCTCGACCAACAGAATTTAGCTATGAGTCAACAGTGCAGCCCAATTGATTGACACAATTAGATTGCAAATAAAACTAATGTGTCATGAGCCCAATATTGGCCATCTTAAACTCCTTAAACATAACTTGTTCTGAGTCACCAACTATGCTTGAATTGCTTTGAGTAAAGATTAGGCCATTGAGGTATAATAAAATCCAAAATTCGCATTCATTATTCCTAATGTAGGGAGCATGCTCATAGGGAAATTTAATGTGACACACTTTTCTCTCTAGCTATTTAATTCCTTTGGCCCTTGCTTTAACCCATAGTGAACCTTCTTTTCTTTAAAATCTTATCTTTTTTTTTTCTTTTGACTTTATAACTTGTGGCTCTTAAATATTAACTTCTTCTTTAAGGATTCCTTTCATGAAGATAGATTTTAAATCTTTTTAAAGTATTCTCCACTTAATTTGTGCTAACAAATAATTGATTAGCTTAATAGTTTTTAATTTTGCAATGGGAGCATATAACTCATCATAGTCAACACTAGCTTTTTGATTATAGCATTTTTCAACTAATTTTGGTTTATATATTTTGACATCTTCTTTGGAATTATACTTTGGTTTTTACACCCACTTCACATCTATCACCATGTGTCCTTCAGGAAGTGAACTTGATCATATGTGACGTTAATTCTTCTCAATTTTCCTTAATTTCTTCATCTATAACATCTTGTTCACACCTAAATTTGTATAGTTGCTTAGAAATCTATGGCTCTTAGTCGGCAAAGAAGTAAAAAGGAGTAAGATTTTCTTGATTCTTAATTACCTCAAATAGCTTTGGTAAGCTCCCAATGTATGATACTATTTTACTTGGTTTCTCACTTAAAGGTAATGAAGATGAGTTTTCATAAATATTTATTTTTAATATTATTTGTGGGGTACTATACCCCTCTCTTTCTTTCTCCATCCTTAGTATCTATGTACTTTCTTCTTCAAAGTTATAGTTTTCATTATGAAATCCCCAATCTAATTCTCATTTAAAATTAAATATGCATCTTTACTATCAATTACTTTCCTAGTATTTTGATTATATAGCTTTTAGCCTTTTGAGTTATTTTCATAATTTTTCTATTTCATCTCACTTACTTCTGCTTATATAAGGTAAATGCAAATGGAATATACTTCTAAATACTCTTCAATAAGAGATGTTAACCTACCTTTAGTCCAATCTTTTTGTGGTGTCTCTTTTGTGATAATTCTTATTTATAACTAGTTAACCAAGAAAACTACACATGTAACTACTTCTACACAAATGTTCTTTAGCAATATCTTGCATTTTGCATTCTCCTCATGACATCATGGATGGGTCAATTTATCCTTTTTACTACTACATTTAATCATAGGGATCTAAAAACTATCAGAGAATGATGTCTTCCATTAGTTTAATAAATTTTTTGAAAATCTCTAAAAAGAGAATTACAATCCCGAATCAAATTGCATGAATTGGATATGAAGTCTACTTTCTTTCTCCACAAAATCCTTATGCTTTTTTATTAATCTAAATACCTCTAATTTGTTTCATTAAGTGATATATATATATGAAAAATATCTATGAGGAGAAGAAAATATTGCCCTAATTTTTCTTGTTAGTCAATAACCATCTTTTAAGATCTTTAAGTGCCAATGATGGTTACTCGAGTTAAGTAGGATACCATCAATCATTATAATTATAAATGTGATAAAAAAACATTTAGAAAATTGAAAATTTTAGGTAATAATACATGAAAGTCATAAGAAAAATGACTTAATCCAGCACCTATCCTTATGTATATCTGAAACTTCCATAATTAAATTCAAGAGTATCTAAGCATTAACTCTAGCAAATATATAATCAACTTAAATATTTAAATAAGAGAAATCATTAATAACATGAGTAATCTAATTCGTGTCTTAATAAGGCAAACTTAAGCACTAAAATATATATTTTGAAACTTCATAATATTGATTAAAAACTAAATGATCTTCAAATCTTACATGTATGTAGTCAAATCAAGCATCTTGATGAGCTGAATTCAATGAACCCAATATCATCCAATTCTATCATATCCAAATATTTAAATGCTAAATAAAACCATGAACGAGGGATTCAATATAGGCTATTTGATAGAGTGTTCTAGATTTTGGCAATATTTATAAGCATGCCTCTTTCAAAAATAAATAAATAAATCCCCACTCTTTATATGTGTGGAGGGTGGGGGGAAGGAGGGGGGGGGGAGGGGGGGGGGGGGGGGGTTTGATCTTTGACCATGGTTTGATTTCAACAGATTTTAAAGTCCTTCAAAATCTCAGAGTTTCACCTCAGCACCATTAATAGACACCATTATAGGAAAACAACCTATTTTTGATGGAATAATCTATTGGAAATCCTATAATTTCTGTGAAAAATTTTAATTTTTGGTGAATTTCAGACAAAATTTATTCTACCATTAAAACACACAGGAAACTTTTTCGATGGAATTCTTTTGATGATTTTTTGGAAATTACTGACATAAATTTTGTAAATTAATCGATGAATACATATCTACCAGAAATTCTTTAAGTGACAAAAATTATGGCAAAAAATTCTGCAAAAAAATTCCATCAAAGTTTTTTGGTGGAGTTTTTGGCAGAAAATTCTTTCGATAAAATTTGAAAGAAAAAATTGGTAGAGTATTCTACCATTTTTTATTATTCTTTCTATATTCGGGTTAGGAACAAAATATAACCTGTAAAAAAAAACTCAAAAAAAAAAAAAAAAATTACATGTTCTACTCTCATGGAAACAAATACAACTTGATAGTGTATAATTGTGAGAAAAATTAACATACCAATAAAACTTTAAACTATCAATTTTAGCTAACAATTACAAAGTAAACCATTCATGTAAAAAAAAAATTCATTCATTATACAAATATATTTAACAAAGATAAGATCATAACATATTCTGAATTTATTTTCCAATTAAAAATTTGAGTTCATCATATTTATCACAACATATAGTAAACCTAGTCATCCTAAGTTTCTTCACATTCCTCAACCACCTGAACCTTCTTCTACCATTATTATTTCTAGAATGCCCTCAACTCTGCTTGCATCTTACTTTGTTGCTTAGGTATATTGGCTTGAACTTTGCGGCATCTGCTCTATCATTTCAGTTAGAGCAGCCACCCTTTGACTGACTATCTCCCCAAGGATGCTAACACATAGGCCATTGAGGTAGATGATTGTGGCTCATATGTATATGCCTGGGAGCCTAATCCGTATACTCTCACCTTTTCCAACCACCCACTGCTTGTGACTATGTGCTATAGTAAGAGAACTTTGTAAATCACAAAGATGATCCCTCAACCGTGGAAGCTTGACTGTTGTAAATTCATACATAATCCTCTGGCATAAATGAAATATATATAAACCCATATATATTTAAATTGTACACATAAACATTAGAAAATTTTTAAAACTTATAAAAATTTTCCATGATCTTTGATCAACCCATTGGTTATCCTCTTGGCATTGATGTTTTGAAAGTTTAATTTATGATTGTTAAACCACTTGAACTACAACGCACAGAAAATTCTCCTTTTGAAAATCTTTAACAAAATTCATAACTTAATTTTAAAAACAAACTTTTCTAAGCGAAAGTAGATAATAAAAAAAAATTATTTTTGATTTTATCAAAATTTAAATATTTTTTGTTCTTTTGATTTTCAATCTTTTACTTCTTTTTCTTTTTGAACAGAAACTAAATTCAAAGAACTCTCAATATTTTGTACCTCACAAAGATGTCAATTCTTAACTCATATTTGTAAGAAAATAAACATGTAAGAAACTAAAATACAGAAAATAAAGTACTGAAAGAAATAAGAGTGAACCCACCAAAATATTATAGTGGTTCAGTCATCCTTGACCTACATCCACTCCCTGGTGTCCTCCTCTTTGAGTATTGCACTAAAATCTTTAGTGTCTCTCATTTTACCACCATAGCAAGGCGGAGAAACCCTTATAAGATTCACTTCCACCTTTCCTTGGCGTAGTAGGGTAGCCGTATCCCTTTCACCTTCCTCGGTGCAGTAGAGTAGACAAATTCCTTTCACCTTCCATGGTGTGATAGAGTTGTTTGTGGCCTTTGACATGAAGAGGTTATTCCCAGAGTTTTCCTCAAGTAACTCTTTGACTAATGGAGGAGAAAGATGGATGTTGACCGGAGCAACTATGTGTAGACTCTCGCTCACATTCCTTTAATCTTTCAAGACTATTCTGCCTCTTATAACTTCACCTCACTATCTCTCCCTTGCTCAAAACCTCTCTTCAAACTTTTATAAAAGACACACACTCCTTGACTGCCAAAGATACTCTCAAATGAAATAAGAGATGTTTAAATGATAGGCTCCAATAAAACCCTAATTCTAAATTAATCCATTTATGTTCATACAATATGATAGGTATATCATATAGTACGATCAGTTCAATAATCCCTTCTTAGCACTGTACGATGAATAATATCCAATACGATTAGTTCAAAGATTTTTCAGTGATCATCCATTATGAAATCTTACTATATAATACAATTAGTTTCGTTGATCCAGGATAAACCCCAAGCAATTAATTGTCATCCTAATTGTTGCTTAGTTCTTATAATATGAATGATAACTTTGTATAGTATAATTACTAATTATAATTAATTCTAATTTGATGCTCATTCATAGGGATTAAATTAAGCAATAATTTAATAATATCATACAATATGATATCATTTGTATAGTATGATTAGAACAATATTCAAATTTCAAATTATTGCTTAATTTTATATATTTGTGAGAATTTCTAATTATATCTAATCATCCTATATGATTTGTATCATTTAGTACAATTTTTTCAAATTTTTAATTCACTTAATTAAATGTTCTAATTAATTTTTGATTGCACATATAGTACAATATGATCCAGATTATCAAGTACGCTATTCAAAAAAATTAAAAGATTTAATTTCCCTCTCTTCTGTGTTTACATGATTGCTAAGCTATCATACAACTTTTTATTTTACATTGACTCGAGAAAAATAAAAGGTACAAACTTATGTATAAATCAAACCTATTCTATCCAGTCTTGAGTATTGACGCTCTAATGATGCATGGTGTAAGTTGTATCTGAAATGTTAGTACACAAAAAAGGGATATGCAATAAAATAAATAGAGAATATAGATAAAGTCCAATAATATTTGTTATCATAAAAATGTAAGCTCGGACCCACATTGCAACAATCTCCCTATTTTTGATAATGACAAATACTATTTGTTGAATTACAAGTTAAGTTTATTTTTCTCCTAAGCTCTCCCCCTTACTAAGTGTTATGTTTAAAAATTAGAGAGAAACTTCTCTCTTTTATTTCTTTTTTTTTTAATTTTAGAAATAGCAAAACATAATTATAGTAATCATCAACAACACAATTGGCAATGAAACCAAAATAAAATTGCTCTGATGATTAAAATAACAAGCACAAACCAGTAATAACATACTCCTCCATTTGACATCACCAAAAAGGAGGTCTACAAATAAATAGAAATACATAGTAACACTACAAATCACAAAACAAAAAGAAAAAAAAGTACAATAAGCACTACTCATATGATGGTCCTTAATCAAGTGGTGGTGGTGACTTGAAGTAATTGTGGATGAAGGAGAATTGTTAAGCAAACCAAGCATGGTCAAACTCATACTGCTGTTGCAACTAGTATTGTATCTAATCTTAACATTAGTGTGGACTCTTGGATATCTGTCTCCAAGCATGTCTCCAGATGGCCAAATCTCTTTATAATCATGTCATAGAATTGTGGCTGGGGCACGTGTACTTGTGTCAGTGCCTATGCTAGTGCTTGTGTTAGTGCTTCCCTTCCTCCTCTAGCTTAGGCTCTAGTCCATAATGTACCCTACTGCGTCTATCACCATAAAGAGCATGAAAAGAATTATTGGAGTAAATAAGTGGGAGGTAATTGGCTGGAGTAGGGTAAGTCAGGTCTTATTTGGTGTCTAGGATATAGGCTGTAACATATCCTAAAGCTTGAATTTTCATACGACTGACCTTAGGATCTCTAATGCTATTCATTTTTTTAATGTAGCAAATAGTCAAGTTTATTGCATTGAATTCAATCTAAGCCATAACAAGGTGGGTGATAATAGATAGGAGAGGTGTGATGTTGACCCTATCTTCAACTTTAGGAATAATGGAATTTCTAAGAATGTGTTGGATAATTTGTGCATTTTGAACTGATGTGGAAACTAAAGAAAGTAGAATGTTAACTAGAGTGTTTATAAGTGTAAGATTAACTTGTGTCAAGTTATAGTGAACTTGAGAGGCTGGATAGTGAGGTTTTGTACTAGGAGTGGAAATATGTAAAATTTCATCTAAGCCCTGGTAAGTGATAGCTAGAGGGTGTCTACAAACTTATGATTGAAGTGCTATGCCCTTATATTTATCTAAGACTGGAAAAAAATTTAAATAGGAATTTGAAATTTAAGGGAAAGCTAAGGTGAGGAGGAATTAAAGTGTTGTGCCAGTAAAAGGTCTTGTAAAAATTTAGATTTTTCTTGATTTAGAACTTTGGAGGGGGTAATGGTTGCATCCTTATGCCTATAGTAAGCTACTTCATCTACTTCTTCTTGGAACATATCTTCCATAGGATGTCTAGAGGAACTTCATGCAAGATCTCTAGCATGCTTCCCTCCAGCCATCAGAACACGAAGGAGAAGAATTAAAAGCTCAAAAGAGAAAGGATTTGAAAGATTTTATGCTTAAAACCTTATAATAACCCTTTCTTATATAGTCCTTGGTGGATCATACAATAAAATCATAATAATTCAATTAATACTAGTTGAATAGTTAAAAATAGTCAAATCATACATTGCGATTAGAAATCATACTTGATGGTCTTTGTTAAATTATTCATCCTGAGGAGTCATATTGTATGATCTTTGGCTTAACAGATCGTATAGTACGAATATGTGTTCATACAAACAATGTTTAATTAAATATCATAATAATCAAATTGAATCGCCAATGGTCACTGCCACTTATATTTCATAGTACAAAATACGTGTTTGTATAGTACAAACATCAATAATTTAGTTAATTTGAACTAATGAATTGAGTAAATGATGCTAATGTGGTGATATGTGTGGATCATATAGTATGATATGCATTGTATAGTATGATCTAAAAAATAGGATTTGTGAGTGAGGATTAAGGAAGCACTATAAGAGAAAACATGCACATAGAAATGCAATTCATAACAGAAATAAATAATATTAAGAAAAATAAAAATAATTTTATAGTAAAAATAGTACAAGCAATCACGCAAACCTTCAATCACATTCTATCCTAATTTCTCTAAGCATTAATGTCGATCATTCCTAGTTTGGTCCTAAGTGTGTTGAAAGTGTCATAATTGAGGGATTTGGTAAAAATGTCTGCCAATTAATTTTAAGTGTCCACACGGTGTAAATTTATGTCTCTCTTTGCTACATGATCCTTAATAAAATTATGTCTAATGTCAATGTGCTTCATATAGGAATGTTAGATTGAATTCTTTAATGTATAGATTGCATTAGTGTTATCACACATGGTAGAGATAGTGCCTACTGAATGTCCAAGGGTAATAATTTTTTATTTTAGCCATAAGACATGGGCAACATATCTTCCTACAGCTATGTATTCGACTTCAGTAGTAGATATGGCTACAAAATTTTATTTTCTACTAGAACAAAAAACTAAAGATTGTCCTATGAATTGACAAGTTTTAGAAGAGCTTTTCCTGTCTACTCTACACCCAATAAAGTCTGAATCTGAATATCTAATAATTTTAAAAGTGGTGCTATGTCTAGGGTACCATATGCCTAAGTTTTAGGTGCCTATCAGATATCTAAGAATTCTCTTGATAGCTGTCATATAGGATTCTTTTGGATCTGCTTCAAATCTTGAACAAAGATTACACTAAATATAATATATGGTTTACTATCAGTTAAATAAAGTAGTTATCTTATGATTCCTCTATACTGCTATTGCAAATCTAGTTTTGATGATGATAAATATGTTTCTATTATGTTTTGTTTGGCTAACCCGTTTCAGGCACAAAAGATCACGAGCAACTCAAGCAAACTCAAGATCGGGTCCAAGTGTGTCTAAGTGTACTATTTTCTTTTTCTTGAGTCAATTGTAATGTAACTGATCCCCTAGCTAAGTAACCTTGCGCACACACACTCAGGGGGAGAGCTTGAGTGAATTAGAGTTTCTGTTCAAGTTTTTATTCAGATCGTCCTGGATGATAGTCACATCATTTTGGACGATTATGTAAAATATAAACCCTAATTAGGGCGACCAAGTTAAATGTGTCTGATTAAGCAGATTATCCTAGACGATCCCAACATTATCCAGGATGATAGGCTCAAATTAGAAATTCTCAGCCGCCAGAATAAGTTAGGCAAGTTTTTATTTTAAGATATTTGGTCTGAGCATCCCGAACAATACGTGTATCGTCCTGGATAATCCACTACAATTATGCCTAAATTAATCTGGTAATTAAGGAAAGAAATTAATATTTGATTGATACGATCATATCATCCTGGACGATCGTAGGATCATCCTGGACGATCGCAGGATCGTCATGGACGATCATGTTCATCTAGTATGTTTCAGCTGTACGTCTCGAACTGTGCTCAGGACGATTTTGGCACTTTTTGAACTAATCGAATCGGACGATACGCGTATCGTCTTGGACGATCAAGTCATTTTTTGGTCGTCCAGTATAATTTGCTTTGGACAACCCGAACTGTCTTCTGGACGATATTCCTGAATTTACACTAATCATCCCGAATGATTGCAGAATTATACGGGACGATCAGAACAACCTTTTCCACTGATCGTCCAGAAGAGCCAGATCATCCAGGCTGGAACGGCTGATTTTGAACTGATCATACAGGATGATATATAGATCATCCTGGATGATCTAGGCCGACCAGTTGAGATTTAGGGCAAATTTTGAGCCCTCCTATAAAAGATATTTTTCTTCCAATAAGAAAAATCTTTTGCCTCTTTTCTTTCCAGAGAAACCCTAGAGAGAGAGAGTTTGAAGAGAGAGAGAGGATCTTGTGAGGGGGAGTTCGTGAGGGTTAACGAAGGTTGCTCCAAGCAAGGATCAGAGTCGTCTTTTTCGCTCATCGTCTTTCGTCGTGTCGGTGTTCTTTGGGAGAGGATCATCAGCAAGAAGATTCGGGCTTCTCTGCCCGCTTCAGGAGGAAGTAAAATGAGTTCAGGTTCTCTGCCTGCTTCAAGAGGAAGCAAAAGGAGGTTAGGTTCTCTACCTCACCGTGTCGGTGGAAAGGAGGTTTTTGTACATGCTTCTCCACCTTGCTGTGGGAGCAAAAGGAGAGACACTTTGGTTTAGTGCAATACCCGAAGGGGAGGCTCCGGGGAGTGGACGTAGATTAAGTTGACCGAACCACTATAAAATTTTGATGTGTTATTTCTGATTACTTTCTACACTTTAATTTTCTGTGATTTTCTGCTTGGGTAAAAATTGTGTTGAATCTTTTCGTTTGAGTATTTACTTGTTTCTGCTGCATATCATAGAAAAGATTTTCACTGATGCTCTCGAATTTTTAAATAACCAATTCACCCCCCTCTTAGTTAGCCTCGGGACTAGTTCATCAGGGCTTAACATCCCTATCAAACTTTCAAGTGGTATCAGAGCGGGATTCAAAATTTAAGTTTAAAAACTTTTGAATTTGATCCATGGCTAACTTTGGTAATCGTAATATTGCTGAAGGTTATTCAATTACATGACCGCCATTATTTGATAACATACCTTTTGATTTTTGGAAAACTCGCATGTCCACTTTTCTACAATCAATTGATTATCACATGGGGATGCTAGTTAAGGATGGATACGAACCACCTTTTAGGATGATTAACAATATTAAAACTGAACTGTCCTTTACTGATTGGACTTTTGATGATCGTGATTTAGCACAATTGAATGCCAAATGCTTGAATTGTTTTTTCTGTGCTTTAAAATTTGAGGATTATATGTGTGTCTCTACATGTACAACTGGTAAGGAAATCTGGGATAGATTGTGCATCATATATGAAGGTACAATTGAAGTCAAATAGTCTAGATTAAATATTTTGCTTCATGACTATGAACTATTTTGCATGAAACCTACTGAAACCATTTCTGAAATGCATACAAGATTCACTCAAATCGTCACTTCTTTGCATGCCTTAGGTAGAGAACTCACAAACTATGAAAGAGTGAACAAATTACTTAGATGTTTGCCTTCTTCATATGATGCTAAGATAACTGTAATCACTGAATCTAAAGATTTGAATACTTACTCTATTGATAGCTTACTTGGATCACTCATTGCTTACGAGCAAGGGGTGAACCAAAGACATCTTGATGTGGGTGAGAAGAAGAAGGAGAAAATAGCGGCACTGAAGGCCAACGATAGTGATTCTTACTCTTCCGGGTCTGATAGCGATGACATGGCCTTGATTATAAGGCAAATCAAAAGCTTTCTAAGGAAGAAACACAAGAACTTTCAGAAGTGGAACAAGGGTAAGTCCAACAAAAATTTTAAGGGTTCATCTGATACTATTCTGTTTTGAATGCAGGAAGCCTGGACACATTAAGGCTGATGGTCCTACACTTAAAGCTCATCCAAGCTAGGAGAAGGGTGAGGAGAAACACAAGTTCAGAAAGGATAAGAAGTAGATTCAGAAGGCATTCTGGGCAGACTCTGCATCCGACTCCTCTGAAACTGAAGCTGAAGAGGAGGAAACAAATTTGTGTTTGATAGCGGGTGAGCACCCTGGTCAGTCGGACCAGGAAGAGGTATGTGAGCTTACTTACGATTAATTACTTAAAGTTTTTGAAAAAAATTCATGCATCGTATAGGAAGCTTAAGAAAATCCATGCTAGCTTGAAATTGGATTATTTGACTTTGTAAAAAGAGCATGATTCTGTAGTTAAAGATCATTCCACACTTGACAATAATCACATGTCTTTACTTGATGAGTTTGATGAATTGAACAAAAAATATTCTTATTTAGTTACTATGCATGATTCATTGAAAACCACTAATGTCGATTTGGAGAGAGCTTTTAAAGAATTAGATACCATGGCATGTGAAGTGGAGAGTAGCAATGGTGCTTTAAAATTTGAAATTGCAAGTTTAAATAAAGAAAATAAATTTTTGAAAGTGAAAATTAGTGCTTTTGAGAAAAACCAAATACCTCCTACTTTTGCACAGCTTTATGCACCTCCACCTTTTGTAGAATCAGATTTAAAATCATCAAAGCATGTTTCATATAAATCTAGGAAGAGGCACTATCACTCACGTAGATTAGTTAACCCTTTTCCTGGTATTAGATGTTTTTCCTGTGGCATATTAGGACACATCTCCCACACCTGCACTGTTCACCGTAGCCCACATTGGGTGTGGAGGCCCAAACTGCCTGTTTCACAGCACAGCACATATGCTTCGCATTCTTCTTTTCATAAGAAGGAACCCAAACCTATTTGGGTTCCTAAAACTGACATTTGATGATTTTGTAGGTGTGCTCTCACACAAGACCTCATGAGAGCATGTGGTACCTAGACAGCGGATGTTCTAGACACAGGACTGGAGATGCAAATCTGTTCATTTCGCTGGAGGCTGGGGCTGGAGGCAAGGTTACACTTGGAGATAACACCACCAGGAGGGTGGTAGGTTCAGGTATAATTAGTGATTCAAATAGTTTTATGATTGATAATGTTTTGCTTGTAGATGGACTAAAACACAACTTACTAAGCATCAGTTAACTTTGTGACAAAGGATACAGCATCAAATTCCTGCCCACTTGCTGCATTTTAAGCTTAAATGACAAAGTTGTTTTACAGGGACAAAGGATCAACAACGTCTACAAGCTGGATGTAAGTTGCATTAAAGCTGAAAATTCAATTTGCTTAAAAACTGTTGCTGATGAGTCTTGGTTGTGGCATAGGAGATTGTGTCATGCCAGTATAAAAACCCTTAGGAGAGCCACCCAAAAGGACTTAGTTAGAGGTGTGCCCAAGCTTAAGTTCACTATGGACCACCTGTGTGATGCCTGTCAGTTACGGAAGCAAGTCCAGTCCTCGTTTCATTCTGTTAAGGACATTAGCACCTCTAGACCTTTAGAAGTCCTTTACATGGATCTATTTGAACCCATTAGCACTACGAGCTTAGGGGGGAGAGCCTATAGTTTTGTGATTGTAGATGACTACTCGAGGTTCACTTGGATTAAATTCTTGTCACATAAATCTGAGTCATTTGATGAGTTTAAGTCCTTCTCCACTTAGATTCAGAGGTGGTTAGGTTGTGAGATCCTGACTATTCATAGTGATCATGGTGGAGAGTTTGAGAATGTGAAGTTTGGAAGTTTTGTGAGGAACAAGGGATTAGTCATAATTTTTCAGCTCCTAGGACCCATCAACAGAACGGGGTAGCTGAACGGAAGAACAGGACCTTAGTGGAAGCCGCTAGAGCCATGCTTGCTGAGTATTCACTTCCAAAATCCTGAATAGGGTGAATGTGAGATCAAATCTGAACAAAATACCTTATGAGATCTTTAAGGGTAAAACTCCAAACCTGTCCCACCTCCATGTCTTTGGCTGTAAGGTTTTCATTCTAAACAACGGGAAATCATCCTTAGGAAAATTTGAGTCCAAATCTAATGAAGGAGTTTTCTTAGGCTATTCTAGTGTGGGGAAATTCTTTAGGGTGTTCAACAAGAGGACTTTGGTGGTGGAAGAGATAACTCATGTGAGGTTTGATGAATCTGATCCTAAGGTGACTAGAATTAAGGAAGAAGAAGAGGTAGAGGAGATTACCCACGGGGTTGGAAATGTAAATCTAGAGGAAAGGGTAGAACCTCAAACCACACTGCCTAGAGATTAGAGATATTCTTTGAGTCATCCTAAAGAATTGATCTTAGGAGACCCTTCTGAAGGTGTTAGGACTAGGCATGGACTTTGGAAGGAAGTAAACCAATCTGCCTTTATCTCAATGACTGAACCCACCGACATTAATCAATCCCTTTCGATGAGTTTTGGGTCTTAGGTATGTAAGAAGAATTGAATCAATTTGTAAGAAATGATGTTTGGGAGTTAATAGAAAGACCTAGAAATCAAAGTATTGTTGGAACCAAGTGGGTCTTTAAGAATAAGATGAATGATTCTGGTGTGGTGGTTAGGAATAAGGCCAGATTGGTGGCTAAGGGGTACAATCAGATTGAAGGGATTGATTTTAAGGAGACCTTTGCCCCTGTAGCTAGATTGGAAGCCATTAGAGTGCTACTAGCCTTTGCCTGTTATAAGGGATTCAAGCTATTTCAAATGGATGTCAATAGTGCCTTTTTAAATGGGGTAATAAAAGAGGATCTTTTTGTAGAACAACCCCCAGGCTTTGAGAGTTCCCAATATCCAAATCATGTTTACAAATTAAAAAAGGCCTTATATGGATTGAAACAGGCACCTAGAGCTTGGTATGAGAGGCTTAGCACATTTCTGTTAGAAAGAGAGTTTGTTATGGGGAGCGTAGACACCACCCTTTTTCTGAGGAGAATAGGGGATGATTTAATCATTGTCCAGATCTATGTTGATGATATAATTTTTGGATCTTCTGATAAATATTTATGTGATGAGTTTTTGAAAATAATGAGTAAGGAATTTGAGATGAGTATGATAGAGAATTGTCCTACTTTTTGGGGTTTAGCATAAGGTAATTGGATGATGGAACCTTTCTCAATCAATCTAAATACACTAAGAACATTTTAAAGAAATATGAAATGGACAAAGCCAAGCCAATTAACACTTCCATGAGCTCATCTGTTCAGTTAGATAAGGATTCAAGTGGAAAATCTGTTGATCAGAAGAAGTATAGAGGTATAATTGGATCACTGCTTTACCTGACTGCTAGCCGACCTGATATCATGTTTAGTGTGTCTTTGTGCTAGGTTTTAGGCTGATCCTAAAGAGTCTCACCTGACTGCTGTTAAGAGAATTCTTAGATATCTTTTTGGGACCCCAAACCTAGGATTCTGGTACCCTAGGCACAGCACCTCTTTTGAGATTATTGGATATTCAGATTCTGACTTTTTAGGGTGTAGGGTGGATAGAAAAAGCACTTCTGGAACTTATCAATTCATAGGACAGTCTTTAGTCTCCTGGTCCAGTAGAAAATAGAACTCAGTTGCACTTTCCACTGCTGAAGCTGAGTACATTGCCTTAGGGAGTTGTGTGGCCCATGTTCTTTATGTGTGATAATACTAGTGCCATATGCATTTCTAAGAATCCAATCCAACATTCTAGAACCAAACACATTGATATAAGGCATCACTTCATTAGGGACCATGTTACGAAAGGAGATATTGAGCTACATCATGTAGCAACTAAAAATCAGCTAGCTGACATATTCACTAAACCACTGGCCTTTGACTCATTCAGCATTTTGAGGACCAGATTAGGAGTGATTGATATAAATGCTTGATTCTGATGATTGCTGATTTCTGATTTTTGATTTCTCTAGTTTTTATTCTGCTTCCCTTAGTTAGCTGTTTGATTTGATTATTTACTTTCTGTTATTTTTATTCTACTGATTTCTGTTTTAACTTTGGTGTTAGTTTGATTTGAGTATTTCTTTTGATGTAATTGTCTACATGTTGTTATTTACTGGTTCATCTCTGTTATTTACTATTTTATATTTTTCAAAATCTGATCACTGCTCGCTACTTCTGATAAACTGGATTTCTAACTGAGAGTTTTACCTTGTTTTTATTCTGAAGCTGGTAAGCAGTGATTAATTCCACTGAATCTGTTAAAGGGAAGAAACATTGATGATTATTTCTCTTCCTCTAACTCCTTTACTGGTGTATGGTTTCTTTTGGATAAAAATCTTCTTCAAAGTTAAAACATTAGTTTTTGGAATAGAGATTTATTTTATCTTCCTATAGTAATCTACCTCATATGAATAGTATTTTCAAAGTCTTGAGTCATTATTATGATTTTCTAAACTAAGTGATTGCATTTATCATATGATGTATGACTTTTGTTTTATGAATTACTCTTCCTTATTGTGGACAGTCGTCTCCTATGTCTGGAAGATAATTTCACAGCTGAGTCTCTTTAACGATTATGAAAAGAAGAAAGCTTACAAAAGATGCGCAGTGCGCCAAATAAATTGAAAAAGAGGCACAAAATGAGCCCAAAGATGAAAAGATGCGAAATGTCGCCAACTAAAAGATACACAAAGTGTATCAAAAATCAAAAGATGCACAAAGTGCCAAATAAATTGAAAAAGAGGCACAAAATGAGCCCAAACCAAGCTTTCTTCCCTTTCAGATCTTTAAATGTCTTAGAAAAATCTGTGCGTCACTTAATATTTTCAGAAGCTTGAGTTTGAAAATCTTGATTTCTAGTTTATTACTTTGTAATACTATTATATCAGATATTTTTCTGAAATGAGGCTTGAAAGGATCTCTTTTCGAATCTAATTTCTTTTCTTCTGAATTGGATTTTTGTTTTGAAAGAGATTTGCATCTATAAGGTGCCCGAGGTGGAAGTTACGAAAGTCAATTTTTTCAACTTTTTCTGGATTTCAGCACTGTCAATCTTCGTCTTATTGGTTTTTGGATATAAAATTAAGCAAAAAATTCTGATTTTCTAGAGCAGCTTGATAAAAAAAATCGTTGCTTTTGTGTTCTCGTTTCACGTTTTATTTTATTTGGTTTTATTTTTTTTATTTTACTGTTTATGTTTTTGAGATCCTGATCATTCATTTCCATCCTCCATCCTTTTCCTATTTTCTTCACCTCATCCAGGACCATCCCCACATCGTCCTGGACGATCTTCTTCATCCTGGACAATCCATCAATCATCCTCGACGATCCATTCAAATTATCCCCACACTGATCCTACCACTAAGTACACCCATTATTGGTGATCATTCGGACGATACCTATATCATCCTGGACGATATGATAAATCTTTTCCTGATCTAATCGAACGGCTGAGATTGACCCAATTATTGGTCATCATCCAGGATGATCCACCTCATCGTCCTGGATGATCCACATGTCAGCAACTGGATGATTTGAATTCGGCCCATCCGTCACACTTATTGCACATCGTCCCGGACGATCCACCAAATCATCCTGGATGATACTTTTTGTCAGCGGTCATCCGGCCTGACTCCTCGGGATGATCGCCTGTGTCTAATCATTTTGGACGATCTATGATCGTCCTGGATGATCTATGATTGTCCTGGATGATCTATGATCGTCCTGGACAATCAGACCGCCATTTTGACCAATCGTCCAGGCTGTCATAAATGCCCATATCGTTCTGGACGATCCCGCGATCGTACGGGACGATCCAGCCAAATTCTATTTAAACAGCCAATTTCTTAAGGTTTTTTCACACCTCTCCTTCCACTCTCCCTCCCTTCTACTTTCTCATGGCTGGCGGGAAACATTCTAGACAAAAGGGCACGAGTTCCTCGTGGGGGAATGTTGATCCCTGCTTTCCCATTGCAGCCGATCAGGCTACCTTCGAGTGCTATCGTGAGGTGGGGTTCACGCATTCAAAAAAAGTAAACCCCCACACCCTTACTTATCCTATTCTTGATCTTTTCGCACACACCTCCCTCACCTTCATCCTTACCCTAGCCTTTTCATTCAGCCTTGAACTTTTTCAAGTTTTCTTTGCAAATTTGCGCATTTCTGTTGATTATTCCACTCTTCGCTCGTATGTCAATCAACATCCCGTGAATCTCACTACCCAAGACTTTCACAACATTCTTCAACTTTCTATCACTGGCGATAAACTCCACACTCTATAACTGACCCTGACTATGATTGGAGTATCGCCAATCACTTCCTTCGCAATACGAATGCACCCTACCATGACAATGCTTGCACTTCACTTCTTAAGGATGCACGGACCATTCAGCACGTCCTTCATTCCTCCGTCATTCCAAAGGCGGGGGATCAAATTCATATCACCCCGTTACTGTCCTTGACCACATACGACATCTTGGCCCACAGGGAGTTTAATGCCACTGATCTTATTATCTGATACATCGAGCACCTCACCACTATTAGGGATCTGGGTCATAGGTGTCACCCAAATATAGCTTTAGGTCATATCATTGCATATGCCTTAGAAACCAAATATGACCTGTAGTATCCAGTCCCTCCTAATGTCCTTCTTCCTTCTTCACAAATAATTCATTCCACGTCCTACACAGCACCCGACTACATTCTGAGCCCGCCCCGGATGTTGAGGAGGAAGAGGAAGAGGCTATTCTCGTTCCTGCTGCACCAGTTTCACCTGCTCCCCTTCGCATAGCTTCTCCTTTTGACCAGCTGGTGTAGCGCTTTGATCAGTGGGAGGCCAGATTCGACTCCTATATTGCTGCGCAGGAGCAGCGGCACGCTGAGGACCTGCAGTGCTTCACTGACTATGCTGCTCAGCAGTAATAGCAGCATGACCAGGACATTGCCTGGATTGGAGCCCACTTTATAGCCATTCACAGTTACATCAACCCACCACCTCCACCTCCTCCTTCCGATCAGGATCCGCCTCCGTTTTAGTGTTATTTTTTGTAGCTATTTTCTTTTCTGTTTGTACTGTTGTTTCAGTGTTTCTGTTTACCCTCCTTATTTTTTTGATGTCAAAAGGGGGAGTTAGGTTTAGTAGTTTTTGTACTTGTTATGTTTTTATAGTTGTGTTTCCTGTATTGCTTTGGTTGATAAATAAATATTGAAAAAAAATTATTTTTAGATCTCCTAGTTTTTTTTTTCAAACTACTGCATAAATGTTTGCCATCATCAAAAAGGGGGAGATTGTTACAAATCTTGTTTTGATGATGACAAACATGTTTCTATTGTTTTTTGCTTGGCTAACCCGTTTCAGGCAAAAAAGATCACGAGCAACTCAAGCCAACTCAAGATCGGGTCCAAGTGTGTCTAAGTGTACTATTTTCTTTTTCTTGAATTAATTGTAATGTAACTGATCCCCTAGCTAAGTAACCTTACACACACACACACTCAGGGGGAGAGCTTGAATGAATTAGAATTTCTGTTCAAGTTTTTGTTTAGATCGTGTTCGATGACAGTCACATCAACCTGGACAATTATGTAAAAACAGAAACTCTAATTAGGGCGACCAAGTTAAGTGTGTCTGATTAAGCAGATCATCTTGGACGATCCCAACATCGTCTGGGATGATAGGCTCAAATCAGAAAGTCTCAGCCGCCAGAATAAGTTAGGCAAGTTTTTATTTTAAGATTTTGGTCTGATCGTCCCGGACGATACGTGTACCGTCTTGGACGATCCAGTGCAATCATGCCTAAATTAATCTGCTAATTAAGGAAAGCAATTAATATTTGATTGATACAATCATATCATCCTGGATGATCGTAGGATCATCCTGGACGATCGTAGGATCGTCCTGGATGATCATGTTCATCTAGTGTGTTTTAGCTGTACGTCCCGAACTGTGCTCAGGATGATTTTGGCACTTTTTGAACTAATCGTACCGGACGATACGCGTATCGTCTCGACAATCAAGTCATTTTTTGGTCGTCCAGCACAATTTGCTCTGGACGACCCGAGCTGTCTTCTGGATGATATTCCTGAATTTACACTAATCGTCCCGGACGATCGCAGAATCATACGGGACGATTAGAACAACTTTTTCCACTGATCATCCAGAAGAGCCAGATCGTCCAGGCTAGAACAAGTGATTTTGAACTGATCGTATAGGATGATATATAGATCACCCTGGATGATCTAGGCCGACCGGATGATATTTAGGGCAAATTTTGAGCCCTCCTATAAAATATATTTTTCTTCCAACAAGAAAAATCTTTTGCCACTTTCCTTTCTAGAGAAACCCTAGAGAGAGAGAGAGTTTGGGAGAGAGAGAGAGAGGATCTTGTGAGGGGGAGTTCATGAGGGTTCACGAAGGTTGCTCCAAGTAAGGATCAGAGTCGTCTTCTCCTCTCGTCATCTTTCATCGTGTTGGTGTTCTTTGGGAGAGGATCGTCGGCAAGAAGATCCGGGTTCTCTGCCTGCTTCAGGTGGAAGCAAAATGAGTTCAGGTTCTCTTCCTACTTCAGGAGGAAGAAAAAGGAGGTTAGGTTCTGTGCCTCACTGTGTCGGTGGAAAGGAGGTTTTTGTACAGGCTTCTTCGACTTGCTGTGGGAGCAAAAGGAGAGACACTTTGGTTTAGTGCAATACCCGGAGGGGAGGCTCCGGGGAGTGGACGTAGGTCAAGTTGACCGAACCACTATAAAATTCTGGTGTGTTCTTTCCGATTACTTTCTGCACTTTAATTTTCTATGATTATCTGCTTGGGTGAAATTTGTGTTAAATCTTTTCGTTTGAGTATTTACTTATTTCCGCTGCATATCATAGAAAAGATTTTCACTGTTGCTCTCAAATTTTTAAATAACCAATTCACCCCCCCTCTTGGTTAGCCTCGGGACTAGTTCATCAGGGCTTAACATCCCTATCAAACTTTCAACTACTTCTGATCAATTAACTTTCTATCTACATCCTTATCTAGTTGGATGGTTGAGCTCATTGGTGTATTAATACTTTTAAACCTTTTCATATCAAATGTTTTTCAAGATCTCCGTAATATATTTTCTTTGACTAAGGAAGGTACCATCCTCTCTCTGCTTTATACTATAAATCTAAGAAAATAGGTCAACTCTCCCATCATACTCATCTTAAATTTCTTACTCATATTATATAAAAATTCATTGTAAAGGATTTCATTGGTAGACCAAAAAAGTATTTCATTAACATAGATTTGTACTATAAGTATATCACTCCTATTTTCATAAGGAATAAGGTGATGTCTACACTACCCTTAACAAATAATTTATTTAGAAGAAAGGTGCTAAGTATTTCATACCATGCCCAATGTACCTATTTGAACCCATATAAGGTTTTCTTAAGTTTATAGATATAGTTGAGAAATAAGAAAATTTCAAATCCTGGGGGTTATTCTACATAAACATCTTCCTTAATAACCACATTAAAAATGGCACTCTTAACATCCATTTGATATAATTTGAAGCCTCTAAAACATACAAATGCTAGAATAACTCTAAAGACTTATAATTTAGCTACAAAGGTAAAGGTCTTCTCAAAATAAATCCCTTGTATATGATTGTACCCCTTAGTTACTAATCTAGCCTTATTTCTAATCATTGGGTTCTTCTCCACTCTCTAGACAAAGGGTCATAAGGTTCTTCTCTCTCCTAGTTCGATAATCTTTACTCTACAACTAATCTTTACCTCATCATGATCTTCTATTCGAGGCTCAACAAGTATATTTGATTCATCAAATTTACTATGGATCGATTCCTCTAAAACTAAGGTTCTTTTATTGAAGACCCAAAAGGATTTACCTATTGAGAAATATCCTAAGAAGACTCCTTCATCTGCCTTAGAATCAAACTTCCCTAAATGAGTGTTTTCATTCACCAACACAAAACATTTGACACCAAAAACATATATATGGGATAAATTTGGTGTCCTATCCTTAAGTAGTTAATAGTGTGTCTTATTTAGCTTGGACATAATGTTTACTCTATTTAACTCATAACAAGCAATATTTACTACTTTTGCATAAAAATATCTACGAAGGCTATACTCTTCTAACATTTCCCTAATTGCATTTACTAGTGTACTATTTTTTTTCTTTTAGCTATACCATTTTACTATAGGGTCTTAGGGGTATAAATATTATGATCAATCTTAGATTCTTTATAAAATAATTTAAATCATTAATTTTCAAACTCTATATTATGATCATTATGAATTATGAAATCAAACATCCTTAGTTCTTTTGAATCCAAGTGAAGAAAATCTTGAACTTATCAAATGACTCATTCTTATGTGTTAAGAATCTAACCCAAGTGAATCTAGAGAAAACATCTATAATTACAAATCCATACCTCTTACCACCTTGACTGGCTATACTAATGGGCCCAAATATATTTATTTAAAGGATCTCTAGTGGTGTAGTGGTAGTGAGATCCTTAATAAAATGAAATGCTGACCTAGTTTTCTTTCCAAATTAGTAAGCATCACATAGATGATCCTTAGTGAAATCTAACTAAGGAATGCCTAACCTTCCTAAGGGGTTTCATACTAGCATGGCATAGCTAAGAATCATCCATAAAAGTTTTCAAGCAACAAAGATTACTAAAAATATTAAGGTAACTCAAATCATGCATATAAACATTATTAAATCTTTTATCTTCTAAAATGATCTTTGCATTTAAAATAATTGAACACCTATTCGAAAGAAATTTTACATCAAAGCACTAATCATAAAATTAACTAATGCTAATTAAATTATGCTTTAATCCTTCTACTAAAAGTATATTTTCAATAATTAAACCATTAGTTTATCAATTATATTTGAGGCAATAACTTTCTTAGTGGTGTTATCTCCAAAGGTTACCTTACCTCCACTCTTGGCCTCCAGCATGATTAACTGCTTTAAGTTTTATTCATGTGTTTTGAGGAACTATTATCCAGGTACATGCTCTCACTTGACTTCTTATGAGAGCACTACAAAGTTAATCAAATGTTAGATTTGCGAACCCAAGTGAGTTTTGATTCAACCTTAGGCTTCCATGAATGAATGTTATGCATGCTATGATATAATGAACCTTTGAGCTTCCAAACTAGGCATATTCTATGGTGTATAATGCAAGTGCATGTTATGTATCCTAGTGCACAGCAAGAGTAAAACCTGACCCCTGAAAATATATTCACTAATCTATGTGGAGGATAGTGCCTTTTTCAAGAGACTAATGATGCATATTGCATCTTAAGCTGTGGCTTTATGTGTATAAGCATATGTGTGTTTATTATATTGCATTTATTTTCTTATTCAAGTACTCATTTTCACTTTCTCAACACCTATCTCAACTAATAGTTCATGCACCTTATTATCTAACCCTACTGCAAATGTCTTTAGTTTCTAGAATGCTTTTTCTAACTCAATATGCTCATCTTTTAAGGGATTATGTGACTTGGTTAATTCAATATGGTTCTTATTTAAATCATCAAATTCATCTAATAGAGATACATGCCCCCGATATAATGAAGTAAGTTCATATTTATGATTAGCATGCTCTCTAACTAACATGTCTTGCTCATATTTCAAATTAGAAAGTTCCTTTTTAAAACATGCATGCTATTTTTTGAGCTTCCTATAAGAATCATGTATTTGTTCGAAAATTGAAAATACTCATCATAAGATAACTTACATACCTCTTCTTATTCAGAGTAAATAATTGAATCACCGGCCATTAAGCATAAATTTGTTACCTCCTCTTATGCCTCTTGTTTTGATGAGTCTGACGTTGAGTCTACCCTCAAAGCCTTTTGCATCCTTTTCTTTCCCATTTTGGAGTTGAACTTTTCTTCACCCTTTTCCTTATAAGGGTGATTCTTAAGGTTGGGACAATTTGATCTTTGTTGTCCTGGCTTTCTGTACTCAAAACAAATAACATTAGAGGAAACTTACCTTTATTCCCTGCATGGTGATGCTTTTGTTTCTGCCTTAGAAACTTTTGAACTGCTACATCATCAAATATATGTCATCGTTCGCATCATCTCTAGAGCTATTGCTATATGTGCCGTCAAGCTTTAGCATCATAGTTTTTTATATTTTCTTGTCACCTACAACTTGAAGTCTTTGGCTCCTATTTTTCTTATAAACAATGAGAGAGACCATTAAATTTTCAATAAAATATACATTCATGTCTTTGTATTCATAGATTATAGTGAATTTCAAATCAAAATTTTCAAGAAAGCAACATAATATCTTATTAACCTTTTTAGAATAAGATAGTTCCCTTCCTAAATCAACCCAACCTCTAGACCTCTTGCCATCAATCCCAAGTTTGAGTACAATAGAGAGAGAGAGAGGGTCTGGTGCTTTAGCTCCTAGAGGCCTACGAACAGGGAGGCAAGAGGCCAAGATATCATCCTGTGTTTTGCTCGATGCTACCCTCTATTGTAATAACAACCTCTAAACTCGATGTCTATTGAAGTTGCATGTATCTTACTCCTAATAAGTAGATCACACACAGGATAATAGCTGAGAGCAAAAATTTTGGGAGAATTTTAGCCGTTGGATGTAATGCTTGATTTGGAAAATTTGATTGAGCTCAAATTCATTCTAATAGGTTGATTTCGAGCTCAATTTGGCCTGATCGAGTCAATTGGATTGAAATGGATTTAGAATCAAACTAGATTTAAGTTAATTAATTTCCAATTTGATAAATTTTAAACCTAAATCAACATCGATTTGACTTGAATTCAGTTTTATGCAGCCCGACTGAGTTAATCGAGTATAATTGAGGGAAATGCGTGGATATCAAGGTCAATAACATCTCTAATAAATGCTAAAAATATTTGAATATCTTCTTCTCTAAAGCTTATTTACTTTTAGAGTAGAAATCAGATTAGAGAGAATAACCTTAATTCCCCTAAGTACAAAGATCTCACTAATCTGATTGAAAGTCACTTTCTTCTTCAAACAATCAATCTGAGCCCCATACCTACTCATCGAATTGATACCCAAAATGACATCAAACATAAAAAAAATTATAATAAAATCAATCTTTGTCCCTAAATTCTATAAAAAAAATCTACATTATAAAAGTAAACCTTGCTAACTACCATTCAATCTCCCGTAGGTATAACCACAAAAAAGAAAGGAAGCTTTGACATGGAAGGAAAACTAAGAGAAACAAAATACATCTCTAACATAAAGAATGACTAGAACTAGAATGGAATAAAATATAACAAGGAGACGTAAAAATGTAAGTCGTACCTATCACAACATCTTGATACTCAATGTTATACACTAGAAACCTTATCTCAACCAACCCGATAATGACCTGATACCACACAAGTAATACAAAATTTGATCATGGCAAGAAGTAGAGACTAGCCCCAAGATCCTATTGGAGAAGTGTTGAAAAACTAAACTTTTAATTTATATACAACAGAGATCCACTATTGAATATAATATCAAGCAGAACGATATTAAATCTCAAAAATGGTTTTTTTTTATATATAGAATTTGATGTTTATCACCAATAATGCTTGGAAATAAAAAGTATAATAAAATAAAGCTAAGCCTATAAATAGAAAATTAACCAAAAAACTTACGTACAACACAAATTAGAGCCTGATATTAAAACTACTCATCTCAGTCATTACCTTTTCCCTGACCTAAAAAATAAAAGCAAAAGCAGGAGTGAGCTAGCATGACACAGTGGAAATAATAGTCTAAAATTGAAATTAATAACTTAAACCAATAGAACTAAAAATAATGAAATAATCAACTAAAGTACTATATAGAAAGCTAAAATTGAAATAGATACTAAGATTAAATGTATTTAAATAACTACTAAAATTGCTTTAAGACTAACAAAAATATTAATAAACATTTGATAGTAATTATCAAAATGGCTCTTAGGCTCCAATATTTCATATATAACAATTAACGAAATCCCTTCTCACTGTAAACTCAATCTCTTCTCGCCACAAACATAATCCCTTCTTAATAAATACAGCCTCAGGCTCCAAAATTTCATTAAAAAAAAAAAAAAAACTCCTTCTCATTACAAATTTAAATATTGTAATAATAAATATTAAAAATAAAGTGCATTCTGTTGCAAATCTGGTTTTGATGATGACAAACATGTTTCCAGTGTGTTTTGCTTGGCTAATCTGTTTCAGGCACAAAAGACCGCGAGCCACTCAAGCCAACTCAAGATCGGGTCCAAGTGTGTCAAATGTATGATTTTTCCTTTTATTGAGTCAATTGTAATGTAACTGATTCCCTAGCTAAGTAACCTTGCACACACACACTCAGGGGGAGAGATTGAGTGAATTAGAGTTTCTGTTGCAATTTGTTCAGATCGTCCTGGACAATATCCACATCGTCCTGGACGATCCAGTTAAAACAGAAACCCTAATTAGGGCGACTAAGTTAAGAGGGTCTGATTGAGCCGATCGTCCTGGACGATCTACAGATCATACGGGACGATATGCCCAAATCAGAAATTCTCAGCCGCCAGATTAAGTTAGGCAAGTTTTATTTTAAGTATTTTGGTCTGATCGCCCCGGACGATACGTGTATCGACCTGGACGATTCACTACAATCATGCCTAAATTAGTCTGGTAATTAAGGAAAGCAATAAATGTTTAATTGATACGATCACATCGTCCAGGACGATCGCAGGATCGTCCCGGACGATCGTGATCGTCTTGTGCATTTCAGCTGTACGTCCAGAACTATGTACAGGATGATTTGGGGCCTTTTTGAACTAATCATACCGGACGATTACCCTATCGTCCGGGATGATCAAGTCATTTTTTGGTCGTCCAGCACAGATTTCTCTGGACGACCCGAACTATCTTCTGGACGATTTCCTTCAATTTGAACTAATCGTCCCGGACGATCGCAGGATCGTACGGGACGATATGAACAACTTTTTCTACTGATCGTCCAGAAGAGCCTAATCGTCCAGGCTGAAAAAGCTGAATTTGAACTGATCGTACAGGACGATCTACCGATCGTCCTGGACGATCTTGGCCGATAAGTTGAGATTTAGGGCAAATTTTAAGCCCTCCTTTAAAAGAACTTTTTCCAATTTTTAGAAAAATCTTTTGCTGCCTTCCTTCCCTGAGAAATCCTAGAGAGAGAGAGAGTTGGGAGAGAGAGAAGAGATCTTGTGAGGGGGAGTTAGTGAGGGATTCACTAAGGTTGCTCCAAGCACGGATCAGAGTCGTCTTCTCCGCTCGTCGTCTGTCATCTAGTCGGTGTTCTTCCTGGGAGGATCGTTCGCAAGAAGATCCGGGTTCTCTGCCCGCTTCAGGAGGAAGCGAAAGGAGTTCGTGGGTTCTTTGCCCGCTTCAGGTGGAAGCAAAAGGAGTTCGAAGGTTCTCTGCCTGCTTCAGGAGGAAGCGAAAGGAGGTCAGGTTCTCTGCCTCACTGTGTGGTGAAAAGGAGGTGTTTTGTACAGGCTTCTCCGCCTTGCTGTGGGAGCAAAAGGAGAGTCACTTTCGTTTAGTGCAATACCCGGAGGGGAGGCTCCGGGGAGTGGACGTAGGTCAAGTTGACCGAATCACTATAAAATCTGGTTTGCTTTTCTGATTCAGTTTTGCATTTTACTTTTCAATATAAACTGCTTGGGTGAATATCATTGGTTGATCTTTTCGTTATTGTTTACTTGTTTCCGCTGCTAAGTATCGAAAAGATTTTCATAGTTATCGTGAAATTTTTAAATAACCAATTCACCCCCCCTCTTGGTTAGCCTCGGGACTAGTTCACTAGGGCTTAACATCCGTTTCGAACTTTCAAGTGGTATCAGAGCGGGATTCAAAATTTCTGTTTAAAAACTTTTGAATTCGATCCAATGGCTAATTGTAACAATCGTAATACTGCTGAAGGTTATTCTATTACTAGACCACCGTTGTTTGACAACATTCCTTTTGATTTTTGGAAAACACGCATGTCTACTTTTCTGCAATCTATTGATTATCGCATGTGGATGTTAGTTAAGGACGGATACGAACCATCTTTTCGAATGATTAACAATGTGAAAACTGAATTGCCATTTGCTGATTGGACGTTTGATGATCGTGATTTAGCACAGTTGAATGCAAAATGTTTGAACTGTTTCTTTTATACTTTGAAATCTGAAGACTATATGCATTTTTCTACTTGTACAATGGGAAAGGAAATCTGGGATAGGTTATGTATAACATACGAAGGTACAACTGAAGTCAAACAATCTAGGTTAAACATCTTGTTACATGATTACGAACTTTTTCGCATAAAACCTAGTGAGACTATTTCAGAAATATACACAAGGTTCACTCAGATTGTTACCTCTTTGCATGCTTTAGGTAGAGAACTTACCAACTACGAAAGAGTGAACAAGATTCTTAGATGTTTGCCTGCTTCTTATGATGCTAAGATTACTGCTATTACTGAATCCAAAGATTTAAATACTTACTCTATTGACAGCTTACTTGGATCACTCATTGCTTACGAGCAAGGGGTGAACCAAAGGCAACTTGATGCAGGAGAACGCAAGAAAGAGAAGACCGTGGCACTAAAGGCCAAAGATTCAGATGCTAGCACTTCCGGGTCTGATAGCGATGAAGTTGCCTTAATGACAAGGCAATTCAAAAGCTTTCTAAGGAAGAAACATAAGAACTATCAGAAGTGGAACAAGGGTAAGTTCAATAAAAAGTTTAAGGGTTCATCTGAATCGGTTTGTTTTGAATGCAGGAAGCCTGGACACATTAAGGCTGATTGTCCAACACTTAAAGCTCACCCAAGCAAGGAGAAGGGTGAGGAGAAACCAAAAGTTCAGAAAGGACAAGAAGCGGATTCAGAAGGCGTTCTGGGCAGACTCTGCATCCGACTCTTTTGAGACTGAAGCTGAAGAGGAGGAAACAAACTTGTGTCTGATGGCGGATGATCACCCTGGTCAGTCGGACCAGGAAGAGGTATGTGAGCTTACTTACAATCAGTTATTTGAAGTTTCTGAAAAGATTCATACATCGTATAGGAAGCTTAAGAAAACTCATGCTAGTTTGAAACTAGATTATCTGACTTTGCAAAAAGAGCATGAAGTGTTGATTAAGGATCATTCCACCATTGATAGCAATCACATGTCTTTACTAGATGAGTTTGATGAACTGAATAAAAAGCATTCTGATTTAATTATTGAGCATAACTTGTTAAAAACATCGCATGATGAATTAGAACTTGCTTCTAAGAAAGTGAATGATTTAGCATCTGAGTTAGAAAGTATTGAAAGTGCAAAAACATTTGAAATTGGAAGTTTAAATAAACACATTGAGTTTTTGAAAGTGAAAATCAGTGCTTTTGAAAATAACAAAACACCGCCTACTTTTGAACAATTTTATGCACCGCCACCTTTTAAAAATTCTGTTGCAAGTTCATCAAAGAATGTTTCATACACTACTAGGAAGAGGCACTATCACTCGCGACGTTTAGTTAATCCTTTTCCTGGTGTTAGATGTTTTTCATGTGGCATGTTAGGACACATATCACACACTTGTACTGTTCACCGTAGTACACATTGGGTGTGGAGACCCAAACTGCCTGTTGCACAGCACAGCACGTATGCATCGCATTCTTCTTTTCATAAGAAGGAACCCAAACCTGTTTGGGTTCCTAAGACTGACATTTGATGATTTTGTAGGTGTGCTCTCACACAAGACCTCGTGAGAGCATGTGGTACCTGGACAGCGGATGTTCTAGACATATGACTGGAGATGCAAATTAGTTCATTTCGCTGGAGGCCAGAGCTGGAGGCAAGGTTACACTTGGAGATAACACCACCAGGAAGGTGGTAGGCACAGGTATAATTAGTGATTTAAAGAACTTTATGATTGATAATGTTTTGCTTGTAGATGGACTGAAACACAATCTACTGAGCATCAGTCAACTCTGTGACAAGGGATACAGCATCAAATTCCTGCCCACTGGCTGCATTTTAAGCTTAAATGATGAAGTTGTTTTGCAGGGGCAAAGGATCAACAACGTCTACAAGCTGGATGTAAGTAGCATTAAATCTGATAATTCAATTTGCTTAAAAACTGCTGCTGATGAGTCTTGGTTATGGCATAGGAGATTGTGTCATGCCAGTATGAAAACCCTTAGGAGAGTCACCCAAAAGGACTTAGTTAGAGGTGTGCCCAAGCTTAAGTTCACTAAGGATCACCTGTGTGATGCCTGTCAGTTGGGGAAGCAAGTCCAGTCCTCTTTTCACTCAATTAAGGACATTAGCACCTCTAGACCTTTAGAAGTTCTTCATATGGACCTCTTTGGACCCATTAGCACTGCCAGCTTAGGGGGAGAGTCTATGGTTTTGTGATTGTTGATGATTATTCAAGGTTCACTTGGGTTAAGTTTTTGTCACACAAGTCTGAGTCATTTGATGAGTTTAGATCTTTCTCTACTTGGATTCAGAAGAAGTTAGGATGTGAGATTATTACCATCCATAGTGATCACGGAGGGGAGTTTGAAAATGAAAGATTTGGAAGTTTTTGTGAGAACCATGGGATTAGTCACAATTTTTCAGCTCCTAGGACCCCTCAGCAGAACGGGGTAGCTGAAAGGAAGAACAGGACCTTAGTGGAAGCCGCTAGAGCCATGCTTGCCAAGTATTCACTTCCTAAATACTTTTGGGCTGAAGCGGTGAACACTGCCTGTTATGTGCTGAATAGGGTGAATGTGAGAGTCAAACTGAACAAGACACCTTATGAGATCATTAAGGGTAGAACACCAAATCTGTCCCACCTCCATGTCTTTGGCTGTACGGTTTTCATTCTGAACAACGGGAAGTCACCCTTAGGAAAATTTGACCCCAAATCTGATGAAGGAGTGTTCTTAGGATATTCAAGTGTGGGGAAATCCTTTAGGGTGTTCAATAGGAGGACTTTGGTGGTGGAAGAAACAACCCATGTAGTGTTTGATGAATCTGATCCTAAGGAGTCTAGATCTGAAGTAGAAGATGAAGAGATTGTTGAGGTTACCCAAGGAGTTGGAAATACAAATTTGGAGAAAAGGGTAGAACCTCAAACCACACTGCCTAGAGATTGGAGATATTCTTCGAGTCATCCTAAAGAACTGATCTTAGGAGACCCTTCTGAAGGTGTTAGGACTAGGCATGGACTTAGGAAGGAAGTAAACCATTCTGCCTTTATCTCAATGACTGAACCCACCAACATCAATCAAGCCTTGTCGGATGAGTTTTGGATTTTAGCTATGCAGGAAGAATTGAATCAATTTGTAAGTAATGATGTTTGGGAGTTAGTAGAAAGACCTAAAAATCATAGTATTGTGGGAACCAAGTGGGTCTTTAAGAATAAGATGAATGATTCTGGTGTGGTGGTGAGAAATAAGGCAAGATTGGTGGCTAAGGGGTATAATCAGATAGAAGGGATAGATTTTGAGGAAACTTTTGCCCCTGTAGCTAGATTGGAAGCCATTAGAGTGCTACTAGCCTTTGCCTGTTACAAGGGATTTAAGCTGTTTCAAATGGATGTCAAGAGTGCCTTTTTAAATGGGGTAATTAAAGAAGATGTTTTTGTAGAACAACCCCCAGGTTTTGAGAGTTCCCAATATCCAAGTCATGTCTATAAATTAAAAAAGGCCTTATATGGATTGAAACAGGCACCCAGAGCTTGGTATGAGAGGCTTAGCACATTCCTGTTAGAAAGAGAGTTTGTTAAGGGGAGCGTAGACACCACCCTTTTTCTGAGGAGAATAGGAGATGATTTACTCATTGTCCAGATTTATGTTGATGATATAATTTTTGGATCTTCTGATAAATATTTATGTGATGAGTTTTCCAAAATAATGAGTAAGGAGTTTGAGATGAGTATGATGGGAGAATTGTCCTACTTTTTGGGGTTTAGCATAAGGCAAACGGATGATGGAACCTTTCTCAATCAATCAAAATACACTAAGGACATTTTGAAGAAATATGAAATGGATAAAGCCAAGCCAATCAATACTCCCATGCCCTCCTCAGTTCAGTTAGATAAGGATTCAAATGGAAAATCTATTGATCAGAAGAAGTATAGAGGGATAATAGGGTCACTGCTTTACCTGACTGCTAGCCGACCTGATATCATGTTTAGTGTCTGTCTTTGTGCTAGGTTTCAGGCTGATCCTAAAAAGTCCCACCTGACTGCTGTTAAGAGAATTCTTAGATATCTTTTAGGGACCCCAAACCTAGGAATTTGGTACCCTAGGCACAGCACCTCTTTTGAGATCATTGGATATTCTGATTCTGACTTTGCGGGGTGTAGGGTGGATAGGAAGAGTACTTATGGGACTTGTCAATTTATAGGACAGTCGTTAGTCTCCTGGTCCAGTAGAAAACAGAACTCAGTTGCACTTTCCACTGCTGAAGCTGAGTACATTGCCTTAGGAAGTTGTGTGGCCCAAGTTCTTTGGTTGAAGCAGCAAGTCTTGGATTTAGGAGTACCTGTTGGCACAATTTCTGTTCTGTGTGATAATACTAGTGCCATCTGTATCTCTAAGAATCCAATCCAACATTCTAGGACCAAACACATTGACATTAGGCATCACTTCATTAGGGACCATGTTACAAAAGGGGACATTGAGCTACACTACGTAGCAACTGAAAATCAGCTGGCTGACATATTCACTAAACCACTGGCCTTTGACTCATTCAGCATTTTGAGAACCAGATTAGGAGTGATTGATATAAATGCTTGATTCTGATGACTGCTGATTTATGATTGTTATGATTGGTATTCCGATTTCTGTTAGTTAGTTTTTTGTATTCTATTTTTTGATTTCTGTTAGTTAGTTTTTGTATTCTGATTTCTGATTTTTGTTAGTTAGTTTTGGTTTGATTATTTGCTTTTAGTTGATTTTATTTCTTCTGTTGATTTCTGTGTTACCCTTTTTTGTTAGTTTGATTTGAGTATTTACTTTGCTATGATTTTCTACCTGTTTTTATTTATTTACGGGTTCAAATCTTGCACTTACTGTTTTATGCTTTTCAAGATCTGATCACCGCTCACTACTTCTGGTGATCTGAATTTTTGACTGGGAGTTTTTACCTTGTTTTGGTTTGGAAGCTGATAAGCAGTGATTGACTTCGCTGAATCTGTTAAAGGGAAGAAACATTGATAATTATTTCTCTTCCTCTAACTCCTTTACTGGTGTGTAGTTTCTTTTGAATAAAAATCCTTTTCAAAATTAAAATGTTAGTTTTTGAAATAGAGATTATTATTTTTTCCTACAGTAATCTGCCTCATATCAATAGTATTTTTCAAAGTCTTGAGTCATTAGTTTGATTTTCTAAACCAAGTGATTGCGTTTATCATATGTTGTATGGATTTTGTTTTGTGAATCGTTCTTCCTTACTGTGGAGAGTCATCTCCTATGTCTGGAAGATAATCTCACAGCTGAGACTCTTTAATGATTATGAAAAGGAGAAAGCTTACAAAAGATGCGCAGTGCGTTAGATAATTTGAAAAAGAGACATAAAATGAGCCCAAAACTGAAAAGATGTGAAATTGTCAAATTGGATACACAAAGTGTATCAAAAATCAAAAGATGTGCAAAGCGCCAACCAATTTGAAAAAGAGGCACAAAATGAGCCCAACACAAGCTTTCTTTCCTTTCAGATTATTAAATGTCTTAGAAAAATCTGTGCGCCACTTAATATTTTCAAAAGCTTGAGTCTTGAAAATCCTAATTTCTGATTTTTTACTTTGTAACACTATTATATCAGATATTTTTCTGGAACGAGGCTTGAAAGGATTTCTTTTCAAATCTAATGTCTTTTATTCTGAATCGGATTTTTGTGTTGGAAGAGGTTTGCATCGATAAGGTGCCCGGGGTCGGAGTTACGAAAGTTGATTATTTCCAACCTTTTTTGGATTTCAGCACTGTCAATTGTCCTGTCATTGGTTTTTGAATCTAACATCAATATGTTTTATTTTATGTTTTATTTCCGTGTTATGTTTTTTCCCTCCTCCTTTTTGTGATGTCAAAAGGGGGAGTCAGAGTTGTAGTCGTGTCGTGTCTGTTTCTGTTTTCTGTTTCATGTTTTCTATATTGTTTGAGCTGTTAAATGAAAATTAAAAAAAAAAATGTTTGTTTTGTTTGATCTCCTAGTTTACCTTGGTTTTCAGACTACTTTACAAATGTTTGCCATCATCAAAAAGGGGGAGATTGTTGCAAATCTGGTTTTGATGATGACAAACATATTTCCAGTGTGTTTTGCTTGGCTAATCTGTTTCAGGCATAAAAGACCGCGAGCCACTCAAGCCAACTCAAGATCGGGTCCAAGTGTGTCAAATGTATGATTTTTCCTTTTATTGAGTCAATTGTAATGTAACTGATTCCCTAGCTAAGTAACCTTGCACACACACACTCAGGGGGAGAGATTGAGTGAATTAGAGTTTCTGTTGCAATTTGTTCAGATCGTCCTGGACGATATCCACATCGTCCTGGATGATCCAGTTAAAACAGAAACCCTAATTAGGGCGACTAAGTTAAGAGGGTCTGATTGAGCCGATCGTCCTGGACGATCTACGGATCGTACTGGACGATATGCCCAAATCAGAAATTCTCAGCCGCCAGATTAAGTTAGGCAAGTTTTATTTTAAGTATTATGGTCTGATCGTCCCGGACGATACGTGTATCGTCCTGGACAATTCACTACAATCATGCCTAAATTAGTCTGGTAATTAAGGAAAGCAATAAATGTTTAATTGATACGATCACATCATCCAGGACGATTGCAGGATCGTCCCGGACGATCGTGATCGTCTTGTGCATTTCAGCTGTACGTCCAGAACTATGTACAGGACGATTTGTGGCCTTTTTGAACTAATCGTACCGGACGATTACCCTATCGTCCGGGACGATCAAGTCATTTTTTGGTCGTCCAGCACAGATTTCTCTGGACGACCCGAACTGTCTTCTGGACGATTTCCTTCAATTTGAACTAATCGTCCCAGACGATCGCAGGATCGTACGGGACGATATGAACAACTTTTTCTACTGATCGTCCAGAAGAGCCTAATCGTCCAGGCTGAAAAAGCTGAATTTGAACTGATCGTACAGGACGATCTTGGCCGACAAGTTGAGATTTAGGGAAAATTTTAAGCCCTCCTTTAAAAGAACTTTTTCCAATTTTTGGAAAAATCTTTTGCTGCCTTCCTTCCCTGAGAAATCCTAGAGAGAGAGAGAGAGTTGGGAGAGAGAGAAGAGATCTTGTGAGGGGGAGTTAGTGAGGGATTCACTAAGGTTGCTTCAAGCACGGATCAGAGTCGTCTTCTCGGCTCGTCGTCTGTCATCTAGTCGGTGTTCTTTATGGGAGGATCGTTCGCAAGAAGATCCGGGTTCTCTGCCCGCTTCAGGAGGAAGCGAAAGGAGTTCGTGGGTTCTCTGCCCGCTTCAGGTGGAAGCAAAAGGAGTTCGAAGGTTCTCTGCCTGCTTCAGGAGGAAGCAAAAGGAGGTCAGGTTCTCTGCCTCACCGTGTGGTGAAAAGGAGGTGTTTTGTACAGGCTTCTCCGCCTTGCTGTGGGAGCAAAAAGAGAGTCACTTTCGTTTAGTGCAATACCCGGAGGGGAGGCTCCGGGGAGTGGACGTAGGTCAAGTTGACCGAACCACTATAAAATCTGGTTTGCTTTTCTGATTCAGTTTTGCATTTTACTTTTCAATATAAACTGCTTGGGTGAATATCGTTGGTTGATCTTTTCGTTATTGTTTACTTGTTTCCGCTGCTAAGTATCGAAAAGATTTTCATAGTTATCGTGAAATTTTTAAATAACCAATTCACCCCCCCTCTTGGTTAGCCTCGGGACTAGTTCACTAGGGCTTAACATCCCTTTCGAACTTTCACATTCTACACACATGAAGAAATCATAGTATTGGTGTATAATTCTATATGAATGCCCTAATGGCTATCAAATAATTTATCACCCAGTGTTCTACTAATTATCAAAACTATGTTTTTTAAAGTTTATTACATTACCAAAGATTATGTATAACAACATTTTAAATCTTAAACTAAACTAAAGCACAATTCGTAGATGTCAAAATAAATTTTTGAGCTAATAAAATTATAAATTCGATAAAAAAATCTCAAAAACTCCAAATTATTGTAAACTATGATAGGCAAAATGTAACCTACCTCAACCTGAATAACTTTCCTAATTAGGTAAATGATTTAAAAATGATCCAAAGTAATCCAAAATGGAGTTTGTCTTACTATAAAATGCTCTCTTAATCACAAAGAAACTGCTCAAATAGAACATATCAAATGGAATAATTTATTTGGGTATTTTATTATAAGAATTTTTGTTGGAGTCATGATGCACCATAAAAAATTCACAATGTTGAGTTAATTTTGCATTTTTTTGAGAGGATAGGCATGAGAGCGCTAACAAAGCTGGTGTTACTGCCATTTTAGATTTCACAAACATGTATTCAAACCCCTGGAACCCACTTCAAAATACAAGTAGACCATTTCATGCACAGAAATCATTCTTAGACACATATAAGAGAGTTTAAATGCAAAAATTCAATAGACTACCTTACTTCTAGTTAGGTTAGACCAATTAGAATAGTTCTCTAATCATGGAGGTCTGGCAAACTTAATTAAGTGAACCAGCTGGCACTCCTAACCAAGATTGGATGTATGTTAAGGTTATTTTCTTCTTTACCATATTGAGAAGATATTTGGGCCTTCCTGTTTTATAAGGCCAAGATGTAAGTCCCATATTTGAGATCTTCTTTACCATATTAAAAATATGTTTAGGCTTTCTTAATGCCATACTATCAAGCTATAAGTCCTATAATTTTAGTAATTTCACAATACTTTCTCCACTTTTGTGTCAGCTCCCCACATTGAGGGACTACTTAGTTTTTGTCACTCCTATGGTATATTCTCTTCCATATTAAAAAAAAAACATGTGACCTTTCATGGTCACCACTCGACCAAGTTGTAAGTCTTATTTTGGACATTTCCTCACCATATCGAGAAGAAATATGGGCATGTCCAATTACACAGATTGATCTATAAATCCCACTCCTTGAATGTCTTCTTTATTAAATAAAGGATATAATCAAGATTCCACTCCTTAGATGTCTTCTCTACAATAATGAGAAAATGTTTGCATATATCTCATTTCTTCTACCGTATTGAGGAGGTGATCATATTTTTTTTGGGCATTCTCAATCACACAAAATTGAGTTATATTCCCTATCTCTAGTCTTGCCTCTACCACATAGAGAAGATGCCTTTCTATCATAACCATTAGCCTTAGAGCCTAGGTAACTTTATAGCATTGGCATGTACCACCATGTGGTACTATAAGTCCAGTCTATGTTACTCCCTTATTTAGTATTGGACTATAATTCTCATCTATTAGCCTAGGAAAACATCCATATACTTACTATATAAGGTCTCCTTAGATGAGGTAACCTATCATTGTTAACTAGGATCCTTTGGTTAGCACTTGCCTAACTAGGCTAAGGAGATATATAAATCTGAGAAGATGGAATCAAGGGATCTTGACTGAGGGTATCACACCAATTAGGTAGGTTAGTCATCACTTCTAGACTTTTAACCTATTCAAGATTTCACCTTCTTAAACATCAATCATTCTTATCCAACTTGAGCAGAAGCATTAATTTCTTAAACAAGAGTGTTCTTAAGTACAGTTAGGATGTAATTAACCTTAAGAGTTTGCTCATTTGGGAAACCTTTATCCACATAATATAAATAAAACTTTCTTGGAGCCATATACCATGTAAGTAAAATCTATATGTCATAAACTCAATCTAACATCCATTGATCCTCATGGGCCCATATAGTTCATCAATTAAAAAAATAATCACTCCTCTATTATAGTGCCATAGACATCTTTTAAATCCCATAATTATATAGGAGTTATGGAGCAGAAAAAGTTAAGCTTGAGACTAAGTCAAAAAAGTTATAAAAACTATATTATCTAACAACTCATTTTCGAAGGCTTCCAGATATGGAGAAGTAAAGGACAATGGAAGAGAGTAATGAGAGTACAGAAAAGTAGTTAGGTGGTGCCTACTATAAACCTAACAATTATAATTCTAGGATGAAACATCAAGTAGTGGAGGGAATATAAGAGGATAAGGGGTAGTAGGGTGAGGAAAAGGTTCAGTAGGAAGAATCTAAGGAGGTGGTGGGTGTGGAAAATTAAAATGTGCCACATAATTTGGTTTCATTTCTTTAGACAAGTCTATATAGTTAAACATTATACCTACTCAAAAGTCAAATAGATGCTCGACTATTGATTTAATAAGAGAATACATTTTTATGTTCTTATCCAAACACACTATAAGGAATGTTAAACTCATCTCAAAGGATGAAAGGAACATTAACCTATCACTTTAAATATGAAACTAAAGCAATGTATTAAATTATAGATTTCTTTCATAGGATTCTATCCCTATCTTAGAAAGGAACTAAGATAGGTTTATTTTTTTACTAGGTTTTAGACTTCCTATAGAGGAAACCCTTTATAGTTAATTACATCCCAGGATACGCCTTAAGAATACTCTTGATTAAAGTGGAGGGTAGACTTTTCAAATTTATAAAGATTTGATTAAGGATTTGAGTTTGAAAATCTTAAGGATTGATTCAGTTTCAGATTGATCCTTAGAATTTATTTAAGATTTATATAACCTACATGGGAGGAAAATTTAGAGAGATGTTTATACAATCTGGACACATACTTGCCTAGAGTGGGTTACTAGTTAACATCCTAAAAATAATTAATTATATTATAAATATAAGATAGGATGGCTCTATATCTAAGGAAAATGAATTTTAGCTTAGGATTTAATCAGGACTCTTTAATATTCATATGTACCAATCTAGCATAGCATTGACTCAAAGACATCCTAAACTCTAAAATTAATTTTTAGTTAATGCTAAACTTTTAAAATTTTCTAAGTCTGAGTTTTTTAGAAAATTTGACAGCCTAACAACCCTAAACCATAAGAAAAACTAGGGTAACCCTATCACTTAGGCCCCTCATACCTTGTTATTGGCTGGTGTGCTTTAGTTTAATATACATTATAGAAATTTAAAATGCATGAATGTTTACATATCAGGGTAAATGTGTTCATATATATTGTACTACTACCATACTACTCTAGAACTAGCATACATATTCCTGTAAAGTCCTGAACATGCACACTGAAAGAAACCTTTGAAAAGGCTACCCTCTAATATAAATCTACCACCCACATTAATGATCTGCATGAAATTTCAAGTAGTATATGAAAGAAAAATATACAAATAAAACATATATTAATTTATTTTTAATGTAGAATATAAACTAGGGTTACTAAATAATAAGATGGCCAAGAACCACCACAACAGGTTTTTTTTATCTCATTTCGCCTAAGGTAAAAAACTGGCCTAAAAGCTTCAGTCTTAGTTTTTTATTCCTTGAACTCCACTTTAAAGATTAAATGCAATTGTCCTCTGTGCTTTAGCATGGTGATTCAATCATTGAATCCTAAATCATTTATTTAATAATCACCATTGATGGTCACTTGATCAGCTATTCAATCACTAATAATTACCCCATGGTTATTCATGATCTAAGTATTTTAAATTGTAAACTCTTCAATTAATGCTAAACTTTAATCCTAAATCAAAGCAAAATCCAAATCAAGATTAAAACTTTAAACCTTAAAATCTAATATTCAAACCTTGATGTCTACCTAACCATGTTGGATGCCTCCATTTCCATCTAAACCCTAAAATACAAAGAATTTCCCATGCCTTAAAACCTTAAAATATTTTTATCTCATGTCACTAGACATGACATCTTATTGCAAACTATCATGAGAAGCTCTAAAAATTTTCCAAACATGTTTATATTTATAATCATATTGATTTCAACCCTCTTAAACCATTAGTGGGCCATGGTTGACCAAGAAATCCATAAACCCTAAAATTAACCTTTTGAATAACCCTTCATGTCTCAGTCATGCCATGACCCAAGATCACTTCCAATAAACTCTAAATCATAATTAGAGTGGTTTGAATCTAAACCCACACACTGGTTATGCCTAGTTAACAAAGTCAACTTAGGTTGACTAAAGGGCCCCTATAATCCTAGAAATTACATTTCATGCATCTAGACTTCACTGTTGCATAAAATCTTCTACAACAAGTTTTAAATACCATTTGGAATGAGTTGGAACCAACCATAACCCTTGGTTAAACTTGGTTGACCAAACTAGCCCTAAAACTTCTAAAAATTAAATACATACATTTATACCAATCCAAGTTGTTAGAACCCATGGGGATGTTTTATTGGGTCCCTGTGGGTCAGCCAAAAAAGATTCTACCCATGGGCCCACTTAGGCTACATAAATGGCTCGATCTAAGCAAACCTATAGGGATTTTGTTGAGCCAAATTCCAAACCTTGTTAAACTAAATTGCATAAACACTTGCATTAGGTATCTATGGACCCTTTGCACCCAAACTAACAATCTTAGCCAAAGGATTGACTTGGGTTAAGAAATTAAATTGACCCAAACCATTAAAAACCCAAAACTCTTGGGAACATTCATTACCCATCCCAAACTAAATTCATTATATTATTAAATTACATTCTAGAATATTCATTATACTTATCATAATCAGCTCTAGCTATGTTGATAGTTGATGTGGTAAGATTCCTCAAAATAACGTATGTGTAATCATTGGTTTTGTTATAACTTCCTAAAAAATAAACCACATGGGCTCTAACTTCTTGCATGAGTTTTTAAGCTCCTATTAGATAGTCCCCATTTGAAATGGTGGCTTGACAAGTGATGAACTGGTCAGGAATTTAAAGTATTCTTTATTTTCTCTGTCTTATAGATACCCCCTTATTTTTGAATCAAGGGTTGGATCTTTTGATTAAATTACCTCCTTAGAGCTCCCCAAAATCTCCCTAAACCTTCCAAGCCCTAGAATCCATTTGGTGGTGAATCTCAAGGGTGATCAAGAGTGTAATCCTCTAAGTCTTATAAACTTCCAATCCAAGCCTTCTGTAGTGGTATTCAAAGAAGATCAAGAGATGCACCCAATTAATCCAAGGACACCTAAATAAAGTAATTTCATCCACAAATTTGAGGTAAATGTCAAACCCTGGGTCTAGATCTAGGATTTAAAAAGCTTTACTATCCTATGTAATGCCGCCCCAAAACTTCATGGAATAGGGTACAAAATATCCAAGAAATCTTGCCTAAAATTTCACTCAATTTTGTTGAGTAAATATAAATTTTAAATTAATCTTCCAGTTAGTTCATTTTTGAATGGAAGAAGTTGGCACAATTCTAAGTCATCTGATCTTATATGTATCTGATCGGATGACTCTAATCTTGTTAGTTGACATGATCGATCCTATTAAATGGAATAGTGGGATGGACTACTTTTTCATTCGATGTGATCCTAGACATCTATCTAAAATATGAATGATCTAATGGCTTGCACAATCCATTGATGTGGTTAAGTGATTAGACAATGCCATTCAATAGTAACCAAATACCCATCAACGTGTATCACAAGCTTGAGTATGACATGGTAATGCCATGGCAATGAGAAATGCATTAAATGAATTATTTAATTCATTAAATTTACTAAAATTTTAGTAAATCACCATAAATTGCATACTTAAGCAATAATTAGATATAATAGTTTTATGGAACGATCATGAATAGGGCTTTAATTTAAAAATAAAATCAAGTTAGTTTGATGAGTGGGTAAGGAGTAATTTAGCTTTTATTATCCATACATTTTTTATTAAATATTCCTTATATAGTCATCTGATTAAACTCAAACTTGGCTAGGTTATATTAGGGCATGTACTTGACCTACCCTTATTTTTCTAGGCTTCTTTGATGAGTAAATTTGTATGAATTAAATTTTCAAGGGAATGGGTCATTTATTGACCTAGATCTTTGGAAATTTATAAGAAACACTCCATAGAGCATTGGTTCATGATTTTTTATATAGGAATAGATTAGTGTACAAGGGTTAGTTTGCCGCAAATTTTAATGTCATCCATAGTTTAGATCTCCCGAAATAAATTTTTTTTCTAAGTATAGCTACATTTACTTTAGAAATTAATTTAGAACCCTATGAACGATGATTTAAAACTTCTTGAGTTAGTTCTTTGCATCTTAATTGATCTAGGTTTTAAATTTTAAAAAGTTCAAAGTTCATTTAGTCTATCAATTAGTTAACCCTAAATCACATTACATAATTTACCTAGGATTTTTATTATATTGCCTTTACTATAATGCTAACCATGCTAGTGTTCTTTACATGTGCATTTCTAAGTTATATCACTTGGTTTTGTAGATTACGTTTGGTGCAAGTTTTCTATCTTCGAGCTTTTTTTACAGGAAGAGTGTGCTGAAAGCTAATCATTGGATCTTCATATTTTTTGGGTGTTGGGTCTTGGCCACCCTAGAATGTTACTAGGTGTTTTTGTAATTGTGCTTTGAAGGGACCTTATGCTCTTAGATTTTCTTTTTACTTGTTTTGTAGCTCTTCTGAGTAGTAGTGAGGTAATGGTCCCTCTTAAGGACTTTGTAATATCCCTTTTAATTAATGTATAGGCCACATTATGGGTTTTATCCCAAAAAAAGAATTTTTAATAAATCAATAAAAATTCAAAGTAAATAAAAAAATATAAATTAAATTTCAATCAATCAAAAAGAAGATATATATTCAAGGAAAAATAAAAGCCCCATTAGAAACATAAAAAATAATGATTAATATAAAATTAAAGAATAAATATTAAATAATAAAATAAAATAATTAAAAATATAAATAAATTTCCAAATGGTCTCAAACTCTTACAACTATCTTTAGAGGTCACCTCTTAATAATATAAATAATTATTTAACTTATGACCTCTGATGATGACATCAAGTGGTTTGTAAAAATATAAATAGCCTAATTACTTGAATTTTTTAATTCAATTAATTGGGGTGATTTTGTTAAAATTATAAATAAATAAGTAAAATTTAAAAAATTAGAAACTTAATTATAATTAACTCCAAATTAAATCAAAAATTTATTAAATATTAAAAACCATTATGATCTAAAGTAAAATAAAAACAAACTTTGTTCAACTTAATTAATAAAGAAAATTAGAAAAATAAAATAAAATTGAATAAAAAATAAAATAATAAAAATAAAACAAAGTACTCTATGCACCTGATTTGATCACTTAGGGAAAATCAAATGCATTATAACTATGAGCCTAGGATCTTTCAATTGAAAGCTTCAACTTCTAGAAATGATTTGATAAGATTCTTTAAAACCTAAATTATTAAAATACCTTAATAAAATGAAGGCCTCTATACATTAGATTTGATCCCTTATGAAAGGTCAAATGCATTATGAATATAAGCGTATGACTTGCTGATCAATGACTTTTGGTACTTAGGAGTTATTAAGCATTATGTTCTTTAAAACTTAAAATAAATAATTCAACAGCTAAAATATATTCATTAAAATAAATTTTAAATTATAAAACACTAAAATTTAAATTAAAATAAATCTCCTTTGACATAAAATATATTAAAAATAAAATATTAGATAACATTAAATAATAAATAACTTACAACCTAGCCAAACAACAAAGCTTGTTACGTAAATTTTAGATGGTTTGATAGGGCTATTGACTCTACCCTAGGTTGTGCCAATGGTCTGGTTTATTGTGATGCAGATATCTTACTTTGAGGGTGTCTTGTGTATGCTTACTTATTTCCTATACTTTTGATGTCATGATTATATTCCTTGTTGGTGTACGTTGGACTCTTCTAGGTTGTAGTTGATGCATTTGGTTCTGCACACCTGCATTACACTTTTACTTTCTTAATGTATGTATTGCTCTTTTACTTTCCTGCAAAAAGTAGAATGCATCTTGGACCTGATGTAAAAATAAATGTGTAACTATAAATGTAAAGTACTAGATTCTTGTATAGCTAGATTTAGTTGTATAATATTAAGTGTTGTATAGAAAGTAGATTTATTGTAGATATATAAGTTTCTAAAGAAAATGATTCTTCCTTCTTTGAAGATCATTATCTATTGAAATCTTAAAGAAGATCCTAAAGCCTGAATATGAGGACTAAATTAAGCAATCATATTTAAATCTACAATATATAGGAGTAGAAATCCAAGCCTATTGCAGCGGAGCATGGCCACCATAGTTTTCAATAGACACTGGGTTATATTTTTATTTTAAATAAATAAATAAAAGTTTTATTTAAACACTGCTCTTTCATATAATCCTTCATGTTATTTGCATTGTTATCATATGGGTGGTGTATTTGCGTTAGAGGATAGTCTTTTTATGTGTTTATTTTGGTGTGCATGTTCCAGACTTTGTAGGAACATATATGCTAGTTCTGGAATGATATAGTAGTGGGTCCATATACATGAAAAACTTTATCCTAACATGCATACATAAATGTATTTTAAATTTATGCAACATATACTAAACCAAAGGACACAAGCCAATGATAAATTATGAGGGGCCTAGGAGTAGGGGCTACCATTGTTTTTCTTATGATGTAGGGCCATTATGCTACTAGATTTTTCTAAAAAATTTGGACTTAGAAAATTTTAAAAGTTTAGTATAAATTAAATAAAATTTAGAGCATAAGATGCCTTTAAGTCAAAGTTGCGCTAGATGGGAACATTTGCATATTAAAGAGAATGGATTAAATCTTAAACTAAAAATCCTTATCTCCTTAGCTTTAGAGATATCCTATCTTGCATTTGTAATGAAATTGATTACTTCTAAGATGTTGGTTGACATCCAACTCTAGGAAAACTTAAGTCTAGATTGTATGCATATATCTCTAAATTTCCACCTTAGGAAGGTTATTAAAATCTTAAATAAATTCAAAACATCAATCTTGATCTAAATCAGTCCTTAGGATTTTCAAAGTCAAAACATTGATCAAATCTTTATAAGTTTGAAAAGTTTAGTCCCCACTTTAATCAAGAGTATTCTTAAGACTTATCTTGGGATGTAATTAAATATAGATGCTTGCCTCTAGAAGGAGTCTATAAACCAGTACAAAAATAAACCTCATCTTATTTCCTTTCTACTATGGGGGAAGAATTTTGTGAATGCAAACTAGCTTTATACATTAGTTTATACATTCATATTCAAAATGAAAGGTGGATATTCTATTTATCCTTCAAGATGAATTTAATATTTCTTATGTTGAGTTTGGATATGAAAGTAATTTTTTTCTCTTTTTAAATTAATAATCAAGCATCCATTTATCTTTCAAGGAAATAAATGTTATGTTATGCATATTTGACTGAAGAAATGTTATAGCAAATCTTGTGGCACATTTAAACATTTAGTTTATTCACATGATTTTTTGGCAACTCCACTGGGTAGTGACTTCTCTCTTCATCTTTTGCAGAGACTGGACTTTCTAAATATATAAATATTTGATTAAAGATTTGATTTCTTTAAGTATAAATGTCAGTTTAAATTCATTTTCCTAGTCCAAATTCTTTTGTTCTCGATCTAAATATAAATATCTTCAATTAATGCCACTTTAAGCTCATTTTCCTCAATTTAAAGTATTCAGATCGGGTACTGACCTAATTTAAAATTTACTTTAATCAAAATTAAATTCTTCCTAATCAGAAGTCCTTGGACTGGGTCCTTGTTTAAGTCATGATCCACATACCTATCTAAGGCTTTATTTGTGATGGGTCCTTATTTAAATCATGATATAAAATTTTAATTTTTGTACTAAAACTCCATTTTAAGAAGCAATAAAGAAGCCATCCCAAATGAAGCATAAATCATCACCAAACCAAGTTTTAAATCTAAATTTCCTAATATACATAACTAAATTCTACTTTCATTCTTATTTAAACCTATGTTGAAGATTTAGTAAATTGAGCTCAGTATAATATTTAATGTTCTAAATAGCCTACTTAAAACTAGTAAATATTGAAAGTGGTTTAGGATTCTGATCAATTATAGAAAATATGAAGAAAGCTGAATCTTTATTCTCCAATGATGTTAGCATCAATGTAAACTAGGCCCTATCTCTAAGGAATCTCTAATCAAATTTGGTTTGAGATTTTATAAAATTTAGGACTCTTTTACTGGAACTTAACATGAAGTGCTCAAGGCTAAAATTGTTGCAAATCTAGTTTTGATGATGACAAACATGTTTCTAGTGTGTTTTGCTTGGCTAACCCATTTCAGGTACAAAAGATCAAGAGCAACTCAAGCCAACTCAAGATCAAGTCGAAGTGTGTCCAAATGTACTGTTTTCTTTTTCTTGAGTCAATTGTAATGTAATTGATCCCCTAGCTAAGTAACCTTGCACACATACACTCAAGGGGAGAGCTTGAGTGAATTAGAGTTTCTGATCATTTTTTGTTCAGATCATCCTGGATGATATTTACATCGTCCTAGACGATCAAGTAAAAATAGAAACCCTAATTAGGGCGACCAAGTTAAGTGTGTCTGATTAAGCAGATCATCCTGGACGATCCCGACATCGTACGGGACGATATGCTCAAAGCAAAATTCTCGGCAGCCAGATCAAGTTAGGCAAGTTTTTATTTTTAGATATTTGGTCTGATCATCCTGGACGATACGTGTATCATCCTGGATGATCCACTACAGTCATGCCTAAATTAGTCTGGTAATTAAGGAAAGCAATTAATATTTAATTCATACAATTATATCATTCGGGATGATCTGGATTATCTAGTGTGTTTTAGCTGTACATCGAGAGCGATGATCAGGATGATTTTGCCACTATTTGAACTAATCGTACAGGATGATATCCGTATTATCCTGGACTATCAAGTCATTTTTAGGTTGTCCAGCACAAGTTTCTGTGGACGACCAGAGCGGTCTTCTGGACGAAATTCCTCAATTTACACTAATCCTCCCGGACGATCGCAGAATCGTATGGGATGATATGAACAACTTTTTCTTCTGATCGTCCAGAAGAGCCCGATCATCTAGGCTGAAGCAACTGATTTTGAACTGATCGTACAAGATGATCTATCGATCGTCCTGGATGATCTAGGCCGACCAGTTGAGATTTAGGGCAAATTTTGAGCCCTCCTATAAAAGATATTTTTCTTCAAACAAGAAAAATCTTTTTCCACTTTCGTTTCTAGAGAAACTCTAGAGAGAGAGAGTTTGGGAGAGAGAGAGGATCTTGTGAGGGGGAGTTCATGAGGGGTTCATGAAGGTTGCTCCAAGCAAGGATCAGAGTCATCTTCTCCGTTCGTCGTCTTTTATCATGTTGGTGTTCTTTGTGAGAGGATCATTTGCAAGAAGATCCGGTTCTCTGCCCACTTCAGGAGAAAGCAAAATGAGTTTAGGTTCTCTACTTGCTTCAGGAGGAAGCAAAAAGAGTCTGAGGTTCTCTGCCTGCTTTAGGAGGAAGCAAAAGGAGGTTAGGTTCTCTGCCTCACCGTGTCGGTGGAAAAGAGTTTTGTACAGGCTTCTCCACCTTGTTGTGGGAGCAAAAGGAGAGACACTTTGAGTTAGTGCAATACCCGGAGGGGAGGCTCTAGGGAGTGGATGTAGGTCAAGTTGACCGAACCACTATAAAAATCTAGTGTGTTCTTTCTGATTACATTCTGTACTTTAGTTTTTCTGTGATTATCTGCTTGGGTGAAATTTGTGTTTAATCTTTTCGTTTGAGTATTTACTTATTTCTGCTGCATATTATAGAAAAGATTTTCACTGTTGCTCTAGAATTTTTTAAATAACCTATTCACCCCCCTCTTGGTTAGCCTCGGGACTACTTCATCAGGGCTTAACATCCCTATCAAACTTTCAAGTGGTATCAGAGTGGGATTCATAAAATCTAGTTTTTAAAAACTTTTGAATTTGATCCATGGCTAACTTTGGTAATCGTAATACTGCTGAAGGTAATTCAATTACACGACCGCCATTATTTGATAACATTCCTTTTGATTTTTGGAAAACTCGCATGTCCACTTTTCTTCAATCAATTGACTATCGTATGTGGATGCTTGTTAAGGATCGATACGAACCACCATTTAGATTGGTTAACAATGTTAAAACTGAACTACCCTTTACTGATTGGACTTTTGATGATCGAGATTTAGCATAATTGAATGCAAAATGCTTGAATTATTTTTTTTTGTGCTTTAAAATCTGAAGATTACATGCGTGTGTCTACTTGTACGACTGGTAAAGAGATTTGGGATAGATTGTGCATCACTTACAAGTGTACAACTGAAGTCAAACATTCTAGGATAAATATTTTGCTTCATGACTATGAACTTTTTTACATGAAACCTACTGAAACCATTTATGAAATGTATACAAGATTCACTCAAATTGTCATGTCTTTGCATGCCTTAGGAAGAGAACTTAAAAATTACGAAAGAATGAACAAAATCCTTAGATGTTTGCCTTCTTCGTATGATGCTAAGATAACTGCAATCACTGAGTCTAAAGATTTGAATACTTACTCTATTTATAGCTTACTTGGATCACTCATTGCTTACGAGCAAGGGGTAAACCAAAGACAGCTTGATGCAGGTGAGAAGAAGAAGGAGAAAACAGTGGCACTGAAGGCCAACGAGAGTGATACTAATTCTTCCAGGTCTGATAGCAATGACGTTGCCTTAATCACTAGGCAATTCAAAAGCTTTCTAAGGAAGAAACACAAGAACTTTCAGAAGTGGAACAAGGGTAAGTCTAGCAAGAATTTTAAAGGTTCATCTGACACTGTCTGTTTTGAATACAGGAAGCCTTGACACATTAAGGCTGATTGTCCTACACTTAAAGCTCACCCAAGCAAGGAGAAGGGTGAGGAGAAACACAAGTTTAGGAAGGATAAGAAGTGGATTCAGAAGGCGTTCTGGGAAGATTCTGCATCTGACTCTTTCGAGCTGAAGCTGAAGAGGAGGAAATAAATTTATGTCTGATGGCTGATGATTATCCTGGTCAATCTGACCAGGAAGAGGTATGTGAGCTTACTTATGATCAATTACTTGAAATATTTGAAAGAGTTCATGCATCGTATAGGAAGCTTAAGAAAACTCATGTTAGCCTGAAACTAGAATTTTTGAACTTACAAAAAAAGCATGAAATTTTGATTAAAGATCATTCTACTATTTATTACAGTCACATATCTTTACTTGATGAGTTTGATGAATTGAACAAAAAATATTCTGAGCTGACTACTGAGTATGATTTACTGAAAACCACGCATATTGATTTAGAGAAAGCTTTCAAAGAATTAGACAATCTGGCATGTGAAGGGGAGAGTAGCAATGGTTCTTTGAAATTTGAAATTGTAAGTTTAAAGAAAGAAAATGAATTTTTAAAAGTTAAGCTCAATACATTTGAGAAACATGAAACACCTCCCACGTTTGCACAGTTTTATGCACCTCCACCTTTTGTAGAATCTGGTTCAAAATCATCAAAGCATGTTTCATACAAACCTAGGAAGAGGCACTATCACCCATGAAAATTAGTTAACCCTTTTCTTGGTGTTACATGTTTTTCATGTGGCATGCTAGGACACATCTCCCACACTTGCACTGTTCACTGTAGTACATATTGGGTGTGGAGGCCCAAATTGCCTATTTCACAACACAACATCCATGCATTGCATTCTTCTTTTCATAAGAAGGAACCCAAACCTGTTTGGGTTCCTAAAACTGACGTTTTATGATTTTGTAGGTGTGCTCTCACACAAGGCCTCGTGAGAGCATGTGATACCTAGATAGCGGATGTTCTAGACACATGATTAGAGATGCAAATCAGTTCATTTCACTGGAGGCCAGGGCAGGAGGCAAGGTTACATTGGAGATAATACCACCAGGAGGGTGGTAGGCTCAGGTATAATTGGTGATTCAAAGAGTTTTATGATTGACAATATTTTGCTTGTAGATGGACTGAAACATAACTTGCTAAGCATTAGTCAACTCTGTGACAAAGGATACAGCATCAAATTCTTGCCCACTTGCTGCATTTTAAGCTTAAATGACAAAATTATTTTGCAGGGATAGAGGATAAAAAATGTCTACAAGCAGGATGTAAGTTGCATTAAAGCTAAAAATTTAATTTGCTTAAAAATTATTGCTGATGAGTCTTGGTTGTGGCATAGGAGATTGTGTCATGCCTGTATGAAAACCCTTAGAAGAGTCACCCAAAAGGACTTAGTTTGAGGTGTGCCCAAGCTTAAGTTCACTAAGGACCACCTATGTGATGCCTGTCAATTAGGGAAGCAAGTCCAGTCCTCCTTTCACTATGTTAAGGATATTAGCACCTCTAGACCTTTAGAAGTCCTTCATATGGATCTCTTTGGACCCATTAGCACTGCCAGCTTAGGGGGGAGAGTCTATAGGTTTGTGATTGTAGATGACTACTCGAGGTTCACTTGGATTAAATTCTTGTCACATAAATCTGAGTCATTTGATGAATTTAAGTCCTTCTCCACTTGGATTGAGAGGAAGTTAGGGTGTGAGATCTTAACTATTCATAGTGATCATGGTGGAGAGTTTGAAAATGTGAAGTTTGGAAGTTTTTGTGAGGAGCAAGAGAATAGTCATAATTTTTCACGTCCAAGGACCCCTCAGCAGAACGGCGTAGCTGAAAGGAAGAACAGGACCTTAGTGGAAGCCACTAGAGCCATGCTTACTAAGTATTCACTTCCAAAATACTTTTAGGCTGAAGCGGTGAACACTACCTGTTATGTGCTGAATAGGGTGAATGTGAGATCAAATCAGAATAAGACACCTTATGAGATTATTAAGGGTAGAACTCCAAACCTATCCCACCTCCATGTCTTTAACCGTAAGGTTTTCATTCTGAACAACGGGAAATCATCCTTAGGAAAATTTGACCCCAAATCTGATGAAGGAGTGTTCTTAGGCTGTTCTAGTGTGGGGAAATCCTTTAGGGTGTTCAATAAGAGGACTTTGGTGGTGGAAGAGACAACTCATGTGGTGTTTGATGAATATGTTCCTAAGGTGACTAGAGTTGAGGAAGAAGAAGAGGTAGAGGAGATTACCCAAGGGGTTGGAAATGCAAATCTGGAAGAAAGGGTAGAACATCAAACCACACTGCCTAGAGATTGGAGATATTCTTTGAGTCATCCTAAAGAACTGATCTTAGGAGACCCTTCTGAAGGTGTTAGGACTAGACATGGACTTAGGAAGGAAGTAAACCACTCTGCCTTTATCTCAAGGAATAAACCCACCAACATCAATCAAGCCCTTTCGGATGAGTTCTGGATCTTAGCTATGCAAGAAGAATTAAATCAATTTGTAAGGAATGATGTCTGGGAGTTAGTAGAAAGACCTAGAAATCAAAGTATTATGTGAATCATTGGGTCTTTAAGAATAAGATGAATGATTTTGGTGTGGTGGTTAGGAATAAGGCAAGATTGGTGGCTAAGGGGTATAATCAGATTAATGGGATTGATTTTCAGGAGACCTTTACCCATTTTAGCTAGATTGGAAGCCATTAGAGTGCTACAAGCCTTTGCATGTTATAAGGGATTTAAGCTATTTCAAATGGATTTCAAGAGTACCTTTTTAAATGGGGTAATGAAAGAGGATGTTTTTGTAGAATAACCCCAAGGTTTTGAGAGTTTCCAATATCCAAATCATGTTTACAAATTAAAAAAGACCTTATATGGATTAAAACAGGAAACCAGAGCTTGATATGAGAGGCTTAGCACATTTCTGTTAGAAAGAGAGTTTGTTAAGGGAAGCGTAGACACCACCCTTTTTCTGAGGAGAATAAGGGATGATTTACTCATTGTCCAGATCTATGTTGATGATATAATCTTTGGATCTTATGATAAACATTTATGTGATGAGTTTTTTAAAATAATGAGTAAGGAGTTTGAGATGAGTATAATGGGAGAATTATCCTACTTTTTGGGGTTTAGCATAAGGCAATTGGATAATGGAACATTTCTCAATCAATCTAAATACACTAAGGACATTTTAAAGAAATATGAAATAGATAAAGACAAGCCAATCAACACTCCCATGACCTCCTCTGTTCAGTTAGATAAGGATTCAAGTGGAAAATCTATTGATCAGAAGAAGTATAGAGGTATAATTGGATCACTGCTTTACCTGACTGCTAGCCTACCTGATATTATGTTTAGTGATTATCTTTATGCTAGGTTTCAGGCTGATCCTAAAGAGTCCCACCTGACTATTATTAAGAGAATTCTTAGATATCTTTTAGGGACCCCAAACCTAGGAATCTGGAACCCTAAGCATAGCACCTCTTTTGAGATTATTGGATATTCTGATTCTGACTTTACAGGGTGTAGGGTGGATAGAAAGAGTACTTCTGGAACTTGTCAATTCATAGGATAGCCTTTAGTCTCCTGGTCTAGTAGAAAATAGAACTCAATTGCACTTTCCACTACTGAAGCTGAGTACATTGCCTTAGGGAGTTGTGTAGCCCAAGTTCTTTGGTTGAAGCAATAAGTCTTTGTTTTAGGATTACCTGTGGGCACAATTTCTATTCTATGTGATAATACTAGTGCCATCTGCATCTCTAAGAATCCAATCCAACATTTTAGAACCAAACATATTAATATAAGGCATCACTTCATTAGGGACCATATTACAAAAGGGGACATTGAGCTACATTATGTAGCAACTGAAAATCAGCTGGCTGACATATTTACTAAACCACTGTCCTTTGACTCATTCAGCATTTTGAGGACCAGATTAGGTGTGATTGATATAAATGCATGATTTTGATGACTTCTGATTTCTGATGTGTCTATTTTTCATTATGTTTCTGTTAGTTAGTTGTTTGATTTGATTATCCATTTTCTGTTAATTTATATTTGTCTGCTGATTTTCATTTTAGTCTTGTTAGGTTGATTTGAGTATTTATGTTGATGTAATTTTCTACCTATTTTTTTTTACTGGTTCATCTCTTTTATCTACTTTTTTATGCTTTTCAAAATCTGATCACTGCTCGCTACTTTTGATAAACTGGACTTCTGACTAAGAGTTTTACCTTGTTTTTATTTGGAAGCTGGTAAACAGTGATTGATTCCACTGGATCTGTTAAAGGGAAAAAATATTGATGACAGTTTCTCTTCCTCTAACTCCTTTACTGGTGTATTATTTCTTCTGGATAAATATCCCCTTTAAAATTAAAATATTAGTTTTTGAAATAGAGATTTATGTTATCCTCGTACATTAATCTACCTCATATGAATAGTATTTACAAAGTCTTGAGTCATTATTATGATTTTCTAAACCAAGTGATTGCACTTATAATAAGATGTATAGTTTTTTGTTTTGTGAATTACTCTTCCTTATTGTGGAGAGCGTCTCCTATGTCTGGAAGGTAATTTTTACAGCTGAGATCCTTTAACAATTTTGAGAGGGAGAAAGCTTACAAAAGATGCGTAGTGCCCCAAATAAATTGAAAAAGAGGCACAAAATGAGCCCAAAGCTAAAAAGATGCGAAATGTCGCCAAATTAAAAGATACACAAAGTGTATCAAAAATTAAAAGAAGTGTAAAACACCAAACAAATTGAAATAGAGGCACAAAATGAGCCCAAATCAAGTTTTCTTCCCTTTCATATCCCTAAATGTCTTAGAAAAATTCGTGCGCCACTTAATATTTTCAAAAGCTTGTGTTTGAAAATCCTGATTTCTGGTTTATTACTTTGTAATACTATTATATCAGATATTTTTCTGGAATGAGGCTTGAAAGGATCTCTTTTCGAATCTAATTTCTTTTCTTCTGAATTGGATTTTGTCTTGAAAGGGATTTGCATCTATAAGGTGTCCGAGGTGGGAGTTACGAAAGTCGATTTTCTAACTTTATCTGGATTTCAGCACTGTCAATCGTCTTCTTATTGGTTTTTGGATTTAAAATCAAGGGAAAATTCTGATTTACTGGAGCAGTTTGATTCAAAAAAAAATTATTGTATTTTGTGTTCTTGTTTCGAGTTCTATTCACTTTGGTTTTATTGTTTCTATTTTTCTGTTTGGCCTCCTCCTTTTTGTGATGTCAAAAGGGGGAGTCAGTTGTAGTAGTTTTTATTCTTGATTTCAGTTGTAGTAGTTTTTTTGTTCTTATCTTGTGTTGGTTACTTCATGTGCAGTTGTGTTTCTTGTACTATTCTGATTGTTCAATAAAATTTGAAGAAATTTATTTTTTGATCTCCTAGTTCTTTTATTTTTAAACTACTTCATATTTGTTTGCCATCATCAAAAAGGGGGGGATTATTGTAAATGTGGTTTTGATGATGACAAACATGTTTCTAGTGTGTTTTGCTTGGCTAACCCATTTTAGGTATGAAAGATTAAGAGCAACTCAAGCCAACTCAATATCAGGTCCAAGTGTGTCCAAATGTACTGTTTTCTTTTTCTTGAGTCAATTGTAATGTAACTGATCCCCTACCTAAGTAACCTTACACACACATACTCTGGGGGAGAGCTTGAGTGAATTAGAGTTTCTGTTCTTTTTTTGTTCAGATCATCTTGGACGATATTCAGATCATCCTGGACGATCAAGTAAAAATAGAAACCCTAATTAGGGCGACCAAGTTAAGTGTGTCTGATTAAGCAGATCGTCCTGGATTTTCCCGACATTGTACGGGATGATATGCTTAAATCAGAAATTCTCAACTGCCAGATCAAGTTAGGCAAGTTTTTATTTTTAGATATTTGGTCTGATCGTCCTGGACGATACGTGTATCGTCATGGATGATCCAGTACAATCATGCCTAAATTAGTCTGGTAATTAAGAAAAGTAATTAATATTTAATTGATATGATCATATCATCTGGGATGATCTCAAGATCATCCGGAACGATACGGATCGTCTAGTGTGTTTCAGCTGTACGTTCAGAGCGGTCATCAGGATGATTTTGCCACTATTTGAACTAATCGTATCGGACGATATCCATATCGTCCTGGACTATCAAGTCATTTTTAGGTCATCTAGCACAAGTTTCTTTGGATGACCAGAGCGGTCTTCTGGATGAAATTCCTCAATTTACACTAATCATCCCGAACGATCGCAGAATCATACGGGACGATATGAACAACTTTTCCTTCTGATCGTCCAGAAATGCCAGATCGTCCAGGCTGAAGCAGCTGATTTTGAACTGATCGTACATGACAATCTATTGATCGTCCTAGATGATCTAGGCCGACCAGTTGAGATTTAGGGCAAATTTTGAGCCCTCCTATAAAAGATATTTTTCTTCGAACAAGAAAAATCTTTTTCCACTTTCCTTTCCAGAGAAACCCTAGAGAAAGAGAGAGTTTGGGATAGAGAGAGAGGATCTTGTGAGGGGGAGTTCGTGAGGGATTCACGAAGGTTGCTCCAAGCAAGGATCAGAGTCATCTTCTCCACTCATCATCTTTTGTTGTGTTGGTGTTCTTTGTGAGAGGATCATTTGCAAGAAGATTCGGGTATATGCCCGCTTCAGGAGGAAACGAAATGAGTTCAGGTTCTCTGCCTGCTTCAGGAGTAAGTGAAAGGAGTCCGAGGTTCTCTGCCTGCTTCAGGAGGAAGCAAAAGGAGGTTAGGTTCTCTACCTCACCGTGTCGGTGGAAAGGAGTTTTGTACAGGCTTCTCCGCCTTACTGTGGGAGCAAAAGGAGAGACACTTTGAGTTAGTACAATACCCGAAGGGGAGGCTCCAGGGAGTGGATGTAGGTCAACTTGACCGAACCACTATAAAAATCTGGTGTGTTCTTTCTGATTACTTTCTGCACTTTAGTTTTTCTGTGATTATCTGCTTGGGTGAAATTTGTGTTTAATCTTTTCGTTTGAGTATTTACTTATGTTCGCTGCATATTATAGAAAATATTTTCACTGTTGCTCTAGAATTTTTTAAATAACCAATTCACACCCCTCTTGGTTAGCCTCGGGACTAGTTCATCAGGGCTTAACATCCCTATCAAACTTTCAAAAATCACTATTAAGTAATCAACTTTTGAGATCACTATTGAAGGTGGGTCTATAATTGCATCCGTAGTTACTAAATCCTTTGTGTTCTCTCACCTCACCTTCTCCAAGTATACAAGTGACCAGAAGGGTAAATATTTTACCCATCATAAATTCCTTGTATTTGGTAAATTTGAGATTGGTCCATCCTCAGTTGTCCATGAGATGATCAAATCTCAATGAAAGAATAAGAACCGTTGTGTGAGGAGAAGGGCGAAAAGGCCAAACTCATAAAAGAAGCAAGCTTGTTAAACACTATAGCTGAGGTAGCCATAAAGAAATTACTTGAAGTTCCAGTAGAACCCAAAATTGCTAATTCTAAAATCCTACCTAAGGATTTCCTAATGTATGGTGGAAGTCGCTTCCATCATTTGTCTTATGTTGTAAGAGAAGAGAATGTTCTTCAGATAGCAAATTCTCCTCCTCTCGTATTCTATAGAACTCCTATCCTACCTTCCTTGTTTGTAAGGAAGAGGAAGTTTAAAATATTGTTAAATTAATTGATTTGTGAATGTGTAACTAATTATGGAAGGTTAAAAAGTAAATTTCTAAAATCTATGAAAATTGTGATCTCTACCCAGCTGATCTTAATCCTCATAGAGAGAAAATTATTCCCTAGACTACTAAATGAAAAGTACAATTTTAAGGTACAAAGCTTGCAAAGTCAATTGTTATTGCTGATGCTACAAGTGAACCAAAGAAGTCTTTTTTATAAAAAATAAAATCAATTAATGTTCCTGCCAGTGCTCAAAACTATCACTCCAATGAAGTCTTTGCACTTGCTTTGGTGCATTAGCCTGAAGGGGATGTAATTTGATCACTTCAACTACTTCCTGTTAATCAATAAATAAATATCTTATAGTCCCTCATCATATGTTGGTCCATAAAAAGATAAGAGTTCACTGACACCACTTTGATGGTATCTAATCTTCATCCTGCTTTAATATAAAGGAGATAAAATCTATAACTCAGTCGACCTTAATATCACATGGGAAGAAGGTTTTGCAACTTATAATGGTATCCACTTCAACAACAATGGTTTCCACTAAAGGCCGTGTGGCGAAGTAAAAAAAAAGAGAGAATTGTAAAGCTCCAGTGCATTCCACTCCTGTTAAAGTATATATGCCAGTCAACCCACACTACATGGATGGAAGATCGATAGAAGAGATGATGAGCCATCTCAAGTAGAGTATAAAGAAAATTGATGAAGATGAAGTTGTTGACAGGGCTACCAGGGAATTTTATGATGAAAAGATGTTTGGAAATATTCTCATGGTAAAAACTCAAAATAAAAAATGTTAAGGTAATCTAGTAGAAACTTATTTAAGAGAGGAAGATACACCAGATCTGACTTAAAAATTACTAGATTAGTTAAATTTTAAAGATGAGCAGCTTGCTAGAATGGAAAAGAGGGTCGGGGAGTGAATGGCCATCATGGATGTTTTACAAAGTAAAGAAACTCCTTCCTCCAAAGCATAGATAGAATAAGTGCTTATAGAGTCTGCTCAATACTACAATAACCAGAAGGAAATAGTAAAAAAAAATAAAAATAAAACTAAAGTTATAAAGTTAGAGAAAGAGTTTACATTATTAGTAGATATAATCTTGCTAGTAGAGTATCAAGTAAAAGAGGCTTTAACACAATCCTAAGGCACTTCGTCTATATTAAGGGATAGAACTTAACTAGAAGAATATGACTTGGTTCCTTATCCTAAAGGATTTGTGACACCTCTATTCTAAACTTTCATGGTACTGAGGGTCAGGGAGTTAATGTCCATCATGGATGTTTTACAAAGTAAAGAAACTCCTTCCTCCAAAGCATATATAGAATAAGTGCTTCTAGAGTCTGTTCAATACTACAATAACTAGAAGGAAATATTAAAAATAAATAAAAATAAAAGTAAAGTTATAAAGTTAGAGAAAGAGTTTACATTATTATTAGATGTAAGCTAGCTAGTAGAGCATGAAGTAAAACAGGCTTTAAAATAATCCTAAGGCACTTCGTCTATCTTAAGGGATAGAACCTTCCTAGAAGAATATGACTTAGTTCCTTATCCTAAAGGATTTGTGACACCTCTATTCTAAAACTTTCATGGTACTAGAAATCCTAAAAAACATTTAGTACCCTTTTGGGCTAGTTATCGCAATGCAAGAGGCTAGGATGAGTTTTTATTCAAGCAATTTGTTAGTAGTTTATTTGGAGTAGCTTTCTACTGGTATGAAAAATTACAGGCTTTAGAATAATCATAAGGCACTTTGTCTGTATCAAAACTTTAATCTTAGTTTTCAATTCATCAAACTCTATTTCAAAACTTTAAATCCTATTCATCTATGCTTTGCTATAATAATCCAATCATTGAACTCTAAATCATTCATTTAATAATCATCTTTTGATTATCATTTGATCACCTGCTCAATCGTTAATAATCACCTAAGTGATTATCAATGATACGAGTATATTAAAATCAGAAATTCATCAATCATTGATAAACTTCAATCTTGAATCAAATCCAAATTCAAATCAAAGTCATAATCTTAAATTCAAAATTCAATGTCCAAAATTTAACCTAAAACCCTTTGAATTTTTCCTTATTTCAAGAGAATTTTCCATTATTATAAAACCCTATCAAATGACATTGGAATAATTTTTGGTCAGTTGCATATTGATTATGTATGTCCCTAGAGTCTTTCATGTCACTTTGGAAGTATTCATAGCTCTTTAAACCCCAAAACTCAAAGCACATTCAAAACATATAAAACGTTCAATATTTATAGCTCATGCCACTGGACCATGCATCTTATGGATAGTCATCCTAAAAGCTTTCTTAAAACTATTGAACATGTTCCTAATAATTGTCATGCTGACTTGAACTTCATTAAACCCTTGGGGGACCATGGTTGTCCAAGAAAACTCATTAACCCTAAAAAAGCTTTAATCAAATGTTTTATAAACGTCCATATAGATCAAGAAAACTAAACCATAAAACCTCTTCCAATAAACTCCAAATCTCCTTTGGAGTGGGTTGGACCCAAACCTAAGCCTTGGTAAAGCTTGGTTGACCAAGTCAACCATAAGTAACTAAATGAGGAGACCTCAAAGCAAGCATTTCATATAAGGAGACCTCTCCATTGTATGAGATCTTTTCTCAGAAGTTCTAAATGTGATTTGGAATGAGTAGAACCTAACCCCAACCCCTAGTCAATCTTGGTTGACCAAACAAAACTAAAATATTTTTAAACCTAAATGAGATGCTCTAAGTCATGACAAATTGGATGCTCATTGGATCCCTATTGATTAACCCTAGGTGACCCAACCCTTGGGCCCAGTTAGGCTAGCCACATAGCTTGACCCAAGTTTCGAAATGAGGCTCCCCATGAACCATTTCCCTATCTAAGCTGAATTGGTTCAAGCTAGTGGTTGCATTAGGTGCTCCATGACCTAGTGCACCTACCCTGAGCAGCCTAACCCTTAGGATGACTTTAGTCATCCTAGATATGGGTCAACCAATTAGGTTGACCCAAAGTCACTAAAATACCCAAATTTAGCCATATTGCATGTTGATAACTCATCAGGGCTAATTAACCCATGAATTGTGCTTCTGATCCTTCTAGACATTTTACAACCTTAACCCCGACTATGTGATGGTCGAGGTTGACTGCAATCTAATAAATCAATCATGTGGCCCATGGGTTTAGCCCGACTCCCTGACCATGGGTCTCCAAGCCATGAAACTCTTTGGAATTCTTCATAGGGTCAAATTGGATTATCCCAGGCCTAATTATTTGCTTAAGGGGATCAAACCTGGCTGGAATTTTAGTTCACATGCATTTTAAAACACTTATAAATACTCTCAACTTTCTTAAAGATGAGCTTCTTCTCTTGATTTAAAAACCATCTAGGAGTGTTTAGGATTATTTCCCCATATCCTCAATCCCTCTATCTATATTCTTCGGTGAGGTCAAGTGAGCTCCTATGAGTTCCTTCTGGCCAAAACCTAACTTCTTCTCTGATCCTCCTATGGTGCGACCACTTGAAGAGAAACATTATATGGATCCTTTTGAATTCAACAAAAGTAAAACCTTGGCAATTGGAGTAGTAGTTGAGGTATTCCTTCAATCCTTAGCTTGCATATCACATTGGTTGGTCCACTATGAAAGAAATATTCAATCCAATGGGATTTGACTGTTAGAATTAATGTTCTTGAGTAGATTAAGCTCCTTGATAAATCTGAGTAAGATTTGTCAAGCAGATTTCATGGATCTTGCCCAAAACCCCTCATATATGAGAAGAATTTTGGGTGGTTAAAGATGAAATTAGAGCCATTGATCCTAATCGATGCTTCAAATAAATCTATTTCTGATCCCACGGTTCCATCCTATTTAAATCATAACCATTTGATCTTTGATCTAACAACAAAGGTTAATATCATGTGAAACTGTTAGCATGGCAATCATTATCTGACTAATCTTTATGCATCATGTGTAAGACTCAGTGAATATGTAATTGGAGTTAATAAAATCATGAAAATTCATGTGATCTTTAAAAATTCATAACTCTTCACATAATCAGCCAAATAGGGTATTCTTTGGTACATTAGATTTGTATTGAGGAGCACTATAAAACCACTATAGTTTGAGATTAAAATTGATAATCAGTTTAAAGTGATTTAGTGAATACTCTTTAGGGTATTCTTAAAACTATTTATAAAATATGATTCACCATGGCTTAAAACATATGGGGAATAATCATGGACATGTTCTTGACATATTCAAAATTCTTCACCTTTGTTTGAGGTAATTAAAGGATTCAATTAGCCAATTTAAATTCATGGGTCAGAAATTGGCCTGTGGATTCAAATTTTGCTAAATACAAATCCATTGGGAATTAGGTTAGAATTTTATATGGTGTGTTATCTCACTATTTAAGGCTTAGATTGCCACTAATTTTGCCCCAATCCAATAGTTAGATCTCTTTAAATAAATTTCCAAATATATAGATAAATTTACTTTTGAATTGATTAAAACCATAGAAGGGCTCTAATGGTCTTCAAACTTCAAAGGATTTTACCTCAAGTTTTGGTAAACTTGTGATTTAAATTTCTAGAAGATTGGAGATTTTTTGGTTTGTCAACAAGGGAAACCAGAATAACCTCACATAAATGACCTAAAATTTTTCTTTTAATCATATTAAGTGTCATAATGCTCAAAATTAAATGCTCTTTTATGATAAAATAAAAGCCCCATCAAAATCTTAAAAAGTAAAAAGTAATTAATAAAATCCCATTATTAATTAATTAATTAATTAAAAATATAAATAAAATTTCTAAATAATGTTAAAAACCTAAAATCATCTTTAAAAGTCATCATTAATCTCTGGTGAAGATTTCAAGAAGTTTGAAGTTGATTTAGTGCATAAACTAAAAATACCCTAATTAATCCATTAATTAATTAATTAACTACCTAAATTTGTAAAAATCCTAACTAACTAAATAATTATACTAAAAATACAAACTCAATTGAATTGAACATAAACTTAAATCTAATAATTAGAAACATTCAAAATGTCAAATAAATTAAAAAGTCAAACCTTTTGAGTAAAGATAATTAAATATTAAAGAAATTTATTTTAATTTTAAAAAATCCGTAATAAATCTATCAAACAAATTAAAATTAGAGGAATAATAATCAAAATTAAAAATAATAGTAAGTTTATATTATTTGGAAACTTGAGCACGCAGGGCTACTGGCCCGAAGGAAGATGAAATAGGCCTTACGGCTTTGGTTTAAAAATGACAATTATCACTTACCTAAATAATCAATAATAGATAATTAATAATATGAAGCTTTCATACCTTATATTAGATTCCATTTGGAGGACAAGAGTGTATTGAATTTATAAAGCTTAAGGATTAAAATTGCTAATCAAAATGGACTTTAAATAACTAATCATTAATGAACTTCAACATTCAAAATTTGTTTTAAATAAATCTCATAACATTAAAGAATTAAAACTTGAATTCAAAATAAATATCCGTTGACCTGAAACAAACCAAAATAAAATGATAAATTAATTTAAATAATAATAAATTTAGGATTTATCAAAACCACACAACTTCACCTAGGTTAGTTTTTTATCTCATAAAAGTGAATCATTTGAGGAGTTTAGAACATTCTCCCCTTGGATTTAATGAAAATTAGGATATGAGATCTCTACTATCCATTGTGATTATGGTAGAGAATTTAAAAATGATAGGTTTAAATTTTTCTATAAGGATTTAGGAATTGAACATAACTTTGCTGTCCCTTGGACCCCTTAACAGAATGTGATAGCTAAAAGGAGAAATAGAACTTTAATGGATGCTGTTAGGGCTATATAATGTTTTAAATAGAGTGAATGTTAGATCAAAATTAAATAAGACACCTTATGATTTGCTTAAGGGCAGGACTAAATCGTTCCCATCTTCATGTCTTTAGTTGTAAATGCTTTATCCTTATCAATGGGAAATCTCCTTTAAGATAGTTTGATCCTTAGTCTAATGAAGGAGTCCTATTAGGTTATTCCTATATTAGTAAGGTCTATAAGATCAAAAATAAGAGGACCTTAGTTGTAATGGAGTCCACCCATGTTATATTTAATGAATCTGATAAATCTGGAGAGCCTAGGTTAGAAGATGAAGAAGATGTAGAGGTTACCTAAGGAGTAGAATCTATTGACCTAGGAGATAGAGAAGAACCTCACGAGCCATTACCTAGAGAATGGAGATACTCATATAGTCATGCTACGGATCTTTTCTTAGGAGATTATTCTGTAGGAGTTAGAACTAGGCATGGACTTTGGAAGGAGGTTAGAAATTTTGCATTCATTTCTATGATAGAACCCATAAATATATATAGACCAAGACTTATTTGATGAATTATATATCCTAACTATTCAAGAAGAGTTAAAATAATTTGTTCAGAATGATGTATGAGAGTTGGTTAGTAGACCTAAGGATAAGAGTATAGTAGGTACTAAGTGGGTATTCAAAAATAAAATGAATTATTCTAGAGTTGTGGTCAGAAATAAGGCTAGGATAGTGGCTAAAGAGTATAATCAAATTGAAGGTATTAATTTTGAGGATACATTTGCCTCTATAGCTAGATAGGAAGCCATTAGATTTCTATTAGCTTTTTCATCCTTCAGACGGCTTCAAATTATATCAGATGGATGTTAAAAGTGCCTTTGTAGATAGGTTATTAAGGAAGATGTATATAGATAGATAGATATATATATATATAATTATAATTATGGAAGGTGCTAAAAAATAAATACTCCAATGAGCTCAACCATTCAACTTGACAAAGATGTAAGTGGAAAATTAGCAGATCAAAAAAAGTATAGGGGGATAATTCGATCACTTTTGTATTTGACTACTAGCAGACCAGATATAATGCTTAGTGTTTATTTATATGCTAGATTTCAAGCCAATCCTGAAGAACCCCATATAACTGTAGCTAAAAGAATTCTTAGATACCTTATAGGCACCCAAAACTTAGGTATCTGGTATCCTGGACATAGCAATTCATTTTAAATTATAGGATATTAAGACTTAGACTATTACGGTGTAGAATAGATAGAAAAACTACTTCTAGAATTTGTCAATTCATAAGTCAATCATTAGTTTCCTGGTCTAGTAAAAAATAAAATTCAGTAGTCTTATCCACTACTAAGGCAGAATACGTAGCTGTAGGTATTTGTATTACTCAAGTATTATGGCTAAAGCAACAGATCCCTGACCTTGGACTCTATATAAGCACTATCCCAATCATGAGTAACAACAGTAGTGCTATTTATATTTATGAAAATTTAATTTGACACTCCCATATGAAGCACATAGATATTAGACATTACCTCATTAGATATCATATAGCCAAGGGAGATATAGAACTACATCATGTATCTTCTAAAAATCAACTGGTAGATGTTTTTATAAAACCTCTTAGCTATGAGATTTCCAGTATAATTATGATTAAACTAGGTGTTATCAATATCAATGCTTAGGGATAATGAGGTATGAATATAAAAGTAATCAATGTGTGTTTATTTACTTATGTTATTTTTTTCCTTTATTGATTATTTGTATTTAGTCACATTGTACTATATGATCTTAAAAACCCTTCACATCACCAGTACACAGTACATTCAATGACTCTTATTTAACAGTTATTAGTGATCGTACCGTACGAATACCTACTATGTTCGATATGATACAAGTGGCACACACCATTGGACAAATTCAATTTGGCTGGTATAATATTTAATAACCTATCATATTGTATAAACACTTGTTATTCCTTACGATTGATTAGTCAAAGATCATATAGGTTGACTCCTTGGGATGATCAAATTAACAAAGATCATCCAGTATGATTTTGATCATGCTGTAAGATTTTACCAAACTTTTCGACTAATCGAACTAGATGAATTAACCTCTTTTGATCATACTGTATGATCTATATCATACTATTTGATCTTCCCGAAATCTATTTAAGGAGAGATAATTCAAGTTTTTCATTCCCACCTTTCATCCTTCTCAATCTTCACCTCTTCAATCCTAATCCTTCTTCTTTCAAATGGCCAAAGGAACACATTCTAGGACTATTGTAGCTTGCTCTTCTAGACATTCTTCAGATCTTTAATTTCACAAGTTGCTGACAAAGAAACCTACCATAGGTACAAAGCTGTAGGGATAACTCCATTAAAAGTTATCAATCAGGAAGCTCTAACTTCTAGGTATTAAACCTCCTTGCTGGCTCCACACTCCACTTTATTCTACCCTTAGCTTTCCCTTTCATATCTGAATTGCTTTGTGGGTTCTTTGCCAATCTTAGAGTTAATAGTGAGGGCACAACACTTAAATCTTTTATTTGTAGAAAACCTATAAAGATTTTGATCAAATCCTATATCATTCTACTTTTGGCCTCAAATCTCACTCTATAGCCTCTATCCCTTACTATGATTGGACCCAAGAAAACATTACCCTCAAGGATACTATACTAAATAATCGTGCTCTGTTAGTCTACACCCTTGTTCAAGATGCATGTATAATTCAGCATATCCTTTGAAACACAATCATTCTTAAAGCAAGCAATAGGGTCAACAATACACCCGTTCTATCCCTCATCACATATTTCATTATTACTAAAACAGAGCTCTCTATAACCAATCTGATTATCTGCTACATTAAAAACTTGAGAAGTATTAGAGATCCCAGGAATAAATATAAGTAAAATTGAACACTAGGACAACTCATAGCCTTTATAATGGAATCAAAATATAACCTCTAATATCCAGCACCAATGAATCACCTCCCAGTCTTCTACTCTAATAGCTCTTTTCACATGCTCCATAGTAATAGATGTCACCATGGTCATTATGTGGTGGATCCTGAGCCAAACGAGGTAGGGGAGTTCTAGCACCAGCTCCATCACCAACTCCTACTCACCACTCATAGGACTTTGCCTCAATAGTGGAGTGCCTAAACCTCCTTAAGCTACAATCACATACATAGTTTTAGGATTCTACTAAGAATTGGCATTGGCTTTAGCAATAGTTTTAGGAGGTTCATCCTAAGGTGCATGAATAACAACACCAGGAGATCTAGCAGATGTATTAGCGATAGCATGACCTACTCTAACAACACCACCAGTAGATTAGCATCAACATGAGGAAGATTGAGACTGGTTTAGTGACCAAACTTTTTACCTTCACTAGTATTTCCAGCCACCACCATAACCACCACTTGATCAAGGTCCTTCCTACTTTTGAGGGATATGTGTTCTATGGTAGTTGTCCTTTTATATTATTTTGATTTTATTATCTTTTTTCTTTATCTTGTTGAATTTATTTTTTCTTCTTTTGAGTGATGTCAAAATGGGTAGTTGAATATTGGTAAAATGTATACTTGCTATGTTTAGTTCATTTTTTTCTATATTTTATCTTATGCTTGGTGTTTTTATATAAGTAAAATTATTAAAAAAAAACTCTCCCTATTTTTATAAGAACTCAATTAGTTAGGGGGAGATTTGGAGATAATAAAATTAACCTAAAAATTCAACCAACAATATTTTCCATCAATAAAAGGTGAGATATTACTTTAATTTAGGATCCCAAGATTATGATTTTAATGAAAACAAATATTATTGGATTTCTACTTTGTTTCTCCTAATATTATTATTGGATATTTGTTTTGTGCACACTAACATTGTAGTTTCATTGTACATCATACAAAAGAATCGACTCAAGTCTAGTCAGAATAAGATTGATGTTTTTGTAAGAGTTTGTATTTTAATTTATTTATTTTTATATTCCTTGATTGAAAAGTCCTGTAAAAGATGTAAGCCAGCTTAGCAACCATGCACACACACCAGGGAGAAAAAATAAGTGTTATAACTTGTATGAAGATCATCTAGTATGATCTGGATCAACTATATGATCTGAGTAAACCAGGGATTAATTAAAATAATCTAAATTCATATTAATTTTACTATAACATCCAAGTCATACAAGATTATTAGTATAACTCAAAAATCTTACCGCCAATCACAAATTAGGTTGTATTTTAAAATTTAAAAATTAAACTAATCATACTGTATGATTATCATCATACTATACAATGTCATTAAATCTTGCCTAATCTAATCCTATAATTAGGAAATCTAATCAAAATTAATTGATATTTCATATCGTAATATACAATGACCTGCCTCTTACAGTATGACCCAATTCACTCCAAGGATGATATTTAATGACCACCGATTATACTTGATGAAATCATATTCGATTGAACTTATCATACTATAAGACCATTGATATCATACATGATGATCAGTTCAAGTGTTTAAAATAATCGTACAGAATCCTGTTCATCATGCTATTCTAAAGAATGAACTAAAATAATCATATTATACCCATCACCTATCATATGGTTGTTGTAAAATTTGGACCTCGGTCTTGTGATTTTAATGATGATAAATATTATTATTTTTCTACCATGTTTCCCCCTATTATTATTATTAGATGTTTATTTTTGTGCTATAATATTTCAAGTCCACCGTACATTGCAAAGTGACCAACTCAAGATTAGGTAGAAACGGTTTATATTTTGTCAAGAGTCTTTATTTTTTATTTACTTAATTTGTTTAATATTTGTTGAGTCCAACTCTTATTAAAGGTGGATGCTAAACTTCATGATCGTGCACACACATGTTGGAGTCAAAAAATAATTTTTACACTTTTTAATGAATTGTACAGTATGATCAGATGCTTATGACATAAAACAGCTAATTTTTCAATTAATTTCTTTGAACCAATAATACTATATGATTAAGATTGTACTGTATAATCTATTCAAAATGGAAACCCTAGTAGCAATAAAAATTATGTAAGTTTTTACATTTTGATTTCTGAACTAATCATGCTGTATGATCCCATTTATATAGTATGGTATTTAAAAACTTAAATTAATCCTCTTGATTAAACAATCAAAAAAGGTTTAATAAATATGGTAAATCATACTGGATGATCTATAGAGACAAAATCTAATCATCCAGGATATCGTGCAGGATGAAAACTTGATTTTGAACTAATTGTACACTATGATGCCAATTACACTGGCCAATTTATAGAGATGACTTCCAATGATCCTAGTGATTGTCCTGTATAAACAAATGGAATTGGAACTAATCAGATTGTATGACCTTTAGATCGTATTGTACGATCAGTACATATAAATTGAAGAGTTCATCCTACTACTATTCCATCATATTGAACGAACGCAATTTTTGAACTAATCTTATTATATGATCACTGATCATATTATACAAATAGTGATCACCAAATTAAAAACTAGGATTTTTTTGAAGCCTTGTGAAAGTTTGATGTAGGATGTTAAGCCTAAGTAAATTATCCCTAGCCACACCAATTGGGGGGGGGGGGGGGAGGTGAATTGGGAGTTTTACAAAACCTATTACCCACTTTTAAAATAAAAATTATATTTCTTTCGCACTTTTATTAATTAGGAAGAGCAAGAAAATTATTACCTGATATAGAAGTAAATAGACTTATCAAAGATTACAATGATGATGATAAAAGTCTAATCAACACAAAAAATAGCTATCATAGATTTCTACCAAGAAAATATCACATAAATTAAATGTGAAAAAGTAAAGTGCAAAAATAAGAAATCAAAATATGCACACTAGAATTTTATAGTTGTTCGATAAAATAAAGACCTACGTCCACTCCCCGGAGTCCTCCTCTCTGAGTATTACACTAAACCTTTAATGTCTCTCCTTTAGCCCCTACAGCTAAATGGAGAAGCCTTTACAATCTTTTCACCAACCTAATGCAGCAGAGAACCTTGGCCTCCTTTTTCATCCTCCTATCGATGGCGAAGAATCACGATATCCTTTTTCACTCTCCTGGTGAAGGCAGAGAACCCGACCTTCTTTTTGACTCTCCTGGAGATGGCAGAGAATCACAATTATCTTTGAGCTTAAGAACTTCTTCCCAAAGCAACCCAAGAAATTTAGATAGACATCTAGAGGAAATAAGGAAAGACACTTTCTTGGAGCAACCATGTGAGCCCCTCACACTACTTCTCCCTCACATATAAGCTCTCCCTTTCTTCTTCCCAATACACTCTTAGATCCCTTATGCTCTCTCTCGAGAACATTCAGTAGTCAAATACTTGAAACAAGTCTAATTAGAGAGATTAAATTCAAGGCCTTATAAAAAAGCCCAAGAATTCAATTCTGGCAACTCTAATTGTACAGTTTAATCCAAGGTCATATGGTACGATTAGTTCAAATAATCATATTAGTATTGTATAAAGAATAAGGTGCTATACGACTGGTTAAATATGTTGTGTTGATCATCCAGTTCAATTTGATAATCATCCAGTATGATTACTTTGAGTAACTTGGATTATCATCCCATACGTTTGAAGATTATAAAATATCACCCCATGCAAAGATCAGGTCGTACAATATGATTGGGTCCAATCATCATGTATGATCTGACTAGTTCAATTAATCCAAAATTGTTCCTTAATTATAGGATTAAATTAGGTAAGATTTACCTATCTTACGGTATGATTAGTTTAAATTTTGAATATCAAAATGTTGTCTAAATTATGATTAGCGGCTGAGATTTTGATTTTAATTGATTATCTAGTATAATCTGGATGTACTATATGATTAGTTCAAATGGCTTTAATTATCATAATTAGCCATTTTGATTATTTTTTGATTAGCTGATCGTACATATTGATATGTATCATACAGTTTGATTAGTTCAAAAAACTAAACATTGAATTTTGTCACTATCTCACTCCCCTTAAGTGTGTGTGTGCATGGTCCCTAAGTTTAGAATCCACCAAATACATAATTTGACTTAAGAAATATAGAAATAAGAAAAGGTAAAATTACAGACTCTTCTAGACATAACCCTTTTCTACCTAGTCTTGAGCTAATCAATTTTGCATAATGTATGGTGGACCTAAAATATTAGTGCACAAGGAAAAAGTAGATATGCAATAATAATAATTAACAAGAGATAGCATAGTAAAGAATTTCATAATGTTTGTTATCATCAAAATCACAGGACTTGGGTCCAGATTTGTAACAATCCCCCTCTTTTTAATGATGGCAAATATTATTGGTAAATAACTTCATTTTATTTTTGCTATGTCCTAAGCTCCCCCTAACTAATTGAATTTTTGAAAATAAGGAGATTATGTGTTTTTTTATTTTCATTTTAAATATTTTATTATATATATATATATATATATATATATATATATATATATATATATATATATATATATATATATATATATATATATATATATATATATATATATATATATATATATATAATGGAACACAAAAAAATGAGCAGGAAATAAAAGCATAATAAAACATGAGAAGGAAAATAAATGCAAAACTAGCAATCATAACAGAATAGTAGGTTCAGACAACCAATAACATGCTACTCTCTGTTTTGATATCAATAAAAAAAAAAGAGGAAACAACTAAACAAAAATACCAAAACACAACAGATAGCACAAAATAAAAACATAAAAATAATACAGACACAAGATAAAAATAGAAAACTAACTAAAAATGTGAATGTCCTTGATCAGGTGGAGGGGGTGATGGTGGTTGGAAGTACCAGCACCTATTCAATAGCTCTCCAAATCAAGCCATATTATTTCATGTTGCTGATGCTGCTCTGCTATGCAGTTATCAAATTAAGTCTCCCACTAATTAAATCTTTGAATCAGTATATCATACTTAGAGGGCTACTGAATAGTTGTTGGTAGTAGTGCTCATCCTCCCTCGGCTTCCTCTTACTCAGGGTCATCATAGTGAATATTTTTGTGATAAGCGTTATAAAGAATGTGGAAGGAACTATTTGAGTAGAAAATTAGAAGGTGGTCTAGCTGTGCAGGGAATTAGAAATTGTATTTAGATTTAAGAATAAAGGAAATGATGTGACCTAAGGCAAGATTTGGCTTTATTTAATTCTAGGATCTCAAATATAGGTAAAATTTTCAAGGTATCAAATAGTTAAATCAGTTTCATTGAAATCAATCTTAGCCATTATGAAATATATGGTAAGGGATAGAAGAGGGGTAATATTTATTTGATACCCAACTTTTAGAATGATTACGTTCTGAAGGATATGTTGTACGATTCAAGCATCATGAACTAAGCTATTTACATGTGGAATGAGGTAGTTGATAGGAAATTCCCTAAGGGTAGTTTTAGTAAGGGTCAAATCATAGTTTGGGTTAGAAGCTAAAAGGTGAATTTTCTCACCAGTGCTAAAGAGGTGTAGGAATTTATCAAAGTCTTGGTAAGTAATTTCAGCATGCCTTCTATTGACATATGATTGGAGGGAAGTGTCATCATTGCGGATTCTAAGGCTTGCAAAGAACTCAAAAAGGAGTTTAGAGTTAAAAGGATAGGCAAGAGTGAGAATAAAAAGAAGGGTGGTGCGAGTGAATAGAGTGAGTACCTGGAAGTTTTGAACTTCTTAATTTATGATCTTTAAGGGTGTGATCATAGCAGCTTTGTAATAATTATATACCTCTTCGTTAGTTACTTCGACAAAGCAAGGATCCATGGGTTATTAGGAGGAGCTTCTAATCAGTGCTCTTGATCGCTTTCCATAGGCCATTACAAGGACTAAGATCTTATGGAAGAAGGAAGAGGATTTGAAAATAATTGAGAAAGGAAAAAACTTATTTTACCTCCCTATAAATAGAAATCCACCATATTATACAATATGTTAGGGTATCGTATAGTACGATCAAGCACATGCAATTCATCCAGCCTAATCAGTCAAGAAAGTAGTCTTATCATACAGTACAATTAGAATCATATTGGTTGATTAGTGTAATAATGATCATCTTGAGGAGTCAGTCTAGATAATCATTGACTGGTCACATCATCCTATATGAATAGGAGTTTGTACAATATGATACAATATTTAATATCATATTCGCTGAATTCAATTCATCCAACGGCTAGTGCCATATGTATCATACAATATGATTTAGGTGTTTACATCATACGATCACTAATAATTAATCAATCAGAGCTGTTGGATGTGTTGTGAGCAATGATGTGATACTTTATGCATATCATACAATATGATGTGGTATCGTATAGAACAATGGGAGAAAATTTTGATTTATGTGTGATGATAAGGAAAACATCATAAAAAATAAAATAAACTAAAGAAAAAGATCATAAACATAAATAATAAAGCATGAACAAAAATATTAAATGAAAAATAGAAAAATAAACACAGTTAACATTCATATTTTCAATTTTTAAAACATCCTGATTCAAGCATGAATATCTATGACACTTAGTCTAGTCCTCAATGAGCTAAAATTTTCAAAGGCAAGGGGTTTTGTAAAGAAATTTGCTAGTTGATTTTCAGTAGGTATATAATGTAACTCTATATCCCCCTTGGTTTCATGATCTCTAATGAAATAGTATCTAATATATATATATTGGTCATGTAGTGTTGCATTGGATTTTTTGAAATATAAAAGGCACTGGTGTTATCACACAAGATTGCAATAGTACCGACAAGTAGTCTAAGATCTAAGATTTATTATTTAAGCTATAGGACTTGTGCAACACAACTCCCTATAACTATTTATTATGTTTCAACGGTAGATAAGGTTACTGGGTTTTATTTTCTACTAGACCAGGAGACTAAAAATAGTCCTACAATTTAACAGGTTCTAGAAGTAATTTTCCTATCGACTCAACATCCTGTAAAGTCTGAATCAAAATATCCAATGATTTTAAAAGAAGTACTATGTCTAGGATACCAAATTCCTAGGTTTTGTGTTCCTAAAATATATATAAGAATTGTTTTAATAGCACTCATGTGGGATTCTTTGTGATCAGCCTGAAATCTTGCACAGAGAAATACACTAAACATAATATTTAGTCTATTGGTAGTCAAGTAAAGAAGTGATCTAATTATCCCTCTATACTTCTTATGGTTAATTGAATTTCCATTTAGGTCCTTATCTAACTGAATGGTGTGGCTCATGGGAGTATTAATTATCAAAGCATTATCCATCTCATATTTTTTAAGAATATATTTAACATACTTTACTTACCTAGGAAAAGTTCCATCATCCCTATGTTTCTCACTAAATCCAAAGAAATAGGTAAGCTCTCTCATCATGCTCATCTCAAACTCTTCACTCATTATTTTTGAGAATTTTTTGTTACGACTCGGGCTCACAAGTTTCTGTTTTGATGATAACAAATATTATGGCTCACATCTTCTAATATTTGGAATGTATATTTATTTGTGTGTGTACTAACATTTCAGGAACAACATGCATCAATACAAGAAAGATTCAAGACTCAAGAATGAGTAGAATAGGCTTTATTATATTTCTCATTGATGTACTTTTTAATTCCTTGAGTCAAGTCCTGTAATGGTATATGTTTATTTATGACCATGTGTACACATACTTAGGGGGAGTGAGATCCTATCAAAACCAGAAGTTCAACTTTTGAACAAATAGTACTGGATGATTTCTGATCGTCCAGGACGATCTGTTCATTAAACTAATCGTCCTGGATGATCCAATATGATCTCAAAACCCTAGCCACCACGACAATTTAGGCAAGGATTTAAGAGTCAAAACTTGTTCTAATCGTCCTGGACGATCTATATATCGTACTGGACGATTTGTGCAAAATTTGTTCTGATCGTCCTGGACTATCCCAGGATCGTACGGGACTATCAGGTCAAATTCTGCACATCGTCCTGGACGATCCTGAGATCGTCCTAGACGATTTTTTGGCGACAGAATTGAGTTTTTAGGGTTTTCTGAAGCCGCCTTTTGGAGCCATCATCTTGGACGATCCTGCGATCGTCCTGGACGATCTTTGGTGGTAAAATTGAGTTTTTAGGGTTTTCTGAAGCCGTCTTTTGGAGCACATCGTCCTGGACGATCCGGAGATCGTCCTGGATGATCTTTGCCGCCAGAACTAATTTGGAAGGGTTTTTGGAGCTCTTTATTTAAGCTTTCTCAAGGCACTTGATAGGTGTCTTTGGCAGCCAGTGAGGCTTCGTTCTTTTGGAGAAAACTTGAAGAGAGAGCTTGAAAGGGAGAGAGGAAAGGGTGGAGTTTGAGAGGGAGAAGAGCCCGGGAAGGGGGTTTCTCGAGGGAGTGTGAGGGGGTTCACACGGTTGCTCCGGCAGGCTTGCACCTAAGTACCGTCGGATTCAAGGCTTGTCTCGAAGGAAGTTTTGGGAAGAAGAAGTGCTCTTTGGTGTCAAAGGACCCGGCTACTCCGCCGCACCGGGGAAGGTGGAAGTGATTTTGTAAGGGCTTCTCCGCCTAGCTATGGGGGCTGAAGGAGAGACACTTTTGGTTTAGTGCAATACTTGGAGGGTGCCTCCGAGGAGTGGACGTTGGTCAGGTTGGACCGAACCACTATAAATCCGGTGTGTTCTTTCTTATTATTTTTCCGCACTTTATTTTGTTGCGATTATCTGCTTGGGTGATATCTGTGATTGATCTTTTTTTTCGTTGTTTTAATTCATTTCCGCTGCACGTTATAAAAAGATTTTTGTTTTGTTTCAAATATCCAATTCACCCCCCCCCCCCTCTTAGTTAGCCTCGGGACTAGTTCATAAGGGCTTAACATCCCCTATCGAACTTTCAAGTGGTATCAGAGTGGGATTCAAAATTTAAGTTTAAAAACTTTTGAATTCGATCCATGGCTAATTTTTGTAATCGTAATATTGCGGAAGGATATTCAATCACCCGGCCACCTTTATTTGAAAATATTACTTTTGATCTTTGGAAAATCTGTATGTCTACTTTCTTGAAATCTATTGATTATCGCATGTGGCGTATGATTCAAATTGGTTATTCTTCACCGTCACGTATTATAAATGAAATTAAAATTTATATTCCCTTTTCTGAATGGAGTAGAACAGATCAGATCAATGCTCAATTAAATCCTAAATGTTTAAATTATTTTTTCTGTGCTTTGAATTCTGATGATTGTATGTTAATATCTGCATGCACTTCTGGCAAAGAAATCTGGGATAAATTATGCACTAGATATGAAGGTACTTGTGAAATCAAGCAATCTAGGCTAAATATAATAATGCATGATTATGAACTTTTTAGCATTAAACCTTATGAAACGATCTTGGACATGTTTACTAGGTTTTCTCAAATTGTGACATCATTATATGCTTTAGGAAAAGAACTTTCAAATTTTGAAAAAGTTAATAAAATCCTACGTTCTCTACTTGCTAAATTTGATGCCAAAGTCATTACAATTTCTGAATCAAAAAATTTGAAAATTTGAATGAATATTCTATTGATAATTTGATTGGCTCACTCATTGCCTACGAGCAAGGTTTGGGTCAAAAGCTTTTGGATGCAGATAAAACGATAGTGCTGAAAACTGAAGACATTGGAAAAAACAACTCAGAAAGTGATGAAAGTGAAGAGTTAGCATCATCAACAAACAAATTGAAAAATCTACTAAGGCATAAACATCAACCTCAAAAGTGGAACAAAGGTAAAAATGGTAAGAATGTAAAGTTTTCTTCTGATGTTATTTGTTTTGGATATAGGAAGCCTGGACATATGAAAAATAAGTGCCCGAACTTAAGAACCCTTCATGAAAAGGAAAAGGGTAAAGCTAAGCAAATTATAATAAGGGCTGATAATGCAAAACGAAAAATGTCCTGGGCAGATCTAGCTTCTGAATCATCAGATCAGGAGCAAGCTGATGTAAATTAATGTTCTTTTTGTGTGTTTATGTTTTTTGTTTTATTTTTCTGTTACTATTGCTTTATTCATTGTGTTTTCTATGTTTTAGTATTTTTGTTTTTCCTTTTAAAATTTTTTTTGATATTTTTTATTATTTCTCTGATCAAGCACACACATAACACCTCTTATTTTAAATCATTTTTTTAAGATCTTATTTTCTAAAAATGGAAAATTTACCTCCTGTATTTTCTAAATAATTTGTTAGTTGTGGTTGATTTCTCTAAAATCAAGTAAAGGAAGAAAACTCATGATTTTGTCTCTCTATCTCATTTCTTTGAATAAGGCTATCTTACTTTTGAGTCTAAATCTGTTTCAGATTATAAATTAGTTTTTGAAATTAAAACTTTTTTCATCTCCCAACATTTTTTCTATCTCATAGGAATCTTTTGCAAATTATTGAACCAACTTTAAGATTATCTTATTTAGGTTGTTCGTCTTTATCATAAGAATAAGGTTTACTGATTTTAAAGATTTAGAAAGGAGGCAATCAAAAGATGCGCAGTGCGCCAAACAAATTGAAAAGAGACACAAAATGAGCCCAAAACTGAAAAGATGTGAAATTGCCAAATTGAATACACAAAGTGTATCAAAAATTAAAAGATGCGCAAAGCGCCAAACAAATTGAAAAAGAGGCACAAAATTAGCCCATAAAAGCTGCTTCCATTCTTGTAAATCTCTAAAGTTTAGAAAACTCTTATGACTTTTTGATAGATTCGTTACTTGAGTTTGAAAATCAAGATTTTTTGATTCATTACTTTGCATCAATCTTCTATTAGATGTATTTCATGAAAGGAGTTTTGAAAGATTTTTGTTTCCTTATCTAATTTATTCCTTGATTTAGATATTGGCTTAAAAAGTTTTTTCGCCTTTTAAAAAAAAAACCTGAGTTTGGATTTACATTTTCTGATTCATTAACCTTTCTGGGTTCAATGAAGTCAATTCATGTCTTACTAAGTTTTCGAGAACCTTAAGAGGTGACTTTTCAAAATTTTGCTCCTCCTCTTTTTGATAATGTCAAAGGGGGAGAACGTACTGTTGTATTTATGATGTTTTTTACGTACTGTTGTATTTGTGATATTTATTTTTGTGTTGTTTATTTTACATCATATTGTTGCTGTAGTTATTTTAAAAATTAAAAAAAAAAGAAAGTATTTCTCCCTGTTTTTAAAAGACTTTTTCTTAGTGAGGTGGAGATTAGGAGAAAATATCTTTTTTGCAAATTCAACCAGTAATGTTTGCCATCATCAAAAAGGGGGAGATTGTTACGACTTGGGCTCACAAGTTTCTGTTTTAATGATAACAAACATTATGGCTCACATCTTCTAATATTTGGAATATATATTTATTTGTGTGTGTACTAACATTTCAGGAACAACATGCATCAATACAAGAAAGATTTAAGACTCAAGAATGAGTAGAATAGGCTTTATTGTATTTCTCATTGATGTACTTTTTAATTCCTTGAGTCAAGTCCTGTAATGGTATATGTTTATTTATGACCATGTGTACACATACTTAGGGGGAGTGAGATCCTGTCAAAACCAGAAGTTCAACTTTTGAACAAATCGTACTGGACGATTTCTGATCGTCCAGGACGATCTGTTCATTGAACTAATCGTCCTGGACGATCCAATATGATCTCAAAACCCTAGCCGCCACGACAATTTAGGCAAGGATTTAAGAGTCAAAACTTGTTCTAATCATCCTGGACGATCTATATATCGTACTGGATGATTTGTGCAAAATTTGTTCTGATCGTCCTGGACTATCCCAGGATCGTACGGGACTATCAGGTCAAATTCTGCACATCATCCTGGACGATCCTGCGATCGTCCTGGATGATTTTTTGGCCACAGAATTGAGTTTTTAGGGTTTTATGAAGCCGCCTTTTGGAGCACATCGTCCTGGACGATCCTGCGATCGTCCTGGACGATCTTTGGCGGTAAAATTGAGTTTTTAGGGGTTTCTGAAGCCGTCTTTTGGAGCACATCGTCGTGGACGATCCGGCGATCGTCCTGGACGATCTTTGCCGCCAGAACTAATTTGGAAGGGTTTTTGGAGCTCTTTATTTAAGCTTTCTCAAGGCACTTGATAGGTGTCTTTGGCAGCCATTGAGGCTTCGTTCTTTTGGAGAAAACTTAAAGAGAGAGCTTGAAAGGGAGAGAGGAAAGGGTGGAGTTTGAGAGGGAGAAGAGCCTGGGAAGGGGGTTTCTCAAGGGAGTGTGAGGGGGTTCACACGGTTGCTCCGGCAGGCTTGCACCTAAGTACCGTCGGATTCAAGGCTTGTCTCGAAGGAAGTTTTGGGAAGAAGAAGTGCTCTTTGGTGTCAAAGGACCCGGCTACTCCGCCGCACCGGGGAAGGTGGAAGTGATTTTGTAAGGGCTTCTCCGCCTAGCTGTGGGGGCTGAAGGAGAGACACTTTTGGTTTAGTGCAATACTTGGAGGGTGCCTCCGAGGAGTGGACGTAGGTCAGGTTGGACCGAACCACTATAAATCCGGTGTGTTCTTTCTTATTATTTTTCCGCACTTTATTTTGTTGCGATTATCTGCTTGGGTGATATCTGTGATTGATCTTTTTTATCGTTGTTCTAATTCATTTCCGCTGCATGTTATAAAAAGATTTTTGTTTTGTTTCAAATATCCAATTCACCCCCCCTCTTGGTTAGCCTCGGGACTAGTTCATAAGGGCTTAACATCCCCTATCAAACTTTCATTTTTTACAAAGATTTAATTTTTAGATCCAAATAGTATATAATCAACATAAATCTGAATAATGAGTAAGTCTTCTCCTTCTTTCTTTAGAAATAGGGTGGTGTCTACACGACCCTAAATAAAAGCTTTATCTAGAAGGGAAGTGCTCATCCTTTCATACCAAGCTCTAAGTGTTTGCTTCAATTCATATAATGCCTTCTTTAGTTTGAATACATTATTGGGAAATTTAGAGTTCTCAAAACCTGGGGGTTACTCAGCATATACATCATCTTTAATTACCTTATTTAACATCCATCTAATACAGCTTGAATCCTCTAAAGCAAGAAAAGGCTAACAACACTCTAATAGCTTCTAGTCTAGCTACAGAAGTAAATGTCTCTTTAAAGTCAATTCCTCCAACTTGATTGTACCCCTTAGCTATTAATCTAGCCTTATTTCTAATTACTATGCTAGAGTCATTCATCTTATTATTGAAATCCCATTTGGTTCATACAATACTCTGGTCTTTAGGTCTACTAACCAACTCCCAAACATCTTTCCTAACAAACTAATTCAACACTTCTTACATAGCTAGGATCTATATTTCAACAGATAAATCATGATCTATCTTTGAGGTTTCTACCATGGAGATAAAAGTAGAGTGGCTAACCTCCTTTCTAAGTCCATTATTAGTACTTATTCCTATTGATGTATCCCCTAGGATGAGATCCTTAGGATGACTAGATGAATATCTCCAATCTTTAGGTAATGGGTCCTGAGGCTCTACTCTACTTTTTAGGTCAGTACATTTCACTCCTTGGGTGACCTCAACCACTGCTTCTTCTTTAGACCTAGGCTCAATCAATATACCAGATTCATCAAACACTACATGAGTGGTCTTCTCTATAGCTAATGTCCTCTTATTGAAAGCTCTATAAACTTTACCTATAGTTAAATATCTAAGGAAAACTCTTTCATTAGATTTAGGGTCAAATTTTCTTAATTGAGATTTTTCAGTTTTTTGGAATGAACACCTTACAACCAAAGACAAAAAGGTGAGAGAGATTTGGTGCATTCCTTTAAGTAACTCATAGGGTATCTTATTGAGTTTGGATCTGATATTAACCCTATTGAGTACATAGTAAATAATATTCACTATTTCTACCTATAAATACTTAGGAAGTAAATACTAAACTAATATGGCTCTAGTAGCTTGTACCAATATCCTATTTTTCCTTTTATGAACCCCATTATACTGAGGGGTTTTTAGAGCTTAATAGTTATGCTCTATTCTTATCTCTTGACAAAAGACATCAAACTTATCACTTTCAAACTCTCCACCATAATCACTATGAATTGACAATATCTCACATCCTAATTTCCACTGCATCTAGGTGGAGATGGTTCTGAATTCCTTAAATTATTCATAATCACAAAATCATATGATTTACCTCCTAGGCTGGTTATACTAACGGGTCAAAATAGATTCATATGAAGAATTTTTAGTGGCCTAGAGGTGATGATGTCCTTGATTGAATGAAAGGAAGTTTTGATTTGCTTTCCTAGTTGACAGGTATCACAAAGGTGGTCCTTAGAGAATTCTAGTTTGGGTATGCCTCTAACTAAGTCCTTATGGATTATCTTCTTAATATTTCTCACGCTTGCATGACATTGTCTCCAATGCCATAGCCAAGATTCATCAGCATGTAGACATTATTAATCCTTTTTCCTTCTAACATAACATTTTCATTTAAGCTAATCATGCAACTAGTAGATAAGAATTTAATATTAAGGTTTTTGTCACACAGTTGACTAATATTAAGCAAGTTATATTTGAGGCTATCTACTAGAAATACATTTTTAATAATAAAATTTTTAGAATTACCAATCGTACTTATACCTACCACTTTGCTAGTGGTATTATCTCAAAGTATAACTTTTTCTCCTACCTTGGCCTCCAGCTTAATGAATTACATAATGTCTCCAGCCATGTACCTTAAGCATCTACTATCCAAGTACCACATGCCTTCACTAGGCCTTTTATGAGAGCACTCCTACCAAGTCAATCACATATTAGATTTGGGAAGCCAAGAGAGTTTTGGTTCCACCTTCTGCATTAATGGATGACTTGCTTGCATACTATGTTGTGCTCCAAGTGGTTTAGTTCTCCATACTAGATGTGTCCTACAGTGTATCGTACAAGTGTGGGCTATGTAACCTTGCATGCCAAAAGAATGACACCTAACACTTGGGAAAGGGTTCACTAATCTATGTGGGTTATGGTGCCTCTTCTTAGGTGTATATGCTTTATGCACTAATGTGGGGTTGCACCACTATGTTAGTGTAGGTGGCGTTCTATTTTATTCTAATGCATGATTTTTGTACTTAAGAATTTATTGGCATTTTCTAGGCTTGCAAGTTCTAGTTTTAATGCATGAATATTCCATTCTTTTTTAGATGCACATGTCTCTAACTATTTGAATGAATCTTCTAATTCAATATGCTTTTAGTTCAAGGATTCATATGATCTGGATAAATCAAGATGGTTCATATTTAGAGAATCATATTCATTAAGTAAAGACATATGCTCCTTATCAAATGTAGAATGATCTATTTTAAGGGAATCATGCTCTTTTTGCAAACTTGAAAAATTAGAATTAAATCAGCATATATTTTCTTAAGCTTTCTATATACATTATAATTTTTTTCGAAAACTTCAAATAATTCATTATAAGAATGCTCACATACTACCTCTTGATCAGCATGATCAAGACTATTATTTGCCATAAGGCACTGATTGGTTACCTCCTTTTCCATTTCTATTTTCGATGAATCTGAAGCAGAGTCTGCCTAAAAAGCTTTTTGAGTTTGTTGATTCCCCTTTTTAAACTTTGTCTTCTCTTCACCCTTCTCCTTGATCGGGTGAGCTTTTAGGTTGGGGCAATCCATCCTCAAGTGGCCTGGCTTTCTGCATTCAAAATAAATAGTATTAGATGATGCGTTAAAATTCTTATTTGGCTTACCTTTGTTCCATTACTGATGACGCTTTTGTTTTCTTATTAATGATGCCTTAAAATTCTTATTTGGCTTACTTTTGTTCCATTACTGATGATGCTTTTATTTTCTTATTAGGAAGTTTTTGAATTGTCGTTTCATCAGTGCTATGTTATCATCTTCCTCAGCTATAAAGTAGTCACTTTCTGACTCATTTGCTTTTAGTGCCATCACTTTATCTTTTTTCTTGTCTCCTACATCTTGCAATCTCTGACTCACAGCTTGCTCATAGAAATTAGTGAGCCTATCAAGTTATCTATAGAATAGATGTTAACATCCTTTAATATGCAAATGAAAGTAACCTTAGCATTATAATTAATACGTAAAAATCTAAATTTTTTTTACTTTCTCAGAGATGGAAAGCTCTCTACCTAAAGCATTTAGAGATGTCACAATTTGTGTAAACCATGTCTGAAATGGTTTCATTAAGTTTCATGCAAAAGAGATCATAATTCTGCAAGATAATGTTCAATCTAGATTATTTTACCTCACTTGTTCCTTTATATGTAATACACAGTTTATCCTAATTGTCCTTGCCAGTGGCATAGGTAGAGGCTCTCATGTAATCTTCAAACTTAAGAGCATAGAAAAAAATTTAAATATTTTGCATTAAGTTGAGCTCAGTCCCTATCCTCATTACTCCATTTATTAAATGGTACCACAATTTTGATGCCATTAATAAAACGAGATGGTGCAGTATAACCCTCTTGTACTAAAAACCACATCTGAAAATTAATTGATTGCAAGAAAGTAGACATATAATTTTCCAAAAATTAAATGGTATGTTGTTAAATGGAGGTGGACGTATTATAGAGTAACCTTCCATGGTGTTTTTATTTTCAAAATGTGCCATGGATCATTTTTCTCTAGGTTTACTAAAATAATATTTGTGAGTATCGCTCTGATACTAATTTAAAGTTTGATGTTGGATGTTAAGCCTAAGTGAACTATCCCTAGGCACACCCCGAGGGGCGTGAATTGGTTGTTTTAAAAACCTATTTCTCACATTTAAAAGAAAACTTATATTATTTTTTATATTTTTATTAATCAAGAAAACAAGCAAAAACTCTCACCTAATGTAGAAGTAAATAGACTTATCAAAGATTACAATGATGATGATAATGGTCTAATCAACACAATAAAATAGCTATCACATATTTCTACCAAGCAATTATAATAGAAATTAAATATGAAAAAGTAAAGCACAAAAAATAAAAAATTAGAATAAGCACATATGAATTTTATAGGGTCACATTTTTTTACTTGGCTGGTTCTAGGAAGAAGAACTTTAAGTCCAAAGATCTTTGAGGTTCTCTGCCTTCACCAGGAGGGTAAAAAAGGAGCAGCTGAGGAAGATAATAACATAGCACTAATGACATGATAATTCAAAACTTTCCTAATAAGAAAATAAAAGCATAGGAGACTATGTCATTTGGCCATTTGAAAGAAGAAGGATTGGGAGATATAGAACAGCATCATATATCCAAGGGAGATATAGAACTGCATCAGTTGATATTAGACATTATTTCATTAGATATTATATAGCCAAGGGAGATATAGAACTACATTATGTATCTTCTAAAAATCAACTGGTAGACATTTTTGTAAAACCTCTTAGCTATGAGATTTCCAGTACAATTATGACTAAACTAGGTGTTATCAATATCAATGCTTAGGCATAATGAGGTAAGAATATAAAAGTAATCAATGTGTGTTTATTTACTTATGTTATTTATTTCCTTTATTGATTATTTCTATTTAGTCACATTATACTGTATGATCTTAAAAACCCTTCACATCACCAGTACACAGTACACCCAATGACTATAATTTAGTAGTTATTAGTGATCGTACCGTACGAACACCTACTATGATTGGTATGATACAAGTGGCACACATCATTGGAAAAATTCAATTTGCCTGGTATAATATTTAATAACCTATCATAATGTACAAACACTTGTTAGTCCTATACGATTGATTATTCAAAGATCATATAGGTTGACTCCTCGGGATGATCAATTTAATAAAGATCATCCATTATGATTCTGATCATGCTATAAGATTTTACCAAACTTTTCGACTAATCGAGCTAGATGAATTAACTTCTTTTGATCATAGTGTATGGTCTATATCATACTATATAATCTTCCTGAAATCTATTTAAGGAGAGAGAATTAAAGTTTTTCATTCTCACCTTTCATCCTTCTCAATCTTCAAATCTTCACTCCCAATCCTTCGTCTTTCAAATGGCCAAAGGAACACATTCTAGGACTATTGTAGCTTGCTCTTCTAGAAATTCTTCAGATCTTCAATTTCATGAGTTATCGACAAAGAATCCTACCATAGGTACAAAGCTGCAGGGATAACTCCATTGAAAGTTATCAATCAGGAAGCTCTAGCTTCTAGGTATCGAACCTCTTTGCTAGCTCAACATTCCACTTTATTCTGCCCTTAGCTTTCCCTTTTAAATCTGAATTGGTTTGTGGGTTCTTTGCCAGTCTTAGAGTTAATAGTGAGGGCACAACACTTCAATCTTTTATTGGTGGAAGACCTGTAAAGATTACCTATAAAGATTTTGATCAAATCCTATATCATTCTACTTTTAGCCTCAAAGCTCACTCCATAGCCTCTATCCCTAACTATGATTGGACCCAAGCAAACATTACCCTCAAGAGTACTATATTAAATAATCATGCTCTATTAGTATACACCCTTGTTCAAGATGCATGTATAATTCAACATATCCTTTGAAACACAATCACTTAAAGCAGGCGATAGGGTCAACATTACACATGCTCTATCCCTCATCACATATTTCATTATTACTAAAACAGAGTTCTATATAACCAACCTGATTATCTGCCACATTAAAAATTTGAGAAGTATTAGAGATCCCAGGAATAAATATAAGTAAAATTGAACACTAGGACAACTCATAGCCTTTATAATGGAATTAAAATATAACCTCTAATATCCAGCACCAATGAAGCACCTCCCGGTCTTCTACTCTAATAGCTCTTTTCACATGATCCATATTAATAGATGCCACCATGGTCATTATGTGGTGGATCCTAAGCCAATGGAGTTAGGGGAGTTCTAGCACCAGCTCCAGTACCAACTCCTACTCACCAATCATAGGACTTTGACTCAATAGTGGAGTGCCTAAACCTCCTTATGCTACAATCACCTACATAGTTTCAAGATTCTACTCAGAATTGGGAGTGGCTTCAGCAATAGCATAAGCTTTTCAATATGCAGCATGAGGTGCATGAATAACAGCACCAGGAGATCTAGCAGATGTATTAGCATCAACATGACCTACTCTAACAACATCACCAACAGATTAACATCAATGTGAGGAAGATTGAGACTGGTTTAGTGACCAAAATTTTTACCTTCATTAGAATTTCCAGCCACCACCACAACCACCACTTGATCAAGGTACTTCCTACTTTTGAGGGATATGTGTTCTATGGTAGTTGTCCTTTTATATTATTTTGTTTTTATTATCTTTTGTTTTTATCATATTGAATTTATTTTTTCTCCTTTTGGGTGATGTCAAAATGGTTAGTTGAATGTTAGTAAAATGTATATTTGTTGTGTTTAGTTCATTTTTTTCTATATTTTATCTTGTGCTTGGTGTTTTAATATAATTAAAATTATTAAAAAAAACTCTCCCTATTTTTATAAGAACTCAGTTAGTTAGGGGGAGATTACGAAATAATAAAATTAACCTAAAAATTCAACTAACAAAATTTTTCATCATAAAAAAGTGAGATATTATTTTAATCTAGGATCCCAAGATTATGATTTTAATGAAAACAAATATTATTGGATTTCTACTTTGTTTATCCTAATATTATTATTGGATATTTGTTTTTTGCACACTAACATTTTAGTTACATTGTACAGCATACAAAAGAATCGACTCTAGACTAGGTAGAATATGATTGATGTTTTTCATAAAAAAGTGAGATATTATTTTAATCTAGGATCCCAAGATTATGATTTTAATGAGTTATAACTGCTATGAAGATCATCTAGTATGATCTGGATCATACTATATGATCTGAGTAAATCAAGGATTAATTAAAATATTTAACTAAAATAATCTAAATTTATATTAATTTTACTATAATATCCAAGTAATACAAGATGATTAGCAGAACTCAAAAATCCTACCGCCAATCACAAATTAGGTTGTATTTTAAAATTCAAAAATTAAACTAATCATACTGTATGATTATCATCATACTAAAAAATGTCATTAAATATTGCCTAATCTAATCTTATAATTAGGAAATCTAATCAAAATTAATTGATATTTCATTTCATAATATACAATTACCTCCCTCTTACAGTATAACCCAATTCACTCCAAGGATGATATTTAATGACCACAGATTATACTACATGAAATCATATTCGATTTAACTTATCATACAATAAGACCATTGATATAGTATATGATGATCAGTTCAAGTGTTTAAAATAATCATATAAACCCTTGTTCATCCTACGATACTAAATGAATGAACTAAACTAATCATATTATACCATCACCTATCATATGGCTGTTGCAAAAATTGGACCTCGGTCTTGGGATTTTAATGATAATAAATATTATTATTTTTTCTACCATGTTTCCCCCTATTATTATTATTAGATATTTATTTTGGTGCACTAACATTTCAAGTCCGTCGTACATCATGCAAAGTGACCAACTCAAGATTAGGTAGAAAAGGTTTATATTTTCTCAAGAGTCTTTATTTATTATTTACTTAATTTTATTAATATTTGTTGGGTCCAACTCTTATCTAAGGTGGATGCTAAACTTCATGACCGTGCACACACATGGAGGAGTCAAAAAAATTATTTTTACACTTTTTAATGAATCATACAGTATGATCAAAATTGTACGGTATGATCAAATACTTATGACATAAAACAACTAATTTTTTAATTAATTTCTTTGAACCAATAGTACTATATGATTAAGACTGTACTATATAATCTACTCAAAATGGAAACCCTAGTAGCAATCAAAATTAACTACGTTTTTACATTTTGATTTATAAACTAATCATACTGTATGATCCCATTTGTACAGTATGATATTTAAAAATTTAAATTAATCCTCATGATTAGACAATCAAATAAAGGTTTAATAAATATGGTAAATCATACTGGATGATCTATAGAGACAAAATCTAATCATCCAAGATATCGTATTGGATGAAAAGTTGATTTTGAGCTAATTATACACTATGATGTCAATTATACTAGCCAATTTATAGAGATGATTTCCAATGATCCTAGTGATTGTCCTGTATAAACAAATGGAAATGGAATTAATCAGACTGTATGATCTTTTGATCGTATTGTATGATCAGTACACATAAATTGAATAGTTCATCCCACTACTATTCCATCATATTGAACGAACCCAATTTTTGAACTAATCTTACTATATGATCATTGATCACATTATATAAATAGTGATGGCCAAATTGAAAACTAGGTTTTTTTTTAAAGCTTTGTGAAAGTTTGATGTAGGATGTCAAGCCTAGGTGAATTGTCCTTGCCACACCAATAGGGGGGGGGGGGGGGGGGGGTGAATTGGTAGTTTTAAAAAACCTATTACTCACTTTTAAAATAAAACTTATATTTCTTTTGTACTTTTAGTAATTAAGAAGAGCAAGATAATTATTACCTGATGTAGAAGTAAATAGACTTATCAAAGATTACAACGATGATGATAAAAGTCTAATCAACACAAAAAAATAACTATCGTAGATTTCTACCAAGCAAATATCATAGAAATTAAATGTGAAAAAGTAAAGTACAAAAAATAAGAAATCAAAATATGTACACTAGAATTTTATAGTGGTTCGATCAAATAAAGACCTACATCCACTCCCCGGAGTCCTCTTCGAGTATTACACTAAACCTTTAATGTCTCTCCTTTTTCCCCTACAGCTAAATTGAGAAGCTCTTACAATCTTTTCACCAACCTAGTGCGGCAGAGAACCTTGGCCTCCTTTTTCACGCTCCTATCGATGGCATAGAATCACGATCTCCTTTTTCACTCTCCTGGTGAAGGTAGAGAACCCCGATCTTCTTTTTCACTCTCTTAGAGAAGGCAGAGAATCACAACAGTCTTTGAGCTGAAGAACTTCTTCCCAAAGCAACCCAAGAAACTTAGATTGACATCTAGAGGAAATAAGGCAAGACACTTGCTTGGAGCAACCATGTGAGCCCCTCACACTACTTCTCCCTCACATATAAGCTCTCCCTTTCTTATTCACAAAGCACTCCTAGATCCCTTAAGCTCTCTCTCCAGAATATTCAGTAGCCAAATACTTGAAACAAGTCTAATTAGAGAGATTAAATTCAAGGCCTTATAAAAAAGCCCTAGAATTCAATTCTGGCAACTGTAATTGTATAGTTCAATCCAAGATCGTATGGTACGATTAGTTCAAATAATCATATTAGTATTGTATAAAGAATAAGGTGCTATATGATCTGTTCAATACGTCATGCTGATCGTCCAGTTCAATTTCATAATCATCTAGTATGATTAGTTTGAATAACTTGGATTATCATCCCATACGATTGGAGATAATAAAATATCACCCCATGCAAAGTTCAAGTCATACAATATGATTGGGTCCAATCATCACGTATAATCTGACTGGTTCAATTAATCAAAAATTATTCCTTAATTATATGATTAAATTAGGTAAGATTTACCTATCATACGGTTTGTTTAGTTTAAATTTTGATTATCAAAATGTTGTTTAAATTATGATTTGTGACTGAGATTTTGATTTTAACTGATTATCCAGTACAATCTGGATTGTACTATATGATTAGTTCAAATGGCTTTTATTGCCATAATTAGCCATTTTGATTATTTTTTGATTAGCTGATCATACATTTTGATATGTATCATACAGTTTGATTAGTTTAAAAAACTAAACAAGTAATTTTGTCACTATCTCACTTCCTTAAGTGTGTGTGTGTGCATGATCCCTAAGTTTAGTATCCACCAAATACATAATTTGACTTAAGAAATATAGAAATAAGAAAAGGTAAAATTACAGACTCTTCTAGACAAACCCTATTCTACTGAGTCTTGAGCTAGTCAATTTTGCATAATGTATGGTGGACCTAAAATATTAGAGCACAAGGAAAAAATAGATATGCAATAATAATAATTAATAAGAGATAGTATAGTAAAGAATTTAATAATGTTTGTTATCATCAAAATTGTAGGACTTGGGTCTAGATTTGTAACAATCCCCCTCTTTTTAATAATGGAAAATATTGTTGGTAAATAACTTCATTTTATTTTTACTAGGTCCTAAGCTCCCCCTAACTAATTGAATTTTTGAAAATAAGGAGAGTTTGTGTTTTTTTAAATTTTCATTTTCAATATTTTATTATTATTATTATTATTATTATTATTACTATTATTATTATTATTACATATATATATATATATATATATATATATATATATATATAATGGAACACAAAAAATGAGCAGGAAATAAAAGCATAATAAAACATCAGAAGGAAAATAAATGCAAAACTAGCAAACTAATCATAACAAAATAGTAGGTAAAGATAACCAATAACATGGTACTCTCTGTTTTGACTTCATAAAAAAAAAGACAAAACAATTAAACAAAAATACCAAAACACAACAGACAGCACAAAATAAAAACATAAAAAAAAAATACAGACACAAGATAAAAATAAAAAACTAACTAAAAATCTGAAGGTCCTTGATCAGGTGGAGGTGGTGGTGGTGGTTGGAAGTACCAGCACCTATTTAGTAGCTCTCCAAACCAAGCCATATTATTTCATGTCGCTGATGCTGCTCTGCTATGTAGTTATCGAATCAAGTCTCCCACTGATTAAATCTTTGAGTCGGTGTATCATACTTAGAGGGCTACTGAATAGGTGCTGGTACTGGTGCTCATGCTCCCTCGGCTTCTTCTAGCTCAAGGTTAACATAGTGAATATTTTTGTGATAAGCGCTATGAAGAATGTGGAAGGGACTATTTGAGTAGAAAGTTAGAAGGTGGTCTAGTTGTGTAGGGAATTAGAAATTGTATTTAGATTTAAGGATAAAGGAAATGATGTGACCTAAGGAAATATTTGGCTTATTTAATTCTAGGATCTCAAATGCAGGTAAAATTCTCAAGGTATCAAATAGTTAAATCATTTTCATTGAAATCAATCTTAGCCATTATGAAATATATTGTGAGGGATAGAAGAGGGGTAATATTTATTCGATCCCCAGCTTTTGGAATGATTACATTATGAAGGATATGTTGTTTGATTCGAGCATCTTGAACTAAGCTATTTACATGAGGAATGTGGTAGGTTATAGGAAATTCCCTATGGGTAGTGTTAGCAAGGGTCAAGTCATTGTCAGGGTTAGAAGCTAAAAGGTGAATTTTCACGCCAGTGGTAAAGTGGTGTAGGAATTTATCAAAGTCTTGGAAAGTAATTTCAGCAGGACTTCTATTGACATATGATTGGAGGGAAGTGTCGTCATTGATGATTCTAAGGCTTGCAAAGAACTCAAAAAGGAGTTCAGAGTTAAAAGGATAGGAAAGAGTGAGAATAAAAGGAAGGGTGGTGCGAGTGAAAAGAGTGAGTACCTGGAAGTTTAGAACTTCTTAATTTTTTATCTTTGAGTGTGTGATCATAGCAGCTTTGTAATAATTATATGCCTCTTCATTAGTTACTTCGGTAAAGCAAGGATCCATGGGTCATTAGGTGGAGCTTCCAATGAGTGCTCTTGATCGCTTTCCACACGACATTACAAGGACTAAGATCTTATGGACGAAGGAAGAGGATTTGAAAATAGTTGAGTAAGGAAAAAACTTATTTTCCCTCCCTTTAAATAGAAATTGACCATTTTATACAATATGATAGGGTATCGTATAGTACGATCGAGTGCATTCAATTCATCCAGTCTTATCAGTCAAGAAAGTAGTCTTATCATATAATATAATTAGAATCATACTGGTTAATTAGGGTAACAATGATCATCTTAAGGAGTCAATCTAGATAATCATTGACTGGTCACATAATCCTGTATGAATAGGTGTTTGTACAGTATGATAGAATATATAGTATTACATATGCTAAATTCAATTCATCCAACATCTAGTGCCATATGTATCGTACATTATGAAGTAGGTGTTTACATTGTACGATCACCAATAATTAGTTAATCAGAGCCATTGGATGTGTTGTGAGCAATGATGTGATACTTTGTGCATATCATACATTATGATGTGGTATCATACAGAACAATGGGAGAAAATTTTGATTTATGTGTGATGATCTGGAAAACATCATAAAAAATAAAATAAACTAGAAAAAAATAGATCACAAACATAAATAATAAAATATGAAATAAAATATTAAATGAAAAATAGAAAAATAAACACAGTTAACATTCATATTTTCAATTTTTAAAGCATCCTGATTCAGGCATGAATATCTATGACACTTAGTCTAGTCCTCAATGAGCTAAATGTTTCAAAGGCAAGGGCTTTTGTAAAGAAATTTGCAAGTTGATTTTCAGTAGGTATATAATGTAACTTTATATCCCCCTTGGTTACATGATATCTAATGAAATAGTATCTAATATATATATATATATATATATATATATATATTTGGTCCTGTAGTGTTGGATTGGATTTTTTGAAATATAGATGGCACTGGTGTTATCACACATGATTGTAAAAGTACCGATAAGTAGTCTAAGATCTAAGATTTATTATTTAAGCTATAGGACTTATGCAACACAACTCCTTATAATTATTTATTATGCTTCAGCGGTAGATAAGGCTACAGAGTTTTATTTTCTACTAGACCAGGAGACTAAAAATTGTCCTACAAATTAATAGGTTTTTGAAGTAATTTTCCTATCGACTCAACATCCTGTAAAGTCTGAATCAAAATATCCTATGATTTTAAAAGAAGTACTATGTCTAGGATACCAAATTCCTAAGTTTTGTGTACCTAAAATATATATAAGAATTGTTTTAATAACACTCATGTGGGATTCTTTGGGATCAGCCTAAAATCTAGCACAGAGAAATACACTAAACATAATATCTGGTCTACTGGTAGTCAAGTAAAGAAGTGATCTAATTATCCCTCTATACTTCTTATGGTCAATTGAATTTCCATTTGGGTCCTTATTTAACTGAATGGTGTAGCTCACGGGAGTATTAATTATCTTAGCATTATCCATCTCATATTTTTTAAGAATATCTTTAACATACTTTAATTGCCTAGGAAAAGTTCCATTATCCCTTTGCTTCTCACTAAATCCAAAGAAATAGGTAAGCTCCCCAACCATGCTCATCTTAAACTCTTCACTCATTATTTTTGAGAATTTATTACAAAGATTTTTATTTTTAGATCCAAATAGTATATCATCAACATAAATCTGAATAATGAGCAAGTATTCTCCTTCTTTCTTTTGAAATAGGGTGGTGTCTACACTACCCTTAAAAAAAGCTTTGTCTAGGAGGGAAGTGCTCATCCTTTCATACCAAGCTCTTGGTGTTTGCTTCAATCCATATAATGCCTTCTTTAGTTTGAATACATTATTGGGAAATTTTGAGTTCTCAAAACCTGGGGGATACTCAGCATATACATCTTCTTTAATTTCCCTATTTAGGAAAGCTCTTTTAACATCCATCTGATATATAGCTTGAATCCTCTAAAGCAAGAAAAGGCTAACAACACTCTAATAGCTTCTAGTCTAGCTACAATAGCAAAGGTCTCTTTAAAGTCAATTCCTTCAACTTGATTATACCCCTTAGCTATTAATCTAGCCTTAGTTCTAATTACTATGCAAGAGTCATTCATCTTATTATTGAAAACCCATTTGATTCCTACAATACTCTGGTCTTTGGGTCTACTAACCAACTCCTAAACATCTTTCCTAAAAAACTAATTCAACACTTTTTACATAGCTAGGATCCATAATTCAACAGATAAAGCATGATCTATCTTTGAGGTTTCTACCATGGAAATAAAAGTAGAGTGGCTAACCTCCTTTCTAAGTCCATTCTTAGTTCTTATTCCTATTGATGGATCCCCTAGGGTGAGGTCATTAGGATGAGTAGATGAATATCTCCAATCTTTAGGCAATGGGTCCTGAGGCTCTACTCTACTTTTTAGGTCAATAGATTTCACTCATTTGGTGACCTCAACTACCTCTTCTTCTTTAGACCTAGGCTCAATCAATATATTAGATTCATCAAACACTACATGAGTGGTCTTCTCTATAGCTAATGTCCTCTTATTGAAAGCTCTATAGGCTTTACCTATAGTAAAATATCTAAGGAAAACTCTTTCATTAGATTTAGGGTCAATTTTTTTTAATGGAGATTTGTCATTTTTTAGAATGAACACCTTACAATCAAGACAAAAAGGTGAGAGAGATTTGGTGCCTTCCTTTAAGTAACTCATAGGGTATCTTATTGTGTTTGGATCTGATATTAACTCTATTGAGTACATAGTAAGTAGTATTCACTATTTCTACCCAAAAATACTTAGGAAGTAAATACTCAACTAATATTGCTCTAGTGGCTTCTACCAATATCCTATTTTTCCTTTTAGCTACTCCGTTATACTGAGGGGTTTTAGAAGCTTAATAGTTATGCTTTATTCCTATCTCCTGACAAAAGGCTTGAAACATATCACTTTCAAACTCTCCACCATGATCACTATGAATGGTCGATATCTCACATCCTAATTTCCACTGTATCAAGGTGGAGATGGTTCTAAATTTCTTAGATTTTTCGCAATCACAAAATTATATGATTTACCACCTAGGTTGGTTATACTAATGGGTCTAAATAGATTAATATAAAGAATTTTTAGTGGCCTGGAGGTGATGATGTACTTGATTGAATGAAAGGAAGTTTTGATTTGCTTTCCTAGTTGACAGGTATCACAAAGGTAGTCCTTAGAGAATTCTTGTTTTGGTATGCTTCTAACTAAGTCCTTTTGGATTATCTAACTAATAGTTCTCATGCTTGCATGACATAGCCTCCTATGCCATAGCCAAGATTCATTAGCCCTTCTAAAATAACATTTCCATTTAAGCTAATCATGCAACTAGTAGATAAGAATTTAATATTAAGGCCTTTATCACACAATTGACTAATGTTAAGCAAGTTATATTTAAGGCTATCTACTAGTAATACATTTTTAATAATTAAATTTTTAGAATTACCAATCATACTTATACCTACCACTTTCCTAGTGGTATTATCTCCTAATATAACTTTGCCTCCTGCCTTGGCCTCCAGCTTGATGAATTACAAAATGTCTCCAGCCATGTGCCTTAAGCATTCACTATCGAGGTACCACATGCCCTCACTAGGCCTTTTGTGAGAGCACTCCTGCCAAGTCAATCATATATTAGATTTGGGAACCCAAGTGAGTTTGGGTTCCACTTTATGCATTAATGGATGACTTGCTTGCATACTATATTGTGGTGCAAGTGGTTTAGTTCTCCATACTAGATGTGTCCTACAGTGTATCATACAAGTGTGGGTTATGTAACCTTTCATGCCACAAGAATGACACCTAATACTTGGGAAAGGGTTTACTAATCTATGTGGGTTCTGGTGCTTCTTCTTAGGTATATATGCTTCATGCACTAATGTGGGGTTGCACCATTATGTTAGTGTAGGTGGTATTCTATTTTATTCTAATGCATGATTTTTGTACTTAAGAATTTATTGGCATTTCCTAGGCTTGCAAGTTCTAGTTTTAATGCATGAATATTCCATTCTTTTTTAGATGCACATGTCTCTAATTATTTAAATGAATCTTCTAATTCAAGATGCTTTTAGTTCAAGGATTCATATGACTGGATAAATCAACATAGTTCATATTTAGAGCTTCATATTCATTAAGTAAAGTCATATGCTCCTTATCAAATATAGAATGATCTATTTTAAGGGAATCATGCTCTTTTTATAAACTTGAAAAATTAGAATTAAATCAGCATACATTTTCTTAAGCTTTCTATATACATTATAATTTTTTTCAAAAACTTCAAATAATTCATTATAAGAATGCTCAAATACCACCTCTTGATCAGCATGATCAAGACTATTATCTGTTGTAAGGCACAGATTGGTTACCTCCTCTTCCATTTCTATTTTCGATGAATTTGAAGTAGAGTTTGCCTAAAAAGCTTTTTGAGCTTGTTGCTTCCCTTTTTAAACTTTGCCTTCTGTTCACCCTTCTCCTTGATTAGGTGAGCTTTTAGGTTGGGGCAATCCATCCTTAAAATTCTTATTTGGCTTACCTTTGTTCCACTACTTATGATGCTTTTGTTTTCTTATTGATGATCCCTTGAAATTCTTATTTGGCTTACCTTTGTTCCACTACTGATGATGCTTTTATTTTCTTATTAGTAAGTTTTTGAATTATCGTGCCATCAGTGCTATGTTATCATCTTCCTCAGCATCTTATGTTAGAAGATTTATATAAATAGTTAGATGCACTTGCATCTAAACTAGATCAAAATGAGCATATATTAAAATATGAAGTTAAAAGATTTGAAAATGCCAATGAGTTCCTGAGAACAAAAATTCATGAAATTCAAAACAATAGACCACCATTTACACTCGCATAATGGACTAACCCCAAAACATAACATGCATCATCCCATTCCTCTAAAAAAAGGCACAATATCCCACATAGATAGTTAAATCCATTCCTAGGTATTAGGTGCTATTATTGAGGCATATTAGGTCACATAGCCAACACATACATAGTACACCATAGAGCACATCTAGTGTGGAAGCCAAAATTATTTACATCACAACACAACATGCATGTAAATTATTCATTTAGGCATGAGGTGGAACCCAAACTCCCTTAGGTTTCCAAATCTAATATTTGATTAACATTATATGAGTGCTCTCACAAAAGACCTAGTGAGAGCATGCGACACTTGGACATTGGATGCTCACGATATATGATGGGAGATATGAAGAAATTCATTTTTTGCTGGAGGATAGAGCAGGAGGAAAAGTTACATTGGGAGATAATACTACCAGAAAACTCATAAGTTTAGGTATTATTGGTAATTCCAAAAGTTTTATCATTGAAAATATTTTACTAGTAGATGGGTTAAAACATAACTTACTTTGCATTAGCCAATTGTGTGACAAAAGATTTGATATTAAGTTTTTATCTACTAGATGCTTGATTAGCTTGAATGGTAAACTTATTTTAGAGGGAAAATGAATTAATAATGTTTACATGATTAATTTTAATTGAATTGAATATACAAACATTTTATGTCTGAAAATTATTGTTGATGAATCCTAGCTATGGCATAAGAGACTATGTCATGCAAGCATGAAAACACTTAGAAAGATAGCCCAAAAAGATAAAGTTAGAGGCATACCCAAACTAAAATTCTCTACAGACTACCTTTATGATGCGTGCTAACTAGAAAAATAAATCAAATCTTCATTTCATCCCATCAAGGAAATCACAACCTGAAGACCTCTAGAATCCTTCACATTGACCTTTTTGGACTAGTAAGCATTACCAGCCTAGGTGCAAAAAGTTTTGGATTTGTGATCATTGATGATTTCTCTAGATTTACCTGGGTTAGATTTCTATCATATAAGAGTGAATCATTTGAGGAATTTAGAATATTCTCTATATGGATTCGAAAGAAAATAGGGTGTGAAATTTTAACTATTCATAATGATCATGGTGGGAAATTTGAAAATGATAAGTTTGAATCATTTTATAAGGAGCTTGGGAAAGAACATAATTTTTTAGCTCTTAAAACCCTCAGTAGAACAAAGTTACTAAAAGAAGAAATAGAACCCAGGTAGCAGCTATTATAGCCATATTGGATGAGTATCACTCCATATATATTTCTTGGCTGAACCAATAAATTATGCTTATTATATTTTTAATATTAGATCCAAACTCAATAAAGCTCCCTAAGAGTTACTCAAAGGAAGGATACCCAATCCCTCTCACCGTCATGTCAAAGGTTGTAAGGTGTTCATTCTAATAAATAAAAAATCTCCTTTAGTAAAATTTCACCTTATATATGATTGAGATTTCTTAGGATATTCAATTATAGGTAAAGTATATAGAGTTTTTAATAGGAGGACCTTAGTGGTAGATGATACCACCTATAAAGTATTTGATGAATCTGATAAATCTGTTGAGCCTAAGTTTGAACAAGAAGAAGTGGTAGAAGTAACCCAAGAAATAGACTCTATTTACCTAAAAAATAGAATAGAGCCTCAGGACCCTTTCCCTAGAGATTGGAGATATGTTGCAAATCTGGTTTTGATGATGACAAATATGTTTCTATTGTGTTTTGCTTGGCTAACCCGTTTCAGGTGCAAAAGATCACGAGCAACTCGAGCCAACTCAAGATCGGGTCTAAGTGTGTCTAAGTGTATTATTTTCCTTTTCTTGAGTCAATTGTAATGTAACAGATTACCTAGCTAAGTAACCTTACACACACACACTCAGGGAGAGAGCTTGAGTGAATTAGAGTTTCTGTTCAAGTTTTTGTTCAGATCATCCTGGACGATATTTACATCGTCCTGGATGATCAGGTAAAAACAAAAACCCTAATTAGGGCGACCAAGTTAAGAGGGTCTAATTAAGCAGATCATCCTGGATGATCCTTGGATTGTACGGGATGATATGCTCAAATTAGAAATTCTCAGCCTCCAGATCAAGTTAGGCAAGTTTTTATTTTAAGATATTTGGTCTGATCGTCCCGGACGATATGTGTATCATCTTGGACGATCCAATGCAATCATGCCTAAATTAATCTGGTAATTAAGGAAAGCAATTAATATTTGATTGATATGATCATATCGTCCTGGACGATCGCAGGATCGTCCTGGATGATCATGTTCGTATAGTGAGTTTCTGCTGTACGACCCGAACTGTGCTCAGGACGATTTTGGCACTTTTTAAACTAATCGTATAGGACGATATCCTGATCGTCCTGGACGGTCAAGTTATTTTTGTGTCGTCCAGCATAAGTTTCTCTGGACGACCCAAACTGTCTTCTGGACGATATTCCTCGATTTACACTAATTATCCCGGACGATCGCAGAATCGTACGGGACGATATGAATAACTTTTTCTACTGATTGTCCAGAAGAGCCAAATCGTCCAGGCTGAAATAGCTGATTTTGAACTGATCGTAAAGGATGATCTATAGATCGTCCTGGACGATCTTGGCCGACTAGTTGAGATTTAGGGCAAATTTTAATCCCTCCTGTAAAAGATCTTTTTCTTTCAACAAGAAAAATCTTTTGCCACTTTACTTTCCAGAGAAACCCTAGAGAGAGAGAGAGAGAGAGAGTTTGGGAGAGAGAGTGGATCTTGTGAGGGGGAGTTCATGAGGGGTTTACGAAGGTTGCTCCAAGCAAGGATCAGAGTCTTCTTCTCCGCTCGTCGTCTTTCATCGTAGTGGTTTTCTTTGGGAGAGGATCGTCGGCAAGAAGATCCAAGGTTCTCTGCCTACTTCAGGAGGAAGCAAAAGAATGTTGGGTTCTTTGCCTCACCGTGTGGTGGAAAGGAGGTTCTTGTACAGGCTTCTCCGCCTTGCTGTGGGAGAAAAAGGAGAGACACTTTGAGTTAGTGCAATACCCGGAGGGGAGACTCTGGGGAGTGGATGTAGGTCAAGTTGGCCGAACCACTATAAAATTCGGTGTGTTCATTCTAATTACTTTCTGCACTTTTAATTTTCTGTGATTAACTGCTTGGGTGAAATTATGATTGATCTTTTCGTTTGATCGTCTTATTTGTTTCCGCTATAAATCATAGAAAAGATTTTCATTGTTACTGTCAAATTTTTAAATAACCAATTTACCCCCCCTCTTGGTTAGCCTAGGGACCAGTTCATCAGGGCTTAACATCCCTATCGAACTTTCAAGTGGTATCAGAGCGGGATTCAAAATTTAAGTTTAAAAACTTTTGAATTTGATCTTTGGTTAACTTTGGTAATCGTAACACTGCTGAAGGTTATTCAATTACACGACCGCTATTATTTTATAATATTCCTTTTTACTTTTGGAAAACTCGCATGTCCACTTTTCTTCAATTTATTGATTATCGCATGTGGATGTTAGTTAAGGATGGATATGAACCACCGTTTAGATTGGTTAACAATGTGAAAACTAAACTACCCTTTGCAGATTGGACTTTTGATGATCGTGATTTAGCACAATTAAATGCCAAATGTTTGAATTATTTTTTCTGTGCTTTAAAATTTGAAGATTACATGCGTGTCTCTACATGTACAACTGGTAAGGAAATCTGGGATATGTTGTGCATCACGTAAGAAGGTACAACTGAAGTCAAACAGTATAGATTAAATATTTTGCTGCATGACTATGAACTATTTCACATGAAACCTACTGAAACCATTTTTGAAATGTATACAAGATTCACTCAAATCATCACTTCTTTGCATGCCTTAGGTAGAGAACTTACAAACTACGAACGAGTGAACAAAATACTTAAATGTTTGCCTTCTTCATACTATGCTAAGATAACTGCAATCAGTGAATCTAAAGATTTAAATACTTACTCTATTGATAGCTTACTTGGATCACTCATTGCTTATGAGCAAGGGGTGAACCAAAGACAACTTGATGCAGGTGAGAAGAAGAAGGAGAAAACAGTGGCATTGAAGGCCAACGATAGCGATTCTTGCTCTTCCTGGTCTAATAGCAATGACATGGCCTTGATCATAAGGCAATTGAAAAGATTTCTAAGGAAGAAACACAAGAACTTTCAGAAGTGGAACAAGGGTAAGTCCAACAAAAATTTTAAGGGTTCATCTGATCCTGTATGTTTTGAATGCAGGAAGCCTGGACACATTAAGGCTGATTGTCCTACACTTAAAGCTCATCCAAGCAAGGAGAAGGGTGAGGAGAAACACAAGTTCAGAAAGGATAAGAAGTGGATTCAGAAGGCGTTCTGGGCAGACTCTACATCCGACTCCTCTGAGACTGAAGCTGAAGAGGGGAAAATAAATTTGTGTCTGATGGCTGATGATCACCCTGGTCAGTCGGACCAGGAAGAGGGGTGGTCTCACACAAGACCTCATGAGAGCATGTGGTACCTGGACAGCGGATGTTCTAGACATATGACTGGAGATGCAAATCAGTTCATTTCGCTAGAGGTCAGAGCTGGAGGCAAGGTTACACTTGGAGATAACACCACCAGGAGGGTGGTAGGGTCAGGTATAATTGGCGATTCAAAGAATTTTATGATTGACAATATTTTGCTTGCAGATGGACTGAAATATAACTTGCTGAGCATCAGTTAGGGAAGCAAGTCCTGTCCACTTTTCACTCTGTTAAGGACATTAGCATCTCTAGACCTTTAGAAGTTCTTCACATGGACCTCTTTGGACCCATTAGCACTGCCAGCTTACGGGGGAAAGTTTATGGATTTGTGATTGTAGATGACTACTCGAGGTTCACTTGGATTAAATTTTTATCCCAAAATCTGAGTCATTTGATAAGTTTAAGTCCTTCTCCACTTGGATTCAGAGGAAGTTAGGTTGTGAGATCTTGACTATTCATAATGATCATGGTGGAGAGTTTGAAAATGTGAAATTAGGAAGTTTTTGTGAGGAGCAAGGGATTAGTCACAATTTTTTAACTCCTAGGACCCCTCAACAGAATGGGGAAGCTAAAAGGAAGACCAGGACCTTAGTGGAAGCCGCTAGAGCCATGCTTGCCAAGTATTCACTTCCAAAATACTTCTGGGTTGAAGCGGTGAACACTGCCTGTTATGTGCTGAATAGGGTGAATGTGAGATCAAAACTGAACAAGACACCTTATGAGATCATTAATGGTAGAACTCCAGACCTGTCCCACCTCCATGTATTTGGCTGTAAGGTTTTCATTCTGAATAATGGAAAATCATCCTTAGGAAAGTTTGACCCCAAATCTGATGAAGGAGTGTTCTTAGGCTATTCTAGTGTGGGGAAATCCTTTAGGGTGTTCAATAAAAGGACTTTGGTGGTGGAAGAGACAACTCATGTGGTGTTTGATGAATCTGATCCTAAGGTGACTAGAGTTGAGGAAGAAGAAGAGGTAGAGGAGATTACCCAATGGATTGGAAATGCAAATCTGAATGAGAGGGTAGAACCTCAAACCACACTGCCTAGAGAATGGAGATATTCTTTGAGTCATCCTAAAGAACTGATCTTAGGAGACCCTTCTGAAGGTGTTAGGACTAGGCATGGACTTAGGAAGGAAGTAAACCATTCTGCCTTTATCTCAATGACTGAACCCACCAACATCAATCAAGCCCTTTCAGATGAGTTTTGGATCTTAACTATGCAAGAAGAATTGAATCAATTTGTAAGGAATGATGTTTTGGAGTTAGTAGAAAGACCTAGAAATCAAAGTATTATGGGAACCAAGTGGGTCTTTAAGAATAAGATGAATGATTCTGGTGTGGTGGTGAGAAATAAGGCAAGATTGTTGGCTAAGGGGTATAAGATTGAAGGGATTGATTTTGAGGAGACCTTTGCCCCTGTAGCTAGATTGGAAGCCATTAGAGTGCTACTAGCCTTTGCCTGTTATACGGGATTTAAGCTGTTTCAAATGGATGTCAAGAGTGCCTTTTTAAATGGGATAATAAAAGAGGATGTTTTTGTAGAACAACCCCCAGGTTTTGAGAGTTCTCAATATCCAAATCATGTTTATAAATTAAAAAAGGCCTTATATGGATTGAAACAGGCACCCAGAGCTTGGTATGAGAGGCTTAGCATATTCCTGTCAGAAAGAGAGTTTGTTAAGGGGACCGTAGACGCCACCCTTTTTCTGAGGAGAATAGGGGATGACTTACTCATTGTCCAGATCTATCTTGATGATATAATTTTTGGATCTTCTGATAAATATTTATGTGATGAGTTTTCTAAAATAATGAGTAAGGAGTTTGAGATGAGTATGATGGGAGAATTGTCCTACTTTTTGGGGTTTAGCATAAGACAAATGGATGATGGAACCTTTCTCAATCAATCTAAATACACTAAAGACATTTTGAAGAAATATGAAAATGGACAAAGCCAAGCCAATCAATACTCCCATGAGCTCCTTTATTCAGTTAAATAAGGATTCAAGTAAAAAATCTGTTGATCAGAAGAAGTATAGAGGAATAATAGGATCACTGCTTTACCTAACTGCTAGCCGACCTGATATCATGTTTAGGGTCCATCTTTATGCTAGGTTTCAGGCTGATCCGAAAGAGTCCCACCTGACTACTATTAAGAGAATTCTTAGATATCTTTTAGGGACCCCAAACCTAGGAATCTGGTACCCTAGGCACAGCATCTCTTTTGAGATCATTGGATATTCTGATTCTAACTTTGCGGTGTGTAGGGTGGATAGAAAGAGCACTTCTGGAACTTGTCAATTCATAGGACAATCATTAGTCTCCTGATTCAGTAGAAAATAGAACTCAGTTGCACTTTTCACTGCTGAAGCTGAGTATATTGCCTTAGGAAGTTGTGTGGCCCAAGTTCTTTAGTTAAAGTAACAGGTTTTGGACTTAGGTTTACCTGTTGACACAATTTCTGTTATATGTGATAATACTAGTGCCATCTGCATCTCTAAGAATCCAATCCAACATTCTAGGACCAAATACATTGACATAAGGCATCACTTCATTAGGGACCATGTTACAAAAGGTTACATTGAGCTACATCATGTAGCAACTGAAAATCTGCTGGCTGATATATTCACTAAACCACTGGCCTTTGACTCATTCAGCATTTTGAGAACCAGATTAGGAGTGAGTGATATAACTGCTTGATTCTGATGATTGCTGATTTCTGATTATTTTGATTATTATTTTGGTTTCTGTTAGTTACTTTTTTTTTATTTGATTATTTGCTTTCAGTTAGTTTTATTTTTTATGCTGATTTCTGTGTTAGCCTTGTTGTTAGTTTGATTTGAGTATTTACTTTGATGTGATTTTCTACCTATTTTTACTCACTGGTTCATCTCTTGCACTTACTATTTTATGCTTTTCAAAATCTGATCAATGCTCACTACTTCTGATAATTTGAATTTCTGACTGGGAGTTTTACCTGGTTTTTATTTGGAAGCTGGTAAGCAGTGATTGATTCCACTGGATCAGTTAAAGGGAAGAAACATTGATGATTGTTTCTCTTCCTCTAACTCCTTTGCTGGTGTATTATTTCTTTTGGATAAATATCCTCTTTAAAATTAAAATTTTAGTTTTTGAAATAGTGATTTATTTTATCTTCCTACAGTAATCTACCTCAGATCAATAGTGTTTTCAAAGTCTTGAGTCATTATTTTAATTTTCTAAACCAAGTGATTGCACTTATCATATGACGTATAGTTTTTATTTTGTGAATTACTCTTCCTTATTATAGAGAAAGTCTCTTATATCTAAAAGATAATTTCATAGCTGAGACACTTTAATGATTATGAAAAGAAGAAAGCTTACAAAAGATGCGCAGTGCGCCAAATCAATTGAAAAAGAGGCACAAAATGAGCCCAAAGCTGAAAAGATGAGAAATGTCGCCAACTAAAAGATACACAAAGTGTATCAAAAATAAAAAGATGCACAAAGCGCCAAATAAATTAAAAAAGAGGCACAAAATGAGCCCAACCAAGCATTCTTTCCTTTCAGATCGTTAAAGGTCTTAGAAAAATTCGTGCGCCACTTAATACTTTCAAAAGCTTGTGTTTGAAAATCCTGATTTCTGAATTATTACTTTGTAACACTATTATATCAGATATTTTTTCTGGAATGAGGCTTGAAAGGATCTCTTTTCGAATCTAATTTCTTTTCTTCTGAATTAGATTTTTGTTTTGAAAGAGATTTGCATCGATAAGGTGCCCGGGGTTAGAGTTATGAAAGTCGATTTTTCTAACTTTTTCTGGATTTCAGCGCTGTCAATCATCTTCTTATTAGTTTTTGGATCAAAAGTCAAGAGAGAATTTTGATTTACTAGAGCAGCTTGATAGAAAAAAAACATTGCGTTTATGTGTTCTCGCTTCAAGTTTTATTCATTTTTGTTTTGTTTTTTCATTTTACTTGTTGTGTTTTTGGGATCCTGATCTGTCATCTCCATCCTCCATCTTTTTCTATTTTCTTCACATCATCCTGGACAATACCCAGATCATCCTGGATGATCCAAACATCGTCTTGGTCGATCCATTCAAAATCATCCCCACTCTGATCATGCTGCTGAGAAACTCCAATTATTGGTGATCGTCCTGGATGATACTTACATCATCCTGGATGATATGATCCATATCTTCCTGATCTGATCAAACAGCTAACATTGTACCAATTATTATCCATCATCCTGGATGATCCACTTCATCATCCTGGATGATACACGTGTCAGCCGTTGGACGATTGGAATTCGTCCCATCCGTCACACTTATTTCACATCATCCGGGACGATCCACCAAATCATCCTGGATGATACCTTTTCATCAATGGTCGTCCGGCCTGACTCCTCGGGACGATCGTCTGTGTCTAATTGTCCTAGAAGATCTCTGATCGTCCTGGACGATCAGACCGTTTTTTTGACTAATCGTCCTGGCCGTCATAAATGTCCATATCGTCCTGGTCGATGTCGCAATCGTACGGGACGATCAGGCCAAGTTCTATTCAAACATCCATTTCTTCATCTTTCCTTCACACATCTCCCTCTACCTTCTTTCACTATTGCTTTCTAATAGCTGGTGGCAAATGTTCGTGGCAAAAGGGTGCAAGTTCCTCCCGTGGGCATGTTGATACTCGCTTCCCAAATGCAGCCGATCAGGCTGCTTTTGAGTGCTATCGTGATGTGGGGATCATGCATTCTAAAATAGTAAATCCCCGCACCCTCACCTATCATATTCTTGATCTATTCGCACACACCTCCCTCACCTTCATCCTTACACTAGCCTTTCCGTTTAATCTTGAACTCCTTCAAGTTTTCTTTGCCAATTTGTGCATTTTTGCGGACTATTCCACTCTTCGCTCGTATGTCAATCAACGTCCCGTGGAACTCACTACCCAAGACTTTCACAATATTCTTCAACTTTCTGTCACTGGCGACAAACTCCACACTCTTATCACTGACCCTGACTATGATTAGAGTGTCACCAATCACTTACTTCGCAATACAAATGCACCCTATCATGATAATGCTTGCACTTCACTTCTTAAGGACGCACGGACCATTCAGCACGTCCTTCGTTCCTCCGTCATTCCAAAGGCGGGGGATCAAATTCACATCACCCCGTTACTGTCCTTGACCACATACTACATCTTGGCCCGCAGAGAGTTTAATGCCTCTGACCTTATTATCCGATATATAGAGCACCTCACCACTATTAGGGATCCGGATCATAGGTGTCGCCCAAATCTAGCTTTAGGTCATCTCATTCATTATGCCTTAGAAACCAAATATGACCTTCAGTATCCTGTCCCTCTTGATGTCCCACCTTCCTTCTTCGCAAACAATTCATTCCACGTCCTACACAGCAACCGACTTCATCCGGAGCCAGCCCCGGATAATGAGGAAGAAGAGGAAGAGGCTATTCCAGTTCCTGCTACACCCGATGCACCTGCTCCCCTTCGCATTGCCTCTCCTTTTGACCACCTGGTGCAGCGCTTCGATCTGTGGGAGGCCATATTCGACTCCTATGTGGCTGCCCAGGAGCAGCGGCACGCTGAGGACCTCTAGCGCTTCACTGACTATGCTACGCAGCAGTAGCAGCATGACCAGGACATTGCCTGGATTGGCACCCACTTTTAAGCCATTCACGGTTACTTCAACCAACCATCGCCACCTCCTCCTTCCGATCAGGATCCGCCTCCGTTTTAGTGTCTATTTTCTAGCTATTTTCCATTCTATTTGTGCTGATGTTTCAGTGTTTCTGTTTACCCTCCTCCTTTTTGTGATGTCAAAAGGGGGAGTCAGTTGTAGTCATTTCTGTTTTTTGTTATGTGTTATGTTTCCTGTATTGCTTTAGTTGTTAAATGAAAATTTGAAAAAAAAAATATATTTGTTTTTCGATCTCCTAGTTATTTTACTTTTCAAACTACTGTATAAATGTTTGTCATCATCAAAAAGGGAGAGATTGTTGCAAATCTAGTTTTGATGATGACAAACATGTTTCTATTGTGTTTTACTTGGCTAACCCGTTTCAGGCACAAAAGATCACGAGCAACTCGAGCCAACTCAAGATCGGGTCCAAGTGTGTCTAAGTGTATTATTTTCCTTTTTTTGAGTCAATTGTAATGTAACTGATCCCCTTGCTAAGTAACCTTGCACACACACACTCAGGGGGAGAGCTTGAGTGAATTAGAGTTTTTGTTCAAGTTTTTGTTCAGATCGTCCTGGACGATAGTCACATCGTCCTAGACGATCAGGTAAAAACAAAAACCCTAATTAGGGAGACCAAGTTAAGAGGGTCTGATTAAGCAGATTGTCCTGGATGATCCTTGGATCGTACAGGACGATATGCACAAATCAGAAATTCTCAGCCGTCATATCAAGTTAGGCAAGTTTTTATTTTAAGATATTTGGTCTGATCGTCCCGGATGATACGTGTATCATCCTGGACGATCCAGTGCAATCATGCCTAAATTAATTTGGTAATTAAGGAAAGCAATTAATATTTGATTAATACAATCATATCATCCTGGACAATCGCAGGATTATCATGTTCGTATAGTGTGTTTCTGCTGTACGACTAGAACTGTGCTCAGGATGATTTTGGCACTTTTTGAACTAATCGTATAGGATGATATCCCGATCATCCTAGACGATCAAGTCATTTTTGTGTCGTCCAGCACAAGTTTCTCTGGACGACCTGAACTGTCTTCTGGACGATATTCCTCGATTTACACTAATCGTCCCGGACAATCGCAGAATCGTACAGGATGATATGAACAACTTTTTCAATTGATCGTCTAGAAGAGCCAGATCGTCCAGGCTGATACAGCTGATTTTGAATTGATCGTACAGGATGATCTATAGATCGTCCTGGATGATCTTGGCCGACCAGTTGAGATTTAGGGCAAATTTTAAGCTCTTCTATAAAAGATCTTTTTCTTTCAACAAGAAAAATCTTTTGCCACTTTCCTTTCCAGAGAAACCCTAGAGAGAGAGAGAGAGTTTGGGAGAGAGAGAGAGAGGATCTTGTGAGGGGGAGTTCTCGAGGGGTTCACGAAGGTTGCTGCAAGCAAGGATTAGAGTCTTCTTCTCCGCTCGTCGTCTTTCGTCGTGTTGGTGTTCTTTGGGAGAGGATCGTCGGCAAGAAGATCCAAGGTTCTCTCCCTGCTTCAGGAGGAAGCAAAAGGACATTGGGTTCTCTACCTCACCGTGTGGTGGTAATGAGGTTCTTGTACAGGCCTCTCCGCCTTGTTGTGGGAGAAAAAGGAGAGACACTTTGAGTTAGTGCAATACCCAGAGGGGAGGCTCCGGGGAGTGGACGTAGGTCAAGTTGGCTGAACCACTATAAAATCTGGTGTGTTCATTCTGATTACTTTCTGCTCTTTTATTTAACTGTGATTAACTGCTTGGGAGAAATTGTGGTTAATCTTTTCGTTTGATCATCTTATTTGTTTCCGCTGCAAATCATAGAAAAGATTTTCATTGTTGCTGTCAAATTTTTAAATAACCAATTCACCCCCCCCCGCCTCTTGGTTAGCCTCGGGACTAGTTTATCAGGGCTTAACATCCCAATCGAACTTTCAAGATATTCATCTAGTCATCCTAAGGAGCTTATCTTAGGAGATTCATTTATAAGAGTTAGAATTTGGAAAGGACTTATAAAGGAGGTTAGTCATTCTACTTTCATTTAAATGGTAAAACCCTCAAACATAGATCAATCCCTATCCGATGAATTCTGGATCTTACCTATACAAGAAGAATTAAATTAATTTGTTAGGAAGGATGTTTGGAGTTTGTTAGTAGACCTAAGAACCAAAGTATTATAGTAATCAAGTGGGTTTTTAAGAATAAGATGAATGACTCTGGAATAATGGTTAGGAATAAGGCTTGGTTGGTAGTTAAGGAGTATAATCAAATAGAAGGAATTGATTTTGAAGAAACCTTTACCCCTATAGTTTGGTTAGAAGAAATTATAGTTCTATTAGCATTTTCTTGCTTTAGAGGCTTTAAACTATGTTAGATGGATGTTAAGAGTGACTTTTTGAATGGGGTAATTAAAGAAGATGCATATATAGAATAACCCTCTATATTTGAAAATCCAACATTTTCCAATCATGTCTATAAATTAAAAAAGGCATTCTATTGATTAAAGCAAGCACCAAGAGCTTGGTATGAGAGGCTTAGCACTTTTCTCCTAGATAGAGCCTTTGTAAAGGATTGTAGAGATACCACCCTCTTTCTAAATAAAATAAGAGATCATTTTCTCATTATTCAAATTTATGTGGGTGATATATTATTTGGATCAACTAAAAGAAATCTTTGTGATGACTTTTCCAAAATAATGATTGAGGAATTGTTGCAAATCTGGATTTAAGGATTATGATTTTGATGATAACAAACATTTCTATTTTTATTTGAGTGCCTAACCTTTCAGGTTCACAAGATTAATTGCAATTCAAGCCAGCTCAAGATCGAGTCAGTATGTTTTTGTTTCATGTTCAATGTAATTTTTTCACCTTTCTTGAGTCAAATGTAATGTAATGGATCCCCAAACTAAGTAACCTTGCACACACACACACTTAGAAGGAGATTTTTTATGAGTTAGAGTTTCTATTTTGATTTTGTTCATATCATCCAAGATGATAGTGATATTGTCCTAGGCAATAGTGATATCATCCTGGACAATAGTGATATCATCATGGATGATCCATTAAAGATAAAAACCCTAATTAGGGTAGCCATGTTAAGTCAGTCTGACTAAGTAGATCATCCTGGATGATACTTCCATCGTATAGGACGATGTGCCCAAATAAAAAATTCTCAGCCGCCAAACTAAGTCAGGCAAGATTTTAATTTTAGTATTTTGGTCTAATCATCCCAGACAATACGTGTATCATCCAGGATGATTCATTATAATCATACCAAAATTAGTCAGGTGATTAAGGAAAGTAATTAAGGATTGATTGATTTAATCACATCATACTAGATGATCGTAAGATCATCCTAGACGATCAATTAGAAATCAGTTGGATAACCCAAATAATCTATCGGATTATTCTGCCATTTTTTAACTAATCATACAGGATGATAGAGATATCATCCAAGATGATCAGGTCATTTTGAAATCATCCAACATAGTTATCCTGGACGACCCAAACTGTGGGCCAGACGATATTGGTCATTTTTTGAACTAATCATATAGGACGATATACATATCATCCTAGATGATCAAGTCATTTTTTTTAATCATCCAGGCTTTTCTCCTGGATGTCCCAAACTATCTTCTAGACGATATTCCTGATTTATACTAATCATCTAGGATTGTCATAGAATTGTCTCGTATGATCACATAATCATCCTGAACGATCACAGAATCATCCCAGACGATCTGAACAAACCATGTCTTCTAATAATCCAGAGGAACTAGATCATCCAGGCTAGAAGATAATGATTTACATTGATCGTACAGGATGATTGAAGGATCATCCTGGATGATCTTTGATAGTAAGTTGAAATTTAGGGAAATTTTTGAGCCCTTCTATTTACGATCTCTTTCTTGTTACTATTGAGATCTTTGGCCGCTATCCTCACCTGAGAGATTCTTGAGAGGGAGAGGGAGAGCTTGGGAGAAAGAGAGAGAGAGGATCTTGTGAGGGGGAGTTTGTGAGGTGTTTATAAAGGTTAATCTAAGCAAGGATTCGAGTCATCATCTCCAGTCATCGTCCCTTGTCCCTTACTATCTCTGTGGGAAGGATCATCTGTAAGAAGATTAAGGTTCTCTGCCTACTTTAGGAGGAAGCAAAAGGAGATAAGGTTCTCTTCCTTCTTTAAGAGGAAGAGAAAGGAGGTAAGGTTCTCTGCCTGCTTCAGGAGGAAGCAAAAGGAGTCTGGGTTCTCTACCTCACCAGGTTGGTGACAAGGAGTTTTATAAAGGCTTCTCCACCTTGCAGTGGGAGAAGAAGGAGAGTCACTGAGTTTTAGTGGAATACCTAGAGGGGAGGCTCTAGGGAGTGGATGTAGGTCAAGTTGATCGAATCACTAAAAAATATGGTGTGTTCATTCTTTATTATTCTATTTTTTAATTCTTGTACTTTACTTTTCTGTGGATGATTGTGTTGCAAAGTTATTGTTCTATTTGATTAAACATCTCCACATCAACATGCTTTTGCAATTGTTTTAAAATATCCAAAAAGGTTTTCAAAATTTATTTTGCTTAGGAATTTTTTAAAATAACCAATTCACACCCCCCCCCCCCTCTTGGTTAGCCTTGGGCTAGTTCATAAGGGCTTAACTTCTCTAAGAAACTTTCAAGTGGTATCAGAGTGGGATTCATAAAAATAAGTTTTGAAAAACTTTTGAATTTTATCCATGGTTAACTTTGGTAATAGAAATACCGTGAAAACCTTTTGATTTTTGGAAAACTCGCATGTCCACCTTTTTATTATCGATCGATTTTTGCATGTGGATGCTTGTTAAAGATGGTTATGATGCACCATTTAGACTTATTAAAGGTGTTAAAATTGAACTTCCTTTACAAAATGGACTCACGATGATAGGGACTTAGTGCAATTGAATGCAAAATGCTTAAACTATTTTTTCTATGCATTAAAATCTAAAGATTACATATATGTGTCAACTTGTACCACTGGTAAAGAAATCTGAAATAAATTATGTATCACTTATGAGGGTATAACTGAAGTTAAACAGTCTAGGTTGAATATCTTGCATCATGACTACAATTCTATTGCATGAAACCTAGTGAGTCAATATCTGAAATGTATACAAGGTTCACACAAATCGTTACCTCCATGCATGCCTTAGGAAAAGAGCTCACCAACTATGAAAAAGTTAACAAAATCTTAAGATGTTTGCCCTCTTCCTATGATGCCAAGATAACTGTGATTACTGAATCCAAAGATTTGAACACTTATTCTATTGATAACTTACTTGGATCACTCATTGCTTATGAGCAATGAGGGAACCAAAGATAACTTGATGCAGGAGAGAAGAAGAAGGAGAAAATTGTGGCACTGAAGGTGAATGATACAGATACTGATACTTCTGGGTGTGAAAGCAATGATGTTGCCTTAATCACTAGGAAATTCAAAAGCTTTTTAAGGAAGACATACAAGAACTATCAAAAATGGTATAAAGGTAAGTCTAGCAAAAATTCTAAAGGTTCTCCTGATACAGTTTGCTTTGGATGCTGGAAGCCAGGACATATAAAAGCTGATTGTCTTACACTTAAGGCTCAACCAAGCAAGGAGAAGGGTGAGGAAAAACCCAAGTTTAGGAAGTACAAGAAGCAGATTCAAAAGGTTTTCTTGGCAGATTCTACATCTGACTCGTCTGAGACAAAAGTTAAAGAGGAGACTACAAACTTGTGTCCGATGGAGAATGAATATCTTGGTCAGTCTGATCAAGAAGAGATATGTGAACTAACATATGATCAATTACTTAATGTTTTTGAGAAAATCCATTCATCATATAGGAAGCTTAACAAAATGCATGCTAGTTTGAAATTAGAATTCTTAAACTTGTAAAAAGAGCATGAAGTTTTGCTTAAGGATCATTCTACACTAGATAGCAATCACATGTCATTACTTGATGAATTTCATGAGTTAAATAAAAAGCATTCTGAGTTAATTGTTGGGCACGATTCATTGAAAACATCGCATGATGATTTAAAAAAGAGTTTAAAGAACTAAATACCATGGCATGTGATTTAGATAATGATGAGAATACATTGAACCTAGAAATTACAAGTCTAAAAAAAGAAAATAAATTTTTAAGTGCAAAAATTAGTGCATTTGAGAATAGTGAAACACCTCCTACATTTGCACAATTTTATAAACATCCATCACTTGAAGAATCTCATTTAAAATCAGTAAAACATGCATCATTCAAACTTAGGAAGAGACACTATAACCCCCGTAGATTAGTTAATCCTTTTTCTGGCATTAGATGTTTCTCTTGTGGTATGTTAAGGTATATCACCCACACCTGCACTATTCACTATAGTACACATTAGGTGTAGAGGCCCAAATTGCATGATTCACAGAATAACACACATGCATTATATTCTTCTTTCCATAAGAAGGAACCCAAACTTAGTTGGGTTCCTAAATCTGACATTTATAGGGATGCTCTCACACAAGATCTTGTGAGAGTATGTGATACCTGGATAGTGAATGCTTAAGGAATATGACTGTAGATGCAAATCAATTCATTTCGTTGGAGGCCAGGGCTAGAGGCAAGGTCACTCTTGGTGACAACACCACCAGAAAAGTGGTGGGCATAGGTTAATAAAAAACTCTAATAATCTTTTAATTAAAAATATTTTGCTTGTAGATGAAATGAAACATAACTTGCTCAGCATCAGTCAACTCTATGATAACAGGTTCAGCATAAAATTTTTGGCAAACACATGCAGTATCAGCTTAAATAATAACACTATTTTATAGGGGCAAGAGGATCAATAATGTTTAAATGCTTAATTTAAATAATATTGAGTGTGCTGCATCATTTTTCTTGAAAATTACTGCTAATGAGTCTTAACTGTGGCATAGGAGGTTATGTCATGCCAGCATAAAAACCCTTAGAAAAGTAACCCAAAAGGACTTATTTTGAGGTGTCCCTAAGCTTAAGTTCACTAAGGACCACTTGTGTGATGCCTGTTTACTAGAGAAGCAAGTCTAACCCTCTTTCCACTCCATTAAGGACATCAGCACCTTTAGACCTTTAGAAGTCCTTCACATGGATTTATTTGGACCCATTAGCCCTGCCAGCTTAGGGGAAAAAGTCTATCATTTTGTGATTGTCGATGACTACTCGAGGTTCACTTGGATTAGATTTCCATCATATAAAATTGAGTCATTTAATGAATTTAAATCTTTCTTCACTTGGATTCAGAAGAAGTTAGGTTATGAGATCTTGGCCATCCATAGTGATCATGGTGGAGAGTTTGAAAATGTGAGATTTAGAACTTTCAGTAAGGGGCAAGGGATTAGCCATAACTTTTCAACTCTAAGGATCCCTCAGCAGAACAGGGTAGCTAAACAAAAAAAAAGGACCTTAATGAAAGCCGCTAGAGCCATGCTTATTGAGTATTCACTTCAAAAATACTTTTGGGTAGAGGCCATGACCACAACCTATTATGTATTGAATAGGGTGAATGTAGAACTCCAAACCTGTCCCACCTCTATGTCATTGGCTGCAAGGTCTTCATTCTTAATAATGGGAAATTATCCTTAAGGGGGTGGAGGAGACTACTCATGAAGTGTTTGATGAATCTGATCCTAAGGAGTTTAGAGTTGAGGAGGAAAAGGAAATATGAGATATTACCGAAGGAGTAGAAAATGCAAATATGGAGGAAAGGGTAGAACCTCAAAGCACATTGCCTAGAGATTGGAGTTCGAGTCATCCTAAAGAACTCATCTTAGGAGACCCTTCTGAAGGTGTTAGAACTAGGCATGGACTTTGGAAGGAAGTAAACTATTCTGCCTTTATCTCAATGACTGAACCCACCAATATCAATCAAGCCCTTTTTGATGAATTTTGGATCTTAGCTATACAACAAGAACTTAACCAATTTGTGAGAAATGTTATTTGGGAGTTAGTAGAAAGACCTACGAATTAAAGTGTAGTGGGAACCAAAGGGGTCTTTAAGAATAAAATGAATGATTCTAGTATGGTGGTTAAAAATAAGTCAAGATTTGTGGCTAAGGGGTACAACCAAATAGAAGGGATTGATTTTGAAAAAACCTTTGCCCCTGTAGCTAGATTGGAATCCATTAGAGTGCTACTAGCCTTTGCCTATTATAAAGGATTTAAGCTTTTTCAAATGGATGTCAAGAGTGCTTTTTTAAATGAGGTAATAAAAGAAGATGTCTTTGTAGAGCAACCCCAGGTTTTGAGAGTTCCCTATATCCAAATCATATTTACAAATTAAAAAAGGCCTTATATGGTTTGAAATAGGTACCAGAGCTTGGTATGAGAGGCTTAACACATTCCTACTAGAAAGAGAGTTTATTAAGGGGAGCGTAGATACCACCCTTTTTCTGAGGAAAGTAGGGGATGATTTACTCATTGTCCAGATCTATGTTGATGATATACTTTTTAGATCTTTTGATAAACATTTATGTGATGATTTTTCTAAGTTAATGAGTAAAGAGTTTGAGATGAGTATGATAGGAGAATTGTCTTACTTTCTAGGGTTTAGCATAAGACAAATGGATGATGAAACCTTTCTTAATCAATCAAAATACACTAAGAACATCTTAAAGAAATATGAAATGGACAAAGCTATGCCAATCAATACTCCCATGAGTTCTAGTGTTCCGTTAGATAAGGATTTAAATGGAAAATGTGTTGATCATAAGAAGTATAGAGGAATAGTTAGATCACTTCTTTACCTAACTGCTAGCAAACCTGATATCCTGTTTAGTATTTGTCTTTGTTCTAGATTTCAAGTTGATCCTAAAGAATCCCACCTAACTGTAGTTAAGAAAACCCTTAGATATCTCTTAGGGACCCAAAATATAAGAATTAGTTATCCTCGGCACAACACCTCTTTTGAAATTATTGGATATTCTAACTCTGATTTTGTAGAGTCTAGGATTGATAGAAAGAGCACTTCTGGAACTTACCAATTTTAGGATAGTCTTTAGTCTCTTGATCTAGTATAAAATAATACTCTGTTGCCCTTTACATTGCTGAAGCTGAGTACATTGCCTTAGGAAGTTGTGTGGCCCAAGTCTTTTTGTTGAAACAAGAAATTCTAGATTTAGGATTACTTATTGGCACAATTTCAGTTCTATATGATAACACCAATGCCATCTGCATCTCTAAGAATCCTATCCAACATCCAAGATCTCTAAAATGTTGAATGCGTAAAAGGCCAGTGATTTAATAAAGTTGTGGATTGGGTGTGATTGACATAAATGCATGAATTTGATGATTACTGATTTCTTAAGTTTCTATTTTTTTAGTTTTTCCTTTTTTTTTATTTGATTTGATTTTCTATTTCCTTTTTCGTTTATTCTGTATTGATTTTCTTTTGTTGTTGTTATTTACTCGATTTGATTATTTCTTTTTCTGTGCTTTATGTTGTTGTTGATTCACTGTTTATTTTCTTCAGAATAAGATCACTGCTCACTACTGTTGACAAACTTGATTTCTAAATGAGAGTTTTTGCCTTATTTTTATTTAGAAGCTTGTAAGCAGTGATCGACCTCTCTAAAATAGTTAAAAGGAAAAAACATTGATGATTATTTCTCTTCCTCTAACTCCATTAATGGTGTATTATTCCATTTGGATAAAAATCTTTTTCAAAATTAAAAAGTTAGACTTTAAAATAGTGATCTATTTTATCTTTCTACAGTAATATATCTCATATGAGTAGTGTTCCAAATCTTAATCAAGTGATTGCATTTATCATATGAGAATGGTTCTATTTTATGGTTTACTTTTCCTTATCTAAGAGAGTGAATTTTTTCTTCTCTTATATCTGGAAGATAATTTCACAACTGAGAGTCTTTTAGAGGTTTTGAAAGAAAGGAAGCTTGCAAAAGATGTACAAAGTGCCTCAATCAACTGAAAATAAAAGAGAGGCACAAAATAAGCCCAACTAAAAAATGCGCAATGATCGCCAATAAAATTAAAAATATATACAAAGTGTATCAAAATCAAAAGGTGCGCAAAGTGTGCCAAATAATTAAAAAGAGGCACAAAATGAGCTCACAAAGAAATAAGCTTCCTCCTCTTTCAAATCTTTAAAAAATCTTCAAAAAATTCATGCATCCTTAATATATTCAAACACTTGAGATTGAAAATTATGATTACTAGTTCTTTAATTTGTAATACTATTTTATCAGATATTTTTCTGGAACAAAGTTTGAAATGATCACTTTTCTTTTCTAATTTCTTTTATTCTGAATTAGATTTTTTGTTTGAAGGGAATTTGAACCTGTAAGCTGTCTGAGGTAGGAGTTACGAAAATCTATTTTCAAACTTTTCTAGATTTCAGCGTTATCAATTTTCTTCTTATTGGCTTTTGAATTAAAAATTATGGAAAAATTCTGATTTACTGGAGCAGATTGATTTAAAATTTTTTTGTGTTATTTCCTCATTTGTTTTTCTTTTTCTTCGTGTCCATCCTTCACAGTCTGTTTCAACCACCACCACCACCTCCTCCAAATGATCAGGGTCCCGCTTTTTTCTAGTTTGATTGCTTTTCCTATTTTTAGTGATGTTTTTGTACTATCTTTGTCTATTTTTGTGCTATTTTGGTTCTATTTTTCCCCTTTTTGAGATGTCAAAAGGGGGAGTAGTTTGGGTTGATAGTTTTCTGGGTCATTATACTTTTGAATTATCAATGTTCAGTATCCTTGTACTATTTGCATACCTAATAGAATTTGCATTACTTAGTTTTCCTTGCTCTATGTTTTATTTATTAAATTGGAATTTTCTAACAAATGTTTGCCATCACAAAAAATGGAGAGATTGTTGCAAATCTAGATTAAAGGATTATGATTTTGATGATAATAAATATTTCTATTTCTATTTGAGTGCCTAACCATTCAGGTTCGTAAGATCAATTGCAATTCAACCCAGCTCAAGATCGAGTCAGTCTATTTTTATTTCATGTTCAACGTAATGTTTTCACCTTTCTTGAGTCAAATGTATTGTAATGGATCCCCAAGCTAAGTAACCTTACACACACACTCAAGGGGAGTTTTTTTTATAAGTTAGAGTTTCTATTTTATTTTGTTCATATCATCCTGGATGATCAATTAAAAATAGAAACCTAATTAGGGTAGCCATGTTAAGTAAGTCTGATTAAGTAGATCATTGTTGATGATACTTCCATTATACAGGATAATACGCTCAAATCAGAAATTCTTAGCTGCCAGACTAAGTTAAGTAAGTTTTTATTTTTAGTATTTTGGTCTAATCATCCCGGATGATACATGTATCATCTAGGATGATTCATTACAGTCATGCCTAAATTAGTCAGATGATTAAAAAAAGTAATTAAGGATTGATTTATTTGATTACATCATCTTAGACAATAAATTACAAATCCTCTTCGTCCAGTGTGTCTCAACTAGATGACCCGAACTATCTATCAGATGATACTATCTTTTTGAACTATATATACAGGATGATAGAGATATCATCCTGGATGATCAGGTCATTTTGAAATTATCTAGCACAATTATCTTGGACGACCTAAACTGTGGGTCAGATGATATTGGTCATTTTTTGAACTAATCATACAGGACAATATACATATCATCCTGGATGATCAAGTCATTTTCTTTTGAACATCTAGGCTTTTCTCTTGGACATTTTGAACTATCTACTAGATAATATTCCTAATTTACACTAATCATCTAGGATGATCGCAGAATCGTCCCAGACGATCTGAACAAACCATGTCTTCTAATAATCCAGAGGAGCCAGATCATCCAGGCTAGAAGGTGATGATTTACACTGATCATACAGGACGATCAAAGGATCATACAGAATGATCGAAGGATTGTATAGGATAATCGAAGGATGATCTTTGATGGCAAGTTGAAATTTATGGCAATTTTTGAGCCGTTCTATTTAAGGTCTCTTTCTTGCTACTGTTGAGATCTTTTACCATTGTCCTCACCTGAGAGATTCTTTAGAGGGAGAGCTTGGGAGAGAGAGAGAGATCTTGTGAGGGGGAGCTTATGAGGTGTTCACAAAAGTTACTCCAAGCAAAAATTCAAGTCATCGTGTCTAGTCATCGTCCCTTGGTGTCTCTATGGGAAGGATGGTCTACAAGAAGATCAAGGTTCTCTACCTTCTTTAGGAGGAAGCAAAAGGAGGTAAGGTTCTCTGCCTACTTCAGGAGGAAGTGAAAGGAGGTAAGGTTCTCTACCTGATTTAGGAGGAAGAAAAAGAAGTCTGGGTTCTCTGCCTCATCGGGTTGGTGAAAAGGAGTTTTATAAAGGCTTCTCTACCTTGTTGTGGGAGTAGAAGGAGAGTCACCAAGTCTTAGTGCAATACCTTGAGGGGAGGCTCTAGGGAGTGGATGTAGTTTAAGTTTATTGAACCACTATAAAATCTGATGTATTCATTCTTTACTGTTCTATTTTTTAATTCCTACACTTTACTTTTCTGTGGATTATTATGTTGTAAAGTTGTTGTTCTATTTGAATAAAAATCTCCACATTAACGTGCTTTTGTAATTATTTTAAAACATCCAAAAATGTTTTCAAAATCTATTTTTCTCAAGATTTTTTTAAAATAACCAATTCACCCCCCCCCCCCCCCTCCTCTTGGTTAACCTCGGGCTTAATATCCCTAAGAAATATTCAGAATTTGAGATGAGCATGATGGGTGAGCTTATTTTCTTTCTTAGATTTAGTGTTAAACAAAGGGATAATGGAACTCTTCTTAGCCAAAGCAAGTATATCAAGGACATATTAAAGAACTATGAGATGGAAAATGCTAAGATAGTAAATACCCCTTGAACTCTACCATTCATTTAAATAAGGATTGAAGTGAAAAATATACAGATCAAAAAAGTATAGGGAAATTATAAGATCTCTTCTATATTTAATTGCTAGTAGACCTGATATTATATTTAGTGTTTATCGTTGAGCTAGGTTTCAGCTAATCTTAAGGAGTCTCATATGTCTGCCATTAAGAAAATTCTCAGATATCTTCTAGAAAGCTAAAAGATAGGAATCTAGTTTCCTAAATATAGCTCATCCTTTGAAATTGCAAGATACTCTGACTCAGACTTTGTTGGATATAGAATTGATAAAAAAAGCACCTCTAAAACCTATTAATTCATAACATAATCTTTAGTCTCATGGTCTAGTGGAAATAAAATTCTATAGCCTTATCTACTGCTGAGGAGGAATATATTGTTATAAGAAGCTGTGTTGCTCAAGTCTTATAACTAAAGCAACAAATTTAAGATCTTGGATTATTTGTAGGCACCACACCTATCGTATGTAACAACAGTAGTGCCATCTATATCTCTAAGAATTCAATCCAACATTCTTGGACTAAGCATATAGACATTAAACATCATTTCATTAGATATGATGTAGCTAAGGGAGATATAGAATTACATCATGTAGCAAAAAATGACCAATTAGCAGGTATATTCACCAAACCCCTTACCTATGACACCTTTAGCACCATGAGTACTAGACTAGGTTCTATAGACATTCATACTTGATTCATGATGAAGTTGAATGCATCAATCATTTAAAATCAACTATTCTTATGTGCGTTGAAATGTATAAGTCATAACTCTGAATTTTATGACTAGTTGTTTGTTTATTTTGTTTTATGTTTTTCTAGTTTTTATTTTGTTATAGTGTTAGTTATTCCTTGATCTTGACACACACACACCAACCCTTAACAAAGTTCCCATCGTGATGTATGAACCTAATTTGTATTGCATGTTCTTCATATATCTACACAATCTCGCCCGTCTATTAAATGAATGGTTCTGATCTAATCAACTAGTGGTGATCACACTAGACTACCTATTTATACTATGTAATACACGTGTCATCAGTAGTTGGATGAATTCAAGTCAACTAGTATGATCTTTATTATACTATTATACTATTATACTATACAAACTCCTATTCATACTATATGATTAGTTTGGTCAAGAGTCATAAAGAAGACTCCTCAGGATGATCGCTTTTCCTTAAGATAATCCCATACGATCCTAATCGTACTATATGATTTGACCACTTTTTTTGATAAGTCATCCAGATGATTTAAATTCTTCTAATCATACTATATGATGTCCAATCACACTATATGATCTGTTGAAAAATTTATAAATTAGAGAGGATTTCTAAAGTTTCTCTCATTCAATCTCTCATATCCTTTTCCTTCTCCTAGACTCAAACCTTCAACTATCTTAATGGCCAGTGGTTGCAAGGGTGGCCATTTAACCCAAGAAAGTAGTTCCTCTTGTTGCCCTATTGATGTCCATTTTTAATCTATTGAAGATGTGGCTGCATACTATAGGTATATAGACTCTCGCTTCATCCCATCTAGACTACTAAACCAACAAGCTCTAAACTATGATGTGTTAAATCTTTTCACATCCACCACTCTATAATTCTTGTTTACCCTTACTTTTCCCTTTAATTTTGAACTTCTTTGTGAATTTTTAGCAAACCTAAGGATTAGTGCTGATTTTCCCATCATAAGATCATATGTCTATAGGCAACCCATAGAAATAACAAAGGAAGACTTAGGTGAATATCTCAACCTATCCACAAAAGGACCTTAACCCCATTTAATGTCCTCTAGGGGAGATTTTGATTAGAGTGCTATCAATTTAACCAATAGAAATATCACGCTAAATTAACATCAACCCCTGCTCCATTCTCTGAATTAAAATACCTGCATCATCCAGCATGTTCTTAGAACCTCAATCATTCTTAAAGCTGGAGATCGCATAAATATTACCCCACTTCTATTCTTAGTTACCTACTTTATTATGCTTGAAATATAATTTGATGAAGCCCAAATGATCATTCATTAAATTCATAATCTTACTCCCATTCGCCTTCCTTCCACTAGAAGAAAGCAAAACATTACTCTTGGTCATGTCATTGCTTACATCCTAGATAAAAAATATGACCTTGACTATCTTGCTACTGCTGATTATTTCCCAATATACTATACTGATAGGTCCTTCCCTTTTCTTTTTTGCTATCACTGGGAGCATGAGCTAGAAGAAGAACATGATTTTAATGATGAAGGGAGATCCTACAACAGCATCTGCATCAAAGTTGGCACCTACTCCGAAGCTAGCACCTCCACTAGCATACTAGCCTTATCCTTACGAGGAGTAAATACAACATTTTGATTAAAGGGAGTCTCGACTAGATGGCCATATTCAATAGTAGCAACAACAACATGAGACTAAGATGGCATGGTTCAGTGAGCAATTTGATATTATTCACCACTATTTCCAACCACCACCACCACTTGATTAGGGATCTTATTTATAGGTTATTTGTTTGGTTAGAGTCTTTATTTTATTTATATTATAGTTTTTTTTGTAAGCATTTCTTTATGTTTTCTCTTCTTTTTTTGGCGATGTTAAAAGGGGAAGCAGATAGTTGGTTGTACTGTATGATTTTATATATATATATATATATATATATATATATATATATATAATTCTCCCTATTTTTCAAAAAATTCATCTAGTAAGGGGGAGATTAGGATATAGCAAACTAAATTTTAAATTATCACTAACAATATTTGTCATCCTCAAAAAGGGTGAGATCATTATAAATCTGGACCTCAAACATGTGATTTTGATGATAACAAAAATTATTGCTTTGTCTACCATATTTTCTCCTATTATTATTATTAGATATTTATTTTCTTGCACTATCATTCGAAGTCCGTTGTATATTATACAAAGTGATCAACCCAAGTCTAAGTAGAATAGGTTTATAGCTTCTCAAGAGTCCATATTTTTCATTTAATTAATTATTTTATATTTCATGAGTAAAAGTATTATTTAAGGTGGATGCTAAAGTTGGTGATCATGCACACACAAATAGGGGAGTAAGAAAATAATTTTCACTTTTTTAAACTAATCATATTTATAATCAAAATCTTATAATTTGATTAGATGCTTTTGAAATGACATAAAATAACTAATTTTTTATTTAATTTTCTTTGAACCAATCGTATTGTATGATTTGTCCAAAATAGAAACACTAGCAGCCAATCAAAATTAAGTAAGTTTTTAAATTTTAATTTTGAGCAAATCATGTTGCATGATCCCGTTCATAGATTATGATATTTGAAAAGTTACTTAAATTAATCCTTATGATTAGTCAAATAAATCAAGGTTTAATAAATATGGTAAATTGTACTGTATGATATAAATTATACTGAATGATCTACAGAGACAAAATCTATTCATCCTAGATATTGTACTAGATGAAACATTAATTTTTGAACTAATCATACAATATGATGTCAATCTTACTGGCTGATTTAAAGAGACAATTTCAAATCATCCCGATGATCATTCTATATGAACATATGAAAATCAAACAAATTGAATCGTACGATCTTTATATTATACTATAGGATCAATACACAAAAATTGATAAGTTCATCCCATAACTGTTCCATTGTATTGAACAAACCTAGTTTTTGAACTAATTGAACTTACAATCCATGATTGTGCTATATTAATAGTGATGACCAAATTAAAAAATTAGGTTTTTTTTAAAGCCTTGTTTAAATACTTTCTTAAGAGACTCTTTGAGAGTCTTTAGCTGTTGTATTTTTTGGAGAGAGAGCTTTGAGAGAGATCTTGGTGTGCTTTGGTAGGAGAAAGGAGAGGTTGTATGTGAGGAAGATGGAGTGTGAGGGGATTCCATAGGGTTTCTCTGGGAATGCTTGTACCTTATTTCCTCCAAGTGTCTTGTTTGATTTCCTGCATGTCACTAGGAAGAATAACATTAAGGTGAAAGATCATTGAGTTTATCTTCCTTAAGAAGGAGGGTGAAAAAGAAGTTATAGGGTCTCTACCTTCACTAGGAGGGTGAAAAATGAGTCAAGGTTCTCTGCCTTTACCAGGAGGGTGAAAAATGAGTAAAGGTTCTTTGCCACACATAGTTGGTGAAAACATTATAAGGGCTTGTCCACCAAGCTATGGGGGCTAAAGGAGAGACCCTATAGTTTTTAGTGTAATACTCTAAGAGGAGAACTCTAGGGAGTGGATGTAGGCCAAGGTTGACTGAACCACTTTAAAATTATGGTGTGTTCATTCTACTTTTCCTCTACATACTTTAATTTTTACATTTTAATTTTTTACTAATTTATTTTTCTTAAAAGATTCACATTAAAAATTTTGTGGTTGGTAGAAGAATTATTTGATTGAATTAACATCATCATTATGATTGTTATTATGTTTATTAGCTTCCATATTAGGTGATTTAATTTCCTTCAAAATATCAAAAAGATTATTTTTGTTAAAGAAAATTTTTAAAATCCCAATTCACACCCCTAGAACCCTCTTGGTGTTGTGGGCAATGAGGTTGAGCACCCTCCATTGAATTTCTAATGGTATTAATAGAAACTATATATTTGAAAATTTTAGGATTTTTTAGAAGCCTTGTATTTAAGCTATATTATTAGTCTTTAGTTATTGAGAAAATTTTTGTGAGAGTGCTTTGAGAGGTTTACTTCTTGAGAGATCTTGGAGTTGGGAGAAGGAGAAGGAGAAGTTATGTGTGAGGGAGAAGTAGTATGAGAGGATCTCACATGATTATTCCAAGAAAGCTTCTACCTTAATTCCTACATATGTATTTATTGAGCTTTTGGGTTACTCTGGAATGAAAGTCATCAAGTTCTCTGCCTTACCAGAAGGGTGAAAAGGATTTCAGTTTATATACTTACAAGGAGGGTTTAAAGGATTCTTAGTTCTCTGCCTCACTTAGAGGGTGAACAAGATTATAGGTTCTCAGCCTCACCAAGAGGGTGGAAAATACTTTGGCACTCTATTGGAGTGGTTGGTGGAAGAGATTTTTTAAGGGCTTCCCCACCTAGATGTGGGGGCTAAAGAAGAGTCACTAATAGGTTTAGTGAAAAACCCAGACAAGAGGACTTTGGGAACTGGACATAGGTCAATGTTTGATCGAACCACTATAAATTTGGTGTGTTCGTTCTACTTTTCATTCAGCATTTTATTTTCTTGCATTTTAATTTTCTTTGCATGTTATATTATTGCGAGCATTTGTTGAGATTGATGAGCTTTATTTTGATTTGAATTTTTAGGTAAAATATAAAAAATCTAAAAAATAAAATAAAATAAAATATATCCTAACATTTATTTTTTCTAAAAAAATCCAAAAGATAAAAAATATTTGTTTTATAAATTTCTTCTGCTGAAATTTGTGTAATTGGTTTTGAGATTAAGAATAATTTTAGAGAAAAATTTTAAAATATTAATTCACAACCCTGCCCCCCTCTTGGTTTGCCTTGGGTAGTTCAAGTGGTTTGACAATCCATCATGAACTTTCATATTCCAGTAGATGATGAACTTCTAGATGAATAGATCTTAAATTTGAAAGTAATTAAGAAACCCACCTAGAAATTTTATTTTGATTGCATTGTATAAAGTCAAAAAGATAAAGGACCATAATATATATCCCTAGGAAAGCTAGAATTGATTTTATATTCATCGCCCTAGAAAAAATTTTGACGTAATTCTCCTATACAAGGTGTTAAAACTAAACTTGGTTCTATATAACTAGTACATGATGAAATTATTAGAGTAAATTCTAAATGTTACATTATATAGAACATTACATGGAATAAATTCCATAGCGGATGCCTTCTGAAAGCTCCCTAAAGAGTAAGATTATACTGAAGAGGATTCAATTCTAATAGGGGTACAGGATCATAAGGTCTTGTAACAAATTGACAGTGAATATTTAAACAAAAAATCCATAGTTGATGTGAAAATTATTTCACTATAGAGGATGATGCGATAGATTGGAGAAAACCTTTATTGACTATTTGCAAGAAAATACGCTCCCTTGAGATAAATCAATTATGGATAAGATAAAAAGAAGATTCCTATCTTATACCCTAATCAATGGAACCCTCTATAGAAGATTATTTGATTAGATATGGTTTTGTTGCCTAAGTAAATCAGAAGCTAAAGATATAACTGAGAAAGTTCATGCAAGATTATATGGTGCTCACCAATCTGGTCCTAAAATTAAAATAAATATTAAAATGAAGGGATACTATTGATCATCAATGATAGATGATTGGATGAATATTGCATGTAATTTTCATAGGTGCCAAGTGTACTATGTAGTTCTATATCAACAATTAAATGTCCTATATCTAACAATTGCTTCATGGCCTTTTAAAAGATGGGGCCCAGATAATATCAATCCAACTAATTAGCCATCTTTTAGAGGTCAAAAGTTTATTTTAGTAGGTATTAACTATTTCTGAAAATAGGTAAAGATAGTTCCCTTAAGAAAGTCAAAGCTCATCAAGTGATAAACTTCTTTAAAGATCATATTATATATTAATTTGGTGTTCCTCTCTGAATCATATCTGATAATGGTCCATCCTATAGAAGCACCAAAATAAATAATTTTGCTACATGTCATAAAATAGATTGGAGAGATAAAACTACCAGTTACTCTTGAGCAAATGGTATAGTTGAGGCCTTTAATAAACCTTTAGTGATGATCTTAAAGAAAATTATAGAAGAAAATAAATGTCAATGGCATGAAAACTTAGGAGAATTTTTGTGGGCATATGAAACTATATACATAACTCCTACTCAATCTATGTTATTCAATCTAGTCTTTAAAGCATAGGATATTCTCCCTTTAGAGGTCCAACTGCCTTCATTGTTTATTATAGTGAATTATAAAATTACAGAAGAATAAAATGTTAAAATTAAAGTGAAAGAAGTTGAAGGTTTATAAGAGAAGCATTTGCATGATCAATAAAATCTCAAGTTATACAAAGCTAAAATAATTCCAGCACATTTATACCAACTATGTAACTTGGTCCTTTTGAGGAGGTTGTGAAACCTCAAAGAATAATCTTGAGGCTAACCAAAAGGGGAGTGAATTGGTAATTTAAAAATTTCTTTAACAAAAAAGAAAATCTTTTTTTAACTTTTTCTATATATTAAAATAGAAAATTTTATCCCTCGATGCAAAAACAAATAAATTTCATAATAAGAAAAAGATCAGAGTTTTCAACCACACAATTAATTACAGAAAAATAAAATATAAAAAATAATAACAACAAACACACCAGAATTTATAGCAGTTTGGTCCAACCTGACTTACGTCCACTCACTAAAAACCTCCTTTCTAAGTATTACACAAAAACTAGTGTCTCTCCTTTTTCTCCCACAGCAAGGCAGAGAAGCCCTTATAAAATCTCTTCCATCAACCTACCGTGGCAAATGACATTACTCTTTTTTACCCTCCTAGTAAATGCAGAGAACCTAGAATCCTTTTTCTCCATCTTGGAGATGGCAGAGAAACAAGAATCCTTTTTCTCCCTCCTACAGATGGTAGAGAACTAAGACCTAGTGTTGTAGAATGTCTCCCTAGAGCCACCAAAATAGAGAGCCTCTCAAAAATCCCTAATTTTCAATCTGCTAACTCTTATCATCCAACACGATCCAAGATCATCCTGTACGATAAGTTTAAAGTACTCTTATTAGTATTGTACGTGGAGATAAACCCTTTACAATCCATTTAAAGAGATGAGATGATCGTCCAGGATGATTGAGAGCATCGTCCAATATGATTAGCATAAAATAACCATTTTAGATAGTACAAAATATATTGCCTTGTATGATTAGTTCAAAAGTTTATACTGATCATCTAGCACGATAGGCATTGATTAATTATCATCCCATATAGAGCTCAGTTTGTACAGTACAAAATTGGGAGTTTGTCATGTACTATTAGTTGAAAAACTTTGACATTTCATCTTAGATGATAGGCGACAACAAATTATCATCCCATGCATCACTTGGGTCATACAATATGATCGTCACTAATCATCCTGTACGATTTAATTGAATAATTTAGGCATGATTGTTATATATCGTACATTACGATACATATCATACGGTACAATTAGAATAAAATTTTTATTATAAAATAATCCCTAAATTATGATTGGTGACTATTTTTCTGATTATAATTGATCATCCCATATGATATGGATCATATAGTATGACCATTTTAATCAATCTTACTTATCATAGGTGCCCTAATTATGATTTTTTATTTAACTAATCATCTAGTATGATATAAGTTATATTGTATGATTAGTTTAAAAAACATAACCTCTTTCTAACTCACTAACTCACATCCTTGAGTGTGTATGTGCAAGGTTACTTAACTTTGGGATCCACTTGAATACATGATTGACTCAAGAAAGGTAAGAAGTCCAAAAGGACTAATAATACATACTTTAATCCTACTCTATCCAATCTTGAGCTGATCGAGGTTACAAGTAAACTGTGAACCTCAAATGTTAGTGAGCCGGGAAGAAATAGATATGTACTTAATTTAATTAATATAGTGAGAAATCTAATAATGTTGGTTATCATCAAAACCATAAGACTTGAGTCTAGATTTGCAACACTTATTCTAAGAAGACCCATTTCGGCCCATCAAAAATGGGTAGTAAATTTGAGCCAACCTGGGAAGGTACATTTATGGTGAAGAAAGTCTAACAAAGAGATGCCTTCTAGCTATTTTATTATAAAGAAGATCATCTAATTTTACCTATAAAGGTATATCTCAAAAAATAATATGATGGATAGTATTTTTATACGATAAAAATCAACTCAGTAAAGAATTTTTGATATTTTTATTAATTAGCAAAGTTTCTTGAAGTTTCATGCAATAAACTGGGTCCAGATGATAAAATTAGGTCTAGAATGTTGTAATAATGCTTAAAATTTTAAAAAAAGGCCCAGTGCTTGATCAATTGTGTCTTTGAAGATTGGTGTAAGATTCCTAAGTAGCATCCTTTCTTCTTAGACTTTAGTCGATCAGGTAATATGATCCCTAGAATTATCCCGATATGATTTCCAAAATCTATTCATTTGAGAATTCTTTCATAATTGAATTTCTTAAACTTGTTTCTTTGGGTCATATTTCTCAATCAAATTTAATATTTTCTTAAGGTTCAAGTATAAGCCCGCTTTTAAAACATACCTTCCTTTTAAAATTTAGCTCATGGGTAAAATGATCTCTAGTATTTTTTTAATCAAACTATTAAATTTGTTCATTTGAGAGTCACTTCCCACTTGAATTCATTAAATCTACTTGTTTGAGTTTGATCTCTCACTCAAGTCGAAGTCTATCTTTAGGTTTAAGTTCGCTTTTATGAAATTCTATAAACTTTAGTATAAGTTTGCTTTTATCGCATATTTCTTGTTAAATTCTTGTTGATTTGGTAAATAGTCCTTAGTATTTTCTCAATATAACCATTAAATTCATTCATTTGAGAATTAACTATCATTTAAACACATTAATTTGTTTGACCTTTCATTTAGGTATCAATCTACTCACTATTTAGATTTAGTCACTTGAGTATATAAATGTTCTTTCTTCATTATTTCAATTTGGTCAAGTGAATGTTCAACCCCCAAAATCATTGTGTCATACTATTTATATATGGTCATGTAAACATTAAATCTTTCAAAATCTCTTTATCTAGTATTTGAATTTGGTTAGGTGAACATTGAGTTATTTTTCTTTGTTATTTCAGTATGGCCATACAAAGATAAGACCCCCTTTATAAATTCAGTTGAATCTCACTTGTTTTGGTTACTCTCCTTCTCAAGTTCTCTTCTAATATAAATCTATCAGATAGAGATAATTTCTTTGTTAAATATTCATCCTTCTTAAATCTGCCTATTTAAGATTATTTCTTATCAAGAATTTATTAATTAAATTCCTTTAGATGTAGTTTATTGCTTTGGTCAATGTCAATATGTGCAATTTAGTTTTTAAGGTCATCACACTTGTTGAGGGTCCATTTGTTGACCTCATTTTTTTCAGAGGTTGGAGCCCCACATTAATCCTTCACTCTTGGTTTTCAATTCATTAAACTCCACTTCAAAGCTTAGATCTAGTTCTCCACTGTGCGCTAGCATGGAGATTCTATCATTAAACCTTAAATCAGTCATTCGATAATCACCCTTTATAGTCACTTGATCAGCTACTCAATCACTTAAAATTAACTAATGGTTGTCAATGATCTAAGTATTTTACATTCTAAACTATTTAATCAATAATTAACTTTAATTCTAAATCAAATCCAGCTTAAAACTCCAAACTTTAAAATCCACTATTCAAACCTAAAGCTTAAAGCTATTAAACTTTTCCCTATTTTATGAAAATTTTCAACAGATTCAAAACCCTGGGTAAAGTCTTTAGAATGAAGTTTGATCATTTGCATATCGACCTCCTTTTTCACCCTCCTGATGAAGGAATAGAACCTTAACCGCTATTTTCACCTTCCTGGTGAAAATAGGGAACCTCAACCTCCTTTTCACCCTTATGGTGAAGGCAGAGAACCTCGACCTCCTTTTCACCATCCTGATGAAGGAAGAGAATCTCAACCTCCTTTTTTGCCATCCTTATAAAAATAGAGAACCTGGACGTCCTTATTCACCGTATTAGTGAAGGCAAAGAACCTGAATGGTCTTTAATCTGATGGTCTTCTTCCCAGAACCACCCAACAAACCTAGCAAGACACCTAGAGGAAATAAGGCAAGACACTTGCTCAGAGCAACCGCCTCAACACTTTTCACTGCTTCTCCCTCACACATAAGCTCTCCCTTTTTTTTAAAGCTCTCCAAGATTTCTTCTCGAAGCTCTCTCTCCAAATCACTCAGTAGCTACAGATTTCAAACAAGTCTATTAAGAGAGGATAAAAATAAGGCTTCACAAAAATCCCTAAAATTCAATTCCGTCAATAATGATCTTATAGTATAATTCATTTAAATAGCCCTACTAGTAATGTACAAATAATAAGACATTATATGATAAGTTTAGAAATTGAGCTGATCATCTAGTATGATTTGAGAATTATCCAGTATGATTTGTTCAAATGACTTGGATTATCGTCCCATATGATTGGTGATGATTAAACATCATCACATGCAAAGATTGGGCCGTACAACATATTTGGGTCCAATCATCTTGTATGATCTGACTGGATCGATTAATCCAAAATTATTCCTTAATTATATGATTAATTTAGGCTAGATTGAATTATATGGTCCATTATGATGCCTATCATATAGTACGATTAGCACAAATGTTGAATTTTAAAATATTACGTAAATTATGATTGGCGGCTGAGATCTTGATTTCAACTGATCATCCTCAATGATCTAGATTATACAGTATAATTAGTTAAAATGGATTTAATTATTATAATTAGTTATTTTAATAATTTATTGAATTTTTGATCATACAATACGATTTTAATCGTACAGTATGATAAGTTTAGAAAATTATGCTCCACTATCTCACTCCCTTAAGTGTGTGTGTGTGTGTGTGTATAGTCACCATATTTAGCATCCACCAAATACATGACATGGATCAAAAGATATAGAAATAAATAAAAGCAAAAATATAGACTCTTTAGGACACATAACCCTATTCTACCTAGTCTTGGGCTAATCAATTTGCATAGTGTACGGTGGACCTAAAATGTTAGTGGACAAGAAAACATATATGCAATAATAACCATATTAGAAGATAGCATAGTAAAGAATCCAAAAATGTTTGTTATCATCAAAATCATAAGACTTGGGTCCAGATTTGCAAAAATAACTTCCTAAAAAATAAAACAAACATTAGGGTCTAACTTCCTAAATGAGTTATTTTTCTCCTATTGCATAGTCCATAATGAAAATAGTGGCTAGGCATGGAATTTAAATTACACTTTATTGTCTATCTCCTATAATAACCCCCTTCTTTTTTGAAGCAAGGTTAGATATTTTGATTCAATTACCTCCCTAAGCTCCCTATAGTCTCCCTGAACCTTCTTAAGCTCTAGAATAAATTGAGTGGTGAGTTCCAATGATAATCAATGGTACAATCCTCCAATTCTTCTAAACATCTAATGTAGAGCTCCTCCAGCCTTGAGGTCTTCTAAGAAGATCAAAAGACTCTCCCAAGCAATCCAAGGATACCTAAATTAAATAATTTCATCCACTAGTTAGAAGTAAATGTAAAACCCTTAGTCTAGATCTTGGATTTAAATAGCTTTTCCATCCTATATCAAGGAGTCCACTAACTTTATTAAATAGGGCATTAAAAAGCCAAGAATCTCTGCCTAAAACTTTACTCAATTTGGTTGAGTAAATAAAAATTTTAAAGCATTCTTTTAGATAGTCTTTTTTGAATTAAAAAAGTTTGTGTAATTCTAAGCCATCAAATCCCACGTGTTTACTTTCGGATGGCTATGATATGGTCAAGTGATGCGATCTGTCCTACTTGATCAAGTGATAGGACGGACTGTGTATCTATCTGATGTAATCCTAGTTATCCATCTAAAATTTGAGAGATGTAATGGCTCATGTGATCTGCTGATTTGGTTAAGTGATTGACTAATGCCATTTAGTAGCATCTAATTACACAGAAATGCATGTCGGTCGTCTGAGGATGATGTGGTGGCAACACGGTGATGCAGCTATGGGAAAAACATGAAATGAAGTATTTAATTTATTAAATTTAATGAAATTTTAATAAATTATCATAAATGGTACACTTAACCAGAAAATGCTTGCAATAGCTCTATGGAACTAGCTTTGGTAGGGATTTAATTTAAAAATAAAATCAAGTATATTTGATGGGTGAAAAAGGAGTAATTCAGCTTTGATTGCCCATTAATTTTTGTTATATTCTCCTTTTATACTGATCTAATTGATCTCAAACTTGGCTAAGTTATATTAGGGCATGTTATTAACCTACCCTAATATTATTCCTAGGCTTATTTGATGAGTAAATTTGCATAAATTAAATTTTTAATGGTATGGGTCATTTCTTGACTTAGATCTTTAGAAATTTATAAAACACTCCCCATAGGGAACTAGTTAATGATATTTGAGGTATGCTAGATTAGTGTAAAGGTTTAATTTTTCACTTATTTCATCCCCATCTATGATCTAGGTATAAAGGCAATTTTATTCTTTCTTATGCTAGTCCTTTACCTAGTTACACTGTCATTTATACTGAACTTTCTACTATTTTATGCGGTCTGAATGTTTGTCTTTCTTCGGGTATTACTAATATTTGGATAGAAGTTGATGCTTTATACATTCTGTCTTGTCTCAAAGATAGTAATGAGAAACTTTGTAGTCTTGATTTATTATATCTTATTAGGGAAATTAAGCAACTCTTAATTGGCATTAATGCTAGGCTTCCTCATATTTATAGAGAAGGAAATGGGTGTGTGGATTGGCGTGCTAATCATGGGGCTAATCTCCCATCCCTTACTGAATTTTCCTATAACCAACTGCCGACCAATATTAAAGGTATCATTAGGATTGATAAGTTTGGACTTCTTTATGTTAGGATTTAATTCTAGTTTCTTTTGGGTTTGCTTTAAGACTATTATTCTTTGGTTTTCTAATCTTCATCTATGTTTCAATCTTCTAGTTATGATGGCTATTTATGTTAATTTTCATATGGTGCTGAAGTTTCATGATAATTGTTTTTGTTTTTCTGGCAATGATCGTATCAACATGAATTATAGCCCCTGCCTCATTTGCTGCTCTTCTCTTATTTCATTTAGCTTGGGTGGGAGAGGTAGTATTCAACTTGACAAAAGTGACTTGCATCAGCATTATTGCTATATGATCCGGCGTTGTCAGCATTTAAATGGGGCTTATATGATGTGTTTTTTATTATTTTGGAGAAATCTCATTTATTATTGTTCTGATTTTAAGATTCTTATTAGTTGGGGTAGTTGTATCATTGCTAATTTGCTAGAGAATGATTAGTGTGGTACTTGGCCCAGCATCAATGAGTTTTTGGGCTTTTGGTGGGGTGTTAATCCTAACTACTTAATGTGGATTTCCATGGGAATTAAGTGGCACTTGAGGTTTGGGTAGCATGATTGCTCAGGTACTATACGCTTAAGCCAAATATGGGTTATTTTTAAAGTTTTTGATAATTTCAATTTTGATTTTGATATACTCAATTATACAATCTATTGCACTGTCAGTGGGGCTTATTACCCTAATTCAGATTTATAAGGTCATTAATTACCTCTATTTGATGATTATTGGGATCTATAATTATGGCTTAATGGATGTTTTAATGGAGCACAAGTTTACTCCTGTTAGGATTATTTCCATGGAGAATCTAGGTTTACTTCATACTCATCTTTGCTTGAATCATACTAACCTTAGAATTAAAAATTAGAGGGCTTGGTATTTAGGCTGTCGTAACTTTTTCTTCTATCACTTTTTTGGGCAGAGGCGCATTTCTATTATTTTGTTTCATTTGGACATTGCTTATTTTGATCTTGGTACGTGTTATGGGATTTTCTTGGCTGGTGAGCTTTCTTATAATTCAGGTCGGTGGGTGATCAAAATTTTGTGTTTCATATGGCCTCTTATTTTTGAAAACCTCAATGATCTCTGCTATACTATTTATGTGCAAAGTTATCCTTTATCTATGCATCTTTTGGTTCATTATTGGATTTTGTGGTATAGTGGTTTGAATTGTTATCTTTATGTACCGCCTCCTAGTTTTCAAATTATTATTTTTCCTTGATTTCCTCAATTATATCTGCTTGCTACTAGTATCAAGGACTGCTTTAAGCAAAATTTTAATTACATTAATATATTCGCAATTGCTTTTTTCCTTAAATTGTCTCTCTTTTTTTGTAGGATCCTTTTAGTGATTTTTTGCAGGTTACCAAATTTTTTGGTGGAAAGAATGTGCTTAAGGCCTATCAGATGCTCTTTCCTTTTTTTGGGGTTTTGGCTGCTTGCCACCCATAGAATGTTACAAGGTTTTTTTGTCCGTTTGATTAGGAGGGAACTTGAGCTCTTAGGTTTTTTTTTTCTTGTTGCTCTTATGAGCAGTACAGAGCTCGAGGTCCCTGTTAAGGACCTTGTAATCCTTTTTTTAATCAACACAAAGGCTTCCTTGCGGGTTTTCCCTAAAAATAAAAAACTATGATCTAGGTATAGATCTCGGGAAATAACAATTTTTAGAAGTATAGATATTTTAACTTTAGAAAATAATTTTGAACCCTAGGAGGACTTTGATGACTTGAAACATTTTGGATTTGTTGTTTGGGTCTTAATTTACCTACGGTTTAAATTTCAAGATATTTGGAGTTCATTTTGTTTATCAATTAGTGAATCCTAATTCACATTGCATAAATGACCTAAGGTTTTCAAAAAATTATTAAAAATTCACAATAAAAAAATACGAAGTAAATTTCAATCAATCATAACTTTAATATACCTTCAATGAAAAATAAAAGCCCATCAAAAACTTTAAAAATAAAAATGAATTTAAAATTAATAAAAATTAACTATTAAATAAATTAAATAAATAATTAAGAAATATAAATAAATTCACAAATGGTCTCAAACTCTTGTAATCATCTTTAAAGGTCATAAGTCGCCTCTGATGTTGATTTCAAGTGATTTGTAATTAATTTGGATAAAAAAAAAATATCCTAATTACTTGAATTTTTAATTCAATTAATTGGTCTAATTTTGTAAATAAGATAAATAAAAAATTAAAATGCATTAAACTCTAAATTAAATCTATAATTCATAAAAAATAGAAATAATTAGAATCTCAAGTAAAAATAAAAAAAATTAGTGTTTGGTCAATTCAATTAATAAAGGTAATTAAAAAATAATAAAATTTTTATTAAAACCTAAAAATTTAAAAAATAAATCAACTAAATAAATCAAGATTATAGAATAAATTGTGAAAATAAAATTGATTTAAAAATTCATAAATCCAAAATATAATTTAAATTAAATAAATTAAAATTAATAACATAAATAATGAAGATAAATAAATCAAAGGATTTTATGCACTTGATTTGATCACTTAGGGGGAATCAAATGCATTATAACTATGTGCCTAGGATGTTTCAATTGAATGCTTTAAGTTATTGAAGTGATCAATTTTCAAGAATCTTTAAAACGTAAATCATAAAAATACTAAAATAAAATGAAAGACTCTATGCATTAGATTTTATCCCTTACGGATGGTAAAATGCAATATAAATATGAGTGTAGGGCTTGCTAATTAATGACTCCTCACACTTAGGGGTTTTTAAGCATTACATTTTTAAAACATAAAATAAGTAATTTAACACTTGACATATATTCTTTAAAATAAATCTGAAATTGTGAAAAAATTAATTTAAATTTAAATAAATCCCATTTGACCTAAAATAAATAAAAAATAAAATATTAGATAACATAAAATAATAAATAACTTAGAACCTATACAAATAACATAGCTTGTAACACACACTTTAGATGGTTTGATAGGGCTATTGACTCTAGCCTAGGCTACGCCAGTGGTGTGATTTGTTGTGATGTAGATACCTTAGTTTGAAGGTGTCTTGTGTTTGTTTACATATTTTCTTATACTTCATATGTCATGATTATTATTCTTTTTGGTGTACCTAAACTCTTCTAGGTTGTACTAGATGTATTAAGTTCTACGCACCTGCATTATACTTTTAAATTATTTACATATGTAATGCTCTTTTACTTGCCTACCAAAAGTAGAATGTATCTAGGACCTAATGTCAATACAAATGTGTAAATGTAAATGTAAAATTCTAAAATCTTATATAGTTATATTGATTCGTACTGTGTCAAGAGTTATAAAAATTGAAGATGATTGTTTATACATATAGAAGTTCCAAAAGGAAATGATTCTTCTTCCTTTAAAGATCATTATCTTTTGAAATCATAAAGAAGATCCTAGATCCTAAAGATAAAGACTAAAGTAAGTAATTATATTTAAATTAATATTGTATAGGAGTACAAATCAAAGCCTATTGTGGCCGAGCTTGGCCACCTTACTTTTCAGTAAACCCTCGGTGCATTGTATTTTTATTTTAAATAAATGAATAAAATTTTTAATTATTCACTACACATTTATATACTAATTCATGTCATATGCATTGCATTTATATGGGTGGTAGAATTGCATTAGAGGGTAACCTTTTCATAAGTTTCTTTCAGTGTGTATATTCTAAACTTTGTAGGAACATGTATACTATTTATAGGATGATACGATAGTGTTACCATATAGATGAACACCTTTACCCTGACGTGCATATATACATACATTTTTTTCATGCAATATACATTAAGCTAAAGCACAAATGCCAATGGCAAGGTATGAATGGCCTTAGAGTCAGGGCTACCTTAGTTTTCCTTATTGTTTAGGTTCACTATGCCGCTGGATTTTGCTAGAAAATTTAGACTTAAAAATTTTAGAAGTTTAGTGTTAACTAAAAATAAATTTTAGAGTTTAATATGTATTTAAATTAAAGTTGTGCTAGATGGGTACTTTTGTATATTAATGAGTGCTAACTAAATCTGAAGCTGAAAGTCCTTGACTCCTCAGATATAGAGTTATCCTATCTTCAATTCATAAGGCTATTGATTACTTTAAAAAGTTACCTAGTAGGCCAGTCCAAGTAAGCATAGATCTAAGCTGTTTTCACATCTCTTAAATCTCCTCTTTGAGTGGGTTATCCAAATCATAAATAAGTTCTAAATATAAATCTAAATCTAAATCAATCCTTAGGATTTTTTAACTTAAATATTTAATCAAATCTTCATAATTTGAAAGGTCTAATCGTCACTTTAATCAAGAGAATTCTAAAGACTTAACTTAGGATGTAATTGATTATAGAGGCTTGCTTGGGAGTCTAGAACCTAGTAAAAAAATAAACCCTATCTTATTTCCTTTCTAAGGTGGCGGACGACTCCTATGAACATAAACTAGCTTTATACATGAGTTTATACATTCATATTCAAAATTATAGGTGAATGCTCCTTTTAACCTTCAAGATGAATTGAACATTTCTTATGCTAATTTGGATATGAAGGTAAATAATTTCTCTTTTTAAATCTATAGTCAAGCATAAGTTTGTCTTTTGAGGTAACAAATATTATGCAATGCAAATTTGACTAAAAAAATATTAAAGCGAATTGTGAGGCACATTTATAAATTTAATTTTACCATTGGCTTGGATTTCTCTCTCTATAATGTAGATTAAAATATTATTACTTACTTTAGTCCTTATCTTTTAGCTTCAGGATCTTCTTTAAGATTTCAAAAGATAATGATCCTCAAATAAAGAAGACTCATATTTTTTGGAACTTTATATGTATAATCAATCATCTTTAATTTCTTAAGCTCTTTACACTATAAACTCAATTATGTATAACATTTACATTTATAATTGAGTCTTTCCATTTACGTCAGATCTTAGATACATTCTACTTTTTGTAGAAAAGTAATAAAGCAATGTAAATAAAGATTATAAAAGTGCAATGCATGTGAGTAGAACCTAATGCATCTAATGTAACCTATAAGAGTCTAAGATACACCAATAAAAATATAATCATATATGACATCTAGAGTGTAAGAAACTAAGTAAACAAATACAATATACCCTCCAAGAAAACTATCTACATCACATCGAACCACACCTCCTACTTAGCCTAAGCTAGATTTGGTAGCCCTATCAAACCATTTAATGTGTATGTAATAATGTGTGATTTTGATAGGTCCTAGGTTATTATTTAGTTAACATTATCTAATAATTTATTTTAGATCGAAATGGATTTATTTCAATTTAATTTTTAGTGTTTTGTAATTTAAGATATTTTTTAGAGATTATATTTTAAATGTTGAATTATTTATTTTAAGTTTTAAAGAATATAGTGCTCAATGAACCTCTAAGTGATTGGAGTCATGGATCAACAAATCCTAGGATCATATTTTTAATTTTTTTGACTTTTCCTAAGGGATCAAATCTAATGTATAGAGTCCTTCATTTTATTTAGGTATTTTAATGATTTAGGATTTAAAGAATATTGTCAATTAATCTCATCAAGAACTTGAAGCTTTCAATTAAAAGATCATAGGCTTATAATTGTAATACATTTGATTCCCCTTATGGATCAAATCAAGTGCATAGATTCCTTTGGTTCATTTATCTTCTTTATTTAAGTTATTCTATTGTATTGAATTTATTTAATACAAGTTGTATTTTAAGTTTATAAATACTAAATTAATTTTATCATTATTATTTATTCTTTGGTTTTTATTTACTAATTATTTAATCTTTAAATATTTTGGATTTTAATTAATTTTTTTATTATTTAATTTCTATTATTAATTAGTTGACCAAACTTTAACTTTTTTTTTTAAGATTCTTTTTATTTTTATTTAGCTATTTATGATTCTTACAAAATGAGTCCAATATAGCTAAATTAAAATTTTCAAGTAATTAGTCAAATTTAATTTTTGATTTAAATCAATTCCGAATCACTTAAACTCATTACTAAAGGTCAAGAATGACCTTTAAAAATTAAACCTTTTAAGAATTTTTTTATATTTTTAAATATTTTATTTATTTATTAAATTAATTTTTTAATTTTAAAGAAATTTTAATTTTAAAGTTTCTAATTAAACTTTTATTTTTTATTTCATGTTCTTTGAGTTTAGGGTTCAATGCAATTTATTTCATAATTTTCTAACTTACATTAAATTTTAAATAATGTTTTTAAAATCCTAGGATATTTATGCAAGGGTTCACTAATGAACAGACCAAATGAGCTCTAAACTTCTTGAATTATATTTCCTAAGATGGATCTATTGTTCAGAGTGATGGTGAAATAGATGGGGATATTATCAGCAGAATCCAAGTGGGATGACTGAAGTGAAGGAATGCATCGGGCTTATTGTGTGATAGAAAAGTAACCCTCAAACTTAAGGGAAAATTCTATAAGATGGTGGTGAGACCTACAATGCTTTATGGTTCCAAATGTTGGCCATTAAAAGAGAAGCATAATGTTAAGTTAAGTAATGCAGAGATGAGGATGCTTAGGTGGATGAGTGTCTTTACCCTTAGAGATAGGATACGAAATGAGCATATTCATGAAAAGGTTGGAGTAGCTCCAGTGGAAGATAAGATTAGAGAGAGTCACCTTAGATGGTTTGGTCACATAGAATGGCAACCTCCCGATGACCCGGTTAGGAAAGTAGAGAACTTATATTTGACTTATGTTAAGAAAGGTAGAGGTAGACCTAAAAAGACTTGGTTAGAAAATATTAGAAATGATCTTTCTTTATTAGATATAAATGAGAATTTGACTTTTAACAGGACACAGTGGAGAAAAAGGATTCATGTAGCTGACCCTACGTAGTGGGATGAAGGCTTGATGTTGTTGTTGTTGTTGTATCTTGGTTAAGAAATAACCCATACCCTTGATAATTCAATTCATGCAAATTTACTCATTAAATAGACCTATAAAAATTAAGGTTGGTTAAGGACATTACCTTATATTACCTAGCTAAGTTTGAGATCAATTGGATGAGTATACATGGAGAATTTAACCAAAAAGGTGGATAATCATAGCTAAATTACTCTTTATGCAGGAATCAAATAGACTTAAAATTATTTTTAAATTGAAGCCCTAATCTTTTTAGTTCTATAGAGTTATTACATGTAATTTTAGGTTAAGTGTGTAATTAATGGTCAAATTTTAATGTTTCAATCAAATTATTATGTTAAATCATTAATGAAAAACTTTTCCTATCGCTGCCACGCCACATTAACCTTGGACCAAGATAAGTTTTCAGTGAGTAATTGGCTACCACTAAATGGCGATGGTCATCCACTAATCAATGTAGACGGGTGATCCTGGCCATCAGATTTCACGCAATTTGTGTGGATGGCACTGATCATGTCAAATGGACGCATGATCCATCCTGTCACTTGATTCAACCACACAGATGGCATTGTCTAACCAGATTTGGTTCATCCAATTAACATGTGAGATCAGATGGCAAAAATTGACAGATCTTATAGTTCAATTTTGAACAACATAAAAGAAGGATTTAAACCTTTTATTTACTTAACCAAATTGAATGAAATTTTAGGTAAGATTTTAAGGATATTTAATACCCAATTCAATAAAGTTTGGGGGCTCCATGACATAAAATAGTAAAGTTTTTTAAATTATAGATCTAGATCTAGGGTATGGCATTTACTTATAACTAGTGGATGAAATTGCTTGATTTAGGTGTCTTTGGACTCCTTGGAAGCTTCTCTTGATCTTCATTAAAAACTTCAAGACTGGAGGAGCTCTCGATGAAGAGTTCTCTATGTTTAAAGATTCATAACCTTGATCACCCTTCAAACTTACCACCCAATGAATTTTGGAGCATGGGAAGGTTTAGGGTGATTGAGAGGAGCGTTAGAGAGGCAATGCTATCAAAAAATCTTCCCCTTGCTTCACAAAATTAAGGGATATTTATAGGAGAGAAACAATAAAGAATAATTAAAATTTCTTGCCACCTCATCACATGCCCAACAACCAATTTAGCTAGGGACTATCCAATAGGAGTAAATAACTCATCTTTGCAGTTAGAGCCCATGCAGTCAGTCTTTTAGGAAGTTATAACAAAACTAATAATTGTACATGGGTTTTTTTCAAAAATCTTTCCACATCAGCCATCCAAATTCCAAGAACTATATAGGACAAGTACAATGAACATTCTAAAAAACATTTTAATAGTTTAGGTCGTTTAACTTGGGTTGGGAATTGAATACGTCTAAGAATTTATGTTTTTAATAGTATGGGTCAACCTAATTGGTTGAGCAACCTAGGTCAACCCATGGGTTGGGCTAATTAGGTTTGGTGCAAAAGGTCCATGGGCACCTTAAGCAAGTGTTTATAAAATTTAAATCTATAAGGTTAGGGATTTGGTTCAACAAAACCACTTTGGATTCATTTGGGTCATACAATATAGCTAGCCCAAGTGAACCCATGGGCTGAATCCTTTTTTCTTAATCTTTGGGAACTCAATGAACAGACCCCATTGGTTTAGGCACCTTGGTTTGGTCTAAATGCATGAATTTAATTTTTAGAGGCTTTAAGCCAAGTGTTGTCAACCATGAAAACCATGTTTAAATATGGGTTGGGGTTGGGTTCAATCCAATTCAAATGTAATTTAGAGTTTATTCAAAATGGTTTTGGGTCATGGCATAGCTAACATAAGAAGGACTTTTTCAGAAGGTTAGTTTTTGGGTTTTTAGGGTTTTATGGGCTTCTTGGTCAACCATGGTCAACTATGGTCCACCAAGGGTTCAATTGGGTTTAGTCATGTATGGCTTAGTTTTGGAAACATTTGAGGGCCTTGGTGGGGTTTAGGTAGGGTTTTATTTATGATTTAGAGTTTAGGGTTAAAGGAATGCTTTTAATTATCAAAGTGACCAACAGTAGTTATTGCAAATTTGGTTTTAAAAAGTACAGTTTTGATGATGACAAACATGTTTGTACTCTATTTTGCTTGGCTAACCCATTTCTGGAACAAAAGATCAAAAGCAACTCAAGCCAACTCAAGATCGGGTCCAGGTGTGTCTAAATGTACTATTTTCCTTTTCTTGAGTCAATTGTATTGTAACTGATCTCCTAGCTAAGTAACCTTGCACACACACACTCAGGGGGAGAGCTTGAGTGAATTAGAGTTTCTTTTAAATTTTTGTTCAGATCATCCTGGATGATATTCACATCGTCCCGGACGATCAAGTCAAAACCAAAACCCTAATTAGGGCGACCAAGTTAAGTCTGTCTGATTAAGCCGATCGTCCTGGATGATCCATACATCGTACGGGATGATAGGATCAAATCAAAAATTCTCAGCTGCCAGATCAAGTTAGGCAAGTTTTATTTTTAGAGATTTGATCTGATCATCCCATAGGATACATGTATCGTCTTGGACGATCCGGCACACTCATGCCTAAATTAGTCTGGTGATTAAGGAAAGTAATTAATATTTAATTGATAAGTTCATATCATTCGAGACGATCGCAAGATCATCCAGCATGATCATGATCATCCAGTGCATTTCAGCTGTACGTACAGAGCAGTGCTCAGGATGATTTTGGCACTTTTTATTCTAATCATACAGGACGATATCCGTATCGTCCTAGACGATCAAGTCATTTTTGGATTGTCCAGCACAAGTTCTTCTGGATGACCAGAGCGGTCTTCTGGACGAAATTCTTGAATTTTCACTAATCGTCCCGTACGATTCTGCGATCGTCCGGGACGATCTGATCAACTTTTTCTATTGATCGTCCAGAAGAGCCAGATCGTCTAGGCTAAAATAGGTGATTTTTAACTAATCGTATAAGATGATGTTTCGATCGTCCTCGATGATATAGGCTGACCAGTTGAGATTTAGGGTAAATTTTGAGCCCTCATATAAAAGATTTTTTTCTTCTAACAAGAAAAATCTTTTGCCACTTTCCTTTATAGAGAAACCCTAGAGAGAGAGAGTTTGGGAGAGATAGAGAGGATCTTGTGAGGGGGAGTTTGTGAGTGATTCACAATGGTTGCTCCAAGAAAGGATCAGAGTCCTCTTCTCCATTCTATGTCTCTCATCTTATCGGTGTTCTTTATGGGAGGATCATTCGCAAGAAGATCTGGGTTCTCTGCCCGCTTTAGGAGGAAGCAAAAGGTGTTCTGGTTTTCTGCCTGCTTCAGGAGGAAGCGAAAGGAGTTTGAGGTTCTCTGCCTGCTTCAGGAGGAAGCGAAAGGAGGTTAGGTTCTCTGCCTCACCGTATCGATGGAAAGAAGTTTTTATACAGGCTTCTCCGCCTTGCTGTGGGAGCAGAAGGAGAGTCACTTTGAGTTAGTGCAATACCCGGAGGGGAGGCTCCGGGGAGTGGACGTAGGTCAAGTTGACCGAACCACTATAAAATTTGATGTGTTCTTTCTGATTATTTTCAGCATTTTAGTTTTCTGTTATTATCTGCTTGGGTGAAATCTGTGGTTGATCTTTTCATTTATGTGCTTACTTATTTCTGCTGTAAATCATTGAAAAGATTGTTCCTGTTGCTCTCAAATTTTTAAATAACCAATTCACCCCCCCTCTTGGTTAGCCTCGGGACTAGTTCATCAGGGCTTAACATCCCTATCGAACTTTCAAGTGATATCAGAGCGGGATTCAAAAATTTAAGTTTAAAAACTTTTGAATTTGATCCATGGCTAACTTTGGTAATCTTAATACTGTTAAAGGTTATTCAATTACACGACCACTATTGTTTGATAACATACCTTTTGATTTTTGGAAAACTCACATCCACTTTTCTTCAATCAATTGATTATCGCATGTGGATGCTTGTTACGGATGGCTACGAGCCACTTTTTAGAATGATTAACAATATTAAAATTGAACTGCCTTTCATGGACTTTTCATGATTGTGACTTAGCCCAACTGAAAGCCAAATATTTGAACTATTTTTTCTGTGCTTTAAAATCTGAGGATTACATGAATATTTCTATGTGTATAACTGGCAAAGAAATTTAGGATAGATTGTGCATCACTTATGAAGGTACAACTGAAGTCAAACAGTCTAGGTTAAACATATTACTTCATGACTGTGAACTTTTTCGCTTGAAACCTACTGAATCTATTTCTGAAATATATACGAGGTTCACTCAAATTGTCACTTCTTTGCATGCCTTAAGAAGAGAACTTACAAACTACGAAAGAGTGAAAAAAATTCTTAGATGTTTGCCTTCTTTGTATGATGCTAAGATAACTGCAATCACTAAATCTAAAGATTTGAATACTTACTCTATTGTTGTACTTGGATCACTCATTGCTTACGAGCAATGGGTGAACTAAAGCCAGCTTGATGCAGGTGAAAAGAAAAAGGAGAAAATAGTGGCACTGAAGGCCAACGATAGTGATACTAGTACTTCTGGGTCTGATAGTGATGACATTGCCTTAATCACTAGGCAATTCAAAAGATTTCTAAGGAAGAATCACAAGAACTTTCAGAAGTGGAACAAGGGTAAGTCTAGAAAAAATTTTAAAGGTTCATCTGATACTGTGTGTTTTGAATATAGGAAGCCTGGACTCATTAAGGCTGATTGTCCTACACTTAAAGCTCACCCAAGCAAGGAGAAGGGTGAGGAGAAACACAAGTTTAGGAAGGACAAGAATCAGATTCAAAAGGCATTCTGTGCAGATTCTGCATCCGACTCCTCTGAGACTGAAGCTGAGGAGGAGACTACAAATTTGTTTCTGATGGCTAAGGATCATCCTGAACAGTCTGATCAAGAAGAGGTATGTGAGTTTACTTATGAGAAATTATTTGAAGTATCTGAAAGAATTCATGCATCGTATAAGAAGCTTAAGAAAACTCATGCTAGCCTAAAACTAGAATTTTTGAATTTACAAAAAGAGCATGATTTTGTAGTTAAAGATCATTCCACACTTGATAGCAATCATATATCTTTACTTGATGAATTTGATAAGCTGAACAAAAAGCATTCTGATTTAATCGTGGAACATGATTTACTGAAAACCTCATATGTTGATTTAGAGAAAGCTTTCAAAGAATTAGACAATCTGGCATGTGAAGTGGAGAGTAGTAATGGAGCTTCGAAATTTGAAATTGCAAGTTTTAACAAGGAGAATGAATTTCTGAAAGTTAAAATCAGTGCTTTTGAGAAAAATGAAACACCTCCTACTTTTGCACAATTTTATGCACCTCCACCTTTTGAAGAATCTGTTTGAAAATCATCAAAGCATGTTTCATACAAACCTAGGAAGAGGCACTATCACCCATGTAGACTAGTTAACCCTTTTCCTAATATTAGATGTTTTTCTTGTGGCATGTTAGGACACATTTCCCATACCTGCACTATTCACCATAGTACACATTGGGTGTGGATGCCCAAAATGCCTGTTTCACAGCATAGCACACATGCATTGCATTCTTCTTTTCATAAGAAGGAACCCAAACCTGTTTGGGTTCCTAAATCGAATGTTTGATGATTTTGTAGGTGTTCTCTCACACAGGACCTCATGAGAGCTTGTGGTACTTGGACAACAGATGTTCAAGACACATGACTGGAGATGCAAATCAGTTCATTTCGCTGGAGGCCAGGGCTGGAGGCAAGGATACACTTGGAGATAACACCACCAGAAGGGTGGTAGGTTCAGGTATAATTAGTGATTCAAACAATTTTATGATTAACAATGTTTTACATGTAGATGGATTGAAACATAACCTGCTGAGCATCAGTCAGCTCTGTTACAAAGGATACGACATCAAATTTCTGCCCACTTACTGCATTATAAGCTTAAATGATAAAATTATTTTGTAGGGACAAAGGATCAATAATGTCTACATGCTAGATGTAAGTTGCTTTAAAGATGATATTTTAATTTGCTTAAAAACTACTGCTAATGAGTCTTGGTTGTGGCATATGAGATTGTGTCATGCCAGTATAAAAACCCTTAGGAGAGTCACCCAAAATGACTTAGTTAGAGGTGTCCCCAAGCTTAAGTTCACTAAGGACCACCTGTGTGATGCCTGTCAATTAGGGAAGCAAGTTCAGACCTCTTTTCACTCTGTTAAGGACATTAGCACCTCTAGACCTTTAGAAGTCCTTCACATGGATCTCTTTGGATCCATTAGCACTGTCAGCTTAGGGGGGAAAGTCTATGATTTTATGATTGTTGATGATTACTCAAGGTTCACAGTTTAAGTCATTCTCCACTTGGATTCAGAGGAAGTTAGGTTATGAGATCTTAACTATTCATAGTGATCATGGTGGAGAGTTTAAAAATGTGAAGTTTGGAACTTTCTATGACGAGCAAGGGATTAGTCACAACTTTTCAGCTCCTAGGACCCCTCAGCAGAATGGGGTAGCTGAAAGGAAGAACATGACCTTAGTGGAAGCCGCTAGAGCCATCCTTGCTGAGTATTCACCTCCAAAATACTTTTAGGCTGAAGCAGTGAACACTGCCTGTTATGTGCTGAATAGGGTAAATGTTAGATCCAATCTGAACAAGACACCTTATGAGATCATTAAGTGTAGAACTCCAAACCTGTCCCACCTCCATGTCTTTGGCTGTAAGGTTTTTATTCTAAACAATGGGAAATCATTTTTAGGAAAGTTTGACCCCAAATCTGATGAAGGAGTGTTCCTAGGCTATTCTAGTGTGGGGAAATCCTTTAGGGTGTTTAATAAGAGGACTTTGGTGGTGGAAGAGACAACTCATGTGGTGTTTGGTGAATCTGATCCAAAGGTGACTAGAGTTGAGGAAGAAGAAGAGGTAGGGGAGATTACCCAAGGGGTTGAAAATGCAAATCTGGAGGAAAGGGTAGAACCTCAAACCACCTTACCTAGAGATTGGAGATATTCTTCAATTCATCCTAAAGAACTGATCTTAGGAGACCCTTCTGAAGGTGTTAGGACTAGGTATGGACTTAGGAAGGAAGTAAACCACTCTGTCTTTATCTCAATGAATGAACCCACCAACATCAATCAAGCCCTTTCTGATGAGTTTTGGATCTTAGCTATGCAAGAGGAATTGAATCAATTTGTAAGGAATGATGTTTGGTTACTAGTAGAAAGACCTAGAAATCAAAGTATAGTGGGTACTAAGTGGGTCTTTAAGAATAAGATGAATGATTCTGGTGTGGTGGTTAGGAATAAGGCAAGATTGGTGGCTAAGGGGTATAATAAGATTAAAGGGATTGATTTTGAGGAGACCTTTACCCCTGTAGCTAGATTGGAAGCCATTAGGGTACTACTAGCCTTTGCCTGTTATAAGGTATTTAAGCTGTTTCAAATGGATGTCAAGAGTGCCTTTTTAAATGGGGTAACAAAAGAGGATGTTTTTGTAGAATAACCCCTAGGTTTTGAGAGTTCCCAATATCCAAATTATGTTTACAAATTAAAAAAGGCCTTATATGAATTGAAACAGGCACCCAAAGCTTAGTATGAGAGGCTTAGCACGTTCCTACTAGAAAAAGAGTTTGGTTAGGGAGCGTAGACACCACCCTTTTTCTGAGGAGAGTAGGGGATGATTTACTCATTGTCCAGATCTATGTTGATGATATAATTTTTAGTTCTTCTAATAAATATTTATGTGATGAGTTTTCTAAAATAATGAGTAAGGAGTTTGAGATGAGTATGATGGGAGAATTATCCTACTTTTTGGGGTTTAGCATAAGGCAAATGGATGATGAAACCTTTCTCAATCAATCCAAATACACTAAGGACATTTTGAAGAAATATGAAATGGACAAAGCCAAGCCAATCAACACTCCCATGAGCTCCTCTGTTCAACTAGATAAGGATTCAAGTGGAAAATCTATTGATCAGAAGAAGTATAGAGGAATAATTGGATCACTGCTTTACCTGACTGCTAGCCGACTTGATATCATATTTAGTGTGTGTATTTATGCTAGGTTTCAGGCTGATCCTAAAGAGTCCCACCTAACTACTATTAAGAGAATTATTAAATATCTTTTAGGAACACCAAACCTAAGAATCTGGTACCCTAGGCATAGCACCTCTTTTGTGATTATTGGATATTCTGATTCTGACTTTGCAGGATGTAGGGTAGATAGAAAGAGCACTTCTGAAACTTGTCAATTCATAGGACAGTCTTTAGTCTCCTAGTCCAGTATAAAATAGAACTCAGTTACACTTTCTACTGCTGAAGCTGAGTACATTACCTTAAGAAGTTGTGTGGCCCAGGTTCTTTGGTTGAAGCAATAAGTCTTGGATTTAGGATTACCTGTGGGCATTATTTCTATTATGTGTGATAATACTAGTTCCATCTACATTTCTAAGAATCCAATCTAATATTTTAGAACCAAATACATTGATATAAGGCATCACTTCATTAGGGACCATGTTATAAAAGGGGACATTGAGCTACCTCATGTAGCAACTGAAAATCAACTGGCTGACAAATTTACTAAACCACTGGCCTTTGACTCATTCAGCATTTTGAGGACCAGATTTGATGTGATTGACATAAATGCTTGATTCTGGTGGCTACTGATTTCTGATTTGTCTATTTTTCATTCTGTTTCTATTAGTTAGCTGTTTGATTTGATTATCTATTTTCTGTTGTTTTTGTTTTTTGTTGATTTCTATTTTAGCCTAGGTGTCCGTTTGATTTGAGTAGTTATTTTGATGTGATTTTCTACTTGTTTTTATTTACTGGTTCATCTCTTTAGTTTACTGTTTTATCTCTTTCAAAATCAAATCACTGCTCACTACTGCTGATAAACTGGATGTCTGACTGAGAATTTTGCCCTATTTTTATTTGGAAGCTGGTAAGTAGTGATTGATTCCACTAGATTTGTTAAAGGGAAGAAACATTGATGATTATTTCTCTTCCTCTAACTCCTTTATTGGTGTATTATTTCTTTTGGATAAATATCTTCTTCAAAATTTAAAAAATTGGTTTTTAAAATAGAGATTTATTTTTTCTTCCTACAGTAATCTACCTCATATGAATAATGTTTTCAAAGTCTTGAGTCATTATTATGATTTTTTGAACCAAGTGTTTGCATTTATCATACGATGTATGGCCTTTGTTTTGTGAATTACTCTTCTTTATTATGGAGAGTGAGTTTTGTTATCTCCTATGTCTGGAAGATAATTTCACAGCTTACACTCTTTAACGATTATGAAAAGAAGAAAGCTTAAAAAAGATGCACAGTGTGCCAAAAAATTAAAAAGAGGCACAAAATGAGCCCAAAGTTGAAAAGATGCGAAATGTCGCCAAACTAAAAGATACACAAAGTGTATCAAAAATTAAAAGATGCGTGAAGTGCCAAAAAAATTGAAAAAGAGGCACAAAATGAGCCCAAACTAAGCTTTCTTCCCTTTCAGATCGTTAAATGTCTTAGAAAAATCCGTGCGCCACTTAATATTTTTAAAAGAATTAGATGAAAATCATGATTTCTGATTTCTTACTTTGCAATACTATTATATCAGATATTTTTTGTGGAACGAAGCTTAAAAGGATCTCTTTTTGAATATAATTTCTTTTCTTCTGAATTGGATTTTTGTTTTGAAAGGGATTTGCATCCATAAGGTGTCCGAGGTGGGAGTTACGAAAGTCAATTTTCTAACTTTTTTTGGATTTCAGCGATGTCGATCGTCTTCTTATTAGTTTTTGGATTCAAAATCAAAGGGAAATTCTACTCTACTGAAGCATATCAATTAAAAAAATGTTGTTTTTTGTGTTCTCATTTCGAGTTTTATTTACTTTGGTTCTGTTTTTCATTTTACTGTTTATATTTTTGGGATCCCTGATCTTTCATCTCCATCCTCCATCTTTTTCACTTTTTCTTGACATCATCCTGGATGATCCATACATCATCCTGGATGATCTTCTTCGTCCTGGATGATCCATAAATCATTCTGGATGATCCATTCAAATCATCCCCACTTTATCATACTGTTGAGATACACCAATTATTGATGATCTTCCTGGACGATCCTTACATCATCCTGGATGATATGATCCATATTTCCTGATCCTGATCGAAAGGCTGAGAATGCTCTAATTATTATTCATCATCCTGGATGATCCACCTCATCATCCTGGATGATCCACATGTCAGCAGTTAGACGATTCAAATTTGTCCCGTCCAACACATTTATTGCATATCATCCTGGACGATCCACCTAATCATCCTGGATGATATTTTTCATCAACGGTCATCCAACTTGACTCCTCAGGATGATCGTCTGTCTCTAATAGTCATGGATGATCTCTGATCGTACTGGATGATTCGACTGCCTTTTTGACCAATCGTCCTGGCCATCATAAATGCTCATATCGTCCTAGATAATCCTGCAATCGTACTAGATGATCTGGCCAATTTCTATTTAAACAGCCATTCTCTTTAGTTTTTCTCCATACATCTCCTTCCATACTCCCTCACTTGTGTTTTCTAATGGCTGGTGGGAAGCGATCTAGGTAAAGGGGTGTGAGCTCCTCATGGGGTAATATTGATCCCCGCTTTCCAAATATTACTGATCAGGCTGCCTTCGAATATTATCTTGAAGTGGGCATCACACAGTCCAAAATCATAAACCCCCGCACCCTTACCTACCCTGTCCTTAATCTTTTTACGCATACCTCCCTCACTTTCATCCTCACCCTCGCCTTCCCATTTAGCCTTGAACTTCTCTAAGTCTTCTTCGCAAATCTTCGCATCTCCGCTGACTACTCCACCCTCCGCTCCTATGTTAATCAACATCCAGTAGAACTTACAGCCCAAGACTTTCATAATATCCTTCATCTCTCTATGACTGGTGACAAAATCTACACCCTTATTTCTGATCCTGACTATGATTGGAGTGTCACCAATCACTTCCTTAGAAATACAAACACACCCTACCACGACAACGCTTGCACTTCCCTCATTATGTCCTTTGTTCAACCATCATCCCAAAGGCTGGGTATCACATTTACATCACCCCTTTACTGTCTTTGACCACCTATTACATCATGGCCCACCGGGACATCAATGCCACTGACCTTCATTTCAGATATATCGAGCATCACACCACCATTAGGGATCCGGGCCATAGACGCCATCCAAATCTAGCTTTAGGACACATCATTGCATATGCTTGAGAGACAAAATATGACCTGCAGTATCCAGTCCCTCCCAATGTCTCTCCTTCCTACTTTACAAATAATTCATTTCATGTACTCCATAGTACCCGACTACATCCGGAGCCCGCCCCGGATGTTGATGAGGAAGAGGAAGAAGCTGTTCATGTTCCTGCTGCACCTGATGCACCTACTCTCCTTCGTATTGCTTCCCCTTTTGATCATCTGGTGCAGCGGTTCAACCAGTGGGAGGCCCGTTTCGATTCTTATGTTGCTGCCCACTGAGGACCTACAATGCTTTAATGATTATGTTGCTCAGCAGCAACAACAGCACGACCAGGACACTTCACCGCCATTCACATTTACTTTACGCCACCACTACCTCCTCCTTCTGATCAGGATCCGCCTCTATTTTAGTTTTATGTTTTGTGCTATTTTCTGTCTGTACTGTTGTGTCGGTTCCTCCTCCTTTTTGTGATGTCAAAAGGGTGAGTTGGTTGTAGTAGTTTTTTTTATTTATTGATCTTATTTTATGTTGTTTATTTTCTTTGTAGTTGTTTTCCTGTAATGTTTTAGTTGTTCAATGAAATTTGGAAAGAAATTTGTTTTTTGATGTGCGTTGGTTAACTCTTAGTTCTTTTATTTTAAACTACTGCACAAACCTTTGCCATCATCAAAAAGGGGGAGATTGTTGCAAATCTGGTTTCAAAAAGTACAGTTTTGATGATGATAAACATGTTTATACTCTATTTTACTTGGCTAACCCATTTCAGGAATAAAAGATCAAAAGCAACTCAAGCCAACTCAAGATTGAATCCAAATGTGTCTAAATATATTGTTTTCATTTTCTTGAGTTAATTGTAATGTAACTGATCTCCTAGCTAAGTAACATTGCACACACACACTCAGGGGGAGAGCTTGAGTGAATTAGAGTTTCTGTTCAATTTTTGTTCAGATCATCCTGGACGATATTCACATCATCCTGGATGATCAAGTGAAAACATAAACCCTAATTAGGGCGACCAAGTTAAGTCTGTCTGATTAAGCCGATCATCCTAGATGATCCATACATCGGATGGGATGATAGGCTCAAATCAAAAATTCTTAGCCGCCAGATCAAGTTAGGCAAGTTTTATTTTTAGAGATTTGATCTGATCGTCCCGGATGATACGTGTATCATCCTAGATGATCCGGCACACTCATGCCTAAATTAGTCTGGGGATTAAGGAAAGCAATTAATATTTAATTGATACGATCACATCGTCCGGGATGATCGCAAGATCGTCCAGGATGATCATGATCGTCCAGTGCATTTCAGCTGTACGTCCAGAGCGGTGCTCAGGATGATTTTGGCACTTTTTGTTCTAATCATACAGGACGATATCAGTATCATCCTGGACGATCGACTCATTTTTTGATTGTCTAGTACAAGTTCCTCTGGATGACCAGAGTAATCTTCTGGATGAAATTCCTTAATTTACACTAATCATCCTGGACGATCGCAGAATCGTACGGGGCGATCTGATTAACTTTTTCTACTGATCATCCAGAAGAGCCAGATCATCCAGGCTGAAACAGGTGATTTTGAACTAATCATACAGGATGATGTTTCGATCGTCCTGGATGATATAGGCCGACCAGTTGAGATTTAGGGCAAATTTTGAGCCCTCCTATAAAAAATCTTTTTCTTCCAACAAGAAAAATCTTTTGCCACTTTCCTTTATTGAGAAACCCTTGAGAGAGAGAGTTTGGGAGAGAGAGAGAGGATCTTTTGAGTGGGAGTATGTGAGAGATTCACGAAGGTTACTCCAAGTAAGGATCAAAGTCATCTTCTCTGTTCTACGTCTCTCGTCTTGTCGGTGTTCTTTGTGGGAGGATCGTTCGCAAGAAGATCCAGGTTCACTGCCCGCTTCAAGAGGAAGCAAAAGGAGTTTAGGTTCTCTTCCTGCTTCAGGAGGAAGCGAAAGGAGTCTGAGGTTCTCTGCCTACTTCAGAAGGAAGTGAAAGGAGGTTAGGTTCTCTACCTCATCGTGTCGGTGGAAAGGAGTTTTTGTACAGGCTTCTCCGCCATGCTGTGGGAGCAGAAGGAGAGTCACTTTGAATTAGTGCGATACTCGGAGGGGAGGCTCCGGGGAGTGGATGTAGGTCAAGTTGATCAAACCACTATGAAATCCGGTGTTCTTTCTAATTTTTTTTTGCACTTTAGTTTTCTGTTATTATCTGCTTGGGTAAAATCTGTGATTGATCTTTTCGTTTATGTGCTTACTTGTTTCCGCTACAAATCATCAAAAAGATTATTCATGTTGCTCTCAAATTTTTAAATAACCAATTCACCCCCCCCCGTCTTGGTTAGCCTTGGGACTAGTTCATCAGGACTTAACATCCCTATCGAACTTTTAGTAGTTAACTTAGCCAATTCAAGGGTTCAATGAGATCTATGCATGATATGAATGATTATTCAATGCCTAGGATAAGAATTCATATCTTAAATTGGGTAATTCAGTATGATTCATGCATTTGAAGGATTTATATTTAAAAGGGGTCCATAGGTCAACCATGATCAAATAAGTCAACCATTGTCAACTATGGACTCAAATGAGATCAAATCAAGTTAATGATGATTACAAAAATGTTCAATGTGTTTGTTAAAGCATACAAGGTGATTTACATCAAGATGTCATGTCTAGTGGCATGCGTTACATATATTTGAAGGTCTTCTATGCTTGAAATATGCTTTGTGGTTTAATTGTTTAGAAGAACAGGGAGGCCTCTAAAAAGTTTAGGTAGATTTTAGGCACATGCTTAATCAATATGCAAAAGATCAAACACCATTCCAGAGCCTTCACCTAGTATTTTGAATCAGTTTAAATTTTCCCTAAAATAAGGACATTAGGCTTTAAATTTGAACATAGCATTTTAGGGGTTAGAATTTTAAGCTGGATTTGGGTTTGATTTAGAATTGAGGCTTATGATCTATTGAAGAGTTTAGGATTTTAAAATGTCCATATCATTGATAATCATTGGTTGACCAAATAACTATCAAGGGTAATTATCAAATGAGTTATTTTGGGTTCAATGACTGATCACCATGCCAGAGCATAATAAGAAACTAGATTTAAGCTTTGAAGTGGAATTCAAGGAATTGGAAAACAAGACTAAAGCTTTAATTTAGAGTTCTGAGCTTACACAAAAATGAGGTTAATAGTGGATATAAGAGATGTAACTTCACCTATTTCCATTATGTCTCTAAATATAGAGGCTAAAAGGTAGATGATGTAACCATATCACTTAATAGTTTGACTCACTTTTGGTGAGGTCAGCACTTACCATTCCACTAGTATTCTCCTAAAAGCTAGATTTTCCTACCTTAGAGTACATATCAACTCTAGGATCCCTTTAGGTGGACACCTAATGACAAGGCTTCAAAAAGCCATAAGAGACCCATAAACCCCTTAGGATACTCTTCCATGATTTTAGATAGATGATATTTTAATTTAACCAAATAGTTTTATCTGCTTTGAGGTCGAGTGAATTCAATTTAAACTAAGTCGTCGAGCAAAATTAAATAAAGTTTAAATAATTAAAATATATTCTTGCATTAATTTGAATAAGGACCAATTAATTATAAATACACCAAATAAATTTTACTAGAATTTAACTAAATCTACTCTTTAATTTATGCAAATGAACTTAAAATCGTTCGCACTAAACTTACTTGATTTGGGCAATTTGACTTTGACCAAATAAAATTAAGCATTTTCCACTCTATTCCACTTAAATTGGGTAAGGCTAAGCTCAATTTTAAATAAACCAATTTTAATTTAAATTTTTTGATTAATTCTCCCAAAATGGAATTATTTTACTTTGACATAATCATAAATATTAAGACAAAACTACTAAAATCCAACCAAATAACTCTAGTTCATAGCAGCCGCAGCCCACCCATTCCTATTTTCACACGATTGCCTATTATAGGCAGAGATGGGAACCTTTTAAGGGAAATGTAAAGAGCATCTTCTAACTATTTGATTAAAGTCATTTGAAGGCATGATTATCTTTTGCTCTTCTCCTTTAACTTGAAGCTTTCAAATAGGGTATAGCTAGGGGATTTGATTGGGGATTTTTTTTCTTCATTCATCCATTAGCCCCTGGAGTGAATGTAAGAGAGATACAGATTTGAGAAGGTGAGGAGGGAGTAAGCCTTCATTTTTCCATTCAGTGAAAAGGAGCATAAAGCAAGGGAGTTAGGTTCTTCTCAAAAGCAATCGAAGTGCTGGAAGTAGGGGGTTTAAAATTGCAAGGTAGAAATATTATTTTCTTCTTTTAACTTCATAAAATGGTAAGCCTTCTTCAACTATATCCATTAAGTTAAACATGAATAATCCACGGTATTTCTGAATCAAACTAAAATAGCTCAAGTTAATTTATTTTCCCCATTTTATATGAGATTCAATAAAAGGTAGTTGTTATTTATAATTTTTTCTTTCTTCAAATTAAAAAAAAAAAAACAAAAAAAAAAACAAAATTGAAAACAATGATTAAAAGTTAGATTGGTTTTCTCTTTTGAGATGAAAAGATCAGCAATAAAATCGTGCCTCTTTTTCTTGAGATCAGGAAAAAAAGACAATAATGAGCCCTCTTTATTACATTTCTTCCATCTTTAGTAGTCATTGAATATATTTTCTATCAAGTTAATAGTAATCTAGAGTGTTCTAGGTCTTTATTAGATCTTAAATGGTGAAAGAAAATAAGAAAGTTTTTTTTTTGAAATATACAAATCTAGTTTGATGAAATTGGTTAAGCTATCAATGATTTCTCTTGTGTTCTATGACTGAGAATTGAATACAAGACTTTCCATTAAGGCAATACATTATATTTATGATAAATTTTGTTCAGTAAATGGTGTTATGTGCCTTCTAAAAAAAATCTTACTTAGATTGGAAAGTTTAGACATAGGCTATTGTTTTGATATAGCATATAAATTCAACATAAATTAGTTGAGATTATATTTCTTACTTTCGTTCTTTTCCTTTCTTAAAATTCTATAATAAAAAGGGAAGGCTATCATTATCTCTTCCAAGATCTAGCTCCTTGTTAAATGTTTATTTGGTGAATGAAAAGGAATTATATTTGAAATTAAGACAATTCTTGGTAAGTGGTTTAAGCTTACTTATCTATTGATTATGTAAATTGGTGTATCAAAATTGATGTTTATATGTGTTGAATGATTCTTTTGTGCATGAGAGAAATGTTGAAGATCTTTTTGTTGAATTACATAATTCTAAAATTTTCCTTAATAAAGTACAAGTTATAGAGATCTTTCATTTTTATGGAATTATATATTGCTATCATTTTGATAAATCACAAGAGGCTAAAGGCCATATTATTGAGGTACATGTGTTGAAATCCTTTTTCTTGTACATGAGAGTAGAATGCTAAAGTTTCCTTTTGATGAATTGAATAATGCTGGAATTTCCTTTGATGAACTATAGACTACTAAACTAATTTATCCATAAGAGAATTTTATGTTGTAATCATCAAAACAAATTGAAAAATGTAGAAGTTATTCTTAATGTAGTACATAAGCTAAAATTCTTCCCTACACATGAGAACAAAATGCTGAAACTCTTTTGATATATCACATAATGTAGAAATAAGTGCATTCAATACAAGAATGTGTTGTTATGCTGAATGTGTTGTTATGCTGAATGAATGAATGAATTATCATATATGGTTCATTATCTTACGAAGTTTATGTGCTTTATTTTTTAATGGTGTACATACATATAATAATTATAAATTATGTAGTATTTTACATTTTTTTATTTTTAGTGAAAATGTATTATTTTGGTTGTGTTTGCTCGGGAAAAACTTAAAAAAATAGCAGAAAATTTTAAGGAGTTTACAACGTCGTGTTGTCAAATAAAACAACACCGCAATGCCACCTTCAATACCACTAAGGTACCACAAATCAGACATTACATGGCTACATTCTCTATTTACCAGTGTTGTGGTGTTAATAAAGCCAGCATTATAGCATTACCAGCATCATGGCATCAAGAAGTAAGCTATAAAGTGTCAGACTCTCAATTTTTAGATACTGCGATGCCATAATTTCTTACATCTTGGTGCCAATTTTTACACTTAGGTGTTGCAGCGCTCAAATGTGAGCAGTGCCACAAAATTGTAATTATAATTCCTTAGGGCCACATTCTATAAATGAAAAGATGCAACCATTCACTAAGTAACTGATCCACATCAGCAAGCGCTGTAGTGGTGTGAAAGTTTCAGTATCGAGGCATTAGTTCACTTCAAGGTGATCGCAGTGCCACTCTTTTAAGCACCGCAGCACTAGATGCCTTTTTGTGTTATCCTATAAATTTTTATGATGTTATGTTTGTAAGGGAGTTCTGTCACTTGTGTCAAATTTAGTATTTCTTAGAGTACTTTTCAAGTTTCCTCTTAGAGTAAAATTTAAGGGACGCTAGGGAAGAATAAGATATAATCATTTAGAGTATTTAGTATGTGTTTCTTGAAGAAACTCTATAAGTTAATAAAGAAGGAGTGTAGAGGAGATACTTTGATCCTTTCTGGTGATATCACTCTATTGTATTTTCATTCTTCCATGAGTTTAATGAAATGAGTTTGCTTGTTAATTATTCTATGTTTGGAAAATTCTCTTATTTTGGATAGATTATGTAAAGTGCATGTTAAGTAATTATGATGACTCTTGTTCTATAAACATTAAATGGTATTTTTAATATTATCCTATTCTTAATTTAACGCATATTGTGGCCATATATATAGTTAAAATATAGTGTGATGTATAGCTTCAATAGTGGAATGTAAGAATAACCATGAATATTGAGATAGGATGTTTGCATGCCTAGACATAGGATGTAAAATATTTTAGGTTCATAAGGAGATGCTATAACTATAAAAGATTAGCAGATATCCTTTTCACCCCAATAAGCTCAATAGAGATCTAGGGATGCATATGCTCTGAACCATATCTATAATTAAGAGTCTCTTCAGGAAAGATATAAAATTTATACTCATCAATCCAAAATACCTAAATTAAATAATAGATCCAATATTTTTACTATTTTATTCAGTGATAGAATCTCCACAATTATCATGTTTATCTTAGTAGGATAATTATTATAATTTGAATAAATGGTAGTAGTTTGTTGCAAGTAATGATATATCACTTAATTACTTGAGTCAACATGTATACTTTCATATATCAGGTATGTAGTTATTTGTTAAACTTTTCCTGTAATTATCTTTTGGAGAATCTATCTTGATGGGATATAATTTTTGTGTATTGAATTTTGCTTACTTATTACTTAAACCCATTGCTTTTATAAGGGAGTCGATTTTTAGTCTTATGCTGAATAAGTTTTACAGTACTTCTATTTTGACTTTCAACACATATGTATGTTATGAATCCTGAAGAAGTCAATTATTATGTTCAAATATATCATATTTATATTATACCTCAAGGAATGAATTAGTGACCAAAGCTTATAGATTATAAAATATTTTCTTATTTCATTTATACATTGATCATGTGAAATAATGTTTTGTAAGTTATTCTTATGGCATCACAAAACAATCGAGGTTATTTTACATGTTCATGGTACTTGTGATAACTAATATTTTTTTGATGTCCTTACTAGTAAGGAAATCTATAAGAATAAGAAATGGAAGTACAATAATAATATATTATAGTTCTTAGCCACTTTTCTATTCTAATGTTGAACACTATATGAGTCACTTCATGGTTAGTTTTGTGATGTCATTTGTTCTATATAAATTTATACTAGTGATGGAAATTACATATATATTTCTAGGTTAAAATAATCTAGAATATAAAATCAACTTCACTTGTAATCTTTATAGGAGAAGTTGGGTATAGATAAATGAAAGTTCATTAGGGATGTTAAGCCCTTATGAACTAGCCCGAGGCTAACTAAGAGGATGGTGAATTGGTAATTTTAAAAATTCGCGAGTAAAAAAGATTTAGAAAATTTTTTTGAATGTTTTAGAACATTTACAGTTTCATGATGATGTGTAGATGTTCAAAAATAACAAAATAATAAGCACAATCATCAACAAAAAAATAAGCGTGAAAAATAATCAGAAAGAACACACCAAATTTTATAGTGGTTCGGTCAACTTGACCTACGTCCACTCCCAAGAGCCCCCCCTCTGGGTATTGCACTATCACTAAGTGACTCTCCTTCTGCTCCCACAGCAAAGAAGAGAAGCCTATACAAAACTCCTTTACACCAACCCGGTGAGGCAGAGAACCCAGACTCCTTTTTCTTACACCTGAAGCAGGCAAAGAACCTTAACTCCTTTCGCTTCCTCCTGAAGCAGGTAGAGAACCTTGATCTTTTTACAGACGATCCTTCCATAGAGACACCAAGGATAAGAGACGATGACTAGAGAAGATGACTCAGATCCTTGCTGGAGCAACCTTTGTGAACACCTCACAAACTCCCCCTCATAAGATCTTCTCTCTCTCTCTTAAGCTTTCTCTCTCTCCTTCTCAAGTCTATCACAGGAAAGGATAGCGACAAAAGAACTCAACGATAGAAGATAAGAGATCTTAAATAATAGGGCTCAAGAATAGCCCTAAACTTCAACTGGTCATCAAATATCATCCAGGATGATACTTAGTCATCTTGTACGATTTGTGTAAATCAGCCCCTTTTGGCCTAGATGAACTGGTTCTTCTGGAAAATTAGAAGAAAATTCAGTTTATATCGTCTAAGACGATTCTATGATTATCCGGGATGATTAGTTCAAACCAGGAATATCTTCTAAAAATTAGCTCGAGATGTCCAGGAGAAAAACCTGGATGATCTGAAGAAAATGACTTGATCAACCAGGATGATACGTATATCGTCATGTGTAATTAGTTCAAAAAGACCAATGTCGTCCAACAAATTCCTCGGGTCGTACAGCCAAACCATACTGGATGATTACAAAATGACCTGATTGTCCAGGACAATATTTCTATCATCCCGTACGATTAGTTCAAAATTAAGAATATCATCTAGAGGATTGTTCAGGTCATCCAGGTGAAATGCTCTGGACGGTCAGGATTTTTAATCGATCGTCCAGGATGATCTTGCGATTGTCCAGGATGATATGATTGAATCACTCAAACCTTAATTACTTTTATTAATCACCTGACTAATTTAGGCATGATTGTAATGGATCATCCAAGATGATACACGTATCATCCGGGATGATTAGACCAAATCTCTAAAAATAAAAGCTTATCTAACTTAGTTTGGTGGCTGAGAATTTCTAATTTTAGCATATCATCCTGTACGATGGGTGTATCATCCAAGACGATCTGCTTAATCAAATCAACTTAGCATGGTCGCCCAAATTAGGGTTTCTATTTTTAATAGATCGTCTAGGATGATGTGAATATTGTCCAAGATGATTTGAATAAAATTGAAACATAAACTCTAACTCACTAAACTCTCCCCCCAAGTGTGTGTGTGTAAGGTTACTTAGCTTGGGGATCCATTACAGTACCCTTGACTCAAAAAGGATGAAAAATTACATTGAACCTGAAAACACAAATGGCCTGACTCAATCTTGAGCTGACTTAATTGCAATTAATCTTATGTACCTGAAATGTTAGACACTTAAATAGAAACAAAAAGGTTTACTTTCATTAAAATCATAGTCTTTAAATCCAGATTCACAACAATAAAAGCCTTAGGCGTTAGGTTTCTTTGGTATGCATCTTCTCTCTTATGTCACTTTCATTTTGAGCATACATATAGCATAACTTTGACACATTAGGATAACTTAGACATAGGTTCACTAAGCATAGGCTTGTGCACTTTCCCACCTTTTGACCTAAGACTAGGTCTTTGAAACCCGTTACTCTACGAGGTACTATTGGATAAGGTAACTCATTATTGCTAACAAGTATACTCTGATCAACACTCGACTAAGTAGGTTAAGAGGATTGATGAACTAGAATAATGGAACCATGGGATCTTGACCAGGGGTGTCCTACTCACATGATACGTTAGTTTTCATCCTCCAATTATCTACCTATTGGACACTTAGTTCATCTAGCTCACATAAATCACTTCTAAAAGCCACAACTACGGAATCAATAATAATAAAAAATAAACCAATAATATATATTTAATTGACAAACATGATCAAATTAAGTTAACTTTATTTTTAAATCAAATCATATTCAAATAACACTAAATACTAATTCATGTATGAAACTAATCTAAACCAATAAATTTTAAGTTATATAAAATAGAACTAATACAAAATAAAATGAATTCAAATTTAAATGTAAAGCTATACATAAAATGATAAGAATGAGAAACTCCAAAAGAAGGAGAATAATAAAAAAATAATAATCAATTAAAATCCTAAGAAAATTTGAGTAAATTCCAAATAATTTTTTATAAAGGCATAAGAGCATGAAGAACAATAAACTAAACAAACATTTTACAAATGTCTCATCTTCACCTCAAAATTTAGAAAGATTGAATTACAATGATTTTATTCAAATCAACCCTTCAAATTGCTTAAATTCACTGCATAACATGCCTTGAATGAACCCAAATTATGTGTGAGTCAATTCAGGGTGAGTTAACTTGGTCAACCCACCTAATTTAGTTAAATATCTCATATACACACTTTAAAAATGAAAATTTCATATCCATGCAACCAAATCGGTCAAAATTAATGCAAATAACCTTTTGAACTTTTCTAGAACCCATCCTAGGTGGCTTGACCAAGTCTGACAAGTTAATATAGTTAATTCCACAAAAATTACTTGAATGATAAAAAATGATCAAATTTGCTCAATTTAAAAAATCTCTCAAAACCAACCCATGTCACTACTTAAATGTGGACACCTACGCACAAAAGGCCAAAAATCACTTTCCACATCATTTTTCATTTTTCGAACCACTCTCCTTCCCAAAGGCTTATCTTCCAACCACTCCCTGCACATGGAAATCATCCAAGGAGTCTCCCTCAATGAATCCCAACCCTTTGTTTGAAAAGGATGGCTTAGAATAGGGAAAAATGAGGGAAAACACCCCAACTCCACCTTCATTCACTCACAACTCTTTATCCACAACCTCCTAAACCCTCCTTATTCTTTATCTATGCTCCAAACAACTCCTCAAGCTTCCCCATAGCTTTTCCTAACCTTTCATTGCTAAAAAAATTGTCCATTCGATAGGATAGAGAGAGAATAAAGAGAGGAGAGAGAAACTGATAAATCTCAAACAAATTTCAATCCAGTAGAAATAAGAGCATATAGCCTTCAAGGAAATTATAGAGGACATCAATAGGAGTACATAAAGCCCAAGATCAAAATATTTCACCATCAGGATCAAGGTATTTACCTAAAATAGGCCTAAAACCTCTCTCTAAAGTGAATTCTAAAAAGTGTTATTCAATGAAAACAAACACTTCCCCACTCTTCATCTAAGTGTGGAAAAGTTGTGTTTCAAATTTTATTGAATTTGGATAAGTATTTAAGAAGTTATAAGCATTTAAATTTCTACTTCAAAATCTTGGAGCATTAAATAATTCTAGAAAATGCTCTGAACTTCAAAAATTCATCGTAAATCCATTTCTTGTCAAAATATGTTATTCTTTGACTCATTGGAGCTATTTTGAGCCCAATTATATTTTAAAATCAATTTCACAAGATTTTAATCAGTGGTTAGTTATTAATTTATGTTTGATTGAAAATTTAATCTCTTTAATTACTCCCTAATCAGTGGTCCAATTAAGCTCAAATTTGGACAGGGGAAACTTACATATGTTTTCTATATACCATAATATTTCCAACACCTAGTGATTAATAAAATTTTAATGAATTGAATTTTAAAACTTATGGGTTATATTTTGAACAAAACATAGAAATTCATAACTCCCCATCCATAAAGATTTAGTATTGATTTTTTTATGGTTTGTGCATATTAGTGTAAGGGTTAGAATTCCTATGATTTTCTCCAAATCCAAATAGAAGAAAGCCCAAATTAAATCTCCAAAGGTATAGATGTTTTTACCTTTGGGGATTAATTTTGAAAATTAGGGAGACATTAATGAATTCAAATTTGGTTTGTGAGAAGTACATGTTCAAGTGAACATGTGTTTCAAATTTCACAAGATTTGGAGTTCATTCAGTCAGCCAATTAGTGAACCCAAGTTTGATACACATAATTAACCTTGGAACTTTGAAAATTCATCATTATTTCAAATTAAATTTAAAAATACAAATTTGTCCAATTATTCAGAATTAAGAGCTTAGCAAATGAAAATTAAAATCCCCTAAAATTCAATCAAAATAAAAGTAACTTAAAAGTATTATAAATCACAATGATTATTGTAATAATGCCACAAATAAGTTTCTCGAAAATAAGTGTTAAATTATAAATATTACAAAAGTAATAACCAAACTTAAGTTACAACTCGTGCTCTCGAGTTTATGATTTTAATGATAACAATATTATTGATTGCCTCTTTATTTCTCCAATTATTTGTTGAGCATACCTGTTTGTGTGTTGACTAACATTTTAGGTACAACATGCACTGCTCTTTGAAGATTCAAGGCTCAAGATTGGGAAGAATAGGTTATGTTGAAAGAGTCTGTAATTTTTATTTATTTATTTTTTAACTTCTTGAGTCAAGTCCTGTAAGGGTGTAGGATAAACTGGTGACCGTGCACACACACCCAATGGGAGCAAATATAATGTTAAATATTTTAATTTTCTTGTACATCATACTGTACGATCTGGTGTTACAAAAATTAATTAAAATATTTTATTTTTTTTGAAAGAAAAGAATTTTAAAATATAACTATTTGTACAGTATGAACACCACATCGTGCTAGATGATCTGTTATAATTAGAAACTTCTCCATTCAATAAATTAGGTAAAATTTTGAATTTGAAAAGTTGTTCTATTCATACTGTATGAACCTAATTATACTATATAATGTTTAAAATATTATCTAATTTAATCCTGTGATTAGTCAATGGAATCTGCTTAATTTTGATATTTTGATCGTATTGTACGAACTGGATGGTACTATATGATCAATAGAGATGATTTTTGGCATCCCATGATTCATCCTAGATGAACTATATTTCAATTAAACTAATCATATTGTATGATTGATCATTTGTACTAAAGATCGTATAACACTAACAGGCAAATTGAAATGTTTGTACTATAGTTCGTACTAAATCGTACAGTACTAACAGGTCAAATTTTGCACATCTTATTGATGATCCTGCGATCGCACTGTATGATCTTTGATGGTTGAATTGAATTTTTAGAATTTTTAAGCCCTCTATTTAAGTTTCTCCAAAGACTTTGTATCAGTCTTTTGAGCATTCATTGAGTTATTTTCTTCTAAAAAAGGTTTGAAGAGAGAGCTTTGGGCTAGGGAGAGAAAGGGTGGAGTTTGTAAGAGAGGAAGAAGATCCTTATGGGCTTCAAGGGAGTATGAGAGGGGGTTTTCACATGATTGCTCCAGCGAACTTGCACACCAAGAGTCAAGGTTTGTCTTGAGGGAAGCTTTGGGAAAAAGAGCTCTTTGGTGTCAAAAGAATCGGTTACTCTGCCACACCGGGGAAGGTGAAAGTGATTCCAGGTAATCTGCCTCGCTAGGAGGGTGAAAAGGAGTTCAGGTTCTCTACCTCACCAGGAGGGTGAAAAGGAGTCAAGTATCTCTGCTTGTGAAAGAATTACGGTCCTCTGTCATACCGGGTTGGTGGAAGAGAGTTTGTAAGGGCTTCTCCTCCTAGCTGTGGGGGCTAAAGGTGAGTCACTATAGTGATAGTGCAATACCCAGAGAGGAGGACACCGGGGAGTGGATGTAGGTCATGGTTTGACCGAATCATCATAAATATGGTGTGCTCATTTTAATATTTACTTTCGCACTTTATTTTCATACACTTTATTTTCTGTGATAACTGCTTGGTGAAAATCTATGATTAATATTTTGTTGGATAATTAGAATATAATCACTATCTTTGTAAATGTTTATAAATCATTAGCTTCCGTATTTGATTATTTAAATCATCCTTTAAAAATTTGAAAAATCTTTAAAAATTAGAACTCTTGTTTATGATTTATTTTTAAAATACTAATTCACCCCCCTCTTGGAGCATCTCATACTTTCAAGTGGTATCAGAGCAGTACTCAAAATAGTATTTTAGAAAACCTAGAGAAAAATGATCTATGGCACACTTTGGAAATAGAAACATCGTAGAGGGTTATTCAATAAGTCATCCACCATTATTTGAAAAGTTTCCTTTTAATTTTTGGAAAATTTGCTTGTCTATATTTTTACAATCCATTGATTTCAGGATGGGGCATATGATTCAATCTAGATATTCTCTGCTGTCTCTTATTTTTAATGGTGTGAAAACTTATATTCTTTTTACTGAATGGAGTAGAGAAGAAAAAATTTATGCTCAATTGAATGCTAAATCTTTGAATTACTTTTTATGTGCTTTAACTTCTGAAGATTATATGATTGTTTCTACTTGTATCACTGGCAGCGAAGTTTAGAATAAACTATGCATTACATATGAAGGTAGTATTGAAGTTAAATAATTTTGATTAAATATATTATTACATGACTATAAACTTTTTAGCATGAAATCTTATGATTCTTCTTAGACATGTATACTAGGTTTACTCAAATTTTCACATCATTACATGCTTTAGGTAGAGAACCTTAAAACTTAAAAAAGGTCAACAAAATTCTATGCTATTTACCTGATAAATTTAATGCCAAAGTCACTATTATATGTGAATCAAAAGACCTGAATGCTTATTCTATTGATAATCTGAATGGCTCACTCATTGCCTATGAGCAAAGTGTGAGTCAAAGACTTTTGGATGCAGGTGATGAAAAGGTTATAGTGCTAAAAGCAAAAGAATCAGATAAAGATGGCTTAGAAAGTGATGAGAATGACAAAATGATATTAATAACAAGCCAATTCAAAAGTTTACTGAAGCACAAGTACAAGCTTGAACAAAAGTGGAGCAAAGGTAAAAATGATAAATATGATAAGCTTGCTTCTAACAAAATTTGTTTTGGGTGTAAGAAACCTGAATATTTTAAAAATGAATGCCCCAATCTTTAGAAACACCTTGTAAACAAAAAGAGTGAGGAAAAGCTAATGGCAGTAAGGGGAAATGAAAAGAAGCAAAAGATCTCCTAGGCAGACTTAGCTTCTGAATAATCAGAACAGGAGCACGATGATGAGGTAACAAACTTGTACTAAATCATCAAGGATTCAATTTGTAATTCTGATCAGGTATAAGTATGTTGAGGTTTATTTATGTGTTTTATATGTTTGTTTATCTATTTTATGTGTTTTATTTTTATTATATTTTAAGCATGACTTCATGTTTTAGTTTCTTTTTATATGTCGTTACTTTCTTCTGCATGTAGTTTAACATATGTGTTGTATTTCATCTCTTCTTTTTGATAATATCAAAGAGGGGAGAATGTATTGTAGTTGGTTGTATTTATAGTTTAGTTTTTAACATTTTTTATTATTTAGTTTTTAAATATTTAAAAAAAAGGCTTACCCCTATTTTTTAATATAATTCTCTTAGTAAGGGGGAGATTAGGAGAAAATAATTTTAAATTTGTAAATTTAACCAATAATATTTGTCATCATCAAAAAAGGGGAGATTGTTATAACTCGGGTTCCCAAGTTTATCATTTTTATAATAATAATATTATTGATTGTCTCTTTATTTCTCCTAATATTTATTGTGCATACCTGTTTATGTGTTGACTAACATTTCAGGTACAACATGCACTGCTCTTTGAAGATTTAGGACTCAAGATTAGGTAGAATAGGTTATGTTGAAAGAGTCTATTATTTTCATTTTTTTTATTTTTTAACTTCTTGAGTTAAGTCCTGTAAGGGTGTATGATAGCCTGGTGACTGTGCACACATACACAAGGAGAGTAAATATAATGTTAAATATTTTAATTTTTCTATACATCATACTGTATGATCTGGTGTTATAAAAATTAATTAAAATATTTTATTTTTTCTAAAAAATAATAATTTTAAAATATAATTATTCATATAGTATGAACACCACATCGTACTAGATGATCTGTTATAAATAAAAACCTCGCTATTCATTAAATTAGGTAAAAATTTAAAAAGTTGTTCTATTCATACTGTACAAACCTAATCATACTGTATAATTTTTAAAATATTACCAAATTTAATCTTTTGATTAGCCAATGGAATCTGCTTAATTTTGATATTTTGATCATACTATACGAATTAGATCATACTATATGATCAATAGAGATAATTTTGGTCATCCCATGATTTATCCTAGATGAACTGCATTTAGGTTGAACTAATTATATTGTACAATTGGTCATTCATATTGATTATCATACATCACTAATAGGCAAATTGAACTATTCGTACTATAGTTTGTACTGAATCGTACAATACTAACAGGTCAAATTCTGCACATAATATTGGATGATCCTACGATCGTACTATATAATCTTTGACGGTTGAATTGAATTTTTAGGGTTTTTTTGAAGCCCTTTATTTAAGCTTTCTCCAAAGGCTTTGTATGAGTCTTTTAAGTATTCATTGAGTTATTTTCTTTTAAAGAAAGCTTAAAGAGAGAGCTTTGGGCTAGGGAGAGAAAGGGTGGAGTTTGTAAGAGAGGGAGAAGATCTTCTTAGGCTTCAAAGGAGTTTGAGAGGGGGTTTTCACACTGTTGCTCCAATGAACTTACACCTGAGTTCCTCAAAGAGTCAAGGTTTGTCTTGAGGGAAGCATTGGGAAGAAGACCTCTTTTGTGTCAAAATACCCGGCTACTCCATTGCACCAAGGAAGGTGATATTAATTCAAGGTTCTCTGCCTCACCAGGAGGGTGAAATGAAGTTCAAGTTCTCTACCTCACTAGGAGGGTGAAAAGGAGTCAAGATTCTCTGCCTGTGAAAGGAGTATGATCCTCTACCACACCGGATTGGTAGAAGAGAGTTTATAAGGGTTTCTCCGCCTAGCTATAGGGGCTAAAGGAGATACACTATAGTGATAGTGTAATACCAGGGAGGAGGACTCTGGGGAGTGGACGTAGGTCATGGTTTTACCGAACCACTATAAATCTAGTGTGATCATTCTGATTTTTACTTTCGCACTTTTTTTTCATGCACTTTTTTTTTATGATAACTACTTGGTGAAAATCTAAGATTAATATTTTATTGTGATAATTAGAATTTAATCACCATCTTTATAATTGTTTACAAATCATTAGCTTTCGCATTTGATTTGTTAAGTCATCCTTTTAAAAATTTGTAAAATCCTTAAAAATTAGAACTCTTGTTTAGGATTTATTTTTAAATATCAATTCAACTCCCCCCCCCCCCCCCCCCCCCCCCTCTCGGCACATCTCATACTTTCAACATAAATTCTACTCCCTCCATCAATAAAATGTTTAGGTTTGACTACCTTAAGCTATGGGGCTATGTTCCCTAAGGAGGCCTTGGTCCTTATGCCCATTGTGATAATGACATGAATGAATTGATGGAATTAAATTATTAAAATATAAGACTTAAATCAGTAATCAACAAACTAAATTAATTAAAATTCACCTAGCAACAATCAAACTTAAAATAAATATATAGTTGCTAGGTAACCCGAGCTTACAAGTCTCTTAGCTTAGGCCCAAGGAGGGTGAAATAATTATTAAATTTATTAATAAAATACCTAGATAGTTAGAGCTTTCTTGCTCCTTGCTTGACTCCTTTTAGGAATGCAATTGTGTATTAGATTTGATGTTTTAAATGGCAAATCAAAATACCTTAAACAACTAATCATTAATCAACTTCAATAATTGAAATTTAATCTAAAAGAAATTTTAAAACAACAAAATAAGAAAACTTAAACTAAATTTCCCTTAGCTTTCAATAAACTAAAAACAACCATTAAAAAAATTTAAACAATCACCAAGCTTAGGACATATCCAAGCTTACACACACTATAGATGGCTTATTAGGACAACTAACTCTAATTTTAGGCTAGCCACTATTCCTTTCATGTGTTTTTCTTTGTGATGTAGATGGTTATGGATTTGTATGTGAATGAATGCTAGTTGTTATGGTTTGATGTAATAAATTTAATGATGCATATGCTATGAACTTTATATGATGTTTATGCTGTGATCGATGATGGGCATTTAGATTGTCTTAGGTTAGGAAGGAATTGGATGTTTATTATGAATCAATTTATTTGCAAGTAGCCATACTTATGCAAAATTATAAAATGGGGGCTATAATTAATCATGATTTGAAAATAATGAGATCTTTTGCAAGTGCTTTTGCTATTTAGCCCCCCATTCGTTAAAATTATAGTTAAGTTACAGGTTGCTTAAAATGAGCAATGTGATCATCATTTTGATTGTGTCTTTTTATTATTCATAATTTAGATGTTTCACTAAGAAACAGTAAAATTGTGTCATTTTTTATTTTTTTAAAGTATAATTCATTAAAAAGAGTTGTGAAAGTTTTTAAAATAAGGAATTCTCCCAAAAGAATGATGATCCGAAAAGAAAAGAAACATCCTTTATTGAAAAGTTCTTTTCATTTGGATATCCTTTTAGATGAACACAAAGAAGCTCAAAGATAAGAACCAAGAAGAATTGAAGATAAAAATGTTTTATTTTATAAAGACTTGTGTCATCACATGGACTAGAATCTAGGTTATTATTAGTAGAATCTATCCACCTTTTATTTTTAGCACACCCTAGGAAGTATATTAAATGGCAGTTGCCACAATGACTTTTGAAATTTATATTCTTTTAAATAGATTTGTTTACACTATTTGAGTAGTTAAAATTATCTATTTTTTGTATATTTCTTTCTTGCATGTGCTTATGTCTAGATTTAATTAGGCTCTTAGAAAGAAAAATTATTCTACTCTTAATTTAAAATTAAAATTGTATTAATTAGTACCATAGAAAGCTAATCTTTCAAACAAAGTAAACTGGACATCATCTGGGGTTGTAATTGGAGAACATCTGGGATTGCATGCATATTATTGTATTTTTATCCTTGTTTTAAAGACTTTCTTGCCTGAGGGTAGAGTTCAAATAATCTTACTATGAGGATATGATGTTGAACCTGGGAAAGCCTAGTCTTCTAAAAATTTATTTTTCTAAGCATTTTTCAAAAACATTAAGTATTCATGAATTGTAATATTTCAACTAGTATGAATTGTAATAGAATTAAATAAAAATTAAAATTTAATTACATCAGTTCTTAATGCATACTATCATTCATAAGTATAGGGCCGCATAGGATTTTACCAAGATGGCGGCCCTAAATTCCAAAAACTTAAACAATAGTATACCCATCTTTCATAAAGAATAGATAGCGTAGTTGTGAAATGATTAGGTAGTTTAATTGGCTTTCCACTCTAATAAGAAGTATGTCCATAAATTCATACATTACACTTAGAATTGGTTTGGGTTACTATTATACGTGTCTAACTTAGATCTAGATTATGAGGCAGACCTCAAATCTTAATTCCTCACCCTCCGAGAATGTAATTACAAAGATCTAATTAAATGTAAAACCAAATATAAAATCTTCTATCTAAAATATTAAAGCCTAATAAAGAATAGATTGGAGTGCTTATTGGAGTTCCTACAATCTTAAAGTACTCTCTTCTCTTCATTCCTTTGGCTTCAAAAAAGAATTGTTCCAAATTATTATTTACCTCTCATCCTTGTCTTAATCATTAAAATCTAAGAAAATATTTATCATTAATTTAATTAAGAGTCTTCTTAGTATATTTAATTCTCTTATGGTGTGATTAACCATAAAGGCTCAACTTTATGGGAAAGTAGTAACTCCATATTAAAATAAACCCAATCTTATTTTCATAAGGTAGCAAAAAAATCTCTAGGAATGTAGATAATTTGAAAAACTCATTTTTTAATTCAAATCACTTCACAGAATATCATTTTCACTTTTCAAGCTGATATGATATTATTGTTACTGTATTTGATAAGAAAAATGGATAATTTCTAAACCCCAATTTCATCATTAAATACTATTTTAGAGTGGTATAATTATCTTTTTGAGACATATTATTCTTCTATTTATATTTGATTATAAAAGTGAATGATTTCTAAAACCCTATATTTGTATTTGAATCAATTGTAGGATAATTCATCAATCTTTTGAGATAGCATTTTATTCTCAATTTTATACTTGATCATAAGAATAGGAGCACCACATATCTTTGTGGACTTCGAATTAAAATTTTATTTTCCTATAGATTTTTGGGCGACTTCATTGGGGAAGGTTCATCTCTCCATGTTTAGTAGTGACTAAATATTTTTTTAAATTGGTAGTATTTGAGACTATCTTTCCTCCATCAATTTCCTTATCCATTTCTTCCATGGGTTAGTGCGATGGACATCTAAAAAGTTTGAGAGGTGAGTGAGGGAACTTTTAAATAATAAAATTTAAGACTTTAGCATCCCTTTCTAAGTCGATTGGTATATGGAGAGTGCTGAGCAAAGTTCTTTCAATTTTTTATCGAGTATTTGTAGATTCTAGGAACATTATATTAGCTGAAGTCTAGTGCATTCGCTCCAAAAATCTTGAAATAACTAAAAAACCAAAAGCTAAAATTTTTCTTTCAAAATAATTGCTCATTGGTATAAGTTGTAGTTATAGCCCTTTATAACTCAATAGATTTCATGTGATTCCAAATTTTTTTTCAAAATTTAAAAATCAATTTCAAGTTACAAAAAAGATTATTTTTAAAGAAATTAATTGGGGTACTTTTCCAAATACAAAAAGTAGTGACAGAAAAATTAATCTTCTCCTCTGATAAAAATCAAGCTATTGAGAAGATAAATTTAAAAATACAGTCAGATTTGTAGTGGATTTTTTTACTGCAGTAATGTCAGTAAATGAAAACAAGATAACTAATATCATAGATGTTAACCAAAAGGATAATCCCCTTGTAGAGATAATTTTAGAGTCAAGTTTTGACTCCTCCATTCTTCAAAAGAGAGATGTTGTTAATCCTGTACCCGCTACACATCTTTTTAGGGAGGATAAGAAAATGATATCTATAGTTAGTGATAACACTGAAAGGCTCTAGGTATCTTAAACTGGATCCACTACTATTGTTGCTTGTGCAAGCAAGACTCAAAAGAGAAATTATCTTAAAAAGATTAAGAAGAAAATTCTCAAAGCCAAAAAAGTTGTTGAATAGGAAGCCTTTAAGAAAACTAAATCTAACGATGATGAGGAACTTACTATTCCTGCCACATTCCTAGGTGAAAGTCACTTCTACCCTCTTTCTATTGCCCTAGGGAAAGAGGATGTTCATAGGATAGTGTGTTCTCCTCCATTCCCTTTTTACTATCACTTAGGAAAGACAAATAACAAAGAAACAATGCAACAAGGTATATTGAAAAGATCTGAGAATGTAAAGACTAAGATATACAAATCTCCTCGAAAGGAATTTCTCCTACTTAAGGTCAGCCAAATCAGAAATGAGTAATCACTAGTGATAGGACATAGGCCCCTGGCCGAAGATTACAATCCGTACACTTTATTGGATGATGTTATATTACACTTATTAGTATTTCACTACATCATCATTAGAGGAGGAGGTGTAGATACCACTAAGGGTGCCATTCTCTTAATTACTAGGTCACAGGTAATTATGGAGGGAAAATAAGGATTAAGAGGGAGAAGGAAATTAAAAAATGGTGATAAGAATGATGAATATGAGGTTTTATCAAACAATGATATCGCCTAAATTTAATTTTCAAAAGGGTTCTATCAAGATAGATTTTTAGGTCAGCTGCCTCATTACAAAATGAAGTAGTATCACCTAGGGATAATGTAGACCCCATGTCAATCTCTTCCTCTGAAGAGATTGTAGAAATATAATTTTATATTAGTAGTGTCTTGCCATATAGACTTGCAATTTGTAAGGAAATTAAATCCTTTGTAAAGTATACTGGGCCAGGATTTTCATTAGAAGGTAGTTAGTTTATTCATTTAATGGAACTTGACCTCTACTTTAAATCATAAACAAAAGAAAGTTGTTGTTGACTCCACAAAATACTTAAAGTAAAGATCCATAATTGATCAATATTATAAAAATAAGTGTCACCTCCGTCCCACCGCTTGTGCGGGTCAATTTCATTATTGAATTAAAATCAATATTAAACTAAAATTAGACTTTGAAATGAAAATTTTCTCTACCTTCTTATAATTTTATATCCTATATGTATCTTTTGTATGCATATGAATCAACTAAATGATTTTCCTATTCAAGTTATTGTTATAATTAAAGGATTGGATTTATTTTGCAGTTATTTTCCTTATATAAGAGAGTGAATTTTCAACTCTTAGGTTTGGCAGATAACCTTATAATTGAGTACAATCATTTTATGGTTTGAAAAAGGTAGCCTTTTATAAAAAAATAAAAAGGTGCACAAAGCATGCTGAAAATGAAAAGATATACTAAGAATGCCAAAATAAAAGATCCATAAATTGTACCAAAAATTAAATAACTAATTGGCTTCTTTTCAAATTCTTAAATCTCAAAAAATTCATTTTTCTTAGGTATTTTTCTTGATGCTTAACTTTGAAAATCTTGATCTTAGATTCATAATCCTACATGGATATTCTATTAGATATAAAAAAATCATGCTAGAGAACTGAAAAGATTAAAGTTTTTCCCCAATTTAAATATTTTGAAATAGATTTTGATTTAAAATATATAAGGGAAATCCTATATAGCTTATGAAAGTTCGATAGGTATGTTAAACCCTTACGAACTACCCCGAGGCTAACCAAGATGCGGGGTGAATTGGTAGTTTTAAAAACTTCTTTAACCACAAGAAAGATCTTTTCATAATTTGCTGTGGAAAAAAATAAAAAAAATAATAAAAAGATCAATCACCGATTTCACCCAAGCAGATAACAACAAAAAAAAATAAAGTGCAAAAAATAATTAAAAAGAACACACCAGATTTTATAGTGGTTCGGTCAACTTGAACTACGTCCACTCCCCGGAGCCTCGCCTCAAGGTATTGCACTACACAAATCAGGGACTCTCCTTTTGCTCCCACAGCAAGCTAGAGAAGAATTTACACAACTCATTTTCACCAACCCGGTGAGGTAGAGAACCAAGACTTCTTTTGCTACCTCCTGAAGAAGGCAAAGAACCCAGACTCCTTTCGCTTCCTCCTGAAGTAGGCAGAGAACCTTACCTCCTTTTGCATCCTCCTGAAGCAGGCTGAGAATCTTGACTTCTTGCTTATGATCATTCCCACAGAGACACCACAGCACAAGAGACGACGACCGGAGAAGACGACTCGAATCCTTGCTTGGAGTAATCTTTGTGAACACCTCACAAACTCCCACTCACAAGATTCTCTCTCTCTCCCAAGCTCTCCCTCTCCCTCTCAAAGCTCTCTCAGGAAAGAATTTTGGCAAAAGTTTTTCCAATAATAATAAAAAGGTTTAAATAAAAAGGCACAAAAATTGCCCTAAAATTTAACTTATCATCAAAATCGTCCAAGATGATCGAAGGATCGTCCTGTATAATCAGTATAAATCTTCACCAATTGGCCTGGACGATCTAGCTTCTCTGGAAGATTAGAAGACATGTTTTGTTCAGATCGTCAGAGACGATCCTGCGATCATCTAGGACGATTAGTTCAACTCGGGAAAATCATCCTGAGAATTGTTCGGGTCGTCCAGGAGAAAATGCTTGACGATCTGAAGAAAAAGACTTGATTATTCGGGATGATATGCCTATCATCCTGTACGACTAGTTCAAAAATGACCAAAGCCATCCTGCACATTATTCGGGTCATCCTGCACAAACATGCTGTAAGATTGAAAATGACTTGATCGTCCGGGATGATATTTCAATCATCCTGGATGATTAGTATAAATAGGCTTATATCATCCAGCATATTATACGGGTCATCCAGGTGAAGTCATTTGGATGATGAGGATTTTTAATATATCATCTGGGATGATCTTGCGATCGTTCAGGATGATGTGATCAATTATATTAATCCTCGATTGCTTTCCTTAATGACCTGGGTAATTTAGGCATGATTGTTGTGAATCATCTAGGACGATATACGTATCATCCAGGATAATTAGATAGAAGAACTCAGAAATCAAAACATGCTTAACTTAGTCTGGCGACTGAGAATTTCTAATTTGAGCCTATCATCCTGTACGATGGGAGGATTGTTTAGAATGATCGGCTTAATAAGACCGACTTAACTTGACAACCCTGATTAGGTTTTTTATTTTCAATGGATCATCTAGGATGATATGGCGATCAGCCAAGATGATGTGATCAAAAATAGAATAGAAACTCTAACTCAAAAAAAATCTCCCCCTAAGTGCGTGTGTGCAAGGTTACTTAGCTAGGGGATCAATTACATTACATTTGACTCAAGAAAGGGAAAAAATTATATTTAAACACACACGGAACTGATCTTGAGTTGGCTTGAATTGCATTTGATCTTTTGTACCTAAAATGTTAGCCAATCAAAATAGAACATAAAAATATTTGTTATCATCAAAATTATAATCCTTAATTCAGATTTGTAATAATCTCTACCTTTTTTATGATGCCAAATATTTATTCAGTAGTTTCAAATAAAGCAAATTGGAATAATCAATGCACATATGAGAGAAGATTTGTCATTGCAAATTTTACTAATCATTGAAAAATAGTAACACTAAATACAATAAAAGAAACAACTATAACATAAAAATAAATAAAAAAACTACTAGTAATACAAAAAATAACTCCCCCATTTGATATCACAGAAAGGAGGAAGAAAAACTAAAATAAAATAAACTAGAAACATCACAACAATGAAAACATTAAAATCGAAGCAAATCAACAAAAAATAGAAACGGGAAAACAACATTAAAACCAATAGATTTTTTTTTTTGAATCGATTGGCTCTAGTAAATCAAAATTTTCCTTGATTTTTAATTCAAAAGCCAATAAGAAGAAAATCGACCACACTGAAATCCAAAAAAAGTTTGAAAATTAACTTTCGTAACTTCTACCTTGGATACCTTGTAGGTTCATATTCCTTTCAAATAAAAGTCTAATTTAGAAGAAAAGAAATTAGATTCGAAAGGAGATCCTTTCAAGCCTCGTTCCAGAAAATATCTAATGGAATAGTATTACAAAGTAAGGAATCAGAAATCATGATTTTTCGTCTCAAGCTTTTGAAAATATTAAGCGGCGCCTGGATTTTTCTATGACATTTAAAGATCTGAAAGGGAAGAAAGCTTGTTTCTTTGTGGGCTTATTTCGTGCCTCTTTTATAATTTATTTGGCGCATTTTGTGCATCTTTTAATTTTTGATACTCTTTGTGTATCTTTTTCAATTTGGCAACATTGCGCATCTTTTTAGCTTTGAGCTTATTTTGTGCCCTTTATTATTATTTTTTTATTTTGGCGCTCTTTGTGCATATTTTACATGCTTGCTTCCTTTCATAATCGTTAAAGAATATCAATTGTGAAATTACCTTCCAGACATAACAAAGGATGAAACTCACTCTCTATAATAAGGAGTAATTCACAGAATAAAAATCATACATCATATGATAAGTGCAATCACTTGATTATTAAAAACATCATAGTGATCCAAAACTTTGAAAATATTATTTATATGAGGTAGATTACTATAGAAAGATAAAATAGATCTCTGTTTCAAAAAGTAACTTTTTAATTTTGAAGAAGATTTTTATCCAAAAGAAACCATACACCATTAAAGAGTTAGAGGAAGAGAAATAATTATGAATATTTCTTCCCTTTAACAGATTCAGAGGAGCCAATCACTACTTACCAGCTTCCAAATAAAAATAAGGCAAAACTCTCAGTTAAAAATCCAGTTTATTAGCAGTAGGGAGCATTGATCTGATTTAAAAGAAAAGCAGTAAATCAAGAACAAGTAAGAAATTGCATCAAAATAAATACTCAAATAAGAAAAATAACAACAATAAAAAGAAAATTAGTAGAGAATAAAAAACTAACAGCAAATAGATAATCAAATCAAATAAAAAAACTAATAGAAATAAAATGAAAAATAAAAAATTTAGAAATCATCAGTGATCAGATTCATGCATTTAAATCAATCACACCTAATTTGGTCTTCAAAATGCTAAATGAGTCAAAGGCCAATGGTTTAGTAAAGATGTTAGCCAGTTGATTTTCAGTTTCTATATGGTGTAGCTCAATATCCCTTTTTGTAATATGGTCCCTAATGAAGTGATGCCTTATATCAATGTGTTTGATTCTAGAATATTGGATTGGATTTTTAGAAATGTAGATGGCACTGGTATTATCACATAGAACTGAAATTGTGCCAACAGGTAATCCTAAATCCAGAATTTGTAGCTTCAACCAAAGGACTTGGGCCACAGAGCTACCTAAGGTAATATACTCAGCTTATGTAGTGGAAAGTGCAATAGAGTTTTATTTTCTACTGGACCAGGAGACTAAAGATTGTGCTATGAATTGGCAAGTTCTAGAAGTGCTCTTTCTATCCAACATATATCCTACAAAATTAGAATTAGAATATCCAACAATCTCAAAAGTAGTGATGTGCCTAGGATACCAGATTCTCTTAGAATTTGGGGGCCCTAAGAGGTATCTAAGAATTCTCTTAATAACAGTTCGGTGGGACTCTTTATCATCAGCTTGAAACCTAGCATAAAGATAAACACTAAATATAATATTAGGTGATCTAGCAGTCAGATAAAGTAGTGATCCTATAATTCCTAGATACTTCTTCTGATCAAGAAATTTTTCATTTGAATCCTTATCTAATTGAACAAATGAACTCATGGGAGTATTGATTGGCTTGGCTTTGTCCATTTCATATTTCTTCAAAATGTCTTTAGTATATTTTGATTGGTTCAGAAAGGTTCCATCATCCATCTGCCTTATGCTAAACCCTAAAAAGTAGGATAATTTTCCCATCATATGTTGGATAACTATGGCACCCTAAGAGAGGGGTGAATTGGGGTTCTTAAATTTTTGTATAAAAGAAGGCAATTAAAATAATTTGAAAGCTATTTTGTAATGAATAAATAAACACATAAATTTTTACGAAAATGTTAAATAAAAATTGATGCAATAAATAAAAATAAAAGTAAGAGGCACAAGATTTTTACGTGGTTCGGCCCGGATTCCAATCCGACCTACGTCCACGCTAGCCAACTCTTGGGCTAGAATCCACTAATCCAGATTTGCCTTGCAAACCTCACTTCTTTAAACCAAAGAAGTTCTTTACAATCTAAGTACTCTCCTACACGGGCGAGTACAACCCAATCTAATTACAAGTTAAGTTTTACTAAGCCAAATGGCTTAGATCAAGAAAAAGAAAAATACAACTTGATGTAAATAAAATAAGCTCAAAATATCTTGCAACAAAATGACCAAAATATTTGAGGTGATCTTACAAATTAATTTTAATCACCTCACTACTTGCAAATGGAATATAAAATTTGCTCACTTTAAGATAGATTTAAATTTTGATAAAAATATGAATAATATATTAAATAAAGATATTTTTCTTACTGATTTAAATTATAACTCTTTAAATATAATACTTTCAAGAAAATTAGATTTGAAATGCAAATCTATGCCACATAAAAGAAAATTAAAATACTTTCTTTGTTGTCTTTTTGGATTTAAAAGATTTCACATATAAAACTTAAAATAATATTTCTAACTAGTATTTCATCAAATGATAGATATTTTCAAAAGAGTATATATGATGAAAACTAATAGATCAGCAAGTAAATATTTGGAATAAGAAAACAAACACAAGAACTTCAAGAGACGTTATTGGATTTAGTGCGTTGAAACTTTCTAACCAAGAATTTGATCGCGCAAATGAAAAGGGCTCTTAGAATGAAGATCAATGTTTCTCCTCTCAAGATTTAGCATATGAGCAAGAAGAAATGAATGAAGAAAGTGCTGGAGTTTCTCTCTTGAATTACCCTCATATGAAGAGGATGAGTGGTATTTAAAGAGAAAGGAAAAGTAAAGCCAAGTTTCAATAAAACTATTAATCTAATATTAATTTATCATCTAAAAAATATTATATTTGATAAAGAATTCATTTATATTAAAAAAATATAAGTTCCAGATGGCTATAAAACGGCTAATCACATGGATAAGTCAAAAAGTCTTCATATACATCCAAAACAAGGCAAAAACGGCTACCCAGCTAATAGTATTAAAATCGGCTAATGTTTAGAAAATCATAATAAATTAAATATAGCTCCAAATGGGTCATATAACCTATCAATTTATATCTACAGAATCCATCAAATCTAACAGAATAATAATCAGACCACGTGTCAATTAAAATAATATCATATTCAGAAATCTAAAAAATTATGCATATTTTTGTGTATTTAAGGATATATTAAATATTCATATAACAATATGATATAATTTAGATTAAATTAATCATACATCAGTAAATTGATATGAAACAAGTTAATTTAAAAAGAATATGTAATCGAATTTTACCGCAAAAACTTATTCATTTACCTTAATTATCTTTGCATTTTTGATAAATTCTATGTAATCAATGATGCATATAAAATTTAATTAAGAACTCATATAGATCATTAATAATTTAGAAATAATTTTAATAGATATTTAAATGTAAGCAAATTAAATCATGCAAGTAAATACTAATGAACCACTGACACCCTACTATATAAAAATCTTCAAGCTTTTCATCTTGGTCCATCTTGAATTCTTTCAACTCAAATTGAAATTATCATGCATATCCATCAAAACATTTCACCTGAAAAACTTAACACATAAATTAGAATATCCAAGCATATATTTGTTATTATCAAAATCTCTAGAATGGGTCATGATATAGATAATATCAACAATCTCTCCCTTTTTGATGATGACAAACTTATGTTGGGTATAGTTATAATAAAGGTACAAATTGACCTTTTATCATAACTTTTAAGCTTTAAAAAAATATATGTAATAATTGAGAAATATTTTTTAATGCTAATTAAAAATAATAATTCTCCCCTAAATATATTCATGTAAAAAAATTATGACCAACTATATTTCTTCTCCCCCTTTGACAACATCAAAAAGAATTAAAAAAAATAAGAAATTTAAATGTTAGGGTCTAACATTCCAAGCATACGTCTTAATATGCAAAATATCTCTTCAGCTAAAGGTTTTATAAAAATATCAACTATTTGAGAATTTGTGTTTACAAAATCTATATCCACATTACCTTTATTAACATGATCTCTAATAAAATGATGTCTAATCTTTATGTGTTTATGTCATGAATGTTGTATAGGATTTTTTGTTAAACTAATTGCACTTGTGTTATCACATTTAATAGGAATATTTTTAAGCTTAATTCCAAAATCTTCTAAGTATTGTTTTAGCCATAAAACTTGTGCAACACAACTACCTGCATCTTTGTACTCTGCTTCAGCAGTGGATAAAGCAACAAAATTTTGTTTTCTAGAAGACTAAGAAATGAGTGATGATCCTAAGAATTGATATGTTCCAGATGTACTTTTTCTATCAACCTTACTACCAACATAATCTGTATCAGAATATTCAACTAAACTACTTGATAATAAGTTTTTGGAGTATCATAAGCCTAACTTAGGAGTTCCTATCAAATACTGAAATATTCGCTTAACTACTATTAAGTGTGATTCTTTAGGATTAGCTTGAAATCTTGCACACAAACATACAGCAAACATAATATCAGGCCTACTAGCAGTAAGATATAAAAGTGAACCTATCATACTCCTATATAGCTTTTGATCTATTGGTTTTCCTGATTCATCTAAATCAAGTCTAGTTGATGGGCTTATAGGAGTTTTACTCAATTTGAATCTCTTCATATCAAATTTTTCTAATAATTCATTTATGTACTTAGTTTGACATATGAATGTGTCGAACTCTAGTTGTTTTACTTGAAGTCCTAAGAAAAAGGTGAGTTCTCCCATCATACTCATTTCAAATTCCTTTGACATTAAAGAGGAAAACTTATGGTATAAACTCTCATTTGTACTTCCAAATAATATATCATGAACATAAATTTATATAATAATTAAATCATCTCCAATAGATTTGATAAAAGGAGTTGTATATACCTTACCTTTTCTAAAATTATGTTCAATTAAAAAGTTACTTAACCTATTATACTAAGCACGTGGAGCCTATTTTAAACCATATAAATCTTTCTTTAATTTATACACATGATTACGAGAATTAATACTTTCAAAACCTGGTGATTATTCTACAAAAATATCTTGATCAATATACCCATTCAAAAATGCACATTTGACATCCATTTGAAAAAGTTTAAGGTTTTTAAAACAAGAAAATGCAAGGAGTAATCTAATGGCCTCTAGTCTTGCTATGGGTGCAAAAGATTCTTCAAAGTTAATTCCTTCTATTTGTGTGTACCCTTGTGCAAGTAATCTAGCTTTATTTCTAATAATACTTCCTGAGTCATCTAGCTTATTTTTATATACCCATTTAGTTCCAATTATATTTTGATTATGAGGTCTTGGGACTAACTCCCAAACATCATTTCTTACAAATTGGTTAAGTTCCTCTTCCATAGCAATTATCCAAAAATTATCTTGTAAAGCTTCATCTATATTTTTAGGTTCAATTTCTGATAGAAATGCAGAATGCTCTGCCTCATCTCTAAGGTTTCTCCTAGTCTTAACACCTTGAGAAGGATTATCAATTATTAATTCTTTTGGGTGATTTCTATTATATCTCCATTCTTTAGGTAATGAATCATCCTCCTTTTCCCCTAAATTTATTTTCTTTATAATTTCAATATCATCATCATTCAAATCATTTCTTATTAAATCTATAGGATTTTCATCAAAAATTATATGAACGGATTCTTCAACAATTAATTTTCTCTTATTAAAAACTTTAAAAGATTTTCCAAAAATTGAATATCCTGAGAATATACCATCATCAGATTTACTATCAAATTTACCTAAAGGATCCTTGTCATTATTTAAAATAAAACATTTACAACCAAAAGCATGTAAATGACTAATCTTAGGTTTCTTTCTAAAAAATATTTCATAAGGGATCTTTTTAAGAATAGGTCTTAAATAAACTCTATTAGTAACATAACATGCTGTGTTTATTGTATCTGCCCAAAAATACTTTGGAAGTTTATATTCATCTAACATTGATCTTGCTAATTCAACCAAAGTACGATTCTTTCTTTCAACTACACCATTTTGTTGAGGAGTCCTAGGAGCTGAAAAATTATGTCTAATTCCATTTTTATCACAATAATTTTCAAATGATTTATTTTCAAATTCTCCACCATGATCAGTTTGAATTCTATGAATCAAATAACCTTGTTCTCTTTGAATATATTTAGCAAATTTTCTAAAATCATCAAATGTGTTATTTTTATTAGCTAATAATAATACCCAAGTGTATCTTGAATAATCATCTACTATAACAAATCCACAATTTTTACCACCTAAACTAGTTGTATTAATTGGTCCAAAAAAGTCCATATGTAATAATTCTAAAGGTCTACTTGTAGAAACTATATTTTTACTCTTGAATGAACTTTTCATATGTTTACCATGAATGCATGCATCACATATAGAATCAAAATGAAAATTAATTTTTGGTAAACCAACTACTAAATCAAGTTTAGAAATTTTATTTAAAGTGTGGACATTAGCATGACATAGTCTTCTATGCCATAACCAAGCATCATCATTTATAAATTTCATGCAAAGTAAATTTAAATTAGAATCATTTGTATTCTCTAAATCAATTAAATAAATATTTTTATGTCTATTTCCAATAAGTAAAATAGCTTCATTATTTTTAATAATACAATGTGAAGTATAAAAAGAAACATTTAAACCTTTATCACATAGTTGACTAATTGATATTAAGTTATGTTTTAAACCAGAAACAAATAAGACTTTTTCTAAAGTAATAGTGTTCTTACATATGGATCCAATACCAATGATCTTTCCCTTTGCATTATCTCCATATGTGACATATCCTCCATCACTTGGTTCTAATGTAGAGAATTTTACTTTATCGCCCGTCATATGTCTTGAACATTCACTGTCCAAGTACCACATGCATTCATTGATTTTACTTTGAGGGAATTCCTACAAAAGAAAATCAGATGTTAACTTTTGGAACCCAAATATTTTTGGGTCCATATTCTAAATGAGTAGTATGATATCTATTATGTATGGTATAAGAAGTACTTGTATTTTTTGGAACCCATACAAAAGATGGTTGTTTAGTATTTTGTGATCTACGAGCATAACAATCAAATGAGATGTGTCCCTTTCTACTACAATAATTACACCAAATATTAGTGTTTGCATATGGCATAGCATGATGTCTATGTGACATATAAGAAGAATTTTTATTTGGTGGTGTACATGATGGATCTTTATAATGAACTTGTGATTTCAAGTTTACACACAAGTAAAGAACGATCTAATAAAGAACTATTTTTATTTTTCAAATCATCACATTCATTTTTTAAATCATTAAAAAGCATATCTAAATTTTTGTGCTCCTTTTCTAAAATATTATATTTTCTTTTTAACTTTTTATATTCAATAACTAATTTATTAAATGCATCATCTAACTCTTCATAAGATATATCATTACATACCACTTGAGAATCATAATCAGATTCTTCTCCAGCCATAAGACAAGTGTTCACCTCTTCATCTGATGAACTTGATTCATCTGAATTTGGGTTGACCCATAGATCTTTCTTCTTCTTCTTGAAATGCTTCTTTTCTTTCTTGTCACTCTTTCTCTCTATATCCATCTCTTTCTTCTTGAGTCAATAAGATCTGGACAATCTCCTCTTATATATCCAGGCTTCTTGCAATGGTAGCAAATAATCCCTTCTCCTGCAGGAAATTTCTTAGTTTGAAATTTATAATTTTTGGATTTCTTGTACCTTTGGTTTTTCTTCCTTAGTAAGCTTCCAAGTCTTCTTGAAATCATGGCCACCTCATCGCTATCTTCATTAGAGCTTGATGAACTAGGTTCATCATTATCATCAACCTATAAGGCAGTAGTTTTACCTTTCTCCTTCTCTTTCTTAGAAGAGCTATCCAATTTATCCCTTTGAGCTATAATCTGTTCATGTGCTATCAAAGAACCCAAAATTTGATCAAGTGGATAAGTAGATAAATCCTTAGCCTCACTAATTGCAGTCACTTTAGCATCCCATTCTTTGGGAAGGCATCTAAGAATCTTATAGACTAAGTCTTGATTCTTATATATTCTTCCAAGAGAATGTATTGTAATAATTATTTTCATAAATCTAGTATACATATCAGAAATAGATTCGGAAGGAGACATGTGAAATAATTCATATTCATGAACGAGTCTATTTATGTGTGCATCTCTAACCTCACTTGTACCTTCATAAGTTATAATTAATTTATCCCAAATTTCTTTTGTGGAATTTAACATGGAAATTTTCATATAATCATCTGGAAGAAGTGCACAATGTAAAGTATTACAAGCCCTAGCATTTAACTCATCTAATTCCCTCTCTAATGCAGTCCATTCATCAAAAGGTTTTTCAATTTTAATTCCATTAATTTCTTTAGTGGGTGTATGATATTGGTGTGTAAGCATGTGTCACATACGAGAGTCTTATCCTCTTAAGAATGTACTAATTCTATTTTTCCAAAAATAAAAAGGAACATTATCTAGCAAAGGTGGTCGATGAGTAGATTGTCCTTCAGGAAGTGAACCCTTAGGAAAATATTGTGCCATAGTTTATAAGTGGATCTACTCTAGGATGTTAAGCCAAAATAAAAAGAGCCAAGGCTCTGATACCAATGTTAGATAACTATGGCACCCCAAGAGGGGGGGTGAATTGGGGTTCTTAAAATTTTTTATAAAAGAAGGCAATTAAAATAATTTGAAAGCTATTTTGCAATGAATAAATAAAAACATAAATTTTTACAAAAATATTAAATAAAAATTGATGCAAGAAATAAAAATAAAAATAAGAGGCACAAAATTTTTACGTGGTTCGGCCCGGATTCCAATCCGACCTACGTCCACGCTAGCCAACTCTTGGGCTAGAATCCACTAATCCAGGTTTGCCTTGCAAACCTCACTTCTTTAAACTAAAGAAGTTCCTTACAACCTAAGTACTCTCCTACATGGGCGAGTACAACCCAATCTTATTACAAGTTAAGCTTTACTAAACCAAATGGCTTAGATCAAGAAAAAGAAAAATACAACTTGATGTAAATAAAATAAGCTCAAAATATCTTGCAACAAAATGACCAAAAGATTTGAGTTGATCTTACAAATTAATTTTAATCACCTCACTACTTGCAAATGGAATATAAAATTTGCTCACTTTAAGATAGATTTATATTTTAAAAAAAATATGAATAATATATTAAATAAAGATATTTTTCTTACTGATTTAAATTATAACTCTTTAAATATAATACTTTTAAGAAAATTAGATTTGAAATGCAAATCTATGCCACATAAAAGAAAATTAAAATACTTGCTTTGTTGTCTTTTTGGATTTAAAAGATTTCACATATAAAACTTAAAATAACATTTCTAACTAGTATTTCATCAAATGATAGATATTTTCAAAAGAGTATATATGATGAAAACTAATAGATCAGCAAGTAAATATTTGGAATAAGAAAACAAACACAAGAACTTCAAGAGACGTTACTGGATTTAGTGCGTTAAAACTTTCCAACCAAGAATTTGATCGCGCAAATGAAAAGAGCTCTTAGAATGAAGATCAAAGTTTCTCCTCTCAAGATTTAGCATATGAGCAAGAATAAAGGAATGAAGAAAGTGCTGGAGTTTCTCTCTTGAATTACCCTCATATGAAGAGGATGAGTGGTATTTAAAGAGAAAGGGAAAGTAAAGCTAAGTTTCAATAAAATTATTAATCTAATATTAATTTATCATCTAAAAAATATTATATTTGATAAAGAATTCATTTATATTAAAAAATATAAGTTCCAAATGGCTATAAAATGGCTAGTCATATGGATAAGTCAAAAAGTCTTCATATACATCCAAAACAAGGCAAAAACGGCTACCCAGCAAATAGTATTAAAATCGGCTAATGTTTAGAAAATCATAATAACTTAATATCAACATCATACACATCTCAAACTCCTTACTCATTATTTTAGAAAATTTATCACATAAAGTTTTATGAGAAGATCCAAAAAGTATATCATCAATATAGATCTCGATAATGAGTAAATCATCTCCTACTTTTCTCAGAAAAAGGATGGTGTCTACACTCCCCTTAACAAACTCTCTTTCTAATAGGAATGTGCTAAGCCTCTCATACCAAGCTCTGGGTACCTATTTCAATCCATATAAGACTTTTTTAAACTTGTAAATATAATTCAGATATTGGAAACTCTCAAAGCCTGGGGGTTGCTCTACAAAGACTTCCTCCTTTATTAACCCATTCAAAAAAGCACTCTAAACATCCATTTGAAAAAGCTTAAATCCCTTATAACAAGCAAAGGCTACTAGCACTCTAATAGCTTCCAATCTAGCTACATGGGCAAAGGTCTCCTCAAAATCAATCCCTTCTATTTGGTTGTGCCTCTTAGCCACCAATCTTGCCTTATTCCTAACCACCACACCAGAATCATTCATCTTATTCTTAAAGACCCATTTGGTTTTTACTATACTTTGATTCTTAGGTCTTTTTACTAACTCCCAAACATCGTTCCTCATAAATTGATTCAATTCCTCTTACATAGCTAAGATCCAAAATTCTTCAGAAAGGGCTTGACTGATGTTGCTGGGTTCAATCATCGAGATAAAGGCAGAATGGTTTAGTTCCTTCCTAAGTCCATTCCTAGTTCTAAAACCTTCAGAAGGGTCTCCTAAGATCAGTTCTTTAGGATGACTCGAAGAATATCTCCAATCTCTAGGCAAAGTGTTTTGAGGTTCTACCCTTTCCTCCAGATTTACATTTTCAACTCATTGGATAATCTCTCCTACATCTTGTTCTTCCTTAACTCTAGTCTCCTTGGGATCAGATTCATCAAACACCACATGAGTAGTCTCCTCCACCAATAATGTCTTTTATTAAACACTATAAAGGATTTTTCCACACTAGAATATCTTAAGAACACACCTTCATCAGATTATGGGTCAAATTTTCCTAAGAGTGACTTCCCATTATTGTGAATGAAAACCTTATAGCCAAAGACATGGAGGTGAGAAAGGTTTGGAGTTCTACCCTTAATGATCTCATATTGTGTCTTATTCAGATTGGATCTAATATTCACCCTATTCAGCACATAACAGGCAGTGTTCACCTCTTCAGCCCAAAAGTATTTTGGAAGTGAATACTCAGCAAGCATGGCTCTAGCAGCTTCCACTAAGGTCCTGTTCATCCTTTTAGCTGAAAAGTTGTGGCTAATCTCTTGCTCCTCACAGAAGGTTCCAAGTCTCACATTTTCAAACTCTCTATCATGATCACTATGGATTGTCAAGATCTCACAACCTAACTTCTTCTGAATCCAAGTGGAGAAGGATTTAAATTCATCAAATGACTTAGACTTATGTGACAGAAATCTAATCCATGTGAACCTCGAGTAGTCATCAATAATCACAAATCCATAGACTTTTCCCCCTAAGCTGGCAGTGCTAATGGGTCCAAAGAGATCCATGTGAATGACTTCTAAAGGTCTAGAGGTGCTGATGTCGTTAATGGAGTGGTAAGAGGATTAGACTTGCTTCCCTAATTAACAGGCATCACACAGGTGGTCTTTAGTGAACTTAAGCTTGGGGACACCTCTAGCTAAGTCTTTTTGGGTGACTCATCTAAGGTTTTTCATACTGGCATGACATAACCTCCTATGCTTCAACCAAGACTCATCAGCAGTAGTTTTTAAGTAAATTGAAACATCAGCTTTAAAGCAGCTTACATCCAGCATGTAGACATTATTGATCCTTTTTCTCTGCAAAATAATTTTGTCATTTAAGCTTATAATGTAGCAGGTTGGCAGGAACTTTATGTTGTATCCTTTTTCACAGAGTTGACTGATGTTGAGCAAGTTGTGTTTTAGTCCATCTATAAGCAAAATATTATCAATATTGAAATTTTTTGAATCACTAATTATACCTACTCCTACCACCCTCCTGGTGGTGTTGTCTCCAAGTGTAATCTTGCCTCCTACTCTGGTCTACAATAAAATGAACTAATTTGCATCTCCAGTCATGTGCCTTGAACATCTGCTATCCAGGTACCTCATGCTCTCACGAGATCTTGTGTGAGAGCACACCTATAAAATCATCAAACGTTAGATTTAGGAACCCAAACAAAGTTGGGTTCCTTCTTACGAAAAGAAGAATGCAATGCATGTGTACTGTGCTATGAAACATGCAATTTGGGTCTCCACACCTAATGTGTACTACAGTGAATAGTATAGGTGTGAGAGTTATGTCCTAGAATGCCACAAAAAAAACTTCTAATGCCACGAAAAGGGTTAACTAATCTACGTGGGTGATAGTGCCTCTTCCTAGTTTTGAATGAAACATGCTTTGATATTTTTGAATTAGATTCATCAAATGATGGAGGTGCAGAAAATTATGCAAAAGTAGGAGGTGTTTCATTTTTCTCAAAAGCACTAATTTTTACACTTATAAATTCATTTTCTTTTTTGAGACTTGTAATTTCAAATTTCAAATAATGCTCATCACTATCTAAATCAAATACATGTGATTCTAATTTCTTAAATACAGCTTCTAATTCAATATGTGATGTTTTTAATGAATCATGCTAAATAATCAAATCAGAATGCTTTTTATTCAACTCATCAAATTCATTAAGTAATGACATGTAATTGCTATCAAGTATATAATGATCTTTAATTAAAATTTCATGCTCTTTTTGTATATTCAAAAATTCCAATTTTAGACTAGCATGAGTTTTCTTAAGCTTCCTATATGATGAATGGATTTTTTTAGAAATATCAAGAAATTGATCATAGGTCAGTTCACATACCTCTTCTTGGTCTGACTGACCAAGATACTCACCATCCATCAAACATAAGTTTGTAACTTCCTCTTCAGCTTCAGTCTCCAAGGAGTCGGATGTAGAATCTACCCAGAAAGCCTTTTGAATCCTTTTCTTGTCCTTCCTGAAATTGGGTTTCTCCTCACCCTTCTCCTTTCTTAGGTGAGCCTTAAGTGTAGGATAATCACCTTTTATATGCCTTAGCTTCCTACATTCAAAACAAACTGTATCAAAAGAACCTTTAAAATTTTTACTATTCTTACCTTTTGTTCCACTTCTGATAGTTCTTGTGTTTCTTCCTCAGAAAGTTTTTGAATTGCCTAATGATTAAGGCTACGTCATCATCATCAAATCCTGAAGAGCTAGAATCAGAATCATTAGCCTTCAGGGCTACAGTCCTCTCTTTCTTCTTCTCACCTGCAACAATTTGTCATTTTTCACTCCTTACTCATAAGCTATGAGTGACCCAAGTAAGTTATCAATAGAATAAGTATTCAAATCATTGGATTTAGTAATTACAGTTATCTTGGAATCATAAGCAGAAGGCAAACATCTCAAAATTTTATTCACTTTTACATAGTTCGTGAGTTCTCTTCCTAAAGCATGTAGAGAGGTGATAATTTGAGTAAACCTAGTATAGATTTCAAAAATTGATTTACTAGGTTTCATGCGAAAGAGTTCATAGTCTTGAAGTAAGATGTTCAATCTAGATTGCTTAACTTCAGATGTACCTTCATAAGTAATGCATAGTCTATCCTAGATTTCTTTACCAGTAGTGCAAGTAGAGTCACGTATGTAATCTTTAGATTTTAAAGCATAGAAAAAATAGTTCAAGCATTTCACATTCTGTTCTGCTAAATCACGATCATCAAATATCCATTCAGTAAAAGGAAGTTCAATTTTAACATTATTAACAAGTCTAAAAGGTACTTCATAGCCATCTTTAACAAGCATCCTCATGTGATAATCTATAGATTGAAGAAAAGTGGATATGCAAGTTTTTCAAAAATCAAAAGGTAGGTTATCAAACAATGGCAGTCGTGTAATTGAGTAACCTTCAGCAGTATTATGATTACCAATGTTAGTCATGGATTAAAATTCAAAATTTTTTAAACTTACTTTTTGAATCCCGCTCTAATGCCACTTGAAAGTTTGATAGGGATGTTAAGCCCTTATGAACTAGCCTGAGGCTAACCAAGAGGGGGGGGTGAATTAGTAATTTTAAAAACTTCTTTAACCACAAGAAAGATCTTTTTGTAATTTGCAACAGAAATAAATAAAAATAATAATAATAAGATCAATCATAGATTTCACCCAAGTAGATAACAACAAAAAAATAAAATGCAAAAAATAATCAGAAAGAACACACCAAATTTTATAGTGGTTCGGTCAGCTTGACCTACGTCCACTCCCTGGAGCCTCACCTCCAAATATTGCACTACTCAAATTAGTGACTCTCCTTTTGCTCGTACAGCAAGGTGAAGAAGCCTTACACAACTCCTTTTCACCGACCCGGTGAGACAGAGATCCCAGACTTCTTTTGCTTCCTCTTGAAGCAGGCAGAGAACTCAGACTCCTTTCGCTTCCACCTGAAGCAGGCGGAGAACCATACCTCCTTTTGCTTCCTCTTGAAGCAGGCAGAGAATCTTGACTTCTTGTTGATGATCCTTCCCACAAAGACACTATGGGATAAGAGATGACGATTAGAGAAGACGACTCGATTCCTTACTTGGAGTAACCTTTGTGAACACCTCACAAACTCCCCCTCATAAGATTCTCTCTCTCTCTCTCCCAAGCTCTCCCTCTCCCTCCCAAAGCTCTCTCAGGAAAGGATTTTAGCAAAAAGATTTTCCAATAACAAACAAAAAGGTTTAAATAGAAAGGCATATAAATTGCCCTAAAATTTAACTTCTCGTTAAAGATCATCCATGATGATCGAAGGATCGTCTTATATGATCAGTGTAAATTTTCACCAATCGGCCTGGACATCTGGCTTCTCTGGATGATTAGAAGACATGTTTTATTTCGATCATCCGGGATGATCCTGCGATCGTCCAAGATGATTAGTTCAACTCGAGAAAATCATCCTGAGGATTATTTGAGTCATCCAGGAGAAAATGTTGGATGATCTGAAGAAAAAGACTTGATTATCTGAGACGACATGCCTATCGTCCCGTACGATTTGTTCAAAAATGACCAAAATTGCCGTGCACATTATTCAGGTCATCCTACACAAAGATGCTGTACGATTGAAAATGACTTGATCGTCCGGGATGATATTTCTATCATCCTGGACGATTAGTACAAATAGGCTTATATCATCCAGCACATTATACGGGTCATCTAGGTGAAGTCATTTGGATGATGAGGTTTTTTAACATATCATCAAGGATAATCTTGTGATCATCCAGGACGTTGTAAATAATTAAATTAATCCTTGATTTCTTTCCTTAATGACCTGGCTTATTTAGGCATGATTGCTATGAATCATCCAGGAAAATACACATATCATCTAGGATGATTAGATAAAAGAACTAAGAAATCAAAACATGCCTAACTTAGTCTAGCAGCTGAGAATTTCTAATTTGAGCCTATCATCCTGTACGATGGGAGGATCATCCAGGACGATTAGCTTAATCAGACCGACTTAACTTGACATCCCTGATTAGGGCTTCTATTTTTAATAAATCATCTAGGATGATATGGCGATCGTCCAAGATGATGTGATCAAAAATACAACAGAAACTCTAACTCATAAAAAATCTCCCCCTGAGTGTGTGTGTGCAAGGTTACTTAGCTAGAGGATCAATTACATTACATCTGACTCAAGAAAGGGAAAAATTACTTTTAAACACATGCGGACCCGATCTTGAGTTGGCTTGAATTATATTTAATCTTTTGTACCTAAAATGTTAGCCAATTAAAATAGAACACAGAAATGGTTGTTATCATCAAAATTATAATCCTTAAATCCAGATTTGCAATAGCTTATAAGGGGCTTGATCTGGGTCAACAAAATTTAATTCCTTTGACCTTTTTGGGATAGTTAGAGTTAATCCACTTCTCACTGTACTTTTTAAAATTTTCTAATTTGTCATTTTGATAGGGTCCAAATTTTTAGGAGAAAAAATTTCAATAAAAATAAATAAATCTTCTGCTACTTGATAAAAACCAAAACCTAACTTTTAAGGGATAGGTGTCACTTAAGAATCATTTCCTTTTGAATCCACTCTATTAATCATATTTTATAATGGGTCTAAGCTTATTCTCTATCTAGAATTGTATGTAACATCACTGAGAATTGCCGTTCAAAATTAAACCATAGTCAAACAAAGTACCTGACTCTAGTTAGAAGAACTTGAGGGTCTTGAAGAATGTCTTTTGCAAGCTAAATAAAATCTGGAACTGTAGAAGTCACAGATAGTTCAAGCTCATCATAAATTAATTCACCCTAGAACTTTCCAAGTAATAGACCTAGTCTTGGTTCTTCGAAGATCTATTTTAGCCCATCAAAAAATTGGTAGGTTGTTTAAACCAATGTGAGAGGGAATATTTATCATATAGATAATCTATGAATGAGATTCCTATGACCTAATTGATTATAAGAAAATTATCCAATACTTCCTATCAATGGGTATTTCCTCAAAAAATATTGTGCTTAATGTAATTTAAATAAAAAATCAATCTTCATGTTAAAAAAAATCTTTAAATCAAATTCTATAAATTCAATTTCCAAACTCTAATCAAAATTAAAATTATTTCTGATAAGGTTAGGAGTGAGTCCCCGTTGTTCCTTTCCTTAGGATTAGAATCGATATTGGTGGAGCAAGCCCTTCGTGGAACCATCCTAGAATCAAAACGAAAAAAAATTAGCCTCTTAGGAATAGATATGAGTCCCCAAGCTTCTTATCTCTGTAGACCATGACTAATAGGTGTGAACCCCTGAGCTTTCTATTTCTTAGGATCTTTGTTAGGCTAATATTATATTTAAGCTTATTGGGCCCCTCATGGCTTATTCATCTTTAGTGTCTAAAGATAGGTGTGAAACCCTATGCTTCCTTTCTCTTGACCTAGAGGTAAACCAGAGATAATTTTGATCTTTTTGGAATAGGCATGTGTCCCTGAGCTTCTTATGTATCTCCTTGACTAGCTAGTGTTAGATTTAAGCCTGCTAGGACACTTCATAACTTAGTCACCTTCTAGACTTTAAAGGATTGGTGTGAGTCCCCGTACTTACTCTCCTTTAGATTAGAGCCACTAATGTTAGAGCATGCCCTTAAGTGGCATCATCCTTGCATCAAAATTTAAAAAATATATATAATCTTTTAGGAATATATGTGAGTCCCTCAGCTTCCTGTTTCCTAGGTTCTTGGCCGGCTATTATTGGTTTTAAGTCTTGGCCCTTTCGGAGCTTAGTCATCTTTAGTCCATTAAGGTTAAGTGTGAGACTCCGTGCTTCCTTTCCTTAGGAATATTGATCATTTGTATATGATAAAGCCTTTCTAGCAGCTTTTATAGTGAGCTTCAAAAATTTCATGTCAATGAATATTTTTGCTTAAAAAAATGTCTTGTATAACAACCCCTACTCCCCAATGAAATAGTGGTGAGCTATTATAGTCATATAAAGAAGAAAGAGATCTTGACATTCAAAAATCTATAAATCAAAATGAAATCTTTTAGAACTTATTTGATGACTTCAAACAACATCAACACATGTGTTTTGCTCCTTCAAGCTCATCACACCTTTTGGAGGTCTATTTGTTGACCTCTTTTTTGTGTGAGGTTAAGAATATCAAATTAAATTCAATCCCAAATCAATCCAAATCAAAAATATAATTCAAAATTAGAAATCCAAAATTAATTAATGAAATCTAATTCCAAAATTAAATCTATAACTTTCATTCTAAAGCAATTATTACATTTCAAAATACTTATAAACTGTAACTTTCTTTATGTTCACATTCTAAAGCAATTATTTCATTCCATGTTTAACATTTTATGTACAATGCAAATATAATTTAATATCTTATATTTTCATTACATATGGCTTTAGGTGAAAAGACTCCTTAAAGACTATTACTTTGATGTTCGATCGCAAGAAGAAGTTGACCTGTGGACCTATAAGGTTGAGGCAGACTGAGTAGGGTCAAGGGTAGACAATTCCATCAATTGTTGGAGTAGCATAGCAAGGGACTCCTTATCATTCTGCCACTAAGTAAGGGTAGGGCAAGGCATTTCTAGCACCCATGGGAGTACCACCACATGGGACTCACTATCATTATCCTACTAGTAATATTCCATAGTTTCCATCACCAGATTCCACCCAATCAATATTATTTTACCCATATTACTCTCCACCACTATAATAAATAATTTCTTCAACATACCCTTATCCTCATTACCATCAACCTTACTACTACCACCTCCAGTCTACCCACATAAAGTTGGACCATCTACAACAGTAGAGGATAAAGTTGAGGAGCTAGGTACTTCAAGGATAAATGTCTATACATAGAGCTTCAGGGTGATATATAAGTTTATATTATTAGTTTAATTTACAATTTGATATGTTAAATAAATGATAAACATGATATAAAATTATTCATTATGTATAACTTTAATCCCTCTAGGTGGCCCATGCAAAAGATTTGAGATATCATAAGGAGTAGATATGATGCTCCATATTTATCTTGGAAGAAAATTCCATAAGATATTAGAAACAAGCCGTTCAGGATAGGTAAATAATTATGATATTTTTTAGAAGTTTAAATAATTTTGTACTAATATCTTTGATTCTGACAGTGTTAAATAGAAAGACTTTAAGCGTTTGCTAGGATATAATGTTAGGGTCAGAAATAAGTTTGAAAAGTGAGGTTCTACTCGACAAAAAGATATATCAACCGACATTAGAAAGTCTGGTGAGTGCCTCTCATGGCTTGGAGAGGGCATATGTGGTGACCTAACCACAACTTGGGCCATCCATAAATTCACTATGAAGAGAGAGAAGAATAAATAAAATAGAACATCTAACTAAGGGGGTTTAAGAAGCTCTCTCCACACTAGTGGTTCCATGCCTCACACAGAGCATAAATAATGACTATTAAACTATTTCTCCTTTTACACATATATGTTTATTATTTTAGCTAGTTTTTCATGAAGAAAGAGGTACTTGGTAGAAAGCCTACACCATCAGAAAAGTATACACGAACACATTAAAGGTAAGTTGATCACAAGTGGGTTGATCAAAAAGCAAAGAAAGTTCTTGTGAGTTTAAAATATTCAATAATTTTTATAAATAATATCCAAATTTAAATAGATTTTCATGGAATTCATCTCTCGCATGAACGTATTCAAGAGAGTTACCCTTTTTCTGCTAAGGAATTGATGGGGGAGGTGGAGTAATCTAAAGAATTATGAAAATAATTTAAAGCTTTATCAATTCCTAAATAATGCTTAGCTTTTCTTTGATATAAAAATTATAAAAATCCCACTTAATATACACAAATATAAGTTCCAAATCAAGTAATATAGTGATAGAGTAGAGTATTGATCCCACAAAGATGAATGTTTACTTACAAACACTAATACAGTATACTTCTACTATACTAATTATCCTACTAATTAAAAATTAGTTATGGTGGAGATTCAATCATTTAATTTAAAATAAAAAAAATTTAAATGAAACACTATTTGATTAAATTATTTTGAATTGATGGAATATAATAGAATATGTTTCATAATGATTCTCTTTTATATTGATGCTATTCATAACATATACATCACTGACCGCTCCGTCAAGCTTGAAGAGATAAAGGATAGATTAAACCTTCCAACCTTAATACGACTCTAAACTCCCATAGTTTGTCACCCTATGAGAATCTTAGAAGGGTGAGTAAAGCATGTACTATTAAAACCCCCTCATAATAATACATCTCTATAAATGTGGCATGATAAGCACTATGCCTGTGCTTGCAACATACCAATCCAACATACCTAGTTGTGTTTGCATTCTTATTCCTAGGCTCCACATTACACCTTATATTAAATATATATATAGCCACTATGTGGATTAAATGAAGGCATCATATATTAAAAACATCATGAAATTATTGATGAAGAGAATTCATAAATACCCCACATTCCATTGAGACCATCAATCCAAAACTAGAGAATTTGGCCATACATGAAGAATAAGCGAAGCAAATTCATTTTCATTAATTGCACAAAAAAGTAATTATAGAAGAAAAGATATCACAAAATGGGTTCAATGATCTCCTCTATACTCTTCCTTGAACTTACAAAATTTCTTCCACAAACTCAAGTCATGTACTCAAATGGAATGTATGTAGTACTTCTTTGAATTCCCTTAGTTGTCACTCTGAAGGAAAAATCAGAGAAGCACTATAAAGATTAAAATTAAATAAGTGACTAAACACTCCTACTAATATTATAAATAGACTATTTATAAAAAATACAGAAAATAGATTCTAGCATCGCAGTGTTTGAGAAACTTGCATCGCAGTGCTCATAAAATGAATTAACGTCGCAGCACAGAAGGGTTTCCTCCATTACGGAGCTTGTTGACATGGACTTATTGTTTAATGAATCGATGCATCACTGTGCTTGCAGGTTATTACTTGAATGGTTATAATTACAATAGTGTAGTGCTGCTAACGGATGAGTACTACGAAGTCTATGTGGCACTCACCTTAACTTGGTGGAACTGGAATTTGGCTAACCAGCACTGTGCAGATAGAGATTGGGCTATATGGTGCTAACTCCTCTGATGCTGAGGCATTGCCAAACAGAGACTAGGCACTGTCATGTCCATATTTGGGCTGTCCAACAGCCTCAATGATAGTGCCGCGATGGTATTGTGTCCGACGCCACAGTACTATAACATATTTAAAAGATTTGCACATTTCCTTTATTTTTTTGCACAAATACAACTAAAATAACATGTTGTCACGATTAATTAATACTTAAAATATAATATTATTTACACTTATCAAATCCTCCTTAGATTAAACCCTTGCTTATCATCAAGCTAGTAAAAGTTTATAATTTTGATTAAGCGATTAACTAAATAAAAAGTGATAATATAAATTTACTAAATATAGGATAATTCATCACTCTCTAGAATTAGTAAAAAAAATCAAAACTATACTTTTAATTTAGAAAAATACCCAAAACTAAACATAATCATCTATTCCTATTTTTATTAAATTTAAAATTATAAGTTATAGATTTAATCATTAACTTTTGGAAACTGAAGGGAATAATATAGTTTTAAAAATATGATATGGTTGTAATTAAAATTGTACTTTCATTAGTTCACCATCCCTTATATTAGCTTTATCATTTATCCTTTATAATTTTTGTATAAGATTATATTTCAAATCTTAAGCTTTCACTAATACCAATTTTTAAGTGTACCCATTTTTTTCTTTTGATATTTTTCATTTTTTTTCTTTTTAAGAACTAATTATTGTTCTTTTCCTTTATTTTGGAGTACATAATTAATGATTTTGAATATTAGCTTCTGCTTTAAGATTCTCATATAATCTTAATAATTTTAATGTATGAACTTCATGAGATTACTAATTCCATCTTCACGTTAACTATGTTTTTAAAATTTTAATCTGCTCATATTTAATTTTTAATACTAATTATTCTTCTTTTAATTTTAAAAGTTAAATTCATAAAGGTATAGCTTATAAATTAAAATTATGATAATAGCTTAACTAGTTGAATGAGTTAAGTATTAGTTTTCCACCCTATGAAGTATAAATTGAGTTCATTCAAACTAGGATATGGGGTTTTATTATTATTTTAATTTTTCATAATTTTTACTAAAATTTTTATAAGAATTAATTAAACAAGAAAAATTTAAAAGTAATTAGAGGATAATAATAATTTAATCATGAAAGAAATTTGCTAATATGCAAAAATCACATAAACAAACACTACAAAGACCTAATTTCATCTAAGTGATAAAAAGTGCATAAAACATGTGTTGAATACAAAATAAAATATATCATTACATTAACATGATTGATACTAACATCACACATATATGGGTTGCCTACCCGAAGCACTAAGTTTTAAGTCTTCAATCAGACTATAAATAAAAATGCAAAATGAATAAAACATGAAAATGTAACACAACAAACTAAAAATGATAATCTCTCACTCTCTCTCAAGCCTACCCCTTAGAATTGGAGTCTTCCTCATCTTCTTCCTCCTCTTCATCTCTCTCTCTAGGGTACCAAACAGAAGGTTGGCACTCAACTACAGATGGAAACTCATATTGCTTTAGCATTTCAATAAATAGACTATTTATGAACATTCCAACATGATCCTCATTAAAATTAATGTGTACTGGTAGTATTTTTTTTATTGGTCCATTGTATGAGCCATCCACTTTTTTATTTCAAATTTTTAGTCTCGTGATTCAACACAAAACTGAGTCACCTTCTCCATTTTCTCACTTAAGTCAGCCACATGATCACATAAGGATTTATGAGTCCTGGTACTCTTCTTACTACTACTGCTCCTTCCCCTCCAAAAGATATGGGCTAACTTGGATCCTCCTTTTCTCTATCAAATTACTTAAATTTAATATTTTTCCATTTGTGAGGGCAGCTATGAGGAATAACTATCCTTCATTTTGATCACCCCTCACTCCTACTACTACACAAAGAGTACATACTACAGAAGGATGGCCTAGACCCACTGAGGTAAATCCCCCTCATATTGTATGTTAGGGAAGACAATATCAACTTCCCAATATTATTAGTGTAGCCCTTTTGAATGGCAAAATTTAGGAGAGCTCTATCCTTGGTTACTACACTAATGTTCTTCCTAGGGAGAATGTAGACAGAGATGAAATAGTGCTAGGCTATGGAGGTTTGAGTCATATAGGATGTAGAGAAATTAATGATTTCCTATTCTCTAGTCTTCCACCTAGCTCCATTATTTGGTACATAAAGTAAGTCCAAAGTTTCTTAAGCATCAAATGGAGCATGGATAAAAGGAAATTATTCATTAAATTCCATATCCTATACTTTAAGGACTCTACTAATAATGGAAGAGTCAAAAGGTGCCCATCTCCCTCTCACATAACATTTAAAATTAGAGGCCTCTTTTCCATTGGCAAAAAATTCATGCATAATATTTACAATGGCGGCAAATAGTTCCTCATAGAAATGAGCTCAAACCCTAGTAGAAATGGTTTGAATGATTAGTTGGGTTGGTTTAAGAAAGCCATGCTCAAGGATTAAGGGTTTAGTGATTACCCACTCTGTATAGCTAGCCCTAGCTGCCTTAAAAATAAATTTGAGTTCATCGTAGGTTGCAGCTCTCTTCTTCCCTGATCAAGAGGTTTTGGGGTCCATTGCTATAGAGAGAAGCTTAAGAGTAGAGAAGGAGAAATGGATGGAATACAAGATGAAATGAGATGAAAATTGATATGCTAATTTATAAATGTCAAAGCGCTGTAGTGCTGCAAAGTATTGCACCATACTGCTTAATGCATGCACAAAATGGAAAAATAGTCAGACTCAAATGCTATAGTGGTTCAAGCCATATGGTGCAATAGTGCTTGTTCTGGGAAATTGAAATAACTTTTTGGAATCAGATCATTGATACGCTATTACGATGTGGCAGCATAGAAACAGTCATGTTAGGTGATTGTTGTGGTGTTATTTATGTTTGAGTGATGAAAATGATGTGGCACCATGGTGTTAGTTCTAGTGCTGCCACACATACCAGAAACCAATAATGTGACTTTCAATCGGTATGATTCATTTTATTTAATGACTTAATAGTGCTTAATAACTGAGTTTGATTGGCACTGCAGCACTTCAAAGATAAACAGTTCGACGCTAACTTATATAATTATGATAGCTATTTAAAATTCAATTTAAGGAACTATACTAAAATGAAGGCATGAGCTACGATGCAATGATAGTTGGCACTACAGTGCTGAAGTGAAATAATATAAATAAGGCTATTGACTTTACTATTAATGTAAAATGTATTACAATATAAATAACAACTATACATAATGTATTATAGATATGCAAATATAATATTATTAATAAAGTATAGGTAGGTTTATTTATATAATTAATTCAATAATATAATAAATTTATAAATAAAATAAATTCTTCCCCGGCAATAACACCAAAAACCTGATAGGGCGATGGAGTAACCTAAAGAATTGTATAAATGATTTAGGGCTCTATCAATCCCTAAATAATGCTAAGGCATTTTTTTATATTAAAATTTATTAAAACATCACTTAATATACATAAGTATATGTGCTGAATCAAGTAATATAGTTATAGAGTACAATACCAATCCCACAAAAAAGAATATTTACTTGCAAATACTAGTACTATCTACTTCAACTATAATAATTATCCAACTTAGTAAAAATGAGTCTTGGTGGAAATTCAATCACCTAATTTAAAATAAAAAATATTTAAATGAAATCCTATTTAGATAAATTATTTTGGATTGATAGAATATATATAAAATATATTTTCTAATGATTCTCTTTTATATTGATGTTATTCAGAGCATATGCATCACCAACCGCTCAGTTAAGCATGAAAAGATAATAGACAGACTAAACCTTCCAACCTCAATATCACTCTAAACTCTTATAGTCTCTCACCCTATGAGAATCCTAGAAGGGTAAGTAAAACATGTATTGTTAAAACCCCCCTGATGATAATTTATCTCTATAAATTTGTTACATGATAAACACTATACCTTCATAGTCCAATTGCTTTCAAGGTGTTGGAGGCTCAGCACAACTCTAGATTTATCAGATTTGAGGAGACTTGGAAGTCCTATCCGGTGGCCTAGAGCATTGTTTTAAACTCCTGGAGAAAATATGATCATGGTAATGATATGCATATCTTGCAGAGGAAGATAAGAAGATCTTTGAGAGCCTTATTCTTCTGGAATAAGAATAAATATAAGAGTTTGAATCTGTTGAAAGAAGACTTAAACAAAGAGATTTTGGAACTACAGTTAGAAGAAGTTTCAGAAGGTGGATTGATGGTGGAAAGTCTTAACTTACTCAAAATTAAAGTGCATGATCTTAATGTTACTTTAGAAAGATTATCAACTTGGTGGAACCAAAGATCTAAGGTGAGATGGCATGAAGAAGGTGATGTTAATTCAAATTTCTTTCACAAGTTTACTTCAGCTAAGAGGAATGGGAATCTTATAAGACAAAGTAGGGATGAAGATAACGTCTTGGTGGACAATTTTGAGCAGATTTTATCTGTCTTTCAGAGATTCTTTGTCAATAAATGGAGGTCTAGATCTTACATTCTGACGGGTTGGCCATTTATTCCAGAAAACTAGAAGCTTAATTATGTGGATGTGGAGTTCTTAAGTGGAGATTTTACTCAGGAAGAATTAAAAACTGCAGTTTTTCAGCACGGTAGGAATAAATCTCCTAGATTGGATGGGATTACACCTTCATTTTTTCAATTCTTTTGGAGCATTGTGAGAGAATCAACTTGGAAAGCTATTGATAGTTTCTTTAAAACTAGTTCCATGAAGGATGAATGGAAAGATACTTTACTTGTGTTAATCCCAAAGGTAAAGAATCCTATGGTGCCATCAAATTTCAGACCTATTAGCCTATGTCTAACCACTTATAAGTTGGTCACATCTATGTTGGTTAATAACTTAAAATATGTATCTCCAAGATCATTTCGAAAAAGCAAGTTGCTTTTATCCCGGGTAGATCAATGTCTGAACATTGTTTACTTATTCAAGAGATCTTCAACAAATTTAGGATCTCAAAGGATAAGAAGGATCCGATGGCTGTGAAATTAGATATGGAGCAAGCTTCCGATAGCATGGGTTTTCCAAGCTTGTATCAAGTGCTAAAAGTTTTTGGATTTCCTTTATCTTTTTGTAAGCTTATCATGGAATGTGTCATGAATGTCAGGTTTTCTTTCATTTTAAATGGATGACTTTCTAATTGGATTAAATCTGTGAGTGGATTTCACCAAGGTTGCCCGTTATCGCCTTATTTATTCATTATGTGTTCCCAGCTTTTATCATATGCAATTAATCAAAGAGGGCTACAATTGGGAGTTCAAATTTAACCCAAAGCTCAGAAAATTACACACCTATTGTATGCAGATGATGTGTTAGTTTTTGCTCGAGCTTCTACAAGATCAGCTCAAGAGGTGAAGGCCATTGTGGCGGATTTCTGTAGGTGGACAAGGCGGAGAGTTAATGACTCCAAATCTCTAATTTTATTTCGCAAAGCTGTGAAGCATCCAATGAAGAATCAAATAAGGAAGAAGTTGGGTTTTAAGGTGCTTAAGGAGCTACTTTATTTAGGTGTTAAAGTAGCTTTAAGAAGATTAAGAAGACATGATTTTCAATGTATAATTGACCATATTTTGGAAAGACTAAATGCTTGGGGTAGTAAACATTTATCTATGGCTGGTAAGACCACCCTCGTTAAATCCTCCCTTTTATTGCTACCAAGCTTCTTATCAACACACTCTTTGGTTCCAAAGAAAGTCTTATATCAAGTAGATCAATTTTGCAAAGAGTTTATTTGGCACAAAGGCATTGGTAAAAAGGGTTTACATTATGTTGCATGGTATGTACTATGCAAATCGAAAGTAGATGGTGGTTTGGGATTGCATTCAGCTGTTCATCGTGTGGGGCCTCTTAGATCGAGGTTAGCATGGAGATGTATCCAATATCCAGTGAATTTGTTACATAAGAATAGTATTACTAAATATGGTGATAATATCTTGAGTGGAGAAAGGAAAATTGGAGCTTCTATGGCATGGCAGATTTTGTTAGAAGGTGGGAAGTCCCTTAGACCAATTGTTAGATGGAGAGTTGCTAATGGGAGAAAAATCCATGCTATGAAGGATATTTGGCTTTTAGATAGGTGCTTCAACACTTGCCCTACTCTAGCTGATTGTGTGGGGCTGGAAAATATAAAATTGAATTATTTCATTTCACCAAACTGCAGCTGGAATGTGGAGTTGCTCAAGCAGTTTTTTAATGAGGACCTTATTCTATTGATTTTGCAGGTCCCTCTTGACCATGAGGCTGAGATGGATTATTTGGAAACTATGTATCTCCATAATGGGAAATCTATCACTGCTTTGGCTTATGAGGAATCGATGAAGAGGTGGTCTAAGGAGGAAGACTGTGAGTTTGTATGTTGGTTAAGAAGTCTAATGCTTAACCTGAGAGTGGAGCTTTTTTGGTGGAGAATGAGTAAGTTTTCCATTCCTACATATGAGTTTCTTAAGTATAGAAGGCTAAGTCTTAATGACGTATGTCCAAGAGGGTGTTAAGAAGTAGAAAGCTACCCTCATATTGTGGTTCATTGCAAATTCATGAAGGAGATCATTCTCAGGTTGAGAGAATGGGGATTCTACATTCCCATTTTTCAGTCATTGGAAAATTATTTGAAGGAGTTAAGAAGACATTCGATTCATTTCCCTAACATGGTGAGAATCTACTTTACAGTAGTTTTTCTTTCTTGAAAAAGTAGAAATGATCTGGTGCATGGGAAGACCGCTCCCTCTAGTTCAATAGTGGCAGCAAATGTTCTATTTTTGGCTAAACTAAAATTGTATCCAAATCTAGATAGCTGGAGTGTTAATCTCCTAAGGGAGTTTACTAAAGTTTCGCACCCTCCTCCGCTAGGTTGGATCAAACTCAATGTGGATGCTTCATTGTTTGAATCTAATCAAGCTGGGATTGGAGGTGTGTTTAGGGATCATAAAGGGAGGTTGTTGTTGGAGTTTGGGAAGAAGAAACTTCATTGGGATGTGTCATAACTTGAGTTGGAGGCTATTTTGGCTATAAAGGATTTCATACAACCTTGGATGATAGATAGTAAAGGAGTTATTATTGAAGGAGACAACATAAATATTATCAATTTTATTCAAGATTCTTTGAAGAAGTTGAAGTGGCATTTCAACAACAGGCCTACTAAGGATTTTTTCTTTCTGAATGATTTCAATAAAGTCTTTTTTAATCATGTTCATAGAGAATGTAATAAGGTAGCCGATGTTTGCGCTACTTTGGCTTTACAAGATAGTTTTTCCCAATATTCCTTCTAATTTGTATAGTTTGTTAAAGAAGGAATGTGAGGCTACTATTTCCTTGCAATTACTTCTTTCTTAAATGCAATTTGCAAATTCTTAAAAAAAAAAAAAAAAAGACAAACACTATACCTATACTTCCATCACACCAATCCAACATACCTATTTGTGCATGTTTCCTATTCCTAGGCTTCAAATTACACTTGATATTAACTACGCATATGGCCACTATGTTCATTAAATGAAGACATGGTATATTAAAAACATCATAAAATTTTTGACGAAGAGAATTCATTAGTACTCCATGTTTCATTTACACCATCAATCTAAAACTAGAGAATTTAGCCATACATGAAGAACAAGTGAAGCAAATTCATTTTTATTAATTGCACAAAAGAAAGAAAGTACATAAGAAAATATATCACCAGTGAGTTCAATGACCTCCTCTACAATCTTTCTTGAACTTATAGAATTGCTTCCACAAACATAAGCAAAGCACTCTAATAGAATGTATCTAGTACATATCTGAATTCTCTTAGTTGTCACTCCTAAGGAAAAATCAGAGAAGCATTATAAAGACTAAAATTAAATAAGTGACTGAACTCCTCTACTAACATTACCAATGGACTATTCATAGAAAAATATAAAAAAAATATTATATCATCGGGTTGCTCGAGACACTTAGGGTACAACACCTATAAAATGAACTAACACCATAGCGCTGAAGGGTTTCCTCTATTGCAGTGCTTAGTGATATGGTCCAATTATTTAATGAATTGACACATCACTTCATTAAAAGATCATGGCCTAAATAGTTACAACTGTAGCACCATAGTACTGCTGATGGTTGAGCACTGCAAAGTCCACGTGGCACTCCTCTTGACTTGACAGTGCTAGAATTTGGCACCTCGACGCTATATAGAGAGAGATTGGGCTTTATAGTGCTAACCCCTCTGACGCAAGGGCATTGTAATATAGAAACTAAGGGCCACCATATCCAAACTTGGATGCTCCGACGATGTCTAAGATTGCGTCGCAGCGGTATTATGTCTGACACCACGACGATGTACCATATTTGAAAATTTTGCCCATTTCTTGTATTTTCCTATACAAATATAATTAAAATAACATATTTTCACTAATAAATTAACTTATAAAATATAATATTATTTACACTTATCAAGGAACATATTTCGGATTGACATAGTACTCTGAGTGCCACAAAACATATTTTATAATATAAATTATTTCATTTAAATGATGAAGGGCTATAATTTTCTTTTAGGATGTTATAGGTTTTTAGAAGATTTTTTATGGAATTTCCATCAAAAAAACTTTATACAAGCACCGATCAGTGGGCAGAATATGAAATTGAGGCTAGAATTTTTGCCAAAATTTTCAACAGAATTTGTGCTAGAAATTCTATTAAAAATTTTAGTAGAAAAATCTGACAGCTATTCGAGCCAATTCTGCCACATTTAATGATGGCATATTTTGGCCTTTATTGGTTAGAAAAATTTTTGATAGCAAAAACATGACAAAATAGATTTTCCTATGCAAGATTTATCGATGGATACTTTTTCATGAAAAATTTGCAAAAATCTCTATTTCAATTTGAAATCACCCATTTTTCGACAGAAAGATCTGCAACAAAATTTAGAAATTTTCTACAGTGTTAGTCAATATCCCATGATTTCGTCATCTTAAATTCAGTGATGTCCTTAGTCTACTTAATCAAGTGTGACCAATTGATCCATGTAAAAAATGATGGGTCATATTATCTAAGGGGAACCCATAAACTAGGTATATGAACCTTGTCTTAGGCTAATAAATAAAAATTACACTCTATTTCTTTATGAGGGAGTAACCAAGATTTTACTTATAGTATCACATGGTAGTACATGGTAAAGCTGATAAAGTGACTTAGGCTCCATGGCAAATGGGCAGAAATGAAGAGTATCTTCTCCATGTCATATAAATAACACTTCAGATGGGGCTTATAACTCAATGGTGTCTCATTAAAAATGCTCAAAAAATTTTAAACGCCCAACAATATGGTACATGAGATGAGACAGATATAAATATTTTCTCAATGTGGTGTAGAAGACATTCAAAGAGTGGAAGATTTAATATCTCTTCAATATCATAAAGGGGACATTCAATGAGTGGGACTTATAGCTTAATCCATTTGATTGAAAAGCCTTAATATCTCCTCAATAAGGGAGATGAAATGTCCAAATTGGGACTTAAAATGTGATTAGACTATGAATAAGAAAGCCCATATATCTTCTTAATGATGTAGAGAATACACTAGAGGACTAATAGAAACCCTAAGTATCCTCTCAATGTGATAAAGGAGACTCAAAAAGGGAGGAATTGATGTGAAATGATGAAAATGATGGGACTTATAGCTAGGTATCAAGCAAGCCCGAATTTCTTCTTAATATGGTAGAAAAGATAGTAGCCTTGACTTACATCTAATCTGGGTTAGGAAAGCCAATCAATTAAATTACATGATTATTTACAATCTGTGTCATTCCTAAGGAAGAGAAGATGAGCACATCCTAAACTAAATAGATGAAGAGAGTGCCTAAGTTTATGCGTAGTGAACCTCTATTTAGGTTATCTATCCTAAGATGTTAGTCCTAAACTATATGTATACTCACAAAGAGGTATGACATGTTGGCTTTAGCAAAGGGCCAGAGGCTTACCAGGGGAGGATGTCTAAGCCACATGTCTTCATCAAGTAGTTCCAGTTGGAATCATAAAAAAGGTGTGTACTACTTTTTTGAGTTAGCCTAGCCAATGAGTGAGAATGTGATCGCCTTTACAAATACAATCCTAGGAAGTGTAATTCCAAATTGTTTAAGTTTCTACAATTTTCTAACCTACTGTTTTCATGCAAAATAAATACATATGACTAACCTTGTTCCATGTATGAACACAACTATATAACAATGTAATGCTAGCCTTGAGTGTCAACATAAATGAAGTGTGATTTTATATTATTTTAACAATTTATGAAAAATGAACAATACACAATTACAAGGCATTGATGAAAAAGTGCATTTAATGACTTCAAATGATATCTCTAGTGCACTTAACCTCAAAAATAAAAATTGAATAATGAAAAATTTATTAAAACTTCAACTTAAACATAAAATCATGTCTCTGAGATATATGTGAGTTATGTGAAGTTTATATTTAAATCTATTCATTTATATTTACATTATCAATTGAGTTCAAAATGTCCTATTGAATTGCTCAAATCAAATATTTATTTATCCATGCATAAGTTACTGAAATGCATATACAATTAAAATGGAAGTGTTTAAACAACAAGAAATAAAACACTTAGGTTAATCAACAGAAATGAATTTCATGCATAAGTAACTAAAATATAAATTCAATTAATGTACTAGTAATTATAATAGTAAACAAAACATTTAAAGTTAATCAGTCGAAACTAAAAAAGCTTAAATTTGACTGGTTAATTTTGTTTTAATACTTATCTGTGACTGATTTCATGACAACACAAACCATTTTGTACAACTTGCAAGAAGCTTGATGGTCTTAAAAAGAAGAGCCTTGCTCATTTATGAGTGATTGCTTGACTACTGTTGTTGTGGCATCTGGTGAAGAAGGGATGTATTAGGCTTTTAGTGAATTCATATGATGCTTTCTGCCAATTAGAGATGTTTTAGATTGCTGTGGCTGGCTAGGGGAATAGGGGTAGTTAGACAGCGTGATTGTTATCGGAGGGTGGGTGGTTGTGCAAATCAAGGAATTGCATAGTTACTGTATTTTCGATCTGGTTCCCAACGTCACTATACTTTTGAAAGAGGTGCTCAGCTAGAAGTGACTTTGCTAGCTACTGGGTTGTAAGCCCGTAAGGGACTTTCATGTGACAAGAAAGTTGATATATGTGTGCTTGACTAGTGTTCGTGAAGGGCTTGATTGCATCGTCATTGGCAAACACCCATCTGCTAGTGTGTGTGAGCTCTTGCGTAGGTTATAGTGTGGAGGTCACTAAAAAGACCTTATTGAGCCTTCCAAACAAACTTAGGAAGAAATAAACAAAGGCAAGAAAATAATTCGTAGATAATATATATATATATATATATATATATATATATATATATATATGTGTGTGTGTGTGTAGAACTATAGTTTTTCTAAGAAAAATTAATGCTGCAATGAACAAACTTTTCTTAAACATTTTATTTAATTGAGTGAACTCTTGTTATTATTGTTGCTAACTAATCATATCTATGTGGACTGTGGATTGCTAATGATTTTTTAGTTCACCTTTATTTGAGTTGGATTAACTATCTCGGCATACATGACATTGCTTCAATTTAATCAATTTACTTTATCTTAGAAATAGTTCACTAAGATGAAAAAAATAGCAATAAGTTCCTTAATTCTTTCATTTTGATAAATCAACTGGCAAAAAATAAAATTATAAACAATAGTAAAAATAAGATAATTAGCTCTTTTTGTCTCTCAAAAAGTGAAGGACGTAGGGTCCAAAAGAGTTGCAAGCTACACCATTGGAGTAACTAGCTGATGACAATCGGCTTTTGAGGAGATGAAATAGATGGATGTTACACCAATTAGGTATATAACTGAGTCAAGCTAATTGGTTCAGCTTGATAAATGGATTGTTAGTCAAGCTCAATAAACTAATAAGCCAAGTTTAAGCTAGTCCTTACTCAACTTGTTATCTTACTAGCTAGCTGAATCATTTAACATCGTTAATAGAAAATATATTTAAAAATATTTTCTTTCAGAAGTTCAAGTAAAAATTAAAATCAAAACAAATAATATAAAATTACTCACAACTATTTAATTTATAATTTCACTTTTTTAATAATTTTATTATAATAATTTCTTAAATCGGAATTCTATTTTCTATAAATGAGCTAGCTCGTAAGTTGACTTGAACTCATAGAGTTGTGCTTGTGCTTGAGCTCGAATTTGATTAATCAATCAAACTCAAATTCATGTTAGGGGTGACTAGCCCTACTCAATTCGTTTACACCTCTAGCATAAATTCTAAGAAAGAGAGAGATGGTGGAGCCAGTAAGGACCACCCACTAGGAGATTCGAGATTGGACATGAAATGCAACTTTTGGAAGGACCTCGACATCGTTAAAGACATGCATCAAATGAGGTTTAACAAAAGAAGGGATGGGCCAATTTTATGGAGTTTTGTTTGAAGGGGCTCACTACTCCCATGAAACCCTTGTTATTGTCTTTACCTACCTCCATTGATCATAGGTTCTTTTTCCAAAAAAAACAAAAAAAGTGACTACTTCGCCTAACATCCTTTTTCGCTCTGCTAGGGTTTCCCCTTCTGAAGTCGCCTCTATCTGTTGGGCCTTCTCCATGCTGCATTTTGTTGGGAAGTGTCTGCTTTCCTTCCACCTCACATTTTCTCAGTTCTCTTATGGTTGCCTACTTGTTGGCATGATTTGTCCAACTCTGGCCGCTCTGCGGTTGGAATGGCAGTAAATCTTGTACTTGATCCTAGCTTCTTAGATGGTAAGCCTTCTTCTCATTCCTTTCTTGAGGCCCTATCTGGCATTTCCTCTTCGGTGTTGTTTCCTGAGCTGAAAGCCTCTATGCATCGTGGCTTGCCTTCTCTGTAGATTTCGGAGGAGGAGGCCCTTGCCTTGGCGGTGCCGTTTGACTTTTTTCTAATTGGTTCCTATCCCACCCATTGACCCTCTATCGATGCCATTCAAAAATTAGTTTTCAACCTTACTTATAGGTACCTTCTCTATTACTTTGCTAAACACTAAGCATGCGTCGATTAAGTTGGGTAAGGATTTAGACTATTGTCGTGTCTTCTCTCATCGGTCGTATTTCATGAGCAACTACTTTATGAAATTATCTAAATGGTCTCCCATTTTTGACGTCAATGTGGAATCTCTTGTGATTCCAATTTGAATCTCATTCCCTAATTTGCGCCCTCATTTCTTTTCTCCTCATATCCTTCATGGTTTGGGGTCTTTGATTGAGAAACCGTTAAAAATGGATAATTCCACTACTATTCATTCATGCCCTTCTGTTGCTAACCTTCTTTTTGAATTAGGCATTACTAAATACTATTCGGATGGTGTCTTGCTCAGTCCAAATAAATTCGGGTATATTCAGTTTGTGGAAATGGAGGTGTTTCCTCATTTATGTGAGCATTGTAAGTCTCTTGGTCATTCTGAGTTGGTTTGTCATGTGTTGCATCCTAATCATATTGTGAACTCTTTGAATGTCGCCAATGGTGTTGTAGCTCTGGTTGATGACCGTAATCATCTTACTAACATTGGTTGATTTGTCTTATGTTGCTTTGCCTAATATTAGTTCTTGTTGCATTAATGTGAGCGGTGATGATAATTTGGGTGCAAATATCCTCTTACCTTCTTCTCCCCTTCTCCTGTTTCTAATGTTGGTGTTGGTGTTGAGGCTGATTTTGTGCTGGTTGAATCAGATTTAATTACTGCTACTATTGTTTATTATTTGCTGGTTCCCGAGGCGGGTGTTTTGTCTTCTAGAATGGCTGGGGGAGACTGGTAATGTATTGGCTATGGTTTCATCGATTGAACCTTTTATTCCTTTAAATGAGGGAGTTAATATGGCTTTGCGAGCCAATACTTATTTTGTTAACTCTATGGCTAGCCCCATTGTGTCCCCTTGCTCTAATGTTGGTGATGGTGTCATTATTGTTTGTGATTCTGGTAGTATTTCTGTTTCTTTGGAACATTCGGAAGGTGAAGCATTGAGCCCTTTGGATGTTTTGGATTTTGCTATTCTAGTTGTGAGTAAAGTAGTTGTAATTATTTTGGCTGATCTGATTGTTCTTATGGACATGAATGCTGAACCTCTTATAAATGCTCCCACTATTTCTAATGATAATTTGCCCTGTTCTTTGGGGTTGAATGATAATGTTTCATTTGTTGATGTTTTGATTGTGCTTATTTTTTCAGAGGATTTGAATGCTCAATTGGCTCCCAATTTGAAGGACACTTGTGTGGATCATAATGATTGGTTGGAAGGCTCTTTCTACTTGCCTTTCAAGGATGTTGGGGATGACTTGGTTAACCCTGCAGATGATTTTCAAGAGGTGTATAGTTTGAATGTGAGTCGTATTGTTCAAAAAGCATTTCGTGGGGGCAGACGATGTAGGCAAAAATCTAAAAAGAAGTAATTTGTTGTTGTCGTCGTCTCTATCTCATGCTGTTGGGCTTCTTCTTGGTTGGTTTTTTTCTTGTGGTGTGTGTGGTTTTTTCGTTTGTGGGTTCTGTTGAGCTGGTTAGTTTGTTAGTTTTATCTGTTCTGTTGGGGGGTTTCTTGTTTAGTGGTGGGTTTGGTTTATTGGGATTTGGCTGGGCTTATGTGTGTTTGATATGGTTGTTCCCTTATGTGGTTTGTTGGGTTTTTGTGTGGCCCTTCTTTCTTGGGGGTTCTGTTGGTGGTGTGTTTGTAGTCCCCTTTTGTATTTTCCATTTCTTTTGGTCTTTTTCTGCAGGTGGCTTCTTCCTGGTGGCTGTGGCTTCTCGTCTGGTGCTTGTTGGTTGCTGCCTCTTTAACTTGCTGTGATGTTTGGGCTTGTTCTGTTTTTTTTTTCCCTTTCTTTCTTCGTTATTTGTAACAGGTGGAACTAGTGGCTCATAAGTTTTATTTCAAAAGTTGTATGTTTAGTGAGCTTTTGGTTCTTTAAGGACCTGTAATTTTCTGTTTAATTAACGTGTAGGCTCCTCCGTAGGTTTTAAAAAAAATGATCATAGGTTTTCTCTGCCTCTCCCTCTTCTCTACTTTAATTCAAGGAATCATGTGCACAATCCCTTACATGACTTGGTGTTGCCTATTTGTTTTCTTCCAAATTGTGAAAACCTTAATCTGGGCTCCCCACCACCGATTCACTCTAGGATCACTTTATATAAACCCTTTAATTTGGTTTATATTGAGTTCTTTTCCAGATTACCAAGTCAACTCTCCAAGTTGCATGTTCTTTCAAAGATGCCACCTATATTTTACATTTGCGTATGATAGATTATTTTAATTTTTTAGTTTAAGCTAAATTTTCATTTTAAAATTACAGAATAATTATATTTAAACTTCTATGATGAACTCTATATAAAGCTATTAGTTAACCACTTTTATGTTAAAGTAACAAGAAATTAAAATACGTGAATGTTTTTTATAAATCTTATTAAAAACTCTTTGGAGAATATTTATATTTTTAAGCATATAAAATAACGGTACACTATATTATGTTTCATATTTGATGCCAAACATTAGTGCTTAAAAATTTCTCGATAATGATTTTATTGTAAAATATTTGAGTTCTATTAAATATCAGAAGTTAATGACTTTCTTATAAGAGATATGATATTAATATATTGTTATTATCATATATGTTAAAATATATATAGTATAATTTAAGATAGTTATTACTATAATATATCATAATTAGGTGATTTTTTTATTTATTTTGTCTTCCTTTATATTTAAAAAATTTTGCCTATATATAAGCTGGTTTGTACTAGAAATACAATAAAAAATTCGAAGTTGTAGCCTTTGAATATATTGCTCTTTTTCATCCTCTCATCTCAAGTGCTCGACGCAAAATTGCCTATATTAATTAACAATTTTACAATCAATTTTATAAAAATTTAGAACAGTTCCAAACAGATCAGCTTAGTTGCAGAACCTTATTTAGTCAAAAGTTTCCTCATGACCGATAAACCTGCTTATTGCCAAAAGTACAAACATAAAACTGCGAGTACAAATAGTAAAAATACTATTCATGACCTATAAATGAGCCCTTTTTCTGCATTGGCTCGAAACAAACATGAGAAGAATTGGTAAAGCAAAAGACTAGTTATAAGCTTGTAATGAATTAGTATGCGGCGATCGAAGAAAAGAAAGAAAGAAAGAAAGTTGAAGAACTATCACTATCAAAACTAAAACTCAGTAATGCTCTGACTTATTCCAAAAAAATTTTCAATTTTAGCAATAATCTTGTTGGCAGAAAATCTTAAGAGTCCAGTAGTAACAAGCCTACTAAACAAATTAATTTTTTCATCTTTTTTAGTAAACTAAACATAATATTGAAGTCTCTTAACATTAAATGGGCTTTCAATTCCCATGTCCTGACCTATTCTTATCGAATCTTGTATGGCAAGTGATTTCATTTCAATTGCTATTTTTGTTGAAACCAAATGTTATTATTGAAAGAGATGTCAAAGGTAGTGTCAATCTAGTTTATTGCCTTGTGTTGATCCATTCACAATCCTACTATTAGCCTTACTCTTTCCCAATTCATCTCTCCTCTATTTTCAGCTAGTGTGGCAAATAAGGTTTTTTAGCGGTCAATAGCAATATTTTTGCTATTATTACTTTCTCTTTGGCAATAAGAGAAATGGATTCCATTATTATGTGAAGATCGTCTGAGAAAAGATGAATTACTCACTATACATCAAAATATCCATAAAACCATATTTAAGATATTTCGATCAGGTTTGTGCTAAATTAAGCAAGTTCAAGTCAAAAGCAACTCAATCGATTTTGTCTCAACTCAAAAGAGACTTGCCATTCTATAAGGGAATTTATCTCAAGCAAGCGATCATGATTTAAGAATTTGACCCAATTAGGCAAGTATGGCAAAAAAGGTGGCCTAGCAACAATTATCTATGAAGTCATTACATTTGATTGTTCAAGAAATGACAACACCCCAAAGCAAGCTATTGAACAACTTCTCAAATATTGGACTGCCAAATTTTTGGGCTTGTTTTACTCCTGGAGAAGTCCTCTTCAACTTTGTAGAAGACCCTCAAAGCTTGTTTTGGTTGGATTGAAAGATAACTTCAAATCTTAACTTTCTCTCTCTATTTCTCTCTCTCTCTCTCTCTCTCTCTCTCTCTCTCTCTCTCCAATAATGGGGGCTTTAGAAGCTAGGCAATGGTGAAAAATGCTTGGAGAAGGTAGGGAGAGTTTTGGAGAAGCTGGAGGAGAGATCTTGGGGACAGGAGCTAGCTTAGAGAATATGAAATGATGGAATGAGAGTTTTTGGAGCTAATAGGTCGCCTTAAGCCCTAGCTTTTGGATGGATGGCTTGGATTTAATGGAGATGGGTTATGGATGATTGCCAACTATCCAAGGTGGGGTGGAGTCAAGAAAATGGCATCAAGCTTGAGCGTGACGTGCTTTGTCTCATGTAAGGGGAGGGGACCACTTGTTACCTTATTTAGCTAAGCTAGTGCTTAGACTTGGTTTACGAGCAGGTTTGGGATTTCTTTAGGGCTTATTTAGGTGGCTTAGGGATGTGATTTCTGGAGGCAAATGGAATGGTTAATGGGGTTTAACCATTTTGACCCATATTTCTATTTTATTGACTTGTTGACCAGCCAACCAGTCAAAGATTATTGGGATGACTTTTGAGGAGGTCTTTCATATTGTAGGAAGAGGCTCTAAGGGGTTTGAGCCCAGTGGAAGTTTGGATAGAGATTTGACTAAATGCATGGATTTGACCCTACATGGTGAATTGACCAAGTCAAACAAATGGGGATTTGACTCTTGAAGGTGTTGGAAATGCATGGAACATGCAATATAGAGATTTTGTTGGCTCAATTTGGTTTGGAAGCGTTTGAAATATTTAATTTGAATTTGGTTATATGTATAGTTAATTTTGGTCAACCATGGTTGGCATGGTCAACCAGGTCAAACTAAAGGTTGGGGTTAGATCTAACATATTCAAAATGATAATTTGGACCCAATGAAGGTGGTTCCATGCAATGGTGTGGTATCCTTGAACGAAATGCATGTTTGGACCCTTAAGAGGCATATTTGTCAACCATGGTTGACTTGGTCAATTATGTCAAACCAAAACTTAGGTTTTGGTTCTATATACTCCAAATGATATTTAGAATGCATTGAAAGAGGTTTTGAAGGCTAGTTAATTTGAATTAGCCAAGCTGATTTTCAGGGAAAGATTAATTTTCCCTTAAGGATTTTTGGATTTAGTGGGCCCACGGTCAACAAGGGTACAACAAAGATTTGGTTTTGTGTTTAGCATGCCATAAGGATGATTATAAACATGTTTAAAGGTTTTGGGGAAGGTCCCAAGGCCAAATTCTATAAGGTGCATTCTAGTGGCATGGCCTATAAAAATTTGAAGTTTTTGCAGCCATTGGAAATCAATTCAGTTTGAGGGTTAGAGATCTCGAATTGGCCTCAAATTTGAAATGTTGACCCTAGAGACATGCCTAATAAATATGCAACTGATGAATCATGAATTAGTGGTCATTTGGTTTGGTTTTGAGGTGATTAAATAATCACGAAAAAAGGTTATGGGACAAGGGACATTTGGCTTGACTTTGGGTTTGAATTATTATATTTGATTTTGATTTTGGGTTTGGTTTTGATTGATTAAGCTCATGAAAGAATGAGGTCAATAATATTTTTGATCTCTTTAGCATTTTCCAAAGCTGCTTTTTTGGTTAGATGTTGGTGTTGATTGAAGTTTGGTTAATCCCCAATTTTTGGGTGTTGGTTCCTGGCCAACCAAGATTTTTCTTAGTTGTTTATGTGCTTGTACTTACATGAGATCTTCGGCTCTTAGATTTTCTTTTCTTTTTGATGTAGCTATTCGGAGCATTAGCGGGATCTAACTTGTAACTTAAATTTTATATTAACACGTAAGCCCGTTAGTGGGTTTTAAAAAAAAAAAAAATAAATAAATAAAAAAAAAAAGGTAAAGCCTTTGTTACATGGAGAAGTAAATCCTATTTGAAAGTTTTAAAACTTATCAAATCATGCCTTCCTTAGGTCGTGTGGAGCACTTCAATTGTTCTTAGTTCTCAATCACTCAATCTTACAAAATAAAAACAAAAATTTTTCTACTGCTTGCTGAGTTAATCATAATAGATGGACACCATTTCTTAAAGAAGTAACAAATTCATAATTCACTTATTTTACATACAAATGTTGAGAATGTTAAAGAGATTTTTGATAGTTCAGAATAAATGCTCATTATCAATTACAACTAATTAAATGCTAAATTCTAACAAATTTTATGACTATTTAATAATCAATCAAAATAATTCATTCATAGAAATTTATTGTCCCTAGTGGTCATTTAAAGTTAATATTAATAGTTAGTATTGTCAATATCATCTTTGATTTAGGCTTCATTTTGGACGGCTTTTTTCCTGGTTCTTAAAATAGCTTTCTAGTTCAATAATTAAAATTTTCGTACTAAAAAGCTATTTTAAGAAGCAGTAAAAAAGCCATCCCAAACGAAACCTTAATGTTTTCTCGTGGTTCTTTTTAGACATCAAAGTTGTAGAAATTTAATTTATGTGCCAGCTTATTTGATATGCTTATTAGTTATATTTCTTTTCCTTCTAAGTAAATAGTTGGATATTTGATTATGAAATTGTGTCAAACATGTTGTTTGAAATGTTGTAATTAAGAGAAGATCTGTGGGGCTTAATTTTGTTATAAATGTGAAATAATATAAAATATTCTAAATATTGAAGTTTCTATGGGTTTGCCACTATGAAAAAATTTGAAATATTTTCTTTTTATTAATTAACATAATTTAAAAATTATAAATCAAGTGTAAAACTAGGCCCTAGCCTAATGATTCATTCATCCTCTTCTATACTTGATGACATGATCTCAATCCCTATCCCAGCTCTACTATAAATTACATTAAAAAAAAGAAAAAAAAAAACAAGGATTCTTATCTATTACTCCTTCAACCAAAAGTTTACCCTCTTTTGTATCCCTAGAATAAGTTTTTTTTTCCTTAATACTACAGGAAAATCACTGATTTCGAAAGTCTTTTCCATCAAATATCACTGAATTTTTGATGAAAAATAAATCTGCCAGTAAATTGCGCATAGGAAAACAATTATCGGCAAAAAATTTGATAATTTTTTTTAGTTTTATACAGCAAAATCATATTTTTACGAGGGATGTGAGAGTAAACTTGGGTTTGATATTGTCACAAGAGAGAGAGAGGGGAGGAGGCGGGCCACGGGCCAAAAATAAAAGGATTTTGCATAGATAATGAGTTAATTTAAACTATTTAATTATTTAATGATTTAAGTTAAACTAATTAATTAGTTAATTAGTGAATATTATTATAAATATTATTTGTTTATTTAAATTATTTAAATAGTTAATTTAAATTAGTTAATTTAACTTTGTTAATTGATTAATTTAAATAGTTAATTAGTTAATTTAAATTAGTTAATAATATTATTAATATTATTAGTTAATTCCTTGAATTAATTAGTTAATTTAAATTAGTTAATTAGATATTTTTCTAATTATAAATATATGATTATTTCCCATATATTTTTTAAAAATCCATCGAAATTATTTCATTCAAAATCCGCCGCAAATATTCCTCCAGAAAATCCATCAGAAAATCTACCGGAATTTCTGGCATAAAATATTTGCCGGAAATTTCACCTGTAATTTACATTTTTTTTTAAGTAGTGTAAAAAAAGAATTTAGAAAAAGATGTACAAATCTACAACTAATTAATCAACATTGATATACGATAACCTTAATTAATTATTACACAGTCAGTGTAGCAATATTCTTTCAAGTCATTTTTGTGGTGATAAACTATAGTTTGTAGCAAAAATGCTAAGGAAAGGAATAAGTACAACTATAGATAAATATGGAACAAAATTACAAATTGGGAAACTATAGCGCTAGTGGAAGCATAAGCATAACTATAACGACAATATAAGGATCATTAATTTTCAATAAACAAGCAGAAGTAAAGTGATCTGCAGATTGAAGAGGTAGAAAGATCGATACAAATGTTTATTTGCGGACAACATCAAGCTACCCAACGAAGAAGGTTCCTCTTATTCCAGCCAATGTACATCTTGCACTGCAATGTTTTCTCATCAATTCACTTTACTGGCTCAGCAAGAGTGGCTTGAGTAGCTTCCACTTTCTTATTGATGAAGAAGGCATAACCCTAATGATAGTTAGTCAACTTAACAAGGTTCTCCTACTATTGCTGATGATTACCCACAAAAGATTGATACATAGCTTGCATTGTTAGAGCCACCATTCCTTGTTCTGTTTGGCTTGTAGGAGAGATAGAGGAGGCTCGATATACTTTCTTCATCTATAAGAACATGGAATCTACTCAAGCGGCTCTTGTTGAACCGGTAAAGGGAATTGACGGGAGGACCTTGCTGTGCAAGATGGCCATTGTTCTCTTTACATTTGAATATGATGAGTATATATAATTCATGTGTCACCATAGGACTCTCTTACATACCAACTTGATAGTGTCTCTTTCAATATGCTGCAAACTCTTTAATTAACTTGATAAACATGGCAAATTTCTCTTCTTGTCTCACTCCTTGATAAAGATGCATTAGGAAATGGCAAATTTCCCTTTTTTTGCTCACTATTTTTACAGTGTATAATTTATAGATTGATAGTTTTTTAGTTCCACGAGAGTCAATCTAATAATTAATTTAATGTGGACATGTATGAATCAATTAAATTCATTTCCTTGTTTAAAGTCATTAATTATTTCCATGGAGAAAAAATTTATTAGGCTCATCAAGTTATTTTGAAATAAACTTGCAAATTTTAACAATTGGAGATGGACTACTTCTTTTAGTGAGGGAGGGAGGCTTGCAATTTTTAACAATTGCACATGGACTGCTCTTTTTGGTGAGGGAGGGGGACTTCTTGACCATTGACCCATGAAATACAATTTTTAGCAACTGCCATACCTTACAAAATTAAAAAAAAAATTATTGTGAAATCCAAATAAGGAATTTTAAAATTAACTTCCGACCATCTCATTTGTCACAAAATGGTGATTATGGTACAAATATTTATCTCAGTATAAATATTTTAAGGGAGCCGAGAAGTAGATGATGGAAAAGTTGTGTAGAAATTCACTAATTTGAGTGTTAGAATTTCATATGAGTGTGTTGTTATGCGTCAAAACGCTAGCCGTAACCTCTGTAGTTTTAGAGTGCTCTTGTAAAAATCTTATAGCTACATGATAAAACTTGTAAGGTTTTTGACAATTAATCAGACCAACCAGTTGTTTAAAGTCACTATAAACATCACACAAAGTATATTGTCAATGTATTATCTTTATTATGTAAAGTATAATGTTTTTTTAGCATTTGAGCTAAAGCTTTTATTTTAGGTATATATGTTAATGCAAAAGAAAATTTCATGAACAAAACAAAAAATTATATTAGATTGAACTCTTGAACATGAAAACAAAAGTTGCTGACGTATCTATCTAAAGAGGATTAAAACAAGCTTAGTTCAGACAAAAAAATCTTAGGCCCATAAAATAAAATAAAAAAAGAGAGAAAAATAAATTTATTGCAACGAATAAAAATAGTATTATTATGAATTTGATAAATTATAATATAAAACCCTGATAATAATTAACATCTTCATAATTGGAGTTATAGTTAAATAATTAATTTGAAATGAAGAAAATGAAATTATTAAAATATTTTCTCTGAATTCATTTAAATTATCTTAAAAAAACATTTTTTTTCATCATCCATAAAATTGATTATTTTTTATAATTATCTTGAATATTCAAAAAATTTTTATTGCTAAGAAAATTTAAATGATCAACTTGAACGTTTAGTATAAGCAATTTCTTTAGTAGATGAAAGCTTATTAATTTCATATCGTGCAATTTGCCCTAGTCCAAATTTAAAAATTACATTGCAGCTCCTATTCTTCTTCCTTCAAATCAATTTCATGCAAATAATATTTTCCTTAATACATTACGCCCCCTCAGTTCTTGTCCTAAACTAATTTATGAATTTACATAGCACTCACAACAAGACAAACATCAGAGCAAACAAAAAGCAATTATAGTTTGTACATAAATTGAATCAAATTAACGAGGACCTAAATGTCGCTAAGAACCAAGATTATCAAATATAATTAAATACAAGCAAATTTTTATTTTGGAAAGATGCAAAAGCAATAATATTAATAAGGAAAGACCTAATACAACCTACTAATACAATCACATTCCTCCTTTAACATATGAAGAAAATGAGGAGAAATATTATCTATACCAGTATCATCCCAATGAAAGCTATAACTAAGGGAAAGTTTAGCACAAACATCAGCTAACTTATTTCAATCCCTATCTACATAATTAAACATAACATGATGAAAGTCTTTAAGGAACGCAAGATGTTCCATGAGAAAGCCGGCTCTATTACCACTCATCTTCTTTAGACCTTTCTGAAGAAACTAGATAACATTGACATCGTCCCCTTCAATTATAATCCCCTTGTAATGTAGCATCCAATCTTTCATAACAGAATTCAAGGAATAAATTGCTAGAATTTCAAATCTAGATACATCCCAATGTATACCAATGAATCCAAAAGCCAGTAGAAACCTCCCCTTATGGTCCTGGAACACACCCCCAACTCCCACCTAATATGACAATAGTAAGGAAGCATCTATATTAACTTTAATCGAATCGGGAGGAGGAGGATGCCAACATTTCTTAAACAACTTATTTGGCTGATTAGCACCCAGTAGCCTGACCTTGCCATAACACATCCAACCGACGATGATAAAGAAGCAAAGCTAACTAAACTCGCAGCAATAAAAATACTAGTATCCTCTCCGATACCATACATAGATTTATTCCTGGATTTCCAACATAGAAAAATAGTAGAACAGTACAAGTTTACCAAAAATTTGTTCTTGGATGCACAATCCTTCAACCAACTGCAACATTCTTGAAATGAGACAAAAGAAGGAATACCAAACTCCCATATATTCAGAAACTGAATTACCTTAATAAGCTGTACATAGCTCACAGCTACATGATCGGCATCTTTCGTGACCAAATATCCTCTAGGACATAACTCACCATCCATCAACCTCCTATGCACTAGGAACTGACAAGCAGGAATAGCATTTTGATAAAGCTACCACTAGAAAACATCCACTCGAAGATTAAAATTAACCTTCTTAATCCAGCTCAAATACAGATTTTCATTTGGGTGTTGCACCAAAGAATCTAAAACCAAAGCAGCAATGGATCTTCTCAAGTTCTGGTTAATAAGTTCCATTTGGTCTTCTATCAATTCTGGAGAAATTTGGACTTGAAAAATCAGCAAGTTTAACTCCTCCCCAAAGTAACTTTGAAGCTCCTCTTTGTTCCACTCACCATCCACAATAAATTTATCCACAGTCATATTATTTCTTTCAGGAATAGAGATAAATGTAGGCCATTTATTGAAGCACTTGTCTAACAACCATACATCATTGAATACATCAATATAACTACCTACTGCAGTCTTCCACCTAACAATGGGATAATGAGCTTTAGCACCACTTAAAATTATCTTCCAGGAGACCGACGAGTTCTACTTCTCTTTAGAGAACCAACTTCGAGACCCATATATAGGTTCCCGAACTATATACATCAACAAATCTTTCTCATTGAGGTACTTCCAGGCCAATCTCGCCCTTAAAGGTCCCACCTTACTCATGGAAGACTGAAGGCCATGTCCACCTCGATTTAATGGCATACACAACATTCCCAAACTCACATAATGTAGTCCCTTTCTCCCATCCTACATATGCGAAATAAAATCCCTACACACCTTATAAATATCAACTCGAATTCCACTAGGAACAAGAGAATGAGTACAAAAAAAAATTGGAAGCTAAAAAATAACAGATTTCGAAAGAATAAATCTCTCAGCCAAAGAAAAAAATCTATTCCCCCTAGCAATAAGTTTTCTCATAGTTTTATCCAGAATAAACTGAAAATCAGCAGGCACGAGCCTCCTTAAAGTAATATTCACACCCAAATAGTTCATCTCTTTAACCACTTTAAACCCCATCAAATGAGATATAGTCTTCTTCCTCCTCTTTTTCATAATTTTCCTAAAAAGTATGACAGATTTACCATAATAAATATTTTGGCCCGACCAACTACAAAAATCCAACAAAATGTTCCTCATCTTCTTCACTACCTTAATATTAGCTTCAACAAAATCAAAATATCATCTACATATAGTAAAAGAGATATCCTCAAAGCATTTGGATTAACTTTAATTCCGATCTCATTGCCTTTTTGGATTAAAGCATTTGATAATAATTGAGAGTATTAAAATAAATAAGAACGGAGATAAGGGACAACCTTATCAAAACCTGCTTATAGCTTCAATTCAATTGGAAGATTTGCCATTAATTAAAATTGAAAAACTTGGATCCTCCACAAACTCCATTATCAACCTCAAAAACTTCAAGGGAAAGCCAAAGTAATTTAAGACTTGCTCCAAAGTACTCAACCCCATACTATTATAGGCTTGCTCCATATCAATTTTGAAAGAAACCAATCCTTTAGAAGATTTAGAAAATCTGAATTTGTGAAACACTTCTTGGGCTATCAACACATGATCAGATAGAGACCTTCCCTTCACAAAGGCTTCTTGCTCTTTAGAAATAACTTTGAAATTATAGACTTGAGTTTATTGGGGAGAATTTTAGCAACCAACTTATATATTATTTTACACAAACTAATAGGTCTGAAATCTGATGGAACCAGCAGATTATCCACCTTTGGAATGAGCACAACCTAAGTAACCTTCCAATATGTGTCCATTCTTCCCGTGGTAAGGAAATGGTTAATTGCATTGCACACATCAGATTTAATAATGGGCCAGTATGTCTTAATAAAGGAATATGAAATCCTATCATTTCCTGGTGATACATTACCACCAAGAAGATTCACTAATCCCATAACTTCCTCCATAGGAAAACCTGCCTCTAGCATTCTCCTATCTTCTTCATTCAGCACACACATTGGGGTCGGCTAACCCTCTAGTACACAATTTCTAGCCCGCCACTTATTTTTAAAAAAGTTAAAGAAGATGTCTTCAATCTGTACTTAAGAAGATGTCTTCAATCTATACTTGGTCTTCAATTATCACCCCACTCCCATCCTTAATCTTGTAAATATTATTCCCATTCCTCCTCGCACTATCAAAAGAGTGAAAAAATTTAGAATTAAAACCCCCCTCTTCCATCCATCCGATCTTAGCACATTGCTCCACCAACTATTTATGAGAGCAAGAGTACTATTAAGTTCATTGACCTTCAATTAGAGCATCAAACTTTTTCATCAGAAAGGCCACATCCAATACCTTCTTCCATTTGCAACTCCAGAATTTCCTTTTTCAGACAATCCTTCAATTGATTAAGATCCTTAAGCTTCAATTTACTCCAAATGACTAAAGCTTTTAAGGCCCTTTTAAACATGATATTAAGAATCTCAGGATAACTCCCCACCGTCCTCTTATTCCAAGCTTTAAGTACTGCAGCCGCCAAATAAAAATGAGAGACCCAAGTATCTTCAAATCTTAAGAACTTGTTAGCCTTATGATCTCGACTACAAAGATTCAAAATTATGAGGCATTGATCAGAAACATTCAAAGCTGCTGAATTTACAAAGCACCTATGCAATATCTCCAAAATCCAAGCACCCCCAACCTTTTTATCACACTAAGTGAATTTAGGCCCAACATAAGAAACCTCATGATAATCATTATTAGTTAAAAAAGCCTTCATCTCCTTAGGTCCTTGGGAAAACAAAAACCTCTTCCCTCCCTTTTTTCACCTTCAGACAACAAGCAATTAAAGTCTCCACCTACCACCGATGGAATATCCTTAGAAGAAAACATTTAAATTTTAATCCACAGCTCCATTCTTTTATATACATCTTTGTTCCCAAAAACCATAGAAATCCTCAAAACTCCTTTATTATGGATCTCTAACTCACCAATCACACATTGATAGGAAGATTCCATAGTAGAAAAAGAAGCCAACTTCGGATTCCATAACACCAGGATACCTCCAGACAACCCATCAGAAGGAAAATGAAAAAATCCCAATCAACTCCAATAAGCCCATTAACTTCCTTTCTATCAAAAGAAGTTAACTTAGTCTCTAACAAGCCAACAAAAACCACATCATTTTCTTTAACAAACTCCTTAAGGTAGAGTGAAGCTTGAAATTTCCTAGCTTCTCTATAATTCCAAAAAGCAATAATCGTCATTGATAATGTAAAGGAGAACAATCCCCCAATTTTTCTTTATTCCTCACATCCATTTTCGTTCTTCTAGGAACCAACTTAATAGTGCCAAGCCTATTAAGTTCTTTACCAAGCTTTTTTTTTCATAGATGAAACACCTCCATCCAAAACAACACCTTTAGCCGTTTCAAAAACACCTTTAACATTCCCAATAGGAGATCCCACCACCTCCATCTTATCCCTACCAGAGTAAACAACAACATTCTCACCCTTATTCACAATAATCAAATCAGACCCCAACTCCACAATTATTCTTATAGTGGCCAATATTACCACACATAAAAAAAAATTTAGAGATCCTTTCATACTCAATTTTCTGGAAGAATCTACCAGAACTTCCTTCAACCCACACGATCAAGGGAAGCTAGCTATCCAAGATAATCCAAACAAAAACTCTGGCAAACTCTCTTCTTCCCCATTAAAACATATTCCCATCCAACATATACAGATTGCTTACTTGAGATGCTATTATGCAAATATTAATCTCATCCCAACACTGAAATGGAAGATTTGGCATTCTAATCCATAACGGAGCTAATAGACCCTTCAATAAAGAAGGAGAGTGACCACTTGTCCGCACCAATGATATGACCATTAATGTACATAGTTACTTCAGATAAGACTAAATCCATAGCCTCTGAATCATTAAACAAATGAAGCACCCATTCTAAGCCTGACATAGTAAGGTGAAATTTATAGAACTGACTCCATTGCCTTCTCAATTCAAGGCTGATAACATGGAACATTATTTCTAAACACTTTAATAACTAAATCATTTTACAACTTCCTAGTATTCTCCCACACATTTTCTTCATGTAACTTCACTGCTTTTCCATCTTCCATTAAGAAAGATCCCCAATCCAAATAATAATTTCTAATATTTGGCTTTCTACTCCAAACATTGGGCATGGCATTCCCAATAGGATCCTTATTAGCTGGTAAAGAAGAATCATTAATACCTTGATCAACCAAATTAAAATCACCTGAATCATATTGGAGGACATTCTCACGGTCATTTGAAATTTGGTGATCCTCAACCTTAACCTTCTCAGAACTTTGAATGATAACCTTGTCAGCAATATCATTATTAGCTCTCAAAATAGTAAGAACATTAACCAACAAACCAGTTTTACTAATTGGAATATCAAAAGTTTCAGGAATATAAATCGAGCTCCCAAATCTATCAACATAAATCTTTAACCCAGCTAAAGATGAAGCATCTGTATCCAAATTTCCATCACCTCTGACACTGAAAGGACCCAAATTTATAAATTTTGGGCTCTTGAAGCCAACATCTTCCACCACTTTTTTTACCTTTACCAACAAATTTGGTAGTCTTCTTAACATTTAATGAACCAACTTCCTTGATAACCAAAGGTTTCTCTTTGATCAAATTGTTCCAAATTTCCAGGATGGAAGAATTACCCATCGACGTAACTCCACTAGAAGGATGACCAGAGGATTTTAAACCTGATTAAGCATGCACCCAAGAAGATCCTGTTGATGGACACCTACCCAATAAAAAATGACTGAGCACTGCTAGTGGATGGACGACATCCATCCGCCGCCATAACATTAACCGAAATAGAGGGAAACAGAATTTCAAAATCACTTTATCTCTTTAAAAAATCAAACATTCTATCTCTAAAACTTGTTATATTGATTAAATACAAGTAATTGGTGAATATATATATATATATATATATATATATATATATATATATATATATATATATATATATATATATATGTCTTCATGAATTAGTCTTGGGCAGGTTGTCCAAACCTCTACTTCAATCTTTAAGAATATTTTTTTAAACTCCTACTCTTTTCTTATACTCGCCTACTACTCTCCATTTTCTCTTATATCAAAGAATTTTGCTACATATCATTCTATATAATGATAACCTTTAAAGGTTAGAATCTGCAACTGTATTAGAAAAAGAAATGATAAGAACAAAAATTCATTTTTTGTATATTCATAGCCTGATCATAGAGTACATATGTATAGTATAGCGATAAGTAACAAACTCCTACAAAGTTTGTTAGAGGTAACAATTTAGACATGTGAAGGATAATTAATGTGCACCATTATAATTTCCTCATTGTCCTTTGTATTATTATGTTACAGGCCACGTCAAACTAATGTTACAGTGGCAGTAATCAGTTTTCTAGAGAGAGTGTGAAACTGAATGATTAGTAAGGATTTAGTAAAGATGTTCGCAAGCTGATCCTGAGTGGCTATATGATGGACTGTGATCTGGTGGGTTTGAATGTTGTCTCAAATGAAGTGTTAGTCCACTTCAATGTGTTTTATGTGAGTGTGAAAAAATGGATTATTTGCTAAAGTAATTATAGAAGTAATATCATTATATGAATGAGTGGGTTGAGTGGAAGGAAGATTAAAATCAGCTAGTAATCATCTTAGCCATATGATTTCAAAAGTGGTTGTGGCCAATGCTCGGTATTCGACTTTAGTGAGTATGTTCAGGCATACAGAACAAGAGTGATAGACTAATAATGAAGGATCATCTGCACTCAATTTAAATCCTCATTTCTATAGATGATGTGATAAAGTAGCATACCATTGACACGCTGACTGTTTTAAGCCACTGATAGCTTTCTTAAGGAGACACATATAATGAGGATGAATTTGATCATGAAAACAAGGTGGCAGCTGCATAAAACTATTTTTGATAGAGGGCCAAGAAGAAAAGTATTGGAAATGTTGAGTTGAACAATTGGCCATTTATGTTGTCGAGCTATAAGGATGAAAACCTGAATAGTAGGCATTTTTGCTACACGACTAAATATTTCATGGTAGTTAAATTCATGTTCCTGGTTATAGCCCTGGACTACTAGACAAGCTTTGTATTGAACCACTATCCCATCAGCATTCAGCTTGGTATGATAGATCCAATGGAAACCAAGTATATTTTGCTCGGATGATGGCAGAACTTAATCCTAGGTGCCCTATAATTGAAGGGCTTGAAACTCACGGGACATTACTGCCTATGAGCTTTAATCGATTTCCTTCTCCTAATACTTAAAATGTTTCTCCCTATGAGCTTCTATATGGAGTACCGCCTATATATGATCATTTAAAAGCTTTTAAGTGTCTATGTTACCCATGGCTTTTCCCTTATAGTGTGAATAAATTCTCACCTCTTTCTCGACCATGTGTATTCATCGGTTACACTTCATCCCAAAAAGGTTATCATTTTCTTGATCCCTCCTCAAATAAAATCTATACATCTCATCATGTTGTATTTAATGAGAAGTGAGAAAAGGGTTTCAAGTAAATGACGATGTTTACACTCAGTGACACCATTTTGAAATGGAGTATATGGACGAGTGAACTGTTGAAGAATGCCACATTATTTAAGCTAAGTGGTCAAGTATGTATTAATAATTTTGCCTCCTCTATCAATGCGTAGTATTTTAATGTGAGCATTAAATTTTCATTCAATCATGCTTTGAAATTCAAGAAACTTGAGAAAGGAATCGGATTTTTTAAGAAGAGAGTATACCCATGTAAATTTGGTATAGTCATTATAAAAGATATATAATATCAAAAACCATTATTTGAGGGCATGGGAGATAGACCCCAAACATTTGAATGTATAATAATAAAGCTTTTAGTATATTGCATTTGGGATTTGACAAAATGGAGTCAATGGCTTTTGGGTAATTGACAAGCAATACAAAATGGAGAAATAACTAAATTACAAACAACAGAATTTATTTTTTTCTAAGTAAGATAAAGTTGTATTCGACGGGTGTCCCAAAAGGCAGTGCCAGAGATCAAGAATAGCTTTTATGAAGATGAGGGCAAGAGAAGTTGAAGATGATGTTGTTGTAGGGTGAATGCATAGTGGATAAAGTTCATTAATAAACAGACCCTGAATAAGAGGCTGTTGTGTAGTCCGATCCTTTACGACATAAGCATGAGAAGAAAATGAGATTTCATAATTATTATTAGAAGTAATACGATGAACCGACAAAAGATTAAATGAGAGGTTAGGAATGTGATTAAGATTAGATAGTTGTAAACTACTAGATGGAGTGGGAAGAAGATCATTACCAATTTGTTGGATTGGTAAGTGTTGGCCACTGCCCAACATTACTTGATTGGAATCGATGTAGGATTTAGGAGACAAAAGGAAGGTGGAATCAGATGTTAAATAAGAAGATGTGCCACTGTCCAGGTACCATTCAAGAGAAGCTCTGGGATTCATAGGTGTAAATAAAGTAGATGCCGATTAGTCAATAGTATAGTGAGTGTCATGGCAGTACCAATAATGTACAGTAGAGTGACCCTGTTTACCATATATTTGACATGTGATATTTGGTCACATAGGCCTTCCACCACGAGGAAGGGTAGAATAAAATTGAATGGGTTTTGAAGGGGCTGATGATTGACCATGAGGCTGATTAAATTGACCTTAACCATGACCCCAAGGAGTTGTAATCGCGACAGCATTGCCAAAAATCTAAAGAGAATTTAATTGTAACTTCATATGGTAGATTCAATTATTCACTACACAAAATAGTGTATAAATCAACCAAATTTAAGGGCTGCAAGTTCGTTCGTATAGCTATTTTGATTGCTAAATAAGATGCGGGCAGACCATTTAGCGTGTAGTTTGAACAAAACCAACTCCAATTAACATCAAATTAAAGTTGTGAGGAGAGAGAAGTTTTTTGGAATTTTTGCTGGTTCTCGTTGAGAGTTCGATAGGGATGTTAAGACCTGATGAACTAGTCCCGAGGCTAACCAAGAGGGGGGGGGAGGGGAGGGGGGTGAATTGGTTATTTAAAAATTCTAGAGTGACAGTAAAAAAAATATTTTTGATGATTTACAACGGAAACAAGTAAAACACAAACGAAAAGATCAAACAAAAATTTCACCCAAGCAGATAATCACAGAAAACTAAAGTGCAGAAAGTAATTAGAAAGAACACACAAGATTTTTATAGTAGTTCGGTCAACTTGACCTACGTCCACTCCCCGGAGCCTCCCCTCTGGGTATTGCACTAAACCAAAGTGACTCTCCTTCTGCTCCCACAGCAAGGCAGAGAAGCGTGAACAAAAACTCCTTTCCACCGACACGGTGAGGTAGAGAACCGAACCTCCTTTCGCTTCCTCCTGAAGTAGGCAGAGAACCTCGGACTCCTTTCACTTCCTGCTGAAGCGGCAGAGAACCTCGGATCTTCTTGTGAATGATCCTCTAACAAAGAACACCAACATTATGAAAGATGACGAGCGGAGAAGATGACTCTGATCCTTGCTGTAGCAACCTTCATGAATCCCTCAAAAACTCCCCCTCATAAGATCCTCTCTCTCTCTCTCCTAAAGTCTCCCTCTCTAGGGTTTCTCTGAAAAGGAAAGTGGCAAAGGACTTTTCTTGCTGAAAGAAAAAGATCTTTTATATGAGGGCTCAAAATTTTCCCTAAATCATAACTGGTCGGCCTAGATCGTCCACGACAATCTATAGATCGTCCTGTACGATCAGTTCAAAATCAACTGTTTCAGCCTGGATGATCTGGCTCTTCTGGATGATCAGTAGAAAAAGTTGTTCATATCATCCTGTATGATTCTGTGATCGTCCGGGATGATTAGTGTAAATTGAGGAATTTTGTCCAGAAGATCGCTCTAGTCGTCCAGAGAAACTTATGCTGGACGACCTAAAAATGACTTGATCGTCTAGGATGATACGGATATCGTCATGTACGATTAGTTCAAATTGTGGCAAAATCGTCCTGAGCACCGCTCTGGACGTACATATGAAACACACTAGACGATCATGATTGGCCAGGATGATCCTGCGATCATCCAGGATGATATGATCGTATCAATCAAATATTAATTGCCTTCCTTAATTACCAGACTAATTTAGGCATGATTGAACTGGATAGTACAGGATGATACACGTATCGTCCTGGGCGATCAGTCCAAATATCTAAAAATAAAACTTGCCTAACTTGATCTGGCAGCTGAGAATTTCTGATTTGAGCCTATCATCCCGTACGATGTAATGATCATCCAGGATGATCGGCTTAATCAGACAGACTTAACTTGGTCGCCCTAATTAGGGTTTCTGTTTTTACTTGATCGTCTAGGACGATGTGAATATCGTCCAGGACGATCGGAACAAAAATTGAATAGAAACTCTAATTCACTCAAGCTCTCCCCCTAAGTGTGTGTGTGCAAGGTTACTTAACTAAGATATCATTTATATTACAATTGACTCAAGAAAAGGAAAACAGTACATTTAGACACACTTGGACTTGATCTTGAGTTGGCTTGAGTTGCTCTTGATCTTTTGTACCTGAAATAGGTTAGCCAAGTAAAACACAATAAAAACATGTTTGTCATCATCAAAACCAGATTTGCAACACTCGTGCATTTTTTCCACTAAATGGTGAAAGGAGGCCACCTGCAATCATTTACTGATGAAAGTTATACAAAGATTAATGTTGGTTAGTTGAATGGAAGACAATCAAACTTTCAAACTCAATGCAAGTGGTATAATGGTATTCGTATCAATGAAGGCAACAACGTTGGTTTTTCAAAGCATTCAAAATTTTCTCTGAATTTGAATTCTGCTACTTTTCCTATATTATCTAAAGGTAAAGGGATTTTAATCTCTAATGATGATTCTAAATTACGCTGGAAAAAATATACCTTTTATTAAAGAATCTGGAGCTTCTTCATCTAAATTTGTTAGTCTAAATGGCTCTAATTCTAAACCATTGCAATCTTAGGTTCACTAAGAACCTCTGGCTTTGCTACTGAAGAGGTGCCTATTATTTCTGATCCTTAATCTGATCTTGGAAAAATTTAGAGTAAAACTAAAGACATTGGTTCTAAAATTGTTATTGCTCCTAATATTATGCAAAAGGAATCTGAGACTCAAATTGATCCATTAAAAAAATATAAGGCTCATTCCACAATTCAGTCAAAATCTCAATTGCAATGTGCTTGGAGTCATCCTGATCATATTTTGTTGGATTTCAATGAAGATATTACATCTTTTTGCAAATGATATACTATTTTATTAGACACCCAATAAGAAAAGTATAATATGGCTCAACTTGAAAGTTAGATATGTGCTAAGAGTTCTAATATTTATTGATTTTTCAGATTTTTTACAATAATAACTTAACTAGTCGAATGTGGAAGCTAATGATTTCTAAATAATTACAAAGATGGTGATTATAGTCTTATTATCACAACAAAGATATTAATTTTAGATTTTCACCGAGTAGTTATAATAGAAAATAAAATGCATGAAAATAAAGTGCGAAAGTAAAAAAATTAGAATGAACACACCAGACTTATAGTGGTTCGATCAAACGATGACCTACGTCTACTCCGGCAGTCCTCCTCTCAGGGTATTGCACTATCATTATAGTGTCTCCCCTTTAGCCTCAACTGCTAGGCAGAGAAGACCTTACAAACTCTCTTTCACCAATCCATTATGGCAGAGGACCGTACTCCTTTCACAAGCAGAGAACCTTGACTGCTTTTCACCCTCCTAGTGAGGTACAGGACCTAAACTCCTTTTCACCCTCCTAGTGAGGCAGAGGACCTGGAATCACTTTCACCTTCCCTGGGGTGGCGGAGTAGCCAGGTCTTTTGACACCAAAGTGGTCTTCTTCTTTCGAAAGCTTCCCTTAAGTCAAACCTTGACTCATGGAGGAACTCAGGTGCAAGTTTGCCAGAGTAATCATGTGAAAACCCCCTTTTACACTCCCTTGAAGCCCACAAGGATCCTCTCCCTCTCTTACAAACTCCACCCTTTATCTCCCTAGCCCAAATCTTTCTCTTCAAGCTTTTTTCAGAAGAAAATAACTCAATGAATGCTTAAAAGACTCATATAAAGTCTTATGAGAAAGCTTAAATAGAGGGCTTAAAAAAACCATAAAAAACTAATTCAACCATCAAAGATCATATAGTACAATCGAAGGATCGTCCAGTACGATGTGCAAAATTTGACCTGTTAGTACTTTACGATCGCAGTATTATATAGTATGATTAGTTCAACTGAAATGCAATTCGTCCAGGATGAATCATGGGATGACCAAAATCGTTTATGTTGATCGTATAATATGATCCAGTTCATACAATACGATCTAAATATCAAAATTATATAGATTCAGTTAACTAATTACAAGATTAAATTATGGAATATTTTAAATATCATACAATACTATTAGGTTCATACAGTACAAATAGAACAACTTTTCAAATTTAAATTTTTGCCTAATTAAATGAACGATGGGGTTTTTAATTATAACAGATCATCCAATAGGATGTGGTGTTCGTACTGTACGATTAGTTATATTTTAAAGTAATTTTTTTTTCAAAAAACTTAAAATATTTTAATTAATTTCTGTAACACCAGATCGTACAGTACGATCCAGATCATATAGTATGATGTATAGAAAAATTAAAATATTTAACATTAAATTTGCTCTCCTTGTGTGTGTGTGCATGGTCACCAGGCTATCATGCACCTTTACAGGACTTGACTCAAGAAGTAAAAAAAAAAGTGAAAATTACACAATCTTTTAACATAACCTATTCTACCCAATCTTGAGCCCTAAATCTTCAAAGAATGGTGCTTGTTGTACCTGAAATATTAGTTAACACACAAACATGTATACATAACAAATACTAGGAGAAATAAAGAGGCAATAAATAATATTGTTATCATCAAAATAATAAACTCGGGAGCTTGAGTTGTAACAATCTCTCCCTTTTTAATGATGGCAAAAATTATTGGTTGAATCTGCAAACTAAAATATATTTTCACCTAATCTCTCCCTCACTAAGAGAATTATATTAAAAAAATAGGGGTAAGCAATTTTTTTAAAACTTTTTTTAAGACAAATAAGTATTTAAAAACTAAATAACATAAAATTTTAAAAACTAAATAACAAAATTTTTTTTTAAATAACTAAACCATAAATGCAACCAACCACAATATATTCTCCCCCTTTGACATTATAAAAAAGAAGAGATACAATGCAACACATAAGTTAAACTACAAGAAAAAAAAGGTTAATAACATACAAAAAGAAACTGAAATATGAAATCATGCTTAAAACATCATAAATATCAAACACACAAAACAGATAAATAAACACGCAAAACACATAAACAAAACACACAAACAAACCTCAACAATACTTATACCTAATCATAATTACCAATCAAATCCTTGACGATTTAGCATAAGTTTGTTACCTCATCATCTTGCTTTTGTTCTAATGATTCAGAAGCTAAGTCTGCCCAGGAGATCTTTTGCTTCTTTTCACTTCCCGTTATTAGAATTGGCTTATCCTCACTCTTTTTTCTTTACAAGGTGTTTCTTAAGATTGGGGCATTCATTTTTAAAATGACCATGTTTCCTACACCCAAATCAAATAATGTCAGAAGCAGGCTTATCATACTTGTCATTTTTACCTTTGCTCCACTTTTGTTCACGTTTGTGCTTGTGCTTCAGCAGACTTTTGAATTGGCTTGTTATTAATGTCATTCTCTCATTCTCTTCACCTCCTAAGCCATTTTTATCTATGTCTTTTACTTTTAGCACTATAACTCTTTCATCACCTGCATCTAAAAGTCTTTGACTCACACTTTGCTCGTAGGCAATGAGTGAGGTGATCAGATTATCAATAGAATAAGCATTCAAGTCTTTTGATTCAAATATAGCAGTCACTTTGGCATCAAATTTATTAGATAGGCAATGTAGAATTTTGTTGACCTTTTTTAAGTTTGAATGTTCTCTACCTAAAGCATGCAATGATGTCACAATCTGAGTAAACCTAGTATACATGTCTAAGATAGTCTCATAAGGTTTCATGCAAAAAAGTTTATAGTCATGCAATAATATGTTTAATCTAGATTGTTTGACCTCACTACTACCTTCATATGTAATGCATAGTTTATCCCAAACTTCCTTGCCAGTGATATAGGTATAAATAATTATATAGTCTTCAGAAGTAAAAGCACAGAAAAGCAATTCAAAGATTTAGCATTCAATTGAGCATAAATTTTTTCTTCTCTACTCCATTCAGTGAAATGTCCATTAGTTTTCACACCATTAATAATATGTGACGATACAGAATATCTAGATTGAATCATATGCCACATCTTGAAATCAATGGATTGTAAAAATATAGATAAAAAAATTTTCCAAAAATTAAAAGGAATATTTTCAAAAAGTGGAGGACGAGTTATTGAATAACCTTCTGCAATATTTCTATTTTTAAATTGTGCCATTGATCATTTTCCTCTAGGTTTTTTAAAACACTATTTTGAGTACCGCTCTGATATCACTTAAAAGTTCAATATGTGCTAAGAGTTCTAATATTTATTGATTTTTTAGATTTTTTATAATAATAACTTAACTAGTCAAATATAGAAGCTAATGATTTATAAATAATTACAAAGATGGTGATTATAATCTGATTATCACAACAAAGATATTAATCATAGATTTTCACCAAGAAGTTATAATAGAAATTAAAATGCATGAAAATGAAGTACAAAAGTAAAAAATCAGAATGAGCACACCAAATTTATAGTGGTTAGGTCAAACCATGACCTACGGCCACTCCCCAGAGTCCTCCTCTCAGGGTATTGCACTATCACTATAGTGTCTCTCCTTTAGCCCCCACAACTAGGTGGAGAAGCCCTTACAAATTCTCTTCCACCAATTCGGTGTGACAAAGAACCATACTCCTTTCACAGGTAGAGAACCTTGTCTCCTTTACACCCTCCTGGTGAGCCAGAAGATTTGAACTCCTTTTCACTCTCCTAGTGAGGCAGAGGACCTGGAATCACTTTCACCTTCCATGGTGTGGTGAAGTAGCCTGGTCTTTTGATACCAAAGAGGTCTTCTTCTTCCCAAAACTTCCCTCAAGACAAACCTTGACTCCTAGAGGAACTCAGGTGCAAGTTCATCGGAGCAACCGTGTGAAAACCCCCTCACACTCCCTTGAAGCCCACAAGGATCTTCTCCCTCTCTTACAAACTCTACTCTTTCTATCCATAGCCTCAAGCTCTCTCTTCAAGCCTTTTTCAGAAGAAAATAACTCAACGAATGCTTAAAAGACTCATACAAAGTCTTATGAGAAAGCTTAAATAGAGGGCTTAAAAAAACCCTAAAAAACCAATTTAGCCATCAAAGATCATATAGTACGATCGAAGGATCATCCAGTACAATGTGCAGAATTTGACCTGTTAGTACTGTACGATTGTAGTATCGTACAATATGATTATTTCAACTAAAATACAATTCATTCAGGATGAATCATGGGACGACCAAAATCGTCTATGTTGATTGTACAGTATGATCTAGTTCATACAGTACGATTCAAATATTAAAATTATGAAGATTTAATTGACTAATTATAGTATTAAATTAATGAATATTTTAAACATAGTATAGTACAGTTAGGTTCGAATAATACGAATGAAACAACTTTTCAAATTCAAATTTTTGCCTAATTTAATGAATGATGGGGTTTCTAATTATAACAGATCATCCAGTAAGATGTGATGTTCATACTGTATGATTAGTTATATTTTAAAGTAATTTTTTGTTAGAAAAACAAAATAATTTAATTAATTTCTATAACACTAGATCGTACAGTATGATCCAGATTATACAATACGATGTACAAAAAAATTAAAATATTTAACATTAAATTTTCCCCCTTGTGTGCGTGTGCACGATCACCAGGCTATCATGTACCCTTACAAAACTTGACTCAAGAAGAAAAAATAAATAAATAAATAAAAATTATAGACTCTTTCAATATAACCTATTCTACCCAATCTTGAGCCCTGAATCTTCAAAAAATGGTGCCTGTTATACCTGAAATGTTAGTTAACACACAAACATGTACACACAACAAATACTAGGAGAAATAAAAAGGCAATCAATAATATTGTTATCATCAAAATAATAAACTCGGGAGCCCGAGTTATACCACAACTTGATAATGTTTTAGTCATCAAAGTTCTTGGTTATAAGCTCCCTCTATCTATTCTTAACAAAGATATTCAGACTTTGGTCTAAGTTTGGTTCTTTTCAAAAGACTAGCATTGGTCTTGATTGGGCTCTATGCAACTTTCAATCCAAAGACTCTAGAGATGGTGTCTTAAATGGTGAACCAAGGTTAATTGGAGATCACATTATAGGTATTGACAAATAGTCACTATCTTTTTCTCCTTTTTCCATGAAAGGTCTCTTTTCTCCAGTTTGGATTCGTTTAGATGTTGGAAAATTCATCAGCATTTAATAAATGCAAAATTCTTTCAGAATTGGATGAAATTTTATTGCCAATGTTCATCCTGTTTTGTTGAAAAGCTTTGGAAAGGAGTTCAGAACAAAGAATGAAAAGAAAGGGATACAAGGGACAACCTTGTCTAAAGCCGCATTTAGCCATAATCTAATTTGAGAGCTGACCGCTAATAAGAATAAAAAATCTTGGAAAACTAACACATTGCATAACCTAATTCATGAATTTGGTTGGAAAGTTCATAATAATCATAACTTGATTTAAAGTTTTCCATCACATGCTATCATAGGCTTGCTCCATGTCTATTTTTAAGGTAATCTAACCTTTCTTTGAAGTAGATAATCTAAATTTATGAATAATTTCTTGAGCTAAAAGGAAATGATTAGAAATTAATCTATTTGGAACATAAGCCACTTAGTCTTTAGAAATTAATCCAGGCAAAATAATCTTGAGTCTATTTAGAATCATCTTTGCAATGATCTTTTATGTGGTTTGGCAAAGGCTGATGGGTCTAAATTTAGATGGTTCACAAGCATTTTCCAACTTTGGGAATAAGGATCACAAGTGTATCTTTCCAATTGGAAAGCATGATACTTGATTGAAAAAAAGTATATATAGCATTCCAAACATCAAGATTAAAAAATTTAATCAATCAGCATGATGTTTTATTTATTGGTTTGTTAGAAATAAAAGTTGAATAATTGGATATGAGTGATATTAATAAAATTATTGGTATGGACTAGCATTTTTTTCATTCTCCTGCTATAGAAAATTCTGGAGGTATTCTAACTCTTTGGAAACCTTGGGTTGCCATTTTTTTAATTCTTCTTTCTACATCTCAATGCTTTTTAGGAAACCTTGTCTTTCTTAACTCTCTTACTTATAAAATTGGTATTGTGTATGGCTACAAAGATGTTTATGTGAGGAGACTGCTATGGCAATCTATAGATGGGTTTTTATCAATAAAAGAACCTTGTATTATTGGAGGAGAATTCAATTGTATTTTATCAAAAAATGATAAAATGGGAGGAAAAAATATTTCATTGAAGCTTGGTCCTCAAGAAATGAAAGATTTTATGTCTCAGAATGATCGGCATGACTTGTCATTTATTGGACCTCATTACACTTGGTGTAATAACAAAGATAGTGTAAGCAGAATTTGGTGAGGATAGATAGGATTTTGTTAAATTCTTTTGCCCTTCACTTAATTCCTTTTCTTGTTACCAACTATTTAGCATGCACTTGATCAGATCATTGTCCTTTGATCCTTAGTTTGAGGAAGAAAACTCATAAGTATCATAGAATTTTAAGATTTGAAATTTTATGGACTTCTTATCCGGCTACTTGGCACATTATTTCTAAATTTTGGAATAAAATGGATTTTGGTTCTTCGGCTAATGTTCTTTAAAGAAAGTTGGCTAGAACTCTCAAATCACTCTTTTTTTGAAGTAAGAGCAAGGTTAAAGAAGTATATCTTTTTAATTTATCTCTTAATGATAGAATTTTGTTGTTGCAAACAAAAGAAGACATATCATATCTTTCGAATGAAGAGCTTCTTGAATTGAGAATTAAGGTCAAAGAGCTTAACTCTACTCAAGCCAGATTGGCGACCTGGTGGAGACAAAGAACCAAAGAAAATTGGTTAGAACATGGAGATTCTATCTCTCATTTCTTCCACACCTATGCTTCTACTTGGAGGAATTCTAATAGGATTGTTAAAACTAAGTTGCCTGATGGTGTAATTTCCAAAGATCCTTATTGTATTTCAGAGGTGTTTTTCCTATTTTTTAACAACAAATGGAGAACGAGGCATTGCTCTCTTAGTGTTTGGCCTTTTTTCATGATGAAAGCAAATTAAATTCACTTCACCATCATCTTCTAGAAGCAGAATTTTCTATGGATGAGCTCAAATCTATGGTTTTTCACTTGGGGCAGAATAAATCACCTGGATTAGATCGTATTTTTCCTTCATTTTTTAAATTCTATAGGGAAATTATTAATCTTGATGTTTCGAATGCTATATATACTTTCTTTCAATAAAGTATGTTGCCTTCCAATTGAAAAGATACACTTGTGATCATTATTCTCAAAGTTGGAAAATGCTTGTGAATCATCTAATTTTAGACCCATCAACCTTTTCCATACAACAAATAAGATCATTGCAAAGATGATTCTAAATAGACTCAAGATCATTTTGCCTAGATTAATTTCTGAAGACCAAGTGGCATATGTTCCAAATAGATAAATTTCTAATCATTATCAGTTAGCTCAAAAAATTATTCATAGATTTAGATTCTCTTCTTAAAAGAAAGGTTACATTACCTTAAAAATAGACATGGAGCAAGCCTATGATAGCATATGTTGGAAAACTTTAAATCAAGTTATGATTATTATAAACTTTCTAACCAAATTCACAAATTGGGTTATGCAATGTGTTAGTTTTCCAAGATTTTTTATTCTTATTAATGGTTAGCTCTCAAATTAGATTAAGGCTAAATGTGGCTTTAGATAAGGTTATCCCTTGTCTCCCTTTCTTTTCATTATTTGTTCTGAACTCCTTTCCAAAACGTTTCATCAAAACAAGATGAAATTGGCATTAAAATTTCATTTAATTCTGAAAGAGTTTTGCATTTAATAATTTTGCATATGATGTTTCTATCATTCTAGGTAAAGAAGGCATTTCAATAGATGTTATTATCTCCAATAAATTACTAGATCGATTTGAAGATGGATAGCAGAACAAAGTTCAAAATATTTTCCTTGATGCTGCAACCAATCTTGAATATCTGAAAAAGATTGTTCAGCAGGTTTTGTAATTCTAATCCTTAATAATTAGAATCTCTTATAAATTCTAAATCATCTAGCAATAAAGCCAAGCTTAGTGAAGAACTAAAAAAATTAGGACTTATTGAAGAAGTTCCTAAAAGAGGATAAACTAGTGTGAAAGCCTCATCTTTATTTAAATAATGCAATCAATACTTTTTTGGAATTGTAGGGGAGCCCATAAGAAGGAAGTGGGCTTTCATTTAAAAAAAATTAATCAATCAGCATGATGTTTTATTTATTGTTTTGTTAGAAACCAAAGTTGAATAGGATAGGAGTGATATTAATAAAATTGTTGGTATGGACTGACATTTTTTTCATTCTCCTGCTATAGAAAGTTTTGGAGTGATATCATTGAGACAAGGTTTCTCCTACTATAGAATTAGGTTGCCAATTTTTTAATTCTTTTTTCTTCATCTTAATGCATTTTAAGAAACCTTGTCTTTCCTAATATTCTTATAAAATTGGCATTGTGTATGGCAACAAAGATGTTTATATGAGGAGACTGCTATGACAATCTATAGGCGGGTTTTTATCAATAAAAGAACCTTGTTTTATTGGAGGAGACTTCAATTGTATTTTATCAAAAAAATGATAAAAAGGGAGGAAAAAATATTTCATTGAAGCTTGGTCTTCAAGAAATGAAATATTTTATGTCTCAGAATGATCAGCATGACTTGTCATTTATTGGGCCTCATTACACTTGGTGTAATAACAAAGATGGTGTAAGAAGAATTTGGGAGAGGCTAGAATGGATTTTGTTAAACTCTTTTGCCCTTCACTTAATTCTTTTTACTATTACCAACTATTTAGCACGCACTTGATCGGATCATTATTCTTTAATTCTTAGTTTGATGATCAAAACTCAAAAGTATTATAGATTTTTAAGATTTGAAATTTTATGGACTTCTTATTCGGCTACTTGGCACATAATTTCTAAATTTTGGAATAAAAAAGATTTTGGTTCTTCGCGCTAATGTTCTTTAAAGAAAGTTGGCTAGAACTCTCAAATCGCTCTTTTTTTGAAGTTAGAGCAAGGTTAAAGAACTATCTCTTCTTAATTTGTCTCTTAATGATAGAATTTTGTTGATGCAAACAAAAGAAGCCATTTCATATCTTTCAAATGAATAGCTTCTTGAATTGAGAATTAACGTGAAAGAGCTTAACTCTACTCAAGCTAGATTAATGATGTGGTGGAGTCAAAGAGCCAAAGAAAATTGGCTAGAACATGGAGATTCGAACTCTTATTTCTTCCACACCTATGCTTCTGCTTGGGGGAGTTCTAATAGGATTGTTAAAGCTAAGTTGCTTGATGGTGTAATTTCCAAAGATCCTTGTTGTATTTCTGAGGTTTTTTCCCAATTTTTTAATAACAAATAAAGACCGAGGCAATGCTCTCCTAGTGATTGGTATTTTTTTCATGATGATAGCAAATTAAATTCACTTCACCATCATCTTTTAGAAGCAGAATTTTCTATAGATGAGCTCAAATCTGCAGTTTTTTAGTTGGGGTAGAATAAATCACCTGGATTAGATGGTATTTCTCTTTCATTTTTTAAATTCTATTGGGAAATTATTAATCTTGATGTTTGGAACGCTGTATATACTTTTTTTCAATCAAGTATCATGCCTTCCAATTGGAAAGATACACTTGTGATCCTTATTCCCAAAGTTGGAAAATGCTTGTGAACCATCTAAATTTAAACCCATCAGCCTTTACCAAACCACATACAAGATCATTACAAAGATGATTGTAAATAGACTCAATGTTATTTTGCCTAGATTAATTTCTAAGGACCAAGTGGCTTATGTTCCAAATAGATCAATTTCTGATCATTGTTTTTAAGCTCAAGAAATTATTCATAAATTCAGATTCTCTTCTTCAAAGAAAGGTTACATTACTTTATAGATAGACATGGAGCAAGCCTATGATAGCATGTGTTGGAAAACTTTAAATCAAGTTATGATTATTATGAAATTTCCAACCAAATTCATGAATTGGGTTATGCAATGTGTTAGTTTTCCAAGATTTTTTATTCTTATTAATGGTCAGCTCTCAAATTAGATTAAGGCTGAATGTGGCTTTAGACAAGGTTGTCTCTTGTCTCCCTTTCTTTTCATTCTTTGTTCTGAACTCCTTTCCAAAGCTTTTCAACAAAACAGGATGAACATTGGCATTAAAATTTCACCTAATTCTGAAAGAATTTTGCATTTATTATATGTTGTTGATGTCTTGATTCTTACTGAAGAAAAATCTCGTCCATTGGATCTCATTTCAAGCATTTTATCTAATTACTAATATTGGACTGATAAAAGAGTTAATTTTTGTAAATCCATGAATCTTTGCTCTAAGAAGATGAACAATAGAATAAAATTGAAGATTTCAAAGCATTGTGGGTTTAAACTTGTTAATGAGTTGCATTATCTTGGGCTCATTTTGTTATGAGGAGAAAATCTGATATAGATTTTTAAAATCTTATTAAGCATTCTATGGATAAGCTAAATTCTCGGGGAAGTAGATTTTTATCCCTTGCCTGAAGGGTTACATTATATTTATTCCCTTCCTACATATTTCATTACTCATTCCCTTGTTCCTAAAGGAATTCTTGAAGTGTTGGATAAACATTGCAGAAATTATCTTCGGCATAAAAATAATGTAAAGCAAGGTATACATTATATCAATTGGAATGAGCTCTGTCTTCCAAGCATACATGGTGGTCTTGGGTTCATTCGGCTTCCTTATGGGAAGGACCATTGCGATCAAAATTGGCATGGGATTTCATTTAAAAATTGGACTCATTACTAAATAGAAATCTTTTTGCTAAATATGGTAGCAATTTTTGGTGTTCATCTCAAAGAGGCACTTCATCAACTTGGAATGTTATTTCAGATGGTGCAAAGCATTTAAAGCCTATTTTAAGATGGAAATTGGGAATGGGAAAAGCATCAGCATTTTGGAAGATGCATGGATTTGTGATAAACCAATTTGTGCTTGGCCAACATTTATTTATACCAATAATCTAGAGCAGCTATCTGTTGACGCATTACTGGATGAAATTGGAGATTTTAATTATAATTTTATGCAAGAATTTTTTGGGTAAGGGTTGATCAATCTTATCAAGAAAGTTCATTTCATTCTAAGTCATTCAGAAGAAGAAAGGGAGTTAATTCATCAGCATTCATGTAGGTCTATAGAAGCATAATCCTTTGAAGAGAAGTTCAAATCTTGTGAAATCAATGATTTTAGTTGGCTGAAGAAGCTTAAATTGCAACCCAAAATTCTATTTTTCTGGTGGAGAATTTGAAGAAAGGCTCTTCCCACGAGTAGTTGGCTTAATTATAGAAAACTACTGAATTCCAATCTTTGTCCAAGAGGTCATCTCTTAGAGGAAGATATTCTGAACATTTCTGTTTCTTGAAAGAAGCTAACTGATGTTTTTAATGTTCAAAAAAAGTGGGGAATCCAAATTCCTTCCTTTAATTTGATTTCAAATATATGGTATCGTCTTCATTCTTTATCTATCTCAAGTAAGCCATATCATAATCCTATTTTGGATAACTAGGATGCTAAGTGGTTCAAGGAACTGAATGTGAAACTTTGACATCCCCTCCAAAATGAATTAAAATAAATGTTGATTCTTCGTTGCTTAGTTATAATGGTGCTGGTATTGGTGGAGTAATAAGGGATGATAAAGGAAGGTTTATATCTGCATTTGGAAAGTAAGTATATAATTGGGATATAACTCTACTTGAAGTCATTTCTATCCTTTCTATTAATGATATTCTTGAAGAATAAATTATTGAATCTAAAGGCATTTAAATAGAAGGAGATAACATTAATATTATCAAGCTTTTTCAAAAATCCTTAGCCTCTCAATTTTGGCTAGATGCATAGTCTACCTCTTTAGATTTATCTTTTTTATATGACTTTAAGCATATAATTTTTAATCATATTCCTAGAGAGGAGAATAAGTTTGTAAATTATTATGCAAACTATGCTTTAAGTGGTCGATTATTTTGGGACTTTTTTTCATAATAATCTTCCTTCCCTTTTTATTTCCTCAGTAAAGGAAGAATGTGATAGATTAGCTATCACATAATTGTTGTAAGCTTTTTTTCTAATAATATTGTTATTTGCACTTGCCTCAAAAAAGAATGATGTCTTTGGGATCAGGAGGTGAACTAGCTGTAGTGAGTGAGTTTACCTTGGGTTTGATTTCCAAGAGATATTGAGCCATAGATTGATCCTTCGTGGAGCAGTGATAAAGGTCATTTTTAAATTGAAAGACCCTTGAATGAGTAGTTGATTGAAGATGATGGTGAAAGTGTTGTCCATATATCAATACAGTGATCCATGTTGGATGACTATGGCCACTGAAGAGGGGGGGTGAATTGGGGTTCTTAAAATTTTTATTAAAAGAAGATAATTAAAATAACTTTGATGCTATTTAAAAAAGAATAAGTAATCACATAATTTTTATGACAATGATAAAGAAAAATAAATGCTAGAAATGAAAATAAGAGGCACAAATATTTTTACGTGGTTCGGCCCGAATTCCAATCCGATCTACGCCCACGCTAGCCAACTCTCGGGCTAAAATTCACTAATCCTAGGTTTTCCGTGCAAACCTCACCTCTTTAAATCAAAGAAGTTATTTACAACCGAAGTACTCTCCTATACGGGCGAGAACAACCCAATCTAATTACAATTTATGCTTCACTAAGCCAAATGGCTTAGAACAAGAAAAATAAAAATACAACTTGATGTAAATAATACAAGCTCAAAATATATTGCAATAAAATGACTAAAATATTTGAGATTATCTTATAAATTAATTTTAATCACCTCATTACTTGCAAATGGAATATAAAATTTGCTCACGTTAAGATAGATTTATATTTTGAAAAAAAATTAAATAATATATTAAATAAAAATATTTTTCTTATTGATTTAAACTATAACTCTTTAAATAACATAATACTTTTAAAAATGAATTAGATTTGAAATGCAAATCTATGTTACGTAAAAGGAAATAATAATACTTGCTTTGTTATCTTTATGAATTTAAGAGATTTAGTATAGAAAACCTTAATATAGCATTCCTAACTAGTATTGTACCAAATAAGAAATATTTCCAAGAAAAATATATGGTGAAAAACTAAAATAACAGAAAGTAAAAATTTAGAAAAAGAAAACAAACATAAACTCCAAGAGACGTTACGGGATTTAGTGCGCTGAAGCTCTCCAACAAGGAATTTGATCTCGCAAATAAAAAGAGCTCTTGGAATAAAAATCAAAGTTTCTCCTCTCAAGATTTAGCATGTAAGGAAGAAGAAAGGAATGGAGAAATACGGAGTTTCTCTCTTGATTATCCCTTATATGAACATGATGAGGGGTATTTAAAGAGAAATGATAAGTAAAGCCAAATTTGAATAAAACTATTAATTTAATTTTTATTTATCATCTAAAAATATTTTATTTGATAAAGAATTCATTTATATTAAAAAAATATAAGTTCCAAGCGGTTATAAAATGGCTAGTCACATGGATAAGTCAAAAATTCTTCTTATACATCCAAAACAAGGCAAAAACGGCTACCCAGCAAATAATATTAAAATTGGATAATGTTTAGAAATTAATTTTAAATTCAATCTAGCTCTTAATGGGTCATATAACCTATCAAATTATATCTACCGAATCCAATCAATCTAAAGGAATACAAATCGGACCACATTTCAATTACAATAAAATTATATACATAAAAAGACAATCTTATGCATATTTTCATGTATCTAAAGATTTAATAAATATTCATATAATATTATGATGTAATTTAGATAACATTAAGTATACATCAATAAATTTATGAGAAACAAGTTTAATTTGTAATAAATTTTATAACATAAGCTTATTATATTTAATTTCCCTAATTCATTAAGTATCTTTTCATATTTGATAAATTCTTTGCAATCAATGAGGCATATAAAATTTAATTAAGGAATCTTATAAATTTTTAAATCATGCTTATTATCCTTAATTAATAATATATAAATTATTTTAATAGATATTTAAATTGAGAGCAAATTAAACCATGCAACTAAATACTAATGAACTACTAACATACTCCTACGATAACATAAAAATCTGCAAGCTTTCCATCTTGGTCAATCTTGAGTTCTTTTAGCTCAAATTTTAATTAAACTTGATTTGTACAATGTAAATCCCATATAAATAATTATCATGCAAATCCATCAAATTATTACACTTAAAATACTTAACACACAAATTAGAACATCCAAGTATATATTTGTTATCATCAAAATCTTTAGAATGGGTCATAATATATGTATTATCAACCATCTCCCCCTTTTTGATGATGATAAACTTATGTTAGGCATAGTTATAATAAAGGTGCAGATTGACCTTTTATCATAACTTTTAAGCATTAAAAAAAATATATAATAATTGAGAAATATTTTTGAATGCTATTTCATTAAAAAAAATAATTATCCCCCTAAATATATGCATGTAAAAAAAATTATGACCAACATATATAATTCTTCTCCCTCTTTGACAACATCAAAAAGAATTAAAAAATAAGAAATTTAAATGTTAGGTTCGAACATAAGCATACATCTTAATATGCAAATCTCTCTTCAGCTAAAGGTTTTGTAAAAATATCAGCTATTTAAGAATTTGTGTTTACAAAATCTATATCCACATCACCTTTACTAACATGATCTCTAATAAAATGATGTCTAATCTCTATGTGTTTAGTTCGTGAATGTTGTATAGGATTTTTTGTTAAATTAATATCACTTGTGTTTTCACATTCAATGGGAATATTTTAAAGATTAATTCCAAAATCTTCTAGTTATTATTTTTGCCAAAAACTTGAGCAACACAACTACTTGCAACTATGTACTCTACTTTAGCAGTGGATAAAGCGACATAATTTTATTTTCTAGAAGACTAAGAAATGAGTGATGATCTTAAAAATTGACATGTTCCAGATGTACTTTTTCTATCAACCTTACAACTAGCATAGTCTGCATCAGAATATGTAACTAAATTATATCATAACAAATTTTTGGGATATCATAAGCCTAACTTAAGAGTTTTAATTAAATAGCAAAATATTTGCTTAACTGTTGTTAAGTGTGATTTCTTAGGATTAGCTTAAAATCTTACACACAAACATATGACAAACATAACATCAGGCCTACTAGTAGTAAGATACAAAAGTAAACCTATCATACTCCTATAAAGCTTTTGATCTATTGATTTTCCTGATTCATCAAAATCAAGTCTAGTTGATGGGCTTATAGGAGTTTTACTCAATTTGAATCTCTTCATATCAAATTTTTTTAATAATTTATTTATGTACTTAGTTTGATATATAAATATGCCAGACTCTAGTTATTTTACTTGAAGTCCTAAGAAAAGGTGAGTTCTCCCATCATACTCACTTCAAATTCCTTTAACATTAAAGAGGAAAACTCATGGCATAAACTCTCATTTGTACTTCCAAATAATATATCATCAACATAAATTTGTATAATAATTAAATCATCTCCAATAGTTTTGATAAAAAGAGTTGTATCTACCTTACCTTTTCTAAAATTATATTCAATTAACAAGTTACTTAACCTATCATACCACGCACGTGGAGCCTGTCTTAAACCATATAAAGCTTTATTTAATTTATGGACATGATTAGAAAAATTAATACTTTCAAAACTTGGCAGTTGTTTTACAAATAAATATTGATTAATATACCCATTCAAAAATGCACTTTTGACATCCATTTGAAAAAGTTCAAAGTCCTTAAAATAAGCAAATACGAGTAATCTAATGGCCTCTAGTCTCACTACAGGTGCAAAAGATTCTTCAAAGTTAATTCCTTCTATTTGTGTGTACCCTTGTACAACTAATCTAGCTTTATCTCTAATAATACTTCCAGAATCATCTAACTTATTTTTATAAACCCATTTAGTTCCAATTATATTTTGATCATGAGGTATTGGGACTAACTCGCAAACATCATTTCTGACAAATTGGTTAAGTTCTTTTTTCATAGCAATTATCCAAATATTATCTTGTAAAGCTTCATCTATATTTTTAGGTTCAATTTCTGATAGAAATCCAGAATGCTCTACCTCATCCGTAAGGTTTCTCCTAGTCTTAACACCTTTAGAAGGATCACCAATTATTAATTCTTTTGGGTGATTTCTATTATATCTCTATTCTTTAGGCAATGAATCATCCTCCTTTCCTCCAAATTTATTTTCTTTATATTCTCAATGTCATCATCATTCAAATCATTTTTTATTAAATCTATAGGATTTTCATCAAAAATTACATGAACAAATTCTTCAACAATTAATTTTCTCTTATTAAAAACTCTAAAAAATTTTCAAAAAATTGAATATCCTAAGAATATACCATCATCAGACTTACTGTCAAATTTACCTAAAGGATCCCTGTCATTATTTAAAATAAAACACTTACAGCCAAAAACATGTAAATGACTAATCTTAGGTTTCTTTCCAAAAAATATTTCATAAGGGGAATTTTTAAAATTGGTCTTAAATAAACTCTATTTGTAATATAACATGCTATGTTTATTACTTCTGCTCAAAAATACTTTGGAAGTGTATATTCATCCAACATTGATCTTGCTAATTCTACTAATATTTGATTCTTTCTTTCAACTACACCATTTTGTTGAAGAGTCCTAGGAGCTAAAAAAGTATGTCTAATTCCATTTTCACCACAATAATTTTCAAATGATTTAATTTCAAATTCTCCACCTAAAAGTGTGAATAGGTTGTTAGACCTATTGATTACGTCCCTAGGTTAACCAGGAGGGGAGGAGGGGGGGGGGGGGGGGGGGGGGGGGGGGGGTAAATTGGTACTATTAAAATTTTCTTGGATGTTTTTGAAAACCTTTTACTAAAAACTTTATGTAAATCGTACAGTATGATCCACTTCGCACAGTACGATCAGTTATGAATTTTTTTTTTCACTTGTCAACCACAAAAAAATAAAATATAAAGTAGAAAATAAAAATTACAAAAAATAAAATAAGAATAGAGAACACCAGATTTTATTGTGGTTTGGTCAAACACGACCTACATCCACTCTCTAGAGACTCCTTCTCTAGGTATTGTACTAAACCAAAGTGACTCTTCTTTTGCCCCCAAAGCAAGGCAGAGATGTCCTTACAAACTCTCTTATACTAAATCCCAGTGCGGCAGAGAACCGTTGTCCTTTTTCATCCTCCTGGTAAAGGAAGAGAACCCACTCATCCTTTTACACCCTCCTAGTGAAGGCAGAGAACCCACTCATCCTTTCATACCCTCCAGGTGTCGGTAAAGAACCAAACATCCTTTTTTGACCCTCCTGGTGATAGCAGAGTACCCAGCTTTCTTGAACAATCCTCTTGCAAGAGCCTTCAAGGAGATTGGGAAGAACTTTGAAGAATAAGTAAGAGAATCTCACTATTGGATAACCTTGTGAATCCCCTCACAATTTCCTTACACTAGATCTCTCACACTCCACTCTCAAAACACTCTCCCAAACACCCTCCTCAAGAGCACTCAAGAGAAATTCATGGAAGGTCCTGTAAACAGTCATGTTTTTGGAACCTTAAATACAAAGGACAAGAAAAATTGTCCAAAAATTGAAAATTTTAAGTTTGACGCATTCTAATCGTACCGTACGATTGCCATTCATATGTATGAATAGTTCAAAATATTGAATGGTTCATCCTGTACGATACAATATGGACCAGTGAACCACAGTTTTCGTACTCTGGAAAATAATATACGAACTAAAATTGTACTGTACGAACAGTTCAAAAATAAACAGTTCATCCCGTACGATCCTGTACAAACCAATGAAACCAAGTTTTGGTACTATGTAAAATGATATACGAAGTCCATTTGTATTGTATGAATAGTTCAAAAAATTAAACAGTTCATCCCGTACGATCCAGTATGAACCATGGAAGTTCATATTTCGTACTCTGTAAAATGATATACGAAGTCCTTTCATACTTTATGAATAGTTCAAAAAATTGAACAGTCTGTCCCATATGATCCAGTATGAACCATGCAAGCTCCAATTTTATACTCTGTAAAATGATATACGAAGTCCATTCATACTGTATGAACAGTTCAAAATATTAAACAGTTCATCTCGTATGATCCTGTACGAAACATGCATGTTCCTATTTCATACTCTTGAAAATGATGTACAAAAATATTTTGTTCTGTATGATTTATACTTAAAAAAATTTTCAACCAGTTAAGTTTGCATTAGAGGAGAAATCTCATAAATTATCCCGTACGATCATACATCGTACAATACGATTAGTTTAAAAAATAAAGTTTTATCTCACTCCCCAGTGTGTGTGTGCAGAGTTATCTAACTTACAAACACACTTTCTCAGACTTAAAAAAAGTAGAAAATTATAGACTTCACTTACAATAAACTCTAAGAAAATAACTTGAAGTCTTCAACAGTCTGGAGTGTGAATTTTTTGAAAGGCATATTAGTACACACAAAATAGAATTTTTAATATTTGTTAAGAGAAACAATAAATAAATAATAAGCTTTTGTAATCACCAAAAACTTACATCAAAAACTCACTTGAATAAACAGATTTGTACAATTCTCAACAATCTCCCCCTTTTTGATGATGACAAAATAATTATTGTTTGTATTAACAGGTAAACCCAAATTTTCTCCTAAGCTCCCCCTAAACATAAGGTCCCCTTAAATGAATAATCTATTTGAGATAAGGGGGAAAAATAGAGAGATAAGACAAGACAAAACAAACACACACAAATACACACATAGCATAAATACACAAATAACATGCAAATCAATCAAAACATACACACATAAGTTGTAACATGAAACAAACACAAATAACAAAACACATATCACAAACACACAAACCAAACACACAAACAAATAATGAACTCCCCCTTTTGACAACAAAAAAAAGGGTAATAATCCAAGTAGCTGATGATAAAGAATGTTAAATGAACTGTAACTATAATATTAAAATCTGATGCAAAAAGTAAGGACTCAAAAGTTTTAAATCATAGAATAACAGGGATAAGAAAAGTTGATCTGTGTCAGACATATTATGTAACTACAACTATTGAAGAAATAATGATATAAAATTACTAATTTTCTAATTAAATATTGACAATTATTGATTAGTGTAATTGAGAAAATGATAAAGGAAAGAACAATTGACGACATTGCACATCTTTTTGAATTTGTATGGCACACTTTGTGCATCTTGTCAATTTTGGGCTAATTTTGTGCCTTTTTATAATTTGGTGAACATTGTGCATCTTTTGTATTCGTGGCACACTTTGTATATCTTTTTATTTTTAGGCTCATTTTATGCAATATTTTCTTTCCAAAAACATAATCTCTTGACACAAATACAATAATGAACACTTTGAGATAGAAAACAAGAGCAATATTAAGATATCAAATATGTAAAAATTTAAGCTAAGTAATACATGTCTAAGAATAATATAAAAAAGATCTTCTAATCTGCACCCAGTCACAAAGTAATCTAAATATTTTGATAGATTAAATTATGCACAACGATTATTATTGTAAAACATATTCAACTAACATTTTATAAAATCAATCAACTATAAAAAAAATTAAGTCATATTATAATATGCATCCAAACATATTTTTTTTACTTCATTCATCATCAGATCGAATACATACCATATCACCATGCAAAAGATTAAACAAAATAGCCACCACTACAAGTACTATCATAACAAACCACAAGTGCAATTAGATACCAAACACAAACACAACAAAAACAAATAGAGATAATTTGTGGAATCTTTCACCAAACATCCAATCCTAGAAGAACAACATAGACACAAAAAAAATAAATAGAGATACAATCATCTAAAATCCTGAGGGCCCTAATCTGGAGGTGGTGGAGGACAGAACATTGTGAAGTAGCTATTTATGGAAGCTACATTTGCATTTATCGAATCAAACTGTTCACTAATCCACCCCATGTCTTCTGTGTATCGAGCATCCTGCTGGTTCATCTTATTCTCAATTTGATCAAATCTTTGATCCAAATGAGTTTCCAATCTATCAAATCGTTGGACCATTTCCTGATAAAAAATCTGATCAGGTGCTGGTGCTGGTGCAGGTGTAGGTTCTTCCTCAGAATCATTTCCAGAACCCTCTCTCCGAAAAGTGCCCGAAAAGAAGCATCAGTAAAGTAAATTGGCAACTTAGTAGGTCCGTCAGAGTGGACCAAATTGTACTTCTTTTCTAAGATATAAGAAATCACATGTCCCAAGGAAATATTTTTCTTCCTTTTGATGTTAGGTTGGCCAATATCAGTGAGAGAATACAAGTAGTCCATGATTAATTGGGCTTCATCTATTAGTTGTCCAGTCATGATCAAATAGGTAACAGTTGAGAGGAGGGGTGTCATATTGACTTGATCTCAGCTTTTAGGATTACGGAAGTCCTACGAACATGCTGGATGATTCTTGTATTTGATTCAGGGTGTAAACTCTACGTAAGTGACTTGGTTGGCTTACACCCCTAAGGACTTGATTCACTTTCGACCAATCATAATTAACTCTAGATGTCAGGGTGTGTGCTCAAATACCTAGGATTTTATAATGAAGAAATGTCCCTAAATCCTCCTTGGTGATTTCTACTCTCTGTTTGAGTACATAAGAGGTTATCCTAGTGTGGTCTGACCCTTCTATATATAGAAAAATGATCAATCACATAGTACAAAAATATTTCGTATGGGACAAAATAAATTTCGTATGGGATGAAATAAATTTCATACGTATGAACAGAAACGGCCAAAGATGAAATGGATTTTCATAAACTACCCTTCTCGATGCATCCTTTCATATAGGCTTTTGACTTCCTGATCGTACAGACGATCGTGTGTTCATCCAGGATGATCAGAAAATTAAAGATCATTCGGGTGACACTTAGGTTCGTCCTTATCCGAATTGACAACATGGATCGTATAGATGAATGATGTGTTCGTACGTACAATCAGTAATAATAATTGATACAACCGTAAACCTGTCCCCATATGTACAGACAAACCTGTACATATCGTACGGTATGATGACATCATCGTACAATATGATAAGACTATGAAAAACGTAATTTTATCTCCTCAATTCTGTAGATTCTCATCATATGCTACAGAATTTGTATCGTACGAAATAATTTTGTATAGTACGAATATAACAAAAATAACACCCCATGGAAAATAAAACAAAAAAAAAAACTTTCAAAGTGAAATATTTTTTATTTTCTTTCATAAAGAACAAATAATAAAAAGACAATGCGATAAAACAAAATCAAACAAAAAAAAACATACAAGTTATACTGCACAATCTTGACATAAACAAACATGCAATCACACACAAAACAATATTTGCAAAAAAATCAATTATGCATTAAGATCAATCACACCTAGCCTTGTCCTTAAAATACTAAATGTGTCAAAAGCTAGTGGTTTTATAAAAATATCATCAAGTTGATCCTTAGTAGCAACATGATTTAATTCAATTTCCCCTTTTTCTACATAATCTCTTATAAAATGATGCCATATATTGATATGCTTGATTCTAGAATGATGAATATGATTTTTTGAAATGTATATGGCACTTGTGTTATCACAAAAGATAGGAATTATACCAAAAGAAAATCCTAAGTCAATTAACTGTTGTTTTAACCAAAGCACTTGTGCAACACAACTTCCTAAGGTAATAAATTCAGCTTCTATAGTTGAAAGGGCTACTGAGTTCTATTTTTTACTAGACCAAGAAACTAAGGAGTTCCTTATAAATTGATAAGTTCCAGAAGTACTTTTTTTATCAACCCTACAACTTGCAAAATCTGAATCTGAGTATCAAATAATTTCAAATGCAGTGCTATTCTTAGGATACCAAATTTTTAGGTTTTGAGTCCCCAAAAGATATCTCATAATTCTCTTAACTGTAATCAAATGTGACTCTTTAGGATCTGCTTAAAATCTAGCACACTAATAAACACTAAACATGATATCCGATCTGCTAGCTATCAAGTAAAGCAAAGATCTAATCATTCCTCTAAACTTCTTTTGATCAATTGATTTTCCTTTAGGATCTTTATCTAACTGCACTAAGGAACTCATGGGTATATTCACTGGTTTAGCCTTATCCATTTCATACTTCTTAAGGATGTCCATAACATATTCTGACTGACTCAGAAATGTTCCATCCTTATCCTGATTAATGCTAAATCCCAAAAAGTATCTTAAATCTCCAATTAAGCTCATCACAAATTCCTTACTCATTATTTTTGAAAATTTGTCATAAAGATTTCCATCAGTAGATCCAAACAATATAACATCCACATAAATTTGAGCAATAAGTATTTTATCTCCTACCCTTTTTATAAAGAGAGTGGTATCCACACTCCCTTTTATAAATGATCGTCCAAGTAGGAAAGTGCTTAGCCTTTCATGCCACGCTCTAGGTGCCTGCTTTAATCCATATAATGTCTTTTTCAATTTAAAAATATAATTGGGAAACTGTGCATTTTCAAAACCTGTAGGTTGCTCAACATAAACATCCTCTTTAATCATCCTATTTAGAAAGGCACTCTTAACATCCATCTGAAACAACATAAATCCTTTAAAATAGGCATAGGCTAAAAGCACTCTAACTACCTCAAGTCTGGCTACTGGGGCAAAAGTCTCCTCAAAATCAATTACCTCAATCTGATTATACCCTTTAGCCACTAACCTTACTTTATTCCTAACAATCACTCCTGAATCATTCATCTTATTTTTTAAATCCACTTTATTCCAACAACACTTTGATCTTTCAGTCTTTCTACTAATTCCCAAACATCATTTCCAGCAAATTAATTTAACACATCATGCATAGCTAGAATATAAAATTCATCCAAAAGTGCTCGATTTATACTAGTGGGTTCAATCATTGAAATAAAGGTGGAGTGATTTACTTCTTTCCTCAAACCATGCCTAGTCCTAACTCCTTCACTTGAGTCTCCTAAAATCAACTCTTTAGGATGAATTTTAAAAAATTTCTATTCCTTAGGCAATTAATTTTCTTCCTTATTTTCAGCCCTTTCTTCAACTTTTTCATCTTCAAGTTCTTGGGTTTTTTCTTCAACTTATTTTTCCTCCAACCTAGACCCTCCATAATTATCGGATTCATCAAAAATAACATGAGTAGTCTCCTTAACTTCCAATATTCTTTTATTAAAAACTCTATAGGATTTTCCAACACTTGAATATCCCAGAAAAATTTCTTTATTAGATTTAGGACCAAATTATCCTAAGAGAGTTTTTTCATTATGTATGAACACTTTACATCCAAAAATATGTAGGTGTGAGAGGTTGGGAACTCTACCCTTAAGAAGTTAGGGTATTTTATTTAATTTTGATCTAATGTACACCCTATTACACATATAGCATGCGGTACTAACTGCTTTAGCCCAAAAATATTTTAGAAGTGAATATTCTACCAACATGGCTCTAGCAGTTTAAATTAATATCCTGTTCTTTCTCTCAATTACTCCATTCTGCTGAGGTGTCCTAGAAGCTGAGAAGTTATGATCTATTCCATGAGATTTGTAAAAATATCAAACAATTCATTTTCAAATTCTCTCCCATGATCACTTTGAATAGTAACAATTTCAAATCCTAATTTTCTCTGAATCAAAGTGGCAAAGTCTCTAAACTCCTCAATAATTCACTCTTATGATTCAAAAATCTAATCCATGTGAATCTTGAATAATCATCCATAATTACATATCCAAATCTTTTTCCTCCTAAACTTAAGGTACTAACGGGTCCAAAGAGATCCATGTGAAGAATTTTTAAGGGGTTGCTAGTCCTAACTTTCTTGATTGAATTGAAGGAGGATTTGACTTATTTTCCTAGTTAGCATGCATCACATAAGTGATCTTTTATAAAGTCTAATTTGGGTACTCCTCTAACTAACTCTTTTTGGGTGATTTTCCTAAGATTTCTCATGCTAGCGTGACAAAGTCTTCTATGCCATAACCATGACTCATCATATATAATTTTCAAACAAAAAGGTAGTAGAAGATTTTACAGAATTCAAATCAACCATGTACACATATTTACTCTATCACCATTCAATATAATAATTCCATTTTGACTGATGACACAGCTAATAGGCAAGAATGTTATATGATAACCTTTATCGCACAGTTGACTTATGCTCAACAGATTGTGTTTTAAGGCTTCTACTAACAGAATATTTTTAATCACAAAAATTCTTGAATTTTCAATCATACATGTACCTACCACTCTCTTGGTGATATTATCTCCAAGTGTAACCTTGCCTCCATTCCTGGCTTCTAGCGATATGGATTGATTCGCATCTCCAGTCATATGCTTTGAACAGCCGCTATCCAAGTACCAAATGCTCTCACGAGGTTTTATGTGAGAGCATTCCTACAAAATCATCAAACATTAGACTTAGGAATCCAAACAAGTTTGGGTTCACCTCTTGACAATTTTAAACCAGATGCATGTGTGATATGCTGTATTTTATGCATCATAGGTCTTCAAACTAAATGTGTTCTATGATGAATAGTACAAGGGTGGGAAATATGTCTGATTATACCAAAAGAGAAATATTTTATTCCAGGAAAAGGATTTACCAATCTATGTGCACTATAAGATCTTCTCCTAGATTTTGAACTAGTGCACTTGTGGTAAGATTTGTAAAAATCATCAAGTTTCAGTGGAATCTTATTTTCCCCAAGAGCTTTCAACTTAACTTCAAGATATGCATTAGCACTTTCTAGAATCGAATTTTTAATCAAGTTATGCTCTCTACTATCTTATTCATCCATAAAAGTTTTGAAATTATTTTTAATTTCAGTGGGTGATGATTTTAGAAGTTCATGCTACTTATTCAAATCATCAAATTCATCCAATAAAGTCATGTGGTTGCTATCAATTAATGCATGGTCTTTCTTATGGATTTCAAATTCATTTTGTAGCTCTAAGTAATCCAAGTTAAACTTAGCATGCAATTTCTTTAGTTTCCTATATGTAGAATGAATGCACTCAGAAACTTCAAATAATTCATCATAACTTAAGTCAAATACCTTCTCTTGATCTTAATCATCAAGATTATCAGCCATCAAGTATAAATTTGTGACTTCCTCTTCAGGTGTTATTTCTAAGGAATCTGAAGTTGAGTCCCCCCAAAATGCTCATTGAAGTCTCTTCTTGCTCCTTCTATCCTTTGGTTTCTCCTCAGCTTTCTCCTTGCTATGATTGGATTTGAGATTAGGGCAATCTATCTTTATGTGTCCTGGCTTCTTGCACTCATAACAAATAACATCATTAGAAGCCTTAACATTTTTATGGAACTTACCTTTGTTCCATTGTTGGTGTCTCCTTTGCTTCCTCCTTAAGAAACTCCTGAATTGCCTTATCATTAAAGAAATATCTTCCTCATCCTCAGGTAGTGACTGATCACTATCTGAATTATCCACCTTCAATGCTATTTTCTTCTCCTTCTTTTTGTCACCTATATCAATCTATCTTAGAGTCACAAATTTCTCGTAAGTAATTAGTGATCGAAGAAGATTATCAATAGAATAGATATTTAAAACTTTTGATTCAGTTATGGAAGTTATCTTTGTATTATAAGCAGTAGGAAAACAATGAAGTATTTTATTCACTTTTTCTGCTTTCATTAATTCCCTACCTAAAGCATGCAATGAAGTGGCAATATGTGTAAATCGAGGATACATCTCAGAGATTGATTAATTTGGTTTCATGCAAAAGAGTTTGTAGTGGTGCAAAAGAATGTTCAATCTAGTTTGCTTCACTTCATTTATACCTTTATATGTAATATAAATTCTATCCTAAATTTCCTTTCCAGATTTATAAGTAGAAACACACTTATAATCTTCAGATTTAAGAGCATAGAAAAAGCTATTCAAGCATTTTGCATTTAATTATGCTAAATCCATTTCTTCTACAGTCCAATCAACAAATAATGTTTCAACTCTAATGCCATCTACAAGTCTAGAGGGTGAAGTATAACCATCCTGTACTAACATCCACATGCGATAGTCAAGAGATTGCAAAAAAGTAGACATGCGAGTTTTCCAGAAATCAAATAGAATGTTATCAAACAAAGGTGGTCTGGTGATCAAGTAACCTTCTAAAGTGTTTCTGTTTCCAAAATTAGCCATGATCGAATTTCAAAAAGTAATTTAAATAGTAATTTTTGAAATAGGCTCTGACACCACTTGAAAGAGCGAATAGGTTGTTAGACCTATTGATTACGTCCCTAGGCTAACCCAAAGGGGGGGGGGGTGAATTAGTACTTTTAAAATTCTCTTGGATGTTTTTTAAAACCTTTTATTAGAAATTTTATATAAATCATACAGTACGATCCACTTCATAAAGTATGATTAGTTATGAATTTATTTTTCACTTGTTAACCCCAAAAAAATAAAGTATAAAATAGAAAATTAAAATTACATAAAATAAAACAAGAATAGAGAACACCAGATTTTATAGTGGTTCGATCAAACATGACCTACATCCACTCCATAGAGACTCCTATTCTAGGTATTGCACTAAACTAAAGTGACTCTCCTTTTACCCCCACAGCAAGATGGAGAAGCCCTTACAAACTCTCTTCCACCAAATCCCAGTGAGGTAGAGAACCGTCATCTTTTTTCACCCTCCTGGTGAAGGGATAGAACCCACTCGTCCTTTCACACCCTCTAGATCTCGGCAAAGAACCAAGCATCTTTTTTTCACCCTCCTGGTGACGGTAGAGTACCGAGCCTTCTTGAACAATCCTCTTGCAAGATCCTTCAACGACATTGGGAAGAACTTTGAAGAATAAGTAAGAGAATCTCACTGTTGGATAACCTTGTGAATCCCCTCACAATTTCCTTACACTAGATCTCTCACACTCCACTCACAAAACACTCTCCCAAAGACCCTCCTCAAGAGCACTCAAGAGAAATTTAAGGAAGGTCTTGTGGACGGTCAATTTTTTGGAACCTTAAATATAAAAGACAAGAAAAACCATCCAAAAATTGAAAATTTCAAGTTTGACACATTCTGATCGTACCGTATGATCGACATTTGTACATATGAACAGTTCAAAATATTGAACAGTTTGTCCCGTACGATACAATACGAACCAATGAACCCTAGTTTTCATACTCTAGAAAATGATATACGAACTAAAACCATACTGTATGAATATTTTAAAAACAAACAGTTCATCCCGTACGATCCTGTACAAACTAATGAAACCCAGTTTTTATACTCTCTAAAATGATATACGAAGTCCATTCGTATTGTACGAATAGTTCAAAAAATTGAACAGTTCATCTCGTAAGATCTAGTACGAACCATGCAAGTTCACATTTCATTCTATCTAAAATGATATATGAAGTCCATTCGTTCTGTACAAATAGTTCAAAAAATTGAACAGTTCATCCCGTACAATCCAGTACGAACCATGGAAGCTCCTATTTTGTACTATGTACAATGATATACAAAGTTCATTTGTACTATACGAACAGTTCAAAATATTGAACAATTCATCCCGTACGATCCAGTATGAACCATGCATGCTCCCATTTCATACTTTAGAAAATGATGTACGAAAACATTTCGTACTGTATGATTTATACTTAAAAAAATTTTGAACCAGGCAGGTTTGGATTAGAGAAGAAATCTCACAAATTGCCCGTTATGATCATACATCATACAATACGATTAGTTTAAAAAATTAAGTTTTATCTCACTCCCCTAGTGTGTGTGTGCACAGTTATCCAACTTACAATCACACTCTCTCAAACTTAAGAAAAGTAGAAAATTACAAACTTCACTTATAATAAACTCTAACAAAATAACTTGAAGTCTTCAAAAGTCTGGAGTGTGAATTTTCTGAAAGTCATGTTAGTACACACAAAATAGAATTTCTAATATTTGTTAGGAGAAATAATAAACAAATAATAAGCTTTTATAATCATAAAAAACTTACATCAAAAACTCACTTGAATAAATAAATTTGCATAATTCTCAACACCACCATGATCTGTTTGAATTCTATGAATCAAATAACCTTGTTCTCTTTGAATATACTTAGCAAATTTTCTAAAATTATCAAATGCATTATTTTTATTAGCTAAGAATAATACTCAAGTGTATCTTGAATTATCATCTACTATAACAAATCCATAATTTTTACCACCTAAACTAGTTGTATTAATTGGCCCAAATAAGTCCATATGTAATAATTCTAAAGGTCTACTTGTAGAGACTATATTTTTACTCTTGAATGAACTTTTCATGTGCTTACCATGAATGTATGCATCACATAAAGAATCAAAACGAAAATTAATTTTTGGTAAACCAACTACTAATTCAAGTTTAAAAATTTTATTTAAAGTGTGGATATTAGCATGACATAGCCTTCTATGCCATAACCAAGCATCATCATTTATAGATTTCATGCAAAGTAAATTTAAATTAATATCATTTGTATTCTCTAAATCAATTAAATAAATATTTTTATGTCTATTTCCAATAAGTAAAATAGTTTCATTATTTCTAATAATGTAATGTGAAGCATAAAAAGAAACATTTAAACCTTTATCACATAATTGACTAATAAATATTAAGTTATGTTTTAAACCAGAAATAAATAAGACTTTTTCTAAAGTAATAGAGTTCTTACATATGGATCCAATATCAATAATCTTTCCCTTTGCATTATCTCCATATATGACATATCCTCCATCACTTGGTTCTAATATAGAGAATTTTGCTTTATCGCCTGTCATATGTCTTGAACATCCACTGCCCAAGTACCACACGCCTTCATTGATTTTACTTTGAAGGCATTCCTACAAAAGAAAATCAAATGTTAACTTTTAGAACACAAATATTTTTGGTCCACATTCTAAATGAGTAGTATGATATCTATTATGTATGGTATAAGAAGCACTTGTATTTTTTGGAACCCATACAAAAGATGATTGTTTAGCATTTTGTGATCTACGAGCATAGCAATCAAATGAGATGTGTCCTTTTCTACCACAATAATTACACCAAATATTAGTGTTTGCATATGGCTTAGCATGATGTGATATAAAAGTAGAATTTTTATTTAATATTATATTAAATGGAACTTTATAATAAACTTGTGATTTCATGTATAAATCTAATTTTGCTTTTAAAAGAATATTTTCTCTTTCAAGTTTATAAAATAAGTAAAGAACGATCTAATAAAGAACTATTTTTATTTTTTAAATCAACACATTCATTTTTAAATCATTAAAAAGAATATCTAAATTTTATGCTATTTTTCTAAAACATTATATTTTCTTCTTAATTTTTTATATTCAACAACTAATTTATTAAATGCATCATCTAATTCTTCATAAGATATATCATTACATATCACTTGAGAATCACAATCAAATTCTCCTCCTATCTTAAGACAAATGTTCACCTCTTCATCTGATGAACTTGATTCATCTGAATATGGGTTGGCCCATAGAGCCTTCTTCTTCTTCTTGAAATGCTTCTTTTCTTTCTTGTCACTCTTTCTCTCTACATCCATATCTTTCTTCTTTTAATCAATAAGATCTGGACAATCTCCTCTTATATGTCTAGGATTCTTGTAATGGTAGCAAATAATCCTTTCTCCTGTAGAAAATTTCTTAGTTTGAAATTTATAATTTTTAGATTTCTTATACCTTTGATTTTTCGTCATTAGTAAGATTTTAAGTCTTCTTGAAAGCATGGCCACCTCATCGCTATCTTCAATAAAGCTTGATGAACTAGATTCATCATTATCATCAACCTGTAAGGCAATGGTTTTACCTTTCTCCTTCTCTTTCTTAAAAGAGCTATCCAACTTATCCCTTTGAGCTATAATCTGTTCATGTCCTATCAAAGAACCCAAAAGCTAATCAAGTGGATAAGTAGATAAATTTTTAACCTCACTAATTACAGTTACTTTAGCATCCCATTCTTTCGAAAGGGATCTAAGAATCTTATAGACTAAGTCTAGATTCTTATATATTCTACCAAGAGAATATAATGTATTAATTATTTTCATAAATCTTGTATACATATCAGAAACAGACTCAGAAGGAGAAATACAAAATAATTCATATTCATGATCAAGTCTATTTATGTGAGCATCTCTAACCTTATTAGTACCTTCATAAGTTATAATTAATTTATCCCAAATTTCTTTTACAGAATTTAACATGGAAATTTTCATGTAATCATTTGGAAGAAGTGCACAATGCAAAGTATTACAAGCCCTAGCATTTAACTCATCTAATTCCTTCTTCAATGTAGTTTATTCATCAAAAGGTTTTTCAATTTTAATTCCATTAATTTTCTTAGTGGGTGTATGATATTGGTGTGTAAGCATGTGCCACATACGAGAGTCTTGTCCTCTTAAGAATGTACTAATTCTATTTTTCCAATAATCAAAAGGAACATTATCTAGTAATGGTGGTTGATGAGTGGATTGTCCTTTGGGAAGTGAACCCTTAGGAAAACCTTGTGCCATAATTTATAAGTGGATCTACTCTAGGATGTTAAGCCAAAATAAAAAGAGCCAAGGCTCTGATACCAATTGTTGGATGACTGTGGCGACCCAAGAGGGGGGTGAATTGGGGTTCTTAAAATTTTTATTAAAAGAAGGTAATTAAAATAACTTTGATTCTATTTGAAAAAGAATAAGTAATCACACAATTTTTATGACAATGATAAAGAAAAATAAATGCTAGAAACGAAAATAAGAGGCACAAATATTTTTATGTGGTTTAGCTCAGATTCCAATCCAACATCCACGCTAACTAACTCTTGGGCTAGAATTCACTAATCCAAGGTTTTTCTTACAAACCTCACTTCTTTAAATCAAAGAAGTTCTTTACAACCTAAGTACTCTCCTATACAGGTGAGTACAACCTAATCTAATTATAATTTAAGCTTCACTAAGCCAAATGGCTTAAATCAAGAAAAAGAAAAATATAATTTCATGTAAATAATACAAGCTCAAAATATCTTGTAATAAAATGACCAAAATATTTGAGGTGATCTTACAAATTAATTTTAATCACCTCACTACTTGCAAATGGAATATAAAATTTGCTCACTTTAAGATAGATTTATATTTTGATAAAAAATTAAAAAATATATTAAATAAAAATATTTTTCTTACTGATTTAAACTATAACTCTTTAGATAACTTAATATTTTTAAAAATGATTTAGATTTGAAATGCAAATCTATGCCATTTAAAAGGAAATAATAATACTTGTTTTGTTATCTTTATAAATTTAAGAGATTTAGCATAGAAAAATTTAATATAGCATTCCCAACTAGTATTTCACCAAATAAGAAATATTTCCAAGAAAAATATATGGTAAAAAACTAAAATAATAAAAAGTAAAAATTTAGAAATAGAAAAGAAACAAGAACACCAAGAGACATTACAGGATTTAGTGCGTTGAAGCTTTCCAACCAAGAATTTGATCTTGCAAATAAAAAGAGATCTTGGAATGAAAATCAAAGTTTCTCCTCTCAAGATTTAGCATGTAAGGAAGAAGAAAGGAATGGAGAAAAATGCTGGAGTTTCTCTCTTGAATAGCCCTCATATGAAGAAGATGACGGATATTTAAAGAGAAAGGATAAGTAAAGCCAAATTTAAATAAAATTATTAATCTAATAATAATTTATCATCTAAAAATATTATATTTGATAAAGAATTCATTTATATTAATGAAATATAAGTTCCAAGTGGCTATAAAATGGCTAGTTACATGGATAAGTCAAAAAGTCTTCCTATACATCCAAAATAAGGCAAAAATGGCTACTTAACAAATAATATTAAAATCAGATAATGTTTAGAAATACATTATAAATTCAATATAGCTCTCAATGGGTTATATAACCTATCAAATTATATCTACAGAATCCAAACAATCGACTGGAATAAAAATTAGACCAGGTTTCGTTTAAAATAATATCATATACAGGAAAAGGAAATCTTATGCATATTTTCATGTATCTAAAGATATCATAAATATTCATATAATATTATGATGTAATTTTGATAACATTAATTATACATCAGTAAATTTATAAGAAATAAGTTTAATTTGTAATAAATTTTTATCACATAAGCATATTACATTTAATTTCCCTAATTCACTAAATATCTTTTCATATTTGATAAATTCTATGCAATCAATGAAGCATATAAAATTTAATTAAGGAATCTTATAGATTTTTAAATCATACTTATTATCTTTAATTAATAATATGTAAATTATTTTAATAGATATTTAAATTAAGAGCAAATTAAACCATGCAAGTAAATACTAATGAACCACTAACATACTCTTACGATAACATAAAAATCTACAAGCTTTCCATCTTGGTCCATCTTGAGTTCTTTTAGCTCAAATTTTGATTAAACTTAATTTGTGTAATATAAATCTCATATAAATAATTATTATGCACATCCATCAAATCATTACACCTGAAATACTTAACACATAAATTAGAACATCTAAGCATATATTTGTTATCATTAAAATCTTTAAAATGGGTCATGATATAGATAATATCAATAATCCAGAGATAACACATATGGTAAAAGAGCTGGAGAGATCACAGAGTACACGGCAATAGTAACGTTTTGATTAATAAGTTGCGAGGTTTTGTAATGAGGATTTATACTGTCAGGAAGACAATATTGGTGGCATATTTTGCATGACATACACAGGATCCATCTAAGAAACCTTCGAAGCCATTGGCATGAAAAATTTTAATAACTTGGGATATCCATATAGGATGATTATCTACTGTAAGAGGTGTTACAATAACATTCTTGACATTTTCCATCAAGAATTTGAGCTGAGATGGGATGACAGTATTCTCCAACATCAAGCCAAGTTCTACCCCTATTTAGGAGTAAAGAGTAGGATAGTTTGCTTACGGATTCATGCATATGGGAGCGAAGGGAAGAATAATCTATTTGAAAACCTGCTATAATACCATGACAACCTACAAAGGTTAGAATTTACAAGTTCTATTAGAAACAAAAATTACAAGAACATAAATTCATTTTCTGTATATTCATAGCTTTATTACGTAGTATATATATATATATATATATATATATATAGTGGTAAGTAACAAACTCCTACAAAGTTTGTTAGAGGTAAGGGTTTAGACATGTGAAGGATAATCCATGTTCACCATTGCAATTTCATGATGGTCCTTTATACTATACTTCTATATATAACAGGTCATTTACCCTTTACTATATAATATATAAGGATAGTTTTCTTTTTCTCTTTATATATATATATGAGCACTATAATTAACTAGCTAATAAGATGAAACAAAGTTATCACTTGGAGGGAGGATAGATGATGGGTGTGTGTTGGTCAATGAAGAATTGTTCTTTGAAAAATGAATAGTTTGTTAGCTAAGCATAATGTGCAATAACAATCGAGTAATATTTTAGGCGCACATAAAAGTGTCATCCCCTCAGGGATATAAACCAATGCCAAATTGTAATTTTCTATGCATTTATAAATATTTTTGAATATGTCTAAATTTTAGAAGGCAAATATCTCCAATAATTTGAATTAAAATAAGTTGTTCATGTAATATATGTAATCATTATTGTATCATTTGTTTTAAAATCAAAGCACTTTTCTTAGCCACATTAATTTTTTTTAGTTAAACATTATGTTGAAATATTTTATTCGATGTGATTATTAAAGAAGGTTGAATGCAATTGTTAAACATGGTAATCATGTTTTATTTTGCATCAAATTTTATCATAATTTGAGCTTAGGTTTAGGGTTATAGTTGCTAATTATTATTATTTTTATTTTGTTGCTATATATCATTTCAGTATTGCTACTCCTATCAGATCAAACATAGTTTGAATCCTAGTGAAACAATTCAAGCTTAACATCATTAGAAGAAATACAATTATTATTATTTTTTGCCATTCATGAAATAACATGCTACATGATTCACATTAGTTGGGGAATCAGCCTTGCTAGTTTTTTTTATGTTTAGGGTTTATTAAATGAATCGATAATTAAATAGGAGAGAATGGGTTCAGTTTGATATTAATACTTCTTCTGCTAACATAGGACCTCGAATATCAATTTGGAGTTATGTACAAATTTATAGTTTAGTTATTTTATACAAATGTTAGAAATTTAAAGGGAATTTTGATAGTTTACGGCTACTTAAAAAAAATAATCAAAATGAAATACTATTTTACACCTTGGAGTTATTTAAAGCATATATTAATAGTTAGTAGTCTTGAGTTCAAAATTTTCTTATGTTTCTTTTTAGACGTCAAAGTGCTGCATGTTATTTATGTTCCTTATTTGACATGTTTATGATTTAATATTCATTTTTATTATTAATTGGTAGTATAATATTTGATTCTAAAATTGTATCCAATATTGTTCATGACATGCCCTAAATAAGAGGACATTTGAGGGTGTTGATATTCTTATATATGGGATCTAATATAAGATATTCTAAATATTAAATTTTACACAAATTTTTAACTATAAAATTTGAAATATTTTCTTGTAATTTATTATAATATTCTAAGTGAACTATGAACTAGACTTTAGCCTTTTTTTTCTTAATTATTTTTAATATCAATCAGCATACCTTAAAATATAAACAACATAGAAGAGAGAAAAGGAAAGCAATAACATATAGAAAAGAATCAAAGAAAATAGAAGGGAACCCCCAACAGGAATAGCCACAGTAATCATAGAAACAACCAATAACCAAAGACAGTTAATAATGGAAGAAAATAATAGAACAACAATAACAAACAAACAAATAAAAAGAGGTAAACTAGGAAACCACAACGGCCCAATCCACAATAGACAAACCACCTAGCATGAAGGGTAGAGAAGGAGAGAAACCAAAAACACCAACCAAGGCCAAAAACCAACAAGTAATCAAAGTGAGGAAGGAAACAAACACTAATCAGAAAAATAAAACATCCTCGCTAAAGAAAACCGAATCAAAGATAAAAAAGGAACAAGGAAAGCATTAGATGAGGCAAGACAAACAAGTCACAAAGTGAGAAGGAAAGCTAAAGAAGACTCAACCAAACACTACTAAAAATAGGGGAAAGCAACAACATCCAATTATAAATAGTACCATTCAAATAATGAGGACGATTATGAAGAGATTAAGAAGTTAAAGTACTTCATAATGAACCATCCTTAGCAAGCCACATAGCACAAACATTACCAGCCTTCTTAAAAAGAGTAATTTTATAATCAAACTTACTTAATAAAACCTTAATTTCTTTAAAGATGTAAAAAGGTTAGAGTTAACACAAATATTGTCCTTGTTAATAGTAATTAAGGCCATTGAGTCAGCTTCAATCAATGAAGATTTAATATTCAAGGAAGAGGAGACAATTAAATTCATAAACAGAGCAAAAAAAGTAGCAAAGTATCAAGGATAGGATGAGACAAGCCAAAAGAAGAGATGATGCTACCATTATGATCACGGATAAGTCCACTAATCCCATAGCAAGATTGAGAAGTAGTACCATGAATGTTAAGCTTAAACTGCCCCAAAATAGGCTTAATCCACTTTGTAACCCTTGGAGGAGAAATAACAGATGAAATCTAATAATTAATGTTAAAAAAGGATAACTAGTCTATCCTACCTCTAAAGTGTTTGGTAGTTTAAACAATAGCCTTAAAGAGATACTGGGTATTGAAAATTAATGTAGTAATCACCCTTTTATGACACTTCTTAATGTTGTTATGCTTACAATTATTTCTTTCCTTCCAAGTCAACAAGAAAATGATTAGGGAATAACCATTAAATATAGCCTTTGGATTTGTTTTGGAACCAAACATTTAAAATAGATAACACATTGTTGACATTAAAGCAAATTTTAACATGCAAGCCTTTCTCCAAAGTGAACCAAACTTTAGCTGCCATAGGAGTATGAAGAAAAACATGGGAAATGGTTTCAGAACTAAGAAAGCATCATCATTAAGAAGCAAAATTAACATCTTTTTTTTAACCTTGGTGTCAACAGGAATTAATCCTTTCAAAATTTTGCAAGTTAACAAAGACGCATTAATAGGGATAGTAGAACGCCAAATTTTACCAATGATATCAATGGAGTTGTTTTTATTTCTATAGAAATGCCCAGATTTAAGAAGACTAAAATCACCATCACAGGATAAATTAAACATAATTTTGTCATTGCAGTCTACATTAGTTAGAATTTCACAAATATAATAAACTAAACTTTGAGAAATAGAATCTAGGAGACAGTTAGTGGACAAATTTTCATCATTGATGAACCATGAAACTTTCTATGAGGAGGTACAATAAGTGTTAAGTAAAGAGTTGATAGACCCTATACCAGACCAATCAACTTACTAAAAATGAGAAGGCCCATTACAAATTTCCCATTGAATAGTAGGTTCAGCAACCCATTTGATGTCACAAATTCTTTTCCACCCCAAATCTTACCCCTACTTATAAAAGGCAAGAGTAGGATGCGAACTCTTACTATATTTTTTGTGCATAAAGTTGGCCCACATGGAGTCATTTTTCATAATTTTCCATGAAAGTTTAAATGAAAAACCCTTAATTAAGTCATGAAAAAACTTGCAACCAAAGCCACCCACCAAAAGAGGGCTAGTGCAAGAACCCCTTTTAGACTAGTGAAAGTTTTTGGAAGCACCATTAGAACTCCAAAAGATTTTATTCAAAATTTTCTCCAAATTATCACAAATATTCAAAGTAGGGGTAATGGTCAAGCAAATAGGCATATAACACAAAACACTCTTAATAAGAAGGAGCCTTGTCCCCATAGAGAGCAATTTGAATTCCCAAGTAGAAATTTAGGCCGTAAGGGAAGCAATAAGCTTGTTAAACAAAAAGGCATGCTTATAACCCTTAAATAAAGGGGTACCAAGATAATTTTTAGGTAATACGTTGTTGCACAAACTAGTGTAGGTGATAATATTGTTTATAGTGTATGGTAGACATACTCTTGCCACCAATGAAAGAATATTTGTTGTTATTAAAGTGAAGGCCACTTTCTTTCTCAAAGCAAGAAAGAAATTTCCTGATTTTCTTCACACACCTTATGGAGCCGTTACAAAAAAAAAATAATATTATTAGCAAAACAATGGTGAGAAATATCAATACCACCAAAGTTCTTATATAAGCAATTTCTATTAATGGAAAAGAAATGTGATAAACCTCTAGATAAGTAGTCAGCAGCAATAATGTAGAAAGCATGGGACAAGAGCACACCCTATCCAATACTTTGGGCTCCTTTAAAAAAACCAAGAGATTTGTCATTGATGGTCAAAAAGAACAAACAATTTTTAATAAGGCTTTTCAAAATGTAAATAACCTTATCATCAAAGCCAATCAACTTCAATATATTAAACAAAAAGGACATATAGAGGTTATCATAAGCCTAACAAATATCCATTTTTCATGATTAAATTATAGTCATGCACTTTTTTATTAATTTTATGAAGTAATTTCTGAGCCAACAAAACATTATCACCAATGTTTCTACCTTTAACAAAACTGGTCTGATTGAGAGAAATAATTTTAAGAAGTAAAAGAGATAATTTGTTAGCCATAATTTTGGAAATAACCTTATTAAAAGTGGAGCATAAACTAATAAGCCTAAATTCATTCCAACAATCTTTGTTAGATTTTTTATGAATTAAAATCATCGACATAGAAATGAAACAATTAGGAATATAAAATACATTAATAAAAGCCAAAACAGGTTTACAAAGATCCTTCTTCATAATATTTTAACATTTTGAAAGAAAGTAGTAGTAAAGCCATTAAGACCAGCAACAAAGTATCTATTTATAGACATCAAAACATTGAAAATCTCACCCTGATCAGGATACTTAGACATAACAAATTATCCATATGACTAATAGCAAAAGGAATACAAAAAGGGTTAGATAATGGTAAAACATTCTTAGTAACACCAAAAGAACATAAAAAAAAGATATAGTAGAATGAAAGATTAAGGGTGGTAACTACACCATTCTCCCTACACGAACTTGATCATATTAATGTGAAACTTAGCTTTCTTAGAATTCACCAAAGCATGGAAATATTTAGAATTTTTTTCACCTTTAGAAATTTGTTTAGCAACATCTTTTTATCTCCAATATTCTTCTTCCATGGTTTGTAGCTTAATTAAATTATTCTTAGCTAGACAAGCTTGATCCCAATCTACATTGCCAATAGAAGAAGCAAACTGGTTTTCAAGAGAAGCCACCTCTTTTTAAGCAATAATAGTATTATTAAAGATATTGCAAAACTTGAATTTATTCGACCATTTACGGGTTTGCTTCAATCTCTTAAGTTTGAGAGCTAACTGGTTTATAGCATTATTCCTCAGGAAATAAGGCAAATGTGCTGCCCAACTCTCGTTCACCATGAAAGAGAAACCCTGAGACAAAAGCCACACAATTTGAAAGTGAAAAGGACTCAAACCAAAATGGCTCTCTTAAGAGATCATTAAAGAAGGGTAGAATGGTTAGCGGCAGTCCTACTAAGATGTTTCACTGCAGGCATATTGAAAAGAGATAGCCACTCCCCAATGAAAACACCCTATAAAGTCTTTCCTAAACTGTATTGTTGGACCAAGTAAAGGGAGAACCAGAAAAACCAATGTTAGACAAACCATAATCATGAATCATATTGTTAAAGTCCTCCATAGAATTTAAATTAAGAAGAGAGCCCCCACCTTTTCATAGAAATAAGAAATGGTATTGAAATCACCTCCCACAAACCATGGACCATTATGAAGATTAGCCAGATAAGCTAAATTATATCACAATGGGATTCTAACATACTTGGAGCAACTAGCATAAACAATAACCCAAAAAATAAGAATATTAAAAATAGAAGAAAAGAAATGTATAACTTGACAAAAATCTCCTAAGATAGAGAGATTCAAATGACTTCACCAAAAAGTCCAAATCTTACCAATCTCATTAACATAAGAGGAATCAAAACAAAATTGTCTGTAACAAATAAAATTTTTAGAAGTGTCTACCATGGGCTCTAAAAGAGCCAAAAATCTAATATTATGAATGTGACATAAATTATGGATATGAAACCATGAATCTAGTTTACCAATACCCCTAACATTCCAAATAAAAGAACTAAATAGTAAAACCATTTTTAGAATAATAATAGATCTAGTGATCCTTGCATCACTAGAGTGGTGATTTAGCAACATTTTTTCTTATTTTATTTCAATTTCTTAACCGGGACCATAACACCATCATCTTTAGCAACATTAACAAGATTGTTATACCCTAATTTCTCAATATTATTTAAAGAATACCCCTCAAAATCAATAATAATCTCCCCTTCCTCAAAATGCTCAAATTGATCAGTAGGGTAGATACTTTCAAATTCCACAACTTCTTCCTCAGAAATGGGTTTCTTGCCATACGAATCATTAATATGATCATTAATAGAGTCATATAAAACATTCACTTAAGATGTGGTGACATGAACATTAATACAGGGAATCCTATCTAAAGAAATTGTGGCATCACTTGAGGCAACTTCATTATTATTTACATTATTGTCCTCGTAAGCAGTAATAGGAGTGGGACTCAGGGGGTTTGGGGAGATTTCATGGGGTTTGACATGCTCATGAATGATATTGTCAGAGAGGTTAAGATAATTATTAACATGAGAAGATATGGAAACATTATTCATGGAATTGTGTTATTCTTTAGAGAACTCCACAAAAATAAGAAAATCCTTTTTAGGGTTCATGGCCTGATTCCTCTGAAGGATTGTGTTCAAATTATAACATTCCTATTTATTATGCCCCAAGGTTTTATAGTGATATGAAAAGGATGAGAAATCATTCATTATAACCTTTTGAACATAGCCAAACTTTTCAGGACCTAACTAGATGGACTGAGGATATTATTTAGTGCTGTTACGCTCGACTAAAAAGCTCACTATTGAAGGTCAAGAGCTTATAGTAGTCGTATTTTCAATTTGTAAAGGATGACGAAATAGACTTCCTAAGACACAGAAGATTAATGGAAAACAAAATGAAGGTGAAGTTTAAGAAATGTGATCCAAATAGGAATAATGGGAGATTCAATGGATATGTCAAAAAATGGGGATCATTTGATCAGCCTTTTTAAATAATTTGAAACATAACATGTTCTATGGCCAAAAAAGACATGAATATAATCCAGATCACTTTCAAGTTTAATCAAAACATGATGCGGGTCAAGAAATGGTATCAAGAAAGTACCAGAGAGTTCTAGTTTAAAATAGAACTAACTAATGATATAGGTCTACACAAAATAAGTTTACCGATGAGCACAAACTTAAATGGAGTCACTAAGGCCAACACCTCTTCTTTTGGAAGATCAATAAAGAAGTCTTACCATAGTGGGTGGTAGGCTTCAGATCCATAAAAGAAGAAGCAGATCCAAAGATGACATCCTTAATAGAACAAGTTATATTACCAGAGTTTAAAAATCCAAGATCAAATATAAAAATATGATTTGCTACTTAACTACTGGATGGAAACCCTGATAGAGGAACAACCATATCAAAAGACCAATAAAAATCACTTGAACAAAGAAATCAAAGGAAAGATGTAAAAGGAAACTTCCTTGAGAGCTGCTAGAAGGAGATCTAGTCAAGCACAAAAGAAACGCATGATCAAGAATTGTATAAGCCAAAAAAAGGATTGAGGCGAGGGGAGGCAGAAACCCTAGCAAAGCTTATACAGATAACTTTGTTGTAGATTGAACAAGGCTTTAGCATGTGTTTCATTATTCTAATTATATATTAATGATATGATCTGAATCCTTACTTCTCATGTTTTTTATCATATTTTTCAAGGAGGATTCAAGTTTTTATTATGATGATTCTTATGAGGATATTGAGGAATGAAATAAATAAAAGAATCTCATATAATTACATAATATATTTCTAAAAATAACTTTTTTATCCATGTTTGTTATGGACTTTATTTAGAGAAGATGCCATGTATGACATCTTCTCATAGAAGGAATAAATGGGTTTGTGAAGTACTTTATGGACATCCTATGATATTTCATAATATATTTTAATGGCCTTACTTCCTCTGCTTAAATCATCTCATAGATTATGTAGGCCACAAAGGACAACTACTAAGGTTGTGTTAGCCACCACTTTATATATTTTGGAGCATAATGAGTCCATTCGAGCAATGTGTGAATGCTTTTATCACTCAACAGAGCATCTATAGATATTTATTTGTTGCACATGAAGAAGCTAGGAATTGAGATTTTAACCCCAATGCTAAATATTTTTGTGATATTCCAAAAAAATTCTAAATACTGAGCCTTACGTACCATATTTTAAGGAATATATTTTGGGAAATTGATGGAACACATATGGGTGTCTGTATCTATATTCAGAAACAAGTGATCTAATTTGGATAGGGATTTTAAAATTATTATATTAAGTTTTTTGTTTAAGTGTTTGAAAAATTTTCAAAGGTAGTTTTGAATCACTAGGGAGTTTAGTGTTGTGGATCTAGGTCTAAAAATATAAAAATATTTTATGAAAATTTTCATTTTCATTGGAAGCTATAGGTTAGAAATAGAAGAAGGGGGTTTTAGGAAGAGAGAGGAAACTGGGATTCAGAGATCCTAGAGCCAATTTTTCCCATTAGGCTAGTTTAAAAAATTGTTAAGCTTAAGGTAGGTTATCTTTAACCTTGTTTAGTTTTTTATTTGGGCTTTTTTTAGTAATTTTTGGTGTTTTATTCAGTTAAACATTAAACAAACTCAATTTTATAAAGTTTGGGAAGCTTTCCACTATATAGCTTTAGGAATGTTGTAGAATAGAGTATTTTGAGCATATTAATAGAAAAAACTTCAAATTTCACTTGGTAGTTTTGAATATGTGGCATTTCATATGTTTTGTTGAAAATATTGACATTGATTGAAAGTGTTGTAGGATAATAAAAATAAAAAATGATGTTATAAATGTTGTTAATGAATGTTTTTATGTTTTGCCAATGTTGTGTCTACATACAATTATTAACCAAAAAATACTAATTTTTTGTACATGTAAAAGTTCATATATTCATGTATCATATTAGATACTACTTTCATGCATTAAAACTATTAATATTACTATTACATATACTAGAAATGTTGATATTGTTGGTTGTACATGTTAAAAATGCTGATGCTATGTGTTGTTTGTACTTGTTGAAATAGCCATTATTTTTATATTCTTGTACTTTAAATAAATGGAGAAAAAAAGAAATGTCAAAATATTTGGCAAATGTTATTTATGCGGCACACATAGAGCTGTAAGGGAATATGCACTCATTTATATGTTTATATTCTTGCATTTCTCCATCTATGCATATGATATGTAATAACTAATGTGAGATGATAAGTGGAGGTATGAGTGGTAGTGAAGTTATAGGGGCCTTCAAGAATATGTATAAAGTGGTGGTACAAGATGAAGTGAAGTTATAAGGAGCTTAAAAAAAATGTATATTGGTGGAGAAATAAGTGGAAGTGGAGGTATAAGGAGGCATCAAGAAATGTGAATGTTAAGCATATATTATTTCAAGATATGATGCTTACATTTTAATATTATACTCAAGTAAATGTTTATGTTTTGAAATTATGTTCATTCTTCTTTATTGAAATTTCAATTGATGTTGAGAAACGAATTAAACTATGGAATGGCACACTAAGAGGGAAGGGGGGTGAATTACTGTTACAAGAACATTTTCAAAATCATTTTAATTTGAATTAAATAACCAAATTCAGAATCTTTAAAGAAGAGGCAAAAAAAAAAAAAATTGTTTTTAGTTTTATAGAAAAATCCAATAATAAATGTTTTTATCCTTCTTTCTTTTCTATGTTTTTCGAAAAATAAAGATCAAAGCAAATCCATCAAGATGACTTTGCATTACAGTAACAACTAAACTCAACAAGATTAAATAAAATAAAATATGCAGTAAAGTAAGATTTGTAAAAAGTATATAGAGAAAATAAAAGAATACAAACTACAATTTTTAATGGTTCAGTCAACTTGACCCACGTCCACTCCCTAAAGTACTCTTCGTTGGGTAATATACTGAATAAATAGTGACTCTCCTTCAACCCCTATGTCTAGACAGAGAAGCCCTTACAAAAATCACTTCGACCTCCTCAGTGCGATGGAGAGCTTAAATCCCTTTTACCTCCTCGATGGGTGGAGTAGTCGTAATCCTTTTGACTTTCTTGGTGTTATGGAGTAGGTCAAATCACTTTCATCTACCTAGTGCTATAGAGTAGCCCATATCACTTTAACCTTTTTCATGTGAATGAGTAGTCCGACTCACTTTTACCTTTCTAGTGTGGTGGAGTAGCTGATGAACCTTTGTCAAAAAAGGGTTTTTCATGGAGATTCCCTTAAGGTGAATAATAATACATGGAGGAAGTCAGGAGTAAGTTGGCCAAAGAAACCATGTTGAATCCCCTCTCACACTCTCTTAAAACTCATAAGGATCTTCTCTCACTCTCATAACCTCACCCTTTCTCTCCTCTTGCTCAAAACCCTCTCTTCAATGCTCTCTCACAGAAGACTTAACCCTTTGATTTCCAAAATACTCTTACAAAGTTTTCATAATAGTTAAAATAGTGGGCTTCTAAAAACAATAAAATTCTAAGTCTACTGATTCTACTCATATAGTGTAATAGAAGTATCATATAGTATGATTAGTTTAATCATCACCATAGATCATCCTATAGGATTATAAATAAAATAGTATGATTAGTTTAAATCAAACATATTATCATACAAGAAGAACCAAGGTAGCATTAGGAGGATTTATACTATTCGATACATGATTATCAAGCCTAATATGAATTAAATCAGATCTGATTTCATTCCTTAACTACCTAACATAAATGAGGCAATATTATAGAAGATTGTACAATACGAATAGGTACATATAATATAAATAATTCAATTTTTAAATTTCAAATTTATCTATTTTAGGTATGGTTGATTCTATGATAGGGTTTATAATAATATCTAATCATCCAGGGCGATGTCTTGGTTGTACAGTATGATAAGTTATAATTAAAATTTATATTCTCTAACTCAAATTAAATATGTATTATTCAATTTTTATTTGAATTAATTATATAGTATGATATGAATCATGCAGTACGATATTGATCATATAGTATGATTAGAAAAAAATTAAAATATTTAATTCTCTTATGTGTCTGTGTATGGTTGCTAAAATAACATATACCTTTTTACATACATTGACTTAAAAAAATAAAATTATAAACTCTTTCAAGTAAGCCTAATTTATATACACATTTCTTGAGATCTAATTCTTAAGTGATACTTTGTGTACATTGAACTTGAAATTTTAGTGATGCACTTATAAAATAATATGCAATATATAAAACAGAAGAAACTAAATATGTTGCAACTCAGGCTCACGAGTTCTTATTTTGATGATAACAAATATTATGGTTCATCTCCTAGTATTTGAAATATATATTTATTTGTGTGTACTAACATTTCAGGAACAGCATGCATCAATCCAAGAAAGATTCAAGACTCAAGAATGAGTAGAATAGGCTTTGTTGTATTTCTCATTGATGTACTTTTTGATTTCTTGAGTCAAGTCCTGTAAGGGTGTATGCTTATTTGTGACTATGTGTACACAAACTCAGGGGGAGTGAGATCCTGTCAAAACCAGAAGTTCAACTTTTGAACAAATCATACTGGACGATATTTATATCATCCTGGATGATCCAATATTATCTCAAAACCCTAGCCGCCATGATAATTTAGGCAAGGATTTAAGAGTCAAAATTTGCTCTAATCGTCCTGGACGATATGTATATCGTACTGGACGATTTGTGCAAAATTTGTACTGATCGTCCTGGACTATCCCAAGATCGTACGGGACTATCAGGTCAAATTCTGCACATCATCCAGGACAATCCTGCGATCGTCCGGGACGAGCTTTGGTGGCAGAATTGAGTTTTTAGGATTTTCTGAAGCCGTCTTTTGGAGCACATCGTCCTGGACGATCCTGCGATCGTCCTGGATGATCTTTGGCGACAAAATTGAGTTTTTAGGATTTTCTGAAGCCGTCTTTTGGAGCACATCGTCCTGGATGATCTTTGCCGCCAGAACTAATTTGGAAGGGTTTTTGGAGCTCTTTATTTAAGCTTTCTCAAGGCACTTGATAGGTGTCTTTAACAGCCATTGAGGCTTCGTTCTTTTGGAGAAAACTTGAAGAGAGAGCTTGAAAGGGAGAGAGGAAAGGGTGGAGTTTGAGAGGGAGAAGAGCCTGAGAAAGGGGATTCTCGAGGGAATGTGAGGGGGTTCACACGGTTGCTCTGGCAAGCTTGCACCTAAGTACCATCAGATTCAAGGCTCATCTCGAGGGAAGTTTTGGGAAGAAGAAGATCTCTTTGCTGTCGAAGGACCCGACTACTACGCCGCACCGGGGAAGGTGGAAGTGCTTTTGTAAGGGCTTCTCCGCCTTGCTGTGGGGGCTAAAGGAGAGACACTTTTGGTTTAGTGCAATACTTGAAGGGTGCCTCCGAGGAGTGGACGTAGGTCAGGTTGGACCGAACCACTATAAATCTGGTGTGTTCTTTCTTATTATTTTCTTCACTTTATTTAACTGCGATTATCTGCTTGGGTGAAATCTGTGATTGATCTTTTTATCGTTATTTTAATTCGTTTCCACTGCAAGTTATAAAAACATTTTTGTTTTGTTTCAAATATCCAATTCACCCACCCTCTTGGTTAGCCTCGGGACTAGTTCATAAGGGCTTAACATCCCTATCGAACTTTTAAAATAATCATCGAAAAATATTTATAATCATCAAAATATAAGGCCAGTTCCCGAATTGTAATAGTTATCGAATGTTCCTTTTATACTGAATAAGTTTAAGTAACATATATTTTTTGTTCATATATACATGCTCTTGACATTTATATGATTCTAATACTAATTTATTAAGTACACTATTTAAAACAAACATCATGATAATTCACTTTAAGTAGAATTATTGTTCATATATTATAGACTGATATAAAAGTTATTTTATACTAGCATATTAAACTTTGCAGTAAAAGATTTTGATTACCTACTAAGTTAGCGGTTTGCTAACCCTACTTAATGATTGTGTTTTCAGGAAGGTTGAAACCCCAATTGAATAGTTTATGTTGATAGGGATTCTTAATCCAGGTTGAGTTCTAGATTTAGATATGTTCGGTATAGGTATTCTATTATCAACCAAGAATTTGTTAATATTTTGATGGAAAGGAATTTGAATAATGATTAATGTATATTATTCTCTTGAAAGTTGAGTTTGATGAAATGAAATAAAATTGATGTTATATTTATGTTTATATTTGATAAATTAGATGCCTCTGTGTTGTGTATGTTAAGAAATTAAATTAAGAAAAATGTCATCCAATTTGGTCTTAGAAAGTATTAGATCTACTAACGCGACTTTAATAAGGTGTTGTTTTAGTATAGTAAGATTTACCAAGTAAATTTGTGACAATGATATTGGTGCAAATGTTTCGTTGGATTGAATTATAATGAGGACCATAAAAAATCATCAAATTTTTATGCATGCCTATGTCCTTTTGTATAATAATTTGATTTTTGTATATGTGTCAAAGGTGAAAGTGATGAAAATATATGAATCCACAATTTTATAAGGCAGTTGAAGAATTGAGTTCCAATTAAGTTGCAGTAGTAAAGAGTATAATAAGGGTGAGAATGTCTGATTTTGTGATGCAGTTTATTAGTCTGGTAGCCCGGATGATGGGTAAAGAAGAAAGTATAATGTATATTTATGGATAAATAGATGCGTACCACTGATTCACTTTATATTTTCTTTGATAAAATCTATATAGCTAAACTTTATTCCACCACAAAAGATAGACTAATGCTTCATTATAAATTTGAAAAGAGAAACAAAACTTATTTTTATAATAAAACTTAGAATAGGAAATGTAAAATTCATCTAAAAAGATAAAATTCATAATCACCTATCATTTTGAAATTGAAATTAAATAAGGATTATCTTTAATTTGTGAATAGAGATTTTTCTCTTATTCTAGCAAACTGAAAGAGACTTTATTTTAATCTAGGTTCTTCAGTTCCTATAGAGGCAAGCCTCTATAGTTAATGGAAGTTTCAAAGGGAAAACATTCAATTAAAGTGGAGATAAGACTAAATTTAGATTTAAAAATAATAGACTTGATTTAAAGAAATAAAGATTTCATTTAAATACTTTAAAAAGACTTTAGAGTTTATAAAGCTTATTTGAACATCGATATAACCCTCTCAAAAGGATGTTTGAGGGGTACAATTGCATCTAGGCTTTTGCTCTCCTTGACTGGACTGTCGGCTAACCACCTAAGCATATAATTTTAAAAGCATGATTTTTTAGGTTTGATGCATACAAATAAGATAACTAATTTAAACATTAGAATCAAGGATTCTAATTTAGATTTATAATCAAAATTTTTAAGATGAGTTGGGTTAGATTGACCTAACTAATTTCTTTTTAACTCAAAGATACCCTAAACTCTAAATTTCATTTTTAGTTAACAATAAATTTCTAAAATTTTCTAAGTTCAAATTTTCTAAGAAAATCTGGTTTTATAACTGCCTATACTATAAGAAAAACTATGGTAGCCCTATCACTTAGGCCCCACACACCTTATCGTTAGCTTATCTTCTTTGGTTTAGTATATGTTGTAGAAAATAAAATGCATGTATGTATATATGACTGCATAAAGGTGTTCATGTATATGGTACTACTGTTGTATTATTCTAGAACTAGCCTATATATTCATACCAAGTTTGGAACATGCACATTGAATGAAACCTATGAAAAGGCTACTCTCTAATGTAAATCTATAACACATGTGAATGTAATGCATGTAACATGAAGTACTTTTTGAAAGATTAGTGTATAAATAAGGCATCATGCTCTACTACAACAATCTTGAATTCCTACTCCGATAAATATTGGTTTAAATGTTGTTGTTATTATATTTTGGCTCCATGCCTCCTATAAGATTCTAAAATACAAAGTTTCTCAAAGGTAGATAAAGCATTTTCTTTTGGAGCCCTATATATATAAATAAGTACTTTTAATCTTTTACAACTCTTTATAGAACTCAGCTGAAAGTTTGTGAAGGTTGTTAAACCTCTGAGAACTAGTTCGAGGCTAACCGAGAGGGAGGATGAATTGGTTATCTTAAAAATTCTTTAAGAAAAAAAAAATTAAAACCCCTTGACGCAAAAGAAAATCAGTTTCACAATAACAAAATTAAGAACTTTCAAAGACATAACAAATCATAGAAAAATGTTGAAATTAAATGTAAAAAATTAAATAGAAAGAACACACCAGAATTATAGTGGTTCAGTCAACTTGACATACGTCCACTCCCCAAAAACCTCCTTTTCAGGTATTGCACTAAAAGTAGTGTCTCTCCTTTTACCCTCATAATAAGGCGGTGAAGCACTTACAAAATCATTCCACCGACCCGGTGAGGCAGAGTACCTTGAATACTTTTACTCCCACCTAGAGTAGGCAGTGAACCTGAAAATCTTTTTACTCCCTCCTGGAGTAGGCAGAGAACCTTGGAATCCTTTTACTCCCTACTAGAGTAGGCAAAGAATCATGGAATCCTTTTACTCCCTCCTGAAGTAGGTAGAGAACCTGGATCTAATGCTGATGAAAGTCTCTCCCAAGCCGCCAAGGAGCCAAAAAAGTAGCTTGAAGAAGATGATGGAAAACTTGCTTGGAGTAACCTTTGTGAATCCCTCACAACTCCCCCTCACAAGGATTTCTCTCTCTCCCAAGCTCTCTTTCTCTCTTCCTTGTCTAAGCTCTACCCCAGATCAACTCCATAGTAAAAGATTTTTCTTAAGATCATATGAGAGCTTAAATAGCGGGCCTCCAAAAAAAGCCCTAATTTTTAATTTACTAATAAAGATTGTCTAATACGATTGTGAGATTGTCCTGTACAATTAGTATAAAATAGCACATTCAACTAGTATAAGGTACATTGGTCTAGATGATTAGTTTAAGTATTTATATGGATCATTTATTATGATCTTGAGATCACCCTAAATAATTAGTTGATGAGTCTGTATTGATCATCCAGTATGATAGTCGACGATTAGATATTATCCCATACAGTAATTAGTTTATACAGTACAAAGGAGGGGTATCATCCAAGATGATTAGTTGAAATATTATGGTTTTCATCCTATATAATGGGTGATAATTAAATATCATACCATGTAGGGATCTGCTCGTACAGTACAATCATCTTTGATTGTCCTTTACGATCAGATTGATCAATTTAACCATAATTAGTCCCTTAATCATAGGATCAATTTAGGCATGATTGTGATAAATCATTGAGTATGATATGGATCATACTATACAATTAGAGTAAAGTTTGTATATTAAGAAATTGCCAAAATTTAGTTTGGCAGCTATTTTTCATGTATATAACTAATCATCCTGAATGATATGAATCATCTAGTATGATTAGTTAATTAATCTCACTTAATAATGGGTGCCTTAATTAGAGTTTTCTACATAACTTATCATCCAGTACGATATATATTGTATTGTATGATTAGCTCAAAAAAAAATTTTTTTTTTCTAACTCACTAACTCACCCTCTTAAGTGTGTGTGTACAAGGTTACTTAGCTTGGGTTCCCCCAAACACATGACTTGACTAAATAAAGATAAAATATATTCAAATTGAAATTATAGATAGACTCAACCCTAGTCTATCCGATCTTGAGCTCATTGGCATTGCAAGTGAACTTATCGACCTAAAAGGTTAGTGAGCAGGGCAAAAAAAAAAAAGATAAGTAATAATAGCATTAGTAAAGAAATAATAATATTTGTTATCATCAAAATTACAATACTTGGGCCAAACTTTACAACAATCTCTCGATTTTTTATGGTGACAAACATTGTTGTTAAAAATTTCAAAGCCCTTTGACATTCTTTGAAACTCTTCCTTAGAAGATAAAGTTTTGAAAGTAAGGGGAGTAATAAAAAAATTGTTTTATATATTTTGTTTTTTTAAAAAAATACGAGACATAAGCAAGGACAAAAAAAAAAAGTAAGCAGAAAATAAACTAATTTTACTAAACCATAAGAAGCAAACAACACACTACTCCCCCTTTTGACATCACAAAAATGGAGGAGAAAGAAAAACACTAAATAGAACAAAGTAAGTATATAACAAAGTATAGAAGTAAAGATTAATAAAAACATAAAAACAAAAACACTAAGAAAACTAGAAAAATAAAGGATCTTGATCAGGCGGCGGTGGTGATGGTGGTGGCTGAAAGAAGCTTTGAATGGAAGTAAACTGCTCCCCAAACCAGGCCATGTCCTGGTTATACTGTTGCTGCTGCTGTTCTATGAAGTTATCAAATCTATTCTCCCATTGATTAAATCTTTGAACTAGTGCATCATACTGAGTTTGTTAGTTTATCGGTGGGGGTGCTGGTATCAGTGTTGGTATCTGTGTTGAACCTCTTTCTTATTCTTCTAGCTCACATAATGATAGCAAGCATGGCAACAAGTGGCACTTTGAAGAACATGGAAAGAGCTATTGGAATATAAAATTGGAAGTTAATCTATTGGTGCAGGGTATTAAAAATTTTACTTGGATTTTAGGACAAAGGCAATGAGATGTCCTAAGGCTAGACTGGGTTATCTCTTATGGCGGGGATCTCTAATGACAGTCAAATTTTTAAGATATCTAATAATAAGGTTAGTAGCATTGAAATCAATTTGAGCCATAATGAAGTAGGTTGCAAGAGAAAGAGTAGGAGTAATGTTTATCCTATCACTAGCTTTGGAATGGGGTTTCAAGTATGTGCTGGATGATTCGGGCATCTAGAACTTAGGTGTTGTCAAGGGGTATGTGGTAGTTAACATTGGATTCCCTAAGGACAATATTTTCTTGTGTCCAATTATATTTAGTATTAGAAGCTACATGGTGAACTTTCTTACTAGTTGTTGAGACATGGAGGAACTTATGGAAGTCCTGATAAGTGATTTTGATAGGCCTTCTTTTAACATAAGATTGGAGGGTAGTACCCTCACTGTAAATATGAAGGCTGGCAAAATATTCAAAAAGAAGTTCTAAATTATAAGGATAGGAAAGTGTGAGAATGAAGCCAAGAGTGGTGTGGGAAAACAGATTGAGTACCTAGATGTTCAAAACTTCCTGGTTGATAATTTTGGATGGTGTAATTCCAATAGTTTTGTATCATTGATAGGCTTCTTCATAATCAGCCTCAGTCAAGAGTGAAAGTGCAAACAGGTTGTTAGACCTATTGCTCAATGTCCCTAGGCTAACCAAGAAGGGGGTGAATTAGTTCTTTTTAAAATTACTCTTGATAATTTGGAAAATTTAAAAGCTAATCGTACAGTACGATATAACTTCGTACAGTACGAACATAGATAATTTTTTGCTCTTTCTTTTAAAACAGAAATTCAACCACAACGAGAATAAACTGCAGAAAATAGAAATGCAGAAAAATAAATAGAGAACAGAAAACACCAGAATTTATAGTGGTTCGGTCAAACTCGACCTACATCCACTCCCTAGAGATCCGTTCTCTAGGTATTGCACTAAAACCAAGTGTTTGTCCTTTTGCCCCCACAGCAAGGCGGAGAAGCCTTTACAAACTCTCTTCCACCAACACCAGTGTGGCAGAGTACCGTCATCCTTTTCAACCTCCAAGTGCGGCAGAGAACCGTCGTCCTTTTCACTCTTCAAGTGTGGCAGAGAACCGTCGTCCTTTTCACTCTCCAAGTGCGGCAGAGAACCGGAATCCTTTCGAACAATACTCTTGCAAAAGTCTCCAAGGAACTAGGAAGATGCTTGAAGAACAAGTAAAAGAAATCCTCTTAATTGGATAACCTTGTGAATCTCCTCACAATTTTCTCTTGAAAGATCTCTCAAAACTCACTCTCAAACACTCTCCCAATAACTCTCCTCTCACTTCCCAAAAGAATTTTTGCAGAAGGATCTCTTCTCAAAAAAGTTTTGAGTCATTTTTATACTTAGGACAGGAAAAACCATCCAAAAACCTAATTTTCAAGTTAAGTTCGTACCGATCGTCCCGTACGATCGTCCATCGTACTGTACGATTGAACAATCCATCCTGTACGACTCATCAGACGAACACTACTGAGCCGTTCGTACACATAGTTCGTCCAGTACGAACACTTGGATGATCATGACAGTAAGCATCGTCCGAACGCTTCATCCCGTATGAATGCTTGGACGAATCGAACAGTGAGCATCGTCCGAATGCTTCGTCCCGTACGAACACTTGGACGAATCGATCAGTGAGCATCGTCCCAACGCTTCATCCCGTACGAACGCTTGGATGAATCGATCAGTGAGCATCGTCCCAACGCTTCGTCCCGTACGAACCTCTGGAAGAAACCAATTTTGAGTTGTTCGTATAGCAAAAACTCATGTACGAATGTTATTCGTACTGTACGAACATGCCTTAGAAAAATTTTCTAGTCTGATGGGTTATCCCTGGAGGACATATTCTTCAAATCGTACTGTACGAAATTAATTCGTACTGTACGATCAGTTTAAAAACATTTAAAATTTTTACTCCCCCATTGTGTGTGTGCACAGTTATCAAACTTACAATCACACTCTCTCAGACTCAAGAAAAAGAAGAAAAGAAAATTACAGACTTCATTTACAGTGAACAAGTGAACTTGAAGTCTTCAACAGTCTTGAGTGTGAATTTCCTGAAAAATACTTTAGTACACACAGACAAACAAAAACTCAAATATATATGTTAGAAGATGAATTAGACAAACAATAAACTTTTGTAATCATCAAAAACATAAACTTGGATTAGAATTCTCATGAACAAAACAATTCACTCTAATCAAAACAATCTCCCCCTTTTTGATAATGACAAAACAACTATTGTTTGATGATATACAAAAATAGATCTTCTAACATTCACTCAATGTATCCCCTTTAAATAAAAGATCAACACTCCCCCAAAATAACCTTAATCCCTAAAACTGACTTATCCTATCCTTAAGCTCCCGTTAAAGACAAATCAAGATATTTGAAGATAGACAAGAGAAGGGAAGAAAAGAGTGTAGAGCAACAAAAATAAAGCAAGCACATACAAACATACAAAGCACATACAATCATACAAGAACATACATACAAAGCACATACAACCATACAAGAACATAAGTCAAACAATAAAACTCTCCCCCTTTTGCCAACAGCAAAAAGAGCACTAGAAGATAGCTGAGAAATGGAATTATGTTAAGTGAAGTTGAATTACAATATTGAAATGAGATGCAAAAACTAAAGACTCAAAAATATTAGATTTCAAATTATGTTAAGGACAAGAAAAGTTGATCTATAGTAGTAATGTATTAGACATGTTTAGCAGTCTCAATTTTTGTATAGAAGGAGAGATAACATTATCAAAAATTCTAGGTCTAACGTGACAATTATTGATCAGTGAAAAAGAGAATAAAAGATTAAAGGAAAGAATATTTGGCGACTTTGCGCATCTTTTGGATTGATGACACACTTTGTGTGTCTGTTGACAGTTGGCGACATTACGCATCTTTTCTTATATGGCACAATTTGTGCATCTTTTCAAGCTTTGCTTATGAATTTAAGATTCTTTCCAATAAGATTATCTCTTTAGTCACAAATACAATAATAAACACAAAGATATAGAATGTGAGAATAATGCTACAATAACAACCATACATAATTTTTGACTAAATAACACATGTCTAAATAAGATTTAAGTAGGATCTTCTAATCCACACCATAACATAACAAAATCTAAAAAATTTGAAATTTTAAAGTTATGCATAGTATTTTTTTTATTGTAATATGAATTCAATTAACATATTAGATCAGTAATCAACTATATTCAAGTGAAACAAGGCCATTCACTAACATAAAAAGAATAAACACCAAAACATTGGAACATTTCATTACTAAAAACTTCACAACATACAACCATAGCAAGTTACACTTTTAAGGCACATATCAAATAAAGAACTTGCTAAAACATATTCAAAATAACAACTCACAACAAGATACTCATAGTCAACTTAAAAACAATAAAGAGTGACACAAAAACATCCAAGCTAGTACTGAGAGGGACCCTGATCAAGAGGTGGAGGAGGTGGTATACCACCGAACAATGAGAAATAACTGTTAAGAGTAGCAATATTTGTGTTAACAGCATCAAAATGATCATCCTGCCTCTTTAAATGAGCCTCCATGTCATCAAACTGTTGGTCCATTCTATCAAAATGTTGGACCATGTTTTGATAGAAATCCTGTGAAGGTCCAGGTACAGTTGAGGGTGCACCTGAAGGAGTAGTAGCAAAATGAGGCTCATCATCTGAGTTGTCAGCTGTACCCTCTTTCCCAAATAATGCTCTAAAAGAAGCATCAGTGAAGTATAGTGGGAGCTCTGAAGGACCAGAAGGATGAACTAGATTGTACTTTCTCTCTAGGATGTAACACACAACATGTCCTAAATTAATATTTTTCTTCCTCTTCACACTAGCCAACCCAATGTCAGACAGATAATAGATGTAATCTAAGATCAATTGGGCTTCATCTATAGTCTTGCTACAGGGGCAAATGTCTCCTCAAAATCAATTCCTTCAACTTGGTTATACCCCTTTGCTACTAATCTAGCCTTATTTCTAACAATTACTCCTGAATCATTCATCTTGTTTTTGAATACCCACTTAGTCCCAACTACACTTTGATCTTTTGGTCTTTCAATTAATTCCCAAACATCATTTATCTTGAATTGATTTAACTCCTCTTGCATGGCCAATATCCAAAATTCATCCAAAAGTGCTTGTTCTATGTTTGTGGGTTCTATCATTGAAATAAATGCTGAATGATTCACTTCTTTCCTCAATCCATGCCTAGTCCTATCTCCTTCACTTGGTTCACCTAAAATCAATTCCTTTCGATGACTCCTTACAAATTTCCATTCTCTAGGCAATTGGTTTTCCTCTTCTTTTTCAACCTTATCTTCAACTTTTTGATTTTCAAGCTTTTGATTTATCACCTCAACCTCATCTTCATCCATCTTAGACCCTTTTCTATCATAAGATTCATCAAAAACAACATGTGTGGTCTCTTTAACTACCAATGTTTTCTTATTAAAAACTCTATAGGATTTTCCAACACTTGAGTATCCTAGAAAGATTCCTTCATCTGCTTTCGGATCAAATTTTCCTAGAAGAGTTTTATCATTATTAGGAATGAACACTTTACATCCAAAAACATGTAGATGTGAGAGGTTGGGACTTCTACCTTTAAGAAGTTCATAGGGTGTCTTATCCAATTTAGACCTTATGTACACCCTATTCAATACATAACATGCGGTACTAACTGCTTCAGCCCAAAAATATTTAGGAAGTGAATATTCTGCCAACATGGCCCTAGCAGTTTCCACTAATGTCCTGTTCTTTTTTTCTACAACTCCATTATGTTGAGGTGTTCTCGGTGCTGAGAAGTTGTGTTCAATTCCAAGAGATTTGCAAAAATCATTAAACATTTTATTTTCAAATTCTCCCCCATGATCACTTTTGATACTAACTATTTCAAAATCAAGTTTTCTCATCAGATACAGTTTTCAGACACAAGGCAGTAGATGCTTTAACAGAATTAAAATCTAGCATGTAAACATTATTTACCCTGTCAGCATTCAAAACAACAGTTCCATTTAGACTAATAACACAACTTGTAGGTAAAAACTTAATATGATAGCCCTTGTCACATAATTGACTGATACTCAACAGATTGTGTTTCAAACCTTCAACTAACAGTACATTCTCAATAACAAAATTTTTTGAATTTCCAATTATACTTATACCTACCACTCTCTTGGTGGTATTATCTCCAAGTGTCACCTTGCCTCCATTCCTGGCTTCTAGCGATATAAATTGACTTGTATCTCTAGTCATATGCTTTGAGCATCCGCTGTCCAGGTACCAAATACTCTCACGAGGTCTTCTGTGAGAGTGTTTCTGCAAGATGATCAAACATTAGCCTTGGAAACCCAAACAAGTTTGGGTTCACCTCTTGACAACTTTAAACCTAATGCATGTGTGATATGCTGTGGTTTCTGCACCTTAGGTCTCCATACTAAATGTGTTCTATACTTCAAAGTACAGGTATGGGAAATGTGTCCTAAACTACCACAAGAAAAACACTTTATCCCTGGAAAGGGATTCACTAATTTATTCTTCCAAAAAATTTTTTTTTTAGATCTTAAGTCAATTTTCTTGTGGTAAATTTCATGAAACTCTTCAAGCTTAGGTGGTATTTTATTTTCCTTAAGTGCTCTAATCTAGACTTCAAGATATGCATTGGCACTTTCTAAAATCGAGTTATCAATTTTCAACTCATGCTCTCTAGAATCTGACTCATCCATAAAAGTCTTAAAATCTTTTTCAAGTTCAACATGTAATGATTTTAAAAGATTGTGCTGCTTGTTTAAATCATCATACACATCCAACAAAGTCATGTGGTTGCTATCAATTAATGCATGATCTTTTCTGAGGATCTCATAATCTTTTTGCAGCTCTATGTAATCCAAATTTAACTTAGCATGCAGTTTCTTAAGTTTCCTATATACAGAATGTATGCATTCAGAAACTTCAAATAATTCTTCATAGCTTAAATCACATACCTCATCCTCATCTGAATGGTCGAGATTATCAGCCATTAAGCACAAATTGGTAACTTCCTCTTCTGGTGCTGTTTCTGATGAGTCTGAGGCTGAGTCCACCCAGAAAGCTCGTTGTACTCTCTTTTTACCCCTTCTATCCTTTGGTTTCTCCTCGGTCTTCTCCTTGTTAAGATTTCCTTTGAGATTGGGGTAGTCTGCCTTGATATGACCTGGCTTTCTGCACTCATAGCAAATGACTTCATTCGAAGCCTTGATATTCTTCTGGAACTTACCCTTGTTCCAATTCTGGCATCTTCTCTGCTTCCTTTTTAGGAAACTTCTAAATTTCCTCGTCATCAGGGCAATATCCTCTTCATCCTCAGGTAGCGATTGATCACTTTCAGAGTCATCCACCTTTAAAGCAATGTTCTTCTCCTTTCGCTTCTCACCTGCATCAATCTGTCTTTGAGTCACCGATTGCTCATAAGCAATTAGTGATCCAAGAAGATTGTCAACAGAATAAACATTCAAATCTTTAGATTCTGTTATTGCAGTTATCTTTGCATCATATGCAGGAGGTAGACAACGTAATATCTTGTTAACTTTCTTTGCATTAGTTAACTCCCTACCTAAAGTATGCAATGAAGTGGCTATGTGTGTAAAGCGAGTGTACATGTCAGAGATTGATTCATTCTGTTTCATGCGAAAAAGTTCATAGTCGTGTAAGAGAATGTTTAATCTAGTTTGTTTCACATCATTTGTACCTTCATATGTGATGTAAAGTCTATCCCAAATTTCATTTCCTGATTTACAGGTAGAAACACGCAAGTAATCTTCTGATTTTAAAGCATAAAAGAAACTAATCAAACACTTAGCATTCAGTTGCGCTAGTTCACGTTCTTCTACAGTCCAGTTTGTAAAAGGTGTTTGAACTCTTATTCCTTCTACAATCCCAGTTGGTTCAGTATAACCATCCTGAACTAACATCCACATACGATAGTTAAGTGATTGCAGAAAAGTAGACATGCGAGTTTTCCAAAAATCAAAAGGAATATTATCAAATAACGGTGGTCTAGTGATCGAGTATCCTTCCATAGTATTTCTATTTCCAAAATTAGCCATGATCGAAATTTCAAACAGTATTTAAAACAGATATTTTGAAATAATGCTCTGATACCACTTGAAAGTGCAAACAAGTTGTTAGACCTATTGCTCAATGTCCCTAGGCTAACCAAGAGGGGGGTGAATTGGTTCTTTTTAAAATTACTCTTAATAATTTGGAAAATTTAAAAGCTAATCGTACAGTATGATATAACTTCATACAGTACGAACAGAGATAATTTTTTGCTCTTTCTTTTAAAACAGAAATTCAACCACAATGAGAATAAACTGCAGAAAATAGAAATGCAGAAAAATAAATACAGAACAGAAAACACCAGAATTTATAGTGGTTCAGTCAAACTCGACCTACATCCACTCCCTAGAGATCCCTTCTCTAGGTATTGCACTAAAACCAAGTGTCTCTCCTTTTGCCCCCACAGCAAGGCGGAGAAGCCTTTACAAACTCTCTTCCACCAACCCCGGTGCGGCAGAGTACCGTTGTCCTTTTCACCCTCCAAGTGCGGCAGAGAACCGTCGTCCTTTTCACTCTCCAAGTGCGGCAGAGAACCGGAATCCTTTCGAACAATACTCTTGCAAAAGTCTCCAAGGAACTAGGAAGATGCTTGAAGAAAAAGTAAAAGAAATCCTCTCAATTGGATAACCTTATGAATCTCCTCACAATTTTCTCTTGAAAGATCTCTCAAAACTAACTCTCAAACACTCTCCCAATAACTCTCCTCTCACTTCCCAAAAGAATTTTTGCAGGAGGATCTCTTCTCAAAACAGTTTTGAGTCATTTTTATACTTAGGACAGGAAAAACCGTCCAAAAATTGAATTTTCAAGTTAAGTCCGTGCCGATCGTCCCGTACGATCGTCCATCGTACTGTATAATTAGTTCAAAAAATTGAACAATCTGTCCTGTACGACTCATCATACGAACACTACAGAGCCGTTCATACACATAGTTCATCCAGTACGAACACTTGGACGATCATGTTAGTAAACATCGTCCGAACGCTTCGTCCCGTACGAACACTTGGACGAATCGAACAGTGAGCATCGTTCGAACACTTCATCCCGTACGAACGCTTGGACGAATCGATCAGTGAGCATCGTCCCAACGCTTCGTCCCATACGAACGCTTGGACGAATCGATCAGTGAGCATCGTCCCAACGCTTCGTCCCGTATGAACCTCTGGACGAACCCAATTTTGAGCTGTTCGTACAGCAAAAACTCATGTACGAATGTTATTCGTACTGTAAGAACATGCCTTAGAAAAATTTTCTAGTCTGATGGGTTATCCCTGGAGGACATATTCTTCATATCATACTGTACGAAATTAATTTATACTGTATGATCAGTTTAAAAACATTTAAAATTTTTACTCCACCATTATTTGTGTGCACAGTTATCCAACTTACAATCACACTCTCTCAGACTCAAGAAAAAGAAGAAAAGAAAATTACAGACTTCATTTACAGTGAACAAGTGAACTTGAAGTCTTCAACAGTCTTGAGTGTGAATTTCCTGAAAAATACTTTAGTACACACAGACAAATAAAAACTCAAATATATATGTTAGAAGATGAATTAGACAAATAATAAACTTTTATAATCATCAAAAACATAAACTTGGATTAGAATTCTCAGGAACAAAACAATTCACTCCAATCAAAACAAAGAGAGGGTTGATAGTTCATTGAGATGAACTACCCACCAGTGCCCGAGACCATTTACCCCCAGCCATTTCAAGAATTAAAAGTTCTAGAGAGAATTAGGAATTATAGATTTGGAGTGGTGTGAAAACATTCAAAGATTTTGGCTATTTAAATAGAATTGACCATATCGTACTGGATGATCATGAGATCATATAGGATGATGTGGTGCAATCAATTTGGCCAGATGATCTATCAAAAAGTTTGTCTGATCGTCCAGTATTATTAAATATCGTACGGGATGATTAGACATAGGATGATCATCCCAAGGAGTTAACCTGTACGATCGTTGACTAAGTGGATCATACAGGATGAGCGCGTGGATCATCTTGGATGATTTATCTTAATAGCTCGGCCCAACTACATTCAAATCATCCAATGACTTCTACTATATGGATCTTTCAGTATGAAGTATGAATTCTATGAGATTATAACTAAAAATTGATTGATATTAGCCCTTAGATATGCTGTACTTAGAGGCGTATTTTTATTAATATCATCCAGTATGATGTGAATCATCCTAGTAGATGTGAAAAAAAATTGAAGAATTTAGAGAATGGAATGTGATGATCAGGACAATTCAAAAACAAAAATAAAAACATAAAAAACATAAAATAAATCAAAAATCAGTAAAAGCAATAACAATAACAAATAGAGTTTTTTTTTTAAATCAATATGCTCATTGTAGATGATAAATTTACCTTATTATCAGATTTAAAAACTAATAATAAATAAATTAACAATGCTGAAATTAGAAAGGTTAAAAAATCTATCTTGTTAACCCTAGCTCGGACTCCTTACAGGTTAAAATATTTTTTAAACAAAATCTAAATAAAAAAAGAAATTAGAAAGGAAAAGTGATCTTCTGATACTTCATTTCAGAAAAAAAATATCTGATAGAAATAATATTGCAATGCAATGAGTAAAAAATCATGATTTCAAATTCAAGTGTAGGAGTTATCAATATGCACATAAAGTCTTCCAAGAGTTTAAAGATTAGAAAAGAAGGGAAGCTTAATTTATTGTGGACTCATTTTATGCCTCTTTTTAGTTATTTGGTGCACTTTACACATCTTTTAATTTTGACACACTTTGTGTATCTTACAAATATTTAACGGTCATTACACAAAATAATTTTCGGTTTTGGGCTGATTTTATGCCTCTTATCATTTTTGCAAGCTTGCCTTCTTTCAAAACCTTTAAATATTCTCACTTGTGACATTATCTTCCAAATTTGAGAGAAAAATTTCCTCTCTTATATAAGGAAGAGTAAGCCACAAAATAGAATCCTATTTATATGATAAATACAAACAACATGATTAAGAAAATTTGAAAGAGATTCATTGACTTGGAACATCATCCATATGAGATTGTTTACTATATGAAGGATAAAATAGATCTCTATTTCAAATTCCAATTTTTAATTTTAAATAGAATTTTATTCAAAAAGAAAATACATCACTAAAGGAGTTAAAGAAAGAGAAACAATTATCAATATTTCTTCATTTAACCATTTTTTGGAGGAGTTAATCACTACTTACATGCTTCTAAATAAAATTTAGGCAAAAAAGTCATTTGAAAAACAAACTCAAAAGCAAAAGTGAGTAGTTATCTGATTCTTTAAAAAACTAAAAGAAAACAACATAAAATCAAAAAGCATAAAGTAAAAACTCATAAGTAGAAACAAACATATACATAAAAAAGGAAAAATTAGAAACATAAGGCATTAATATCAAGCATGAATATATATCACACCTAATCTGGTTCTTAAGGTGCTGAAGGTTTCAAAGGCCTGTGGTTTAGTAAAGATATCAGTAAGTTGATTTTCAGTGGCTACATATTGTAGCTCTATGTCTCCTTTGGTAACATGGTCCCTATTGAAATAGTACCTAATGTCTATATATTTGGTCCTAGAGTGTTTAATTTGATTCTTTGAAATGCAGATGGCACTAGCGTTATCATATAGGATTGAGATGGTTCGTACAGGTAATCCTAAATTTAGAATTTATTGCTTTAACCAAAGTACTTAGGCCACATAACTCCCTAAAACTATGTAATCAGCTTCAGCAATGGACAGGGCAATTAAAGTCTTTTTTTACTGGACCAGGAGACTATGGACTATCCTATGAATTGACATATTTCAGAAGTGCTTTCTTTATCAACTCTATATCTTGTAAAATCTAAATCAGAATATCCTGTGATCTCAAAGGATGTGCTATACCTAGGATACCAGATTCCTAAGTCTTATGTTCTTAAGAGATATCTCAGGATTCTTTTTACAGCAGTCAAGTGGGACACTTTTGGATCAGCTTGAAATATAGCATAGAGATAAATACTAAACATAATATTAGGTTTACTAGGAGTCAAGTAAAGTAGTGATCCAATTATCTCTATGTATTTCTTTTAATCAATAAATTTTCCATTTAAATCCTTATATAACTAAACAGTGGAACTCTTGGGAGTGTTGATTGGCTTAGCTTTATCCATTTCATATTTCTTAAGGATGTCCTTAATGTATTTTGATTAACTAAGGAAAATTCCATCATCCTTCTGCCTTATGCTAAATCCAAGAAAGTATGTCAGTTCTCCCATCATACTCATCTCAAATTCCTTACTCATTATTTTTGAAAATTTATCACAAAGACTTTTTTCAGAGGATCCAAATAAAATATCATCAACATAAATTTGGATTATCAGTAGTTCATCTCTTACCTTTTTTCAAAAATAGGGTGATGTCTACGCTCCCCTTAACAAAGGTCTTTCTAGTAGGAATGTGTTTAGTCTTTCATACCATGCCATGGGTGCTTGTTTTAGTCTATATAATGCCTTTTTTTAATTTGAACACATGGTTAGGAAATTGTGAATTTTCAAATCCTGGGGGTTATTTAATATACACATCTTCTTTTATTATCCCATTCAAAAATGAACTTTTGACATCCATTTAGAACATTTTTAATCCCTTAAAGTAGACAAAGGCTAGTAGTATCCTAATGTCTTCTAATCTAGCTACAGGGGCAAAAGTCTCTTCAAAGTCAATTCATTCTATCCGATTATACCCCTTAGCCACTAATCTTACTTTATTTCTCACCACTACACTAGACTTATTAATTTTATTTTTGAAAACCCATTTAGTTCCAATGACACTCTGGTCCTTAGGTCTTTTAACTAGCTCCAAAACATCATTCCTTACAAATTGATTTAACTCTTCCAACATGGCTAGGATCCAAAATTCATTAGATAGGGCTTAATTTATGTTGGTGGGTTAAGTCATTGAGATGAAGGCATAGTGGTTTACTTCTTTTCTAAGTGCATGCCTAGTTCTAACACCTTCAAATGGTTTGCCTAAGATCAGTTATTTTGGATGACTTAAAGAATATATATATTATATTTCTTTTCTAGCACAAATTAAATCAAACCCAACAAGATTAGTAATTCAACTGTAGTTTGCAATTAAAATTAAATTTGTGTAAGTAATTTAAATTGTAAAAAATAAAGGAGCAGAAAAAACACATAAGAAATTTATAGTGGTTCAATCAACCTTAACTTACTTTCACTCCTTGGGGTCCTCCTCTCTGGGTATTACACTAACACTATAGTGAATCTCTTTTAGCCTCCACAGAAAGGCAAAGGAGCCCTTACAAATCATTTCCACTAAACCTGGTATGGTGAAGAACCAAAAGCTATGTCACCTTCCTAGTGATGGAAACAAACTTTTGAAATCTTTCTCGCCCTCTTGTTGATGGAAGATAACCATTGAAATATTTCTCACCCTCTTGGTGATGGAAGACAACCTTCAATCCCTTTTTACCCTCCTGGTGAAGGTAGAGAACCCATATCCCCTGAACTTGAAGCTTCCCTCCCAATGGAAACTCCAAGAACTCACCAAGGCCACTAGAGGAAGTAAGGTGCAAGCTTGCCTAGAGAAACTATGTGAAAACCCCTCACACTCCTTCTCACTTACCACAACCTCACCTTCTCACTTTCCAAGCCCAAGAGCTCTCTCAAGAATTCTTCCTTAGAGTTCCTTCAATAGCCAAAAGTTTCTCTTGAGATATGTTTGAATTGCTCAATTACAGGGCTTCAAAAAACCATAAGTTTTCAATTAAATCATCACTATTCATATAGTTTGATATGTGTTCATACAATATAATTGGTTCAAAATAGGGCTTCATCTAGTATGATGGAATAGTTATTTACATAAACTATTCAATTTTGGTGTACTTATCATATAGTATAATCGAAAGTATGTATGGTACGATCAGTTTAATTTTCTTATGGTTGTACAGGATGATTACCAGGATGACTGAAAATCATCTCTATCAATCATCTAATATAATTTACATCATACTGAATATTTAATTCAAATTTCAGGGGTTTGTATAGTATGATTTACATCATATAATATAATTTGTTAAAAAAATTAAGGTTTCATCTAGTATGATATCCAGGATGATAAAATTTTGTCTCTGTCAATTATACAGAATGATCTATATTGTACAGTATGATAGGCTATATTTAATAAACCTTGATTTGATTGACTAATCAAAGGGATTAATTTAGGTAAGATTTCAAATATCGTATATTATAATTAGGTCGTACAGTATGATTAGTTTAAAAATCAATTCTTTTAAATACTTGCTTAAATGATCTGGTGGTTAGGGTTTTCTGATAGAAATAAATCTTGTAGTATGATCTACATTATAGAGTATGATTAATTCACAAGCATTAATTTTAAATTAGTCATTAATGATTGATTTTTCATATAGTTAATCTTAAAGTATGATCGAAATTGTATGGTACGATTCATTAAAAATTTTTCAAATCACTTTTCTCACTCCCCTCTGTGTGTGCACGATTGCTAATTTATCATACACTGTTATATGGCTAGACTTAAGAAATATAAAATAAAATAAATTAAAATTACATACTCTTTCAAAGACATCCTATTCTACCCAAAATTTTGCCTTGATCATTCTTAAGTAGTGTGTGATGTATTTGAAATGTTAGTACCAACAGAAAAATAATATGCAATACAAACGCTAGGAGAAATAAAATTTCAATCAATAATATTTGTTATCATCAAAATCACTAGCTAGGGATCTAGGATTGTAACAATCTCCCCCTATGATGGAAAATATTGTTGGTTAAAAATGCAAGTAAATATTTTTTTCCTAATCTCCCCCTTATTAAGTGATAGATTTGAAAATAGGGGTAAGTTAATTTTTAAATATTTTTTTAAATACTTTTCTGCTAAATGCAAAAGTAAAAGTTTATTGCCAAACATAAGATGCACAAAATGAACTACATAATAAAGATGAACCAATACATGGACAACAAAATTACTACTCCCTTTTTTTACATCAACAAAAATGTGTATCTAATAGAAACACGGGAAAAAACTATAGAATAAAGAAAAATAAAAAATATAAAGCATAAAACACATATCCTAAAATTAAGAAGGCCCCTGATTAGGTGGTGGTGGTGGTGTTTAGAAATACTTATGAATAAATAAAAACTATTCTCCTAACTAAGCCATATAAACCTCATGTTGTTGTTGGTGCTATTGAATATGGCTATCCAGTTGGGACTCCAAGCAATCAAAATGTTGTATCAACTCCTCGTATGGAGAAGGCTGGTAAGTTGGTGCAGGTGCTAGCACTTTGTGGTGCAAGCTCTAATGCAAGTGCTTCAATAGGATAAGCTCTCCTTTCTTCATCAAAATTAGGTTCTTCTTCTTGTTCATGCTCCTAGTAATGACAAAAAAAATGTGGAAGGAAAAATCAATGTAAAAAATTAGGAAGTGATTAGAGTAGTAGAATAGGTAAGCCTATATTTTTACCCAAGATATAGGCAATGGCATGACCAAGAGCTATATTTTGCTTTCTTCTGGTGGAAGGATAACAAATGGGAGTATGATTTTGAATGTAATCAATAATCTTTTGGGCTTCTTCAAATTGTGTTTCAATCATAATGAAGTAGGTAACCAAGGAAAGAAGTGGGGTAATATTTATGTGATCTCCAGCTTTAGTATTGATTGATGTTCGAAGGACATGCTGGATAATACATGCATTTTGATTCAAGGAGTGGACAAAGGGTTAGTGTTAATTTAGGGCAACATTTCTAATGGTTAAATTGACTGCACTTTAATCAAAGTCTCCCTTAGAAGGCACTTATTGGGGTTGAGGTCCTTCTGTTGATAGGTTGAGATATTCACCTAAGTCTTCCTTTGTTAGTTTTATGGGTCGCCAACATACATAGGATTGCATGATGGGAGCAGCAGCACTAATCCTTAGGTTTGCAAAAAATTAATGAAGGAATTCAAAATTGAAGAGAAAGGCAAGGTAAGTAGGAATTGGAAAGTGTTGGATGTGAAGAGGTTCATAACCTCATAATTTAGTATTCTAGATGGAGTGATGTTGGCTTCATTGTATCGATAATATGATGCTTCATCTTATGTGGACTGGAAGAGATCATCGACAGGGTAACGAGAGGAAGAACCTCCTTGGGTCAGATGACCACATTTGCTTCCTCTGGTCATTTGAGTAATTGATTGTATGACTAAATAGGAAATAATATATTAAAAGAATTAGATGAGTTAAGCTTTAAAAGCCTCTTCAATTTATAGATTTCTCAACCAATCATACAATATGACTTGAGATCGTATAATATGATCAGACAAATTTCAATCGTCTGGACAACTTATCAAAAAAAGAGGTTAAATCATACAATATGATCAATATCGCACTTGATGATCTAAAAATAAACATTCATCTTGAGGAGTTATCGGTTCAACTCTTGGCCAAATATATTGTATAATATAAACATGTGTTCATAGAGTACCATAAGTCAATAAACATCATATTAGCCAATTTGAATTCTTCCAATGACTATTGATGCATGTATTATACAATACAAATATGTATTAGTGCAGTACAATCTCTAATAATAAATCATATCAAGACCTTTAATTTCACTAAAGGAAAAGATTTGTGCAGGGATGTGTACATAATATAGTACGGAGGTAATAGTACAGTATAATGTGAACATATTTTAATTTTCAATATATATATATATATATATATATATATATATATATATATATATATATATATATATATATATATAATTTAAAATCAAAGGTGTGTAAAGATTAGGGAAGATCTACTAAATACAAAAAATAAAATAAGCAAAAAATAAAAACAAAAATCAATAAATAAATAGTCACAAAATTTGAAAATGTGACACACATTAGAGCACACAAAAATGGACAATTTCAAATGATGGAATAATTCAGATTCATCCTAAATCATGCATCAATGTCTGTAATACCTAGTATAGTCCTTATCATGTTAAAGGTGTCATTGGCAATGGGTTTGGTAAAGATGTTTACCAATTGATTGTCTGTAGTTATAAGATGCAGTTCTATATTTCCCTCTTCTACATAATCTCTTATGAAATGATACCTTATCTCTATATGCTTAGTGCGGGAGTGTTGGATTAGATTTTTGGAAATGCAAATGGTACTTGTGTTATCACACATAACAGGAATGGCACCTACAGGTAGTCTAAGATTTATGATTTGATACTTCAACTAAAAGACTTGAGTAATATAGCTTCCTACAATAAAATTTTTGCCTCAGCAATGGATAGGGATACTAAATTTTACTTTCTACTAGACTAGGAAACTAATGATTGGCCTATGAATTGATAGGTTCTTGAGGACTTATTCTATCTACCCAACATCCTACAAAGTCAGAGTCTAAATATCTTATGATTTCAAAGGATAAGCTATATCTAGGATACCATATACCTAAGTTTTGTGTGCCTAATAGGTATCTAAAGATTCTCTTAATAGTAATCATGTGGGATTCTTTAGGATCAAAATAAATTGTGTCAAATGATGGTTTAAATTTTTTACTATTTTTACCTTTTCTCCATTGCCAATGATGCTTCTGCTTTCTTTTCATAAAAAATTTGAATTGTCAAGTCATCTGTGTAATGTAATCATCATACTCAGTTATAGAGCTCCCACTATTTGAGTCATTGGCTTTAAAAGACACAAATTTTTTTCCTTTTTCCTATCACTTGCATTAAGTAATTTCTAACTCATGCCTTGCTCGTAGGCAATGGGTGAGCCAAGCAAGTTATCAATATTCAGGTCTATAGATTCAAAAATTGCAGTGACCTTAGTAATACAAGCATTAGGTAGGCCAAATAAAATTTTGTTAATCTATATAGAAAATGAAAGTTCTCTACCTAATGCATGCATGGATGTCACTATCTTAGTGAATCTATTATTCATTTTAGAAATATTCTCGCTAGCTTTCATGTGAAATAGTTCATAGTCATGTAGTAAAATGTTTAGGTGGGCTACAAATTCATAAAGAAGTTCAGAATTGAAAGGAAAAGCAAGGGTGAGAAGAAATTGAAGAGTTGAGAAAGCAAATAGGTTCATCACATCAAAGTTAAGACGTGGTTGAGCATTCTTGAGGGGGTTATGCGAGCCTCCTTGTATCGGTAATACGCGTCTTCATTTTGACCAAATTCAAAGTGATTATTGACGTGTTGATGAGAGGATGAGACTCCTTGGGTTAATTCGCTTTGCTTGCTACCTCCGGCCATTAGAGTATTTTATGGTTTTAGGGGTATGAGTTTGAGAAGAAAAGGAAATTTAAAGTTTAGTGGTTTGAGCTAAGGAAATCCCTCCATTTAATGATTTATAGTAAATCATACAGTAAATGTGAGATCATATAGTACGATCAAAGGAGTTAAATCATCCAGATGACTTATCGAAAAAGGTGTTGAAATTGAAGAGTATGATCAGTATCGTACTAAATGATCTTATGAAATTTTGTTCATCTCGAGGAGTCATCAGAATGATTATTGAAAAAATGTTTATTACAATATGAATAGGTGTTTGTAAGTATGAGTGCAATAATGATTGCCGAATTAAATTAATCCAATGCCTATTAACACATGTACCATGATCTAATTAAAGGTAGAGATTCGTACAGGGATGTGTAGATCATATAGTATAAAGTGAATCATACAGTACGATGTGGATAATTTTTTAATTTGATTGTTTTTCAATTTACTCCAGTCAAGAGTATGTAATGAAAAGGGGAAATTTACTAAATACAAATAAAATTAAAAATAGAAAATAAAACAACATACAAAAAATAAACACACAAATTCAATATGATATAAACTTGAAGCACAAAAAGATATGGTTGATTTCAAATGATAGGAAAAATTTTAGATTCATCCTGAATCAAGCCATGAATGTCAATAACTCTTAACCTAGTCCTCAAGGTGTAAAAGGTGTCATAGGCTAGAGGTTCTGTAAAGATGTCTACTAATTAGTCTCCAGTAGCCATATAATGTAATTCATTATCTCCATTGGCAACATGATCTCTTACAAAGTGATGCCTAATGTTTATATACTTTGTGCGGGAGTGTTGAATTGGTTTTTTAGATATATAAATTGCACTAGTGTTGGCACACATGATAGGAATGGTTCTTACAAGTAGTCCAAGATCTATGATTTGTTTCTTTAATAATAAGACTTGAGCAACACAACTTCCTACATCAATGTATTTCACCTCAGTGGTGGATAGGACTATCAAATTTTCCTTTATACTGGTCTAAGAAACTAATCATTAGCCAATAAATTGATAGGTTCTTGATGTACTTTTCCTTTCTACCATACATCCTTTAAAGTTAGAATCTGAATATCCTATGATATAAAAGCATGAGCTATGTTTAGGCTACCATACCTAGATTTTTCGGTGCCTAATAGGTTTCTTGGAGAAATGTGCTTAGCCTTTCATACCATGCTCTAGGTGGTTATTTTAATTAATATAATACCTTTTTTCACTTGAACACATGATTGGAAAATTATGAATTTTCAAAACCTGGGGTTTGCTCAACATACACATCTTCTTTAATCACACCATTTAAAAATGCACTCATAACATCCATTTGATACAACTTAAATCCCCTAAAGCATATAAAAGCTAGTAGTACCCTTATGGATTCCAAATTAGTTACAGAGTAAAAGGATTCCTCAAAGTCTATTCCATCAATTTGATTATACCCCTTAGCAACTAATCTGGCCTTATGCCTTACTATTATCCCAGAGTCATTCATTTTATCTATAAAAACCCACTTAACTCCAACAATACTCTTGTCCTTATGTCTTTTAAATAGTTCCCATACATCATTTCAAATAAATTGATTTAGCTCTTCTTACACTGTTAGGATTCATCTACAAGGGCTAGATCTATATTGATGGTTTCAATCATAGAGATAAATATAGAATGACTAATGTTGCAACTCGGGCTCACGAGTTCTTATTTTGATGATAACAAATATTATGGTTCATCTCCTAGTATTTGGAATATATATTTATTTGTGTGTACTAACATTTTAGGAATAGCATGCATCAATCCAAGAAAGATTCAAGACTCAAGAATGAGTATAATAGGCTTTGTTGTATTTCTCATTGATGTAATTTTTTATTTCTTGAGTCAAGTCCAATAAGGGTGTATGCTTATTTGTGACTATGTGTACACATACTCAGGGGGAGTGAGATCCTGTCAAAACCAGAAGTTCAACCTTTGAACAAATCGTACTGGATGATTTCTGATCATCCAGGCCGATCTGTTCATTGAACTAATCATCCTGGACGATATTTATATCATCCTGGATGATCCAATATGATCTCAAAACCCTAGCCGCCATGATAATTTAGGCAAGGATTTAAGAGTTAAAATTTGTTCTAATCGTCCTAGACAATTTATGCAAAATTTGTACTGATCGTCCTGGACTATCCCAGGATCTTACGGGACTATCAGGTCAAATTCTGCACATCATCCAGGACGTTCCTGCGATCGTCCGGGATGATGTTTGGCGGAAGAATTGAGGTTTTAGGGTTTTCTGAAGCCGTATTTTGGAGCACATCGTCCTGGACGATCCTGCGATCGTCCTGGACGATCTTTGGTGGCAAAATTAAGTTTTTAGGGTTTTCTGAAGCCGTCATTTGGAGCACATCGTCCTGGATGATCCGGCGATCATCCTGGATGAACTTTGCCGCCAGAACTAATTTGGAAGGGTTTTTGGAGCTCTTTATTTAAGCTTTCTCAAGGCACTTGATAGGTGTCTTTGGCAGCCATTGAGGCTTCGTTATTTTGAAGAAAACTTGAAGAGAGAGCTTGAAAGGGAGAGAGTAAAGGGTGGAGTTTGAGAGGGAGAAGAGCCTGGGAAAGGGGATTCTCAAGGGAGTGTGAGGGGGTTCACACGGTTGCTCCAGCAAGCTTGCACCTAAGTACCATCGGATTCAAGGGTCGTCTCGAGGGAGATTTTGGGAAGAAGAAGATCTCTTTGGTGTCAGAGGACCCGGCTACTCCGCCGCACCGGGGAAGGTGGAAGTGATTTTGTAAAGGCTTCTCCGCCTAGCTGTGGGGGCTGAAGGAGAGACACTATTTGGTTTAGTGCAATACTTGGAGGGTGCCTCTGAGGAGTGGACGTAGGTCAGGTTGAACCCAACCACTATAAATCCGATGTGTTCTTTCTTATTATTTTTCGCATTTTATTTTATTGCGATTATCTGCTTGGGTGATATTTGTGATTGATCTTTTTATCATTATTTTAATTCATTTTCGCTGCATGTTATAAAAATTTTTTTGTTTTGTTTCAAATATCCAATTCACCCCCCTCTTGGTTAGCCTCGGGATTAGTTCACTAAGGCTTAACATCCCAATCAAACTTTCAAGTGGTATCAGAGAGAGATTTAAAATTTAAGTTTAAAAACTTTTGAAATTGATCCATGGCTAATTTTTATAATCGTAATTTTGCGGAAGGATATTCAATCACACGACCACCGTTATTTGAAAATGTTACTTTTGATTTTTGGAAAATCTGTATGTCTACTTTCTTGCAATCTTTTGATTATCGCATGTGTCATATGATTCAAATTGGTTATTCTGCACCGTCACGTATTATAAATGTAATTAAAATTGATATTCCCTTTTCTGAATGGAGTAAAATAGATCAGATCAATGCTCAACTGAATGCTAAATGTTTGAATTATTTTTTATGTGCTTTGAATTCTGATGATCATATGTTAATATCTACATGTACTTCTGGCAAAGAAAATTGGGATAAATTATGCACTAGATATGAAGGTACTTGTGAAATCAAGCAATCTAGGCTAAATATGTTAACGCATGATTATAAAATTTTTAGCATGAAACCTCATGAAACGATCTTGAACATGTTTACTAGGTTTTCTCAAATTGTGACATCATTACATGCTTTAGGAAAAGAACTTTCAAATTTTGAAAAAATTAATAAAATCCTACGTTCTCTACTTGCTAAATTTGATGCCAAAGTCATTGCAATTTTTGAATCAAAAAATTTGAACGAATATTCTATTGATAATTTGATTGGCTCACTCATTGCCTACGAGCAAAGTTTGGGTCAAAAGCTTTTGGATGCAGGTGAAACGGTAGTGCTGAAAACTAAAGACATTGAAAAAAGCAACTCAAAAAGTGATGAAAGTGAAGAGTTAGCATCAGCAACAAACAAATTGAAAAATCTACTAAAGCACAAACATCAACATCAAAAGTGGAACAAAGGTAAAAATGGTAAGAATGTAAAGTTCTCTTCTGATGTTATCTATTTTGGATGTAGGAAGCCTGGACATATGAAAAATCAGTGCCCGAACTTAAGAACCCTTCCCGAAAAGGAAAAGGGTAAAGCTAAGCAAATTACAATAAGGGCTGAAAATGCAAAACAAAAAATGTCCTGGGCAGATCTAGCTTCTGAATCATCTGATCAGGAGCAAGCTGATGTAAATTAATGTTCTGTTTGTGTGTTTATATTTTTTGTTTTGTTTTTCTGTTACTATTATTTATTCATTGTGTTTTCTGTGATTTAGTATTTTTGTTTTTCCTTTTAAAATTTTTGATGTTTTTTGTTGTTCCTCTGATCAAGCACACACATAACACCTCTTGTTTTAAATCATTTTTTTTAAGATCTTATTTTCTAAAAATGGAAAATTTACCTCCTGTACTTTTTAAATATTTTATTAGTTGTGGTTGATTTCTCTAAAATGAAGTAAGGAAGAAAACTCATGATTTTGTCTCTCTATCTCATTTCTTTGAATAAGGCTATCTTACTTTTGAGTCAAAATCTGTTTCAGATTATAAATTGTTTTTTTAAATTAAAACTTTTTTCATCTCACAACATTTTGTCTATCTCATAGGAATCTTTTGCAAATTATTGAACCAACTTCAAGATTATCTTATTCTGGTTGTTCGTCTTTATCATAAGAATAAGGTTTGCTGATTTTAAAGATTTAGAAAGGAGGCAATCAAAAGATGCGGAGTGCACCAAACAAATTGAAAAGAGGCACAAAATGAGCCCAAAACTGAAAAGATGCGAAATTGCCAAATTGAATACACAAAGTGTATCAAAAATCAAAAGATGCGCAAAGCGCCAAACAAATTGAAAAAGAGGCACAAAATTATCCCATAAAAGCTGCTTCCATTCTTGTAAATCTCTAAAGTTTAAAAAACTCTTATGACTTTTTAATAGATTCGTTACTTGAGTTTGAAAATCAAGATTTTTTGATTCATTACTTTGCATCAATCTTCTATTAGATGTATTTCATGAAAGGAGTTTTGAAAGATTTTTGTTTCCTTATCTAATTTGTTCCTTGATTTAGATATTGGCTTAAAAAGTTTTTTAGCCTTTTTAAAACCTGAGCTTGGTTTAACAATTTTTAAATTTTTAACCTTTCTGGGTTATGAGTAGTCAATTCATGTCATACTTAGCTTTTTGAATAAAATCAAGGGGTAGTTTTCTCATTACAAGAAAATTTTGATGTTATTAAAATTTCACAAGATCAGAGACTATTTTCGATCTTTTAGTCTATTTTTGTTTTACTTTTGTTTTTTCTGCTCCTCTTCTTTTTGATAATCTCAAAGGGGGAGAACGTACTGTTGTATTTGTGAAGTTTATTTGTATTGTAATTATACTGTTTTATTTGTGACATTTATTTGTATTGTGTAGTTTTTTTAAATAAAAAAATTTGTTTCCCCCTATTTTTAAAAGTCTTTTCTTAGTGAGGGGGAGATTAGGAGAAAATACCTTTATTTGCAAATCCAACTAGAAATATTTGCCATCATCAAAAAGGGGGAGATTGTTGCAACTCGGGCTCACGAGTTCTTATTTTGATGATAACAAATATTATGGTTCATCTCCTAGTATTTGAAATATATATTTATTTTTGTGTACTAACATTTCAGGAACAACATGCATCAATCCAAGATAGATTCAAGACTCAAGAATGAGTATAATAGGCTTTGTTGTATTTCTCATTGATGTACTTTTTTATTTCTTGAGTCAAGTCCTGTAAGGGTGTATGCTTATTTGTGACTATGTGTACACATACTCAGGGGGAGTGAGATCCTGACAAAACCAGAAGTTCAACCTTTGAACAAATCATACTGGATGATTTCTGATCGTCCAGGCCGATCTATTCATTGAACTAATCATCCTGGACGATATTTATATCATCCTGGACGATCCAATATGATCTCAAAACCCTAGCCGCCATGATAATTTAGGCAAGGATTTAAGAGTTAAAATTTGTTCTAATCATCCTGGATGATATGTATATCGTACTGAACGATTTGTGCAAAATTTGTATTGATCGTCCTGGACTATCCGAGGATCATACGGGACTATCAGGTCAAATTCTGCACATCATCCAGGACGATCCTGCGATCGTCCGAGTCAATGTTTGGCGACAGAATTGAGTTTTTAGGGTTTTCTAAAGCCGTATTTTGGAGCACATCATCCTAGATAATCCTGCGATCATCCTGGATGATCTTTGGCGGCAGAATTGAGTTTTTAGGGTTTTCTGAAGCCGTCTTTTGGAGCACATCATCCTGGACGATCCGGCGATCGTCCTGGATGATCTTTGCCACCAGAACTGATTTGGAAGGGTTTTTGGAGCTGTTTATTTAAGCTTTCTAAAGGCACTTGATAGGTGTCTTTGGCAGCCATTGAGGCTTCGTTCTTTTGAAGAAAACTTGAAGAGAGAGCTTGAAAGGGAGAGAGGAAAGGGTGGAGTTTGAGAGGGAGAAGAGCCTGGGAAGGGGGATTCTCGAGGGAGTGTGAGGGGGTTCACACGGTTGCTACGGTAAGCTTGCACCTAAGTACCATCGGATTCAAGGGTCGTCTCGAGGGAGGTTTTGGGAAGAAGAAGATCTCTTTAGTGTCAGAGGACCCGGCTACTCCGCCGCACCGGGGAAGGTGGAAGTGATTTTGTAAGGGCTTCTCCGCCTAGCTGTAGGGGCTGAAGGAGAGATACTATTTGGTTTAGTGCAATACTTGTAGGGTGCCTCCGAGGAGTGGACGTAGGTCAGGTTGGACCGAACCACTATAAATCCGGTGTGTTCTTTCTTATTATTTTCCGCACTTTATTTTATTATAATTATCTGCTTTAGTGATATCTATGATTGATCTTTTTATCGTTCTTTTAATTCGTTGTCACTGCATGTTATAAAAAAGATTTTTGTTTTGTTTCAAATATCCAATTCACCCCCCTTCTTGGTTAGCCTCGGGACTAGTTCACTAGGGCTTAACATCCCTATCGAACTTTCAAGTAACCTCCTTCCTAAGTCCATGCCTAATTCTAACACTTTAGATGGATCTCTTAAGATTAGTTCTTTAGGATGACTAGATTAGTATCTTTATTCTCTAGGTAGGGGCTCATGAGGTTCTTCTCTATCTCCTAGGTCGATGGCTTCTACCCCTTGAATGGCCCCTACTTCTTGTTGTTGTTATTTAGATTTAGAGGTCCTATCTGATTCATGTAACACTATATGGGATGACTCTTCTACTACCAAGGTCTTCTTATTGAAGATTTTATAGGCCTTACCTACAGATGAAAACCTAAGAACACTCCTTCATCAGACTAGGGATTAAATTTTCTTAAGGGTGATTTTCCATTGATTACGATACATCATTTATACCCAAAAACAAGCAAGTGAGAAAGGTTGGGTGTCCTACCCTTAAAGGGCTCGTAGGGTATTTTATTTAATTTGGATCTAACATTCACCTTATTTAAAATATAACAAGCGGTATTCATTATTTCTGCCCAAAAGTATATAGGGAGAGAATATTCAGCTTACATGACACTAGTAGCTTCTACTAAAGTTCTATTTCTCCTTTTAGCTATTCCATTCTGCTGAGGGGTCCTAGGGGCAAACAAGTTATGTTTTATCCCTATCTATTGACAAAAATATTTAAACCTATCATTCTCAAGCTCTCCACCATGATCACTATAAATGGTTGAAATTTTAAACCCTAATTTTCTTTGTATCTAGGTGGAAAAGATTTTATATTCCTCAAATGATTCACTCTTTTGTGCTAGGAATCTAACCCAAGTGAATCTAACATAGTCATCTATGATTACAAAACCATCTGCCTTCCCTCCTATGCTGGCTCTACTAATTAGTCTAAACATGTCCATATGAAGAATTTCAAGTGGCCTAGAGGTGTTGATGTCCTTAATTTAATGAAATAAAGACTTGTTTTATTTTTCTAGTTAGAAGGCATCACATAGGAGGTGCTTTGTGAAGTCTAACTTAGGCATGCCTTTAACTAGATCTTTTTGGTTAATCTTCCTAAGCATTTTCATGTTTGTATGGCATAGTCTCCTATACCATATCCAAGAATCCTCAAAAATAGTTTTCAAACACAAGGAATTAGAATATTCAATACAGTTTAAATCAAGCATGTAAATATTATTTATTCTTTTTGTTTTTAAAATTAGTTTTCCATTTAAGCTAATCATGTATTTTGTAAGAAGAAACTTTATATTAAAACCCTTTTCACATAATTTTCTAATACTAAGTAGATTATACTTAAACCTATCAACTAATAAAATATTTTTAATCATAAACTTGTTATAATTGCAAATTATACTTGAACCAACCACTTTCCTATTATTGTTTTCTCCTAGTATTACCTTGCCTCCTAACTAGGCCTCTAGTGTGATGAATTACTTTAAATCAACCCTTATGTGCCTCGAGCATCCACTATCCAGATACCACATACTCTCTCTAGGTCTTTTCTAAGAGCACCCTTACAAAGTCATTTAAACGTTAAATTTTGGAACCCAAGTGAGTTTTGGTTCAACCTTATGCATTAATGAATGAGATGTTTACATGCTATGCTGTGATCCAAGTATTTTGTCCTCCACACTAGATGTATCCTATGATAGATAGTACAAGTGCAGGCTATGTAACCTAGCATGCCATAAGAGTAATACCTTACAATAAGAAAAGGATTCACTAATCTATATGGGTTATGGTGCCTCTTCTTAGGGTTATATGATGCATATTGTGTTGATGAATTTTTTCAGTGTGCCAGAGTAGGTAATGGTTTATGGTTTTGAAGTGTATTTATTTTTTCTTGTAGGAATTTATTTGCACTTTCTAGAATAGTTACTTCTATTTTTAATGCATACTTACTATCATCTATTTCTATTGCACATACCTCTAGTTCCTTGAATGAATTTTTTAATTTAACATGATTTATTTTCAAGTAATCATATACAATAGATAAGTCAACATGCTTCTTATTTAATACATAAAACTCATTAATTAAAGACATGTCATTTCTACCTAAGCTAGCATGTTCATTAATCAAACAAGTATGCACTTTTTACAAAGTAGTAAAATCATTGTTCATATTAGCATACATCCTTTTTAGTTTCTTATACAAATCATGATTTTTTTTTTAAATAAAAAATAATTCATCATAGGAGAGCTGACATACCTCTTCTTGATTTGATTGATCAAGATTATCATTAGCCATAAGACATAGGTTTGTTACCTTCACTTCTACTTCTAGTTCTAGGGATTCTAAGGCAGAGTCAGTCCAAAATTTCTTCTATGTCCAAGTCTTCCCTTTCTTAAATTTAGCCTTTTCTTCACCCTTCTCCTTGACTCGATGAGTTTTTAAGTTGGGGCAATTTGTTCAGAGATGTCCTTGTTTCCTGCATTCAAAATGTATTGGGTCAGATGATGCATTAAAATTTCCTTTGCTTTTACCTTTGCTCCATTGATGTTGATAATGCCTTTGCTTCCTCTTTAAAAACTTTCGAACTAGTGGATTATCAATGAAATTTCTTCATCCTCCTTTACTACAGAACTTTCACTATCTGAATCATTCACTTTCGAAGCCTTTGTCATCTCCTTCTTCTTATCACCTACATCATTTAGTCTTTGACTCATGCCTCGATATCAGACAATGTGTAACCTAAGTAAATTATCAATAAAAGAGACATTGAAATCATTTGATTTAGTAATTATAGTAATTTTAGCATCATACGCACTAGTCATGCAATATAGGATTTTAATAATTTTTCAGAATTAGATAGTTCTCTACCCAATACATGTAGGGATGTCACTTTCTGTGTGAACCTAGTGTGATTTAAGATATTAACTCACTAGGTTTCATGCAAAATAGTTTATAATCATGTAACAAAATGTTTAACATAGACTATTTTACTTCATTAGTTCCTTCATATATAATGCACTGTCTATCCTAGAGTTCCTTCCTTATTATATAGGTAATACTCGTATATTATCCACTAATTTTAAAGTACAAAAAAAATAATTCAGACACTTAGCATTTAACTAGGCAAATTCTCTATTCTCTTGACTCCATTCAATACGCCGAATTTTAGTTTTGGCTCTATTGACTACACATAATGGAAGAGAATAGCCACTTTGTATCATATACCACATCCTAAAATTAATTGACTATAAAAAGATAGCCATGCAAATTTTCCAGAAATTGAAAGGAAAGTTTTCAAACAGTGGGGGATGGGTTATTGAATAACCCTCAGCAATATTTCGGTACCAAATTGCGCCATTAAATCTTTTCTTGATGATTTTAAAATAAAAAATTTCAAGAGCCGCTCTAGTACCACTTGAAAGTCAGAGGAGGTTATGAGACCATAATGAACTAGCCCGAGGTGTACCTAGAGGGGGGTGAATTGGTAAATAAAAATTACTTAACAGAAATACTGATATATTTTTTTGAAAATGATTTAAAAACTAATATAAATAATTTACTTAAAATCATGTTAAAGCAATTGAGAATTTAAAATAATTTTTCAATACATATGAATTATTCTTTCTGTAAGGCACAACCTATTCTAATTGCAATTAATTATAAATATTAAAATTTATGCACTAAATTCAACTTGCTGATAATACAAAAAAAATTATAGAAAGTAAATGCAAAAAGGAAAAGCACACCATAAATTTTTATAGTGGTTCGGTCAACATTGACTTACGTCCACTCCCCGGAGTCCTCCACTCCATATATTGCACTAGTACTAAGTGAGTCTCCTTTTGCCCCCATGTTGGCCTCATTTTTTATATGAGATCACTAGGATCAATCCAATCTCTGAACCTGTCCAAGCCCTAGGATCCACCTAAACCCTAGACCAATCTAGGCCGTAAGATTTTCTTAGACCCTAGAATCCTTCTAGATTCTAACCCCTAGGATCTATCTAGATTCTAGATCAATCCATACCCTAGGATCTACCCAGACCTTGGATTAATCCAGACCTCAGGATCTATCATGACCCTAGATATATCTAGATACTAGGATCTAGGATTAATCTAGACCCTAGATCAATTTGTACTCCAAATCAATCTTAACTTCAAGCCAATCTAGATCTCAATTCTATTCAAATTTCGATCAAGCCCAGACTTTAAACTTACCTAGACTTTAAACCTATCCTGATCTCAACTCGAATTCAAACCTTGATCGGGCCTCTGATCTAGCTTTTACCCTATCCAATTAATTATAATTGCCCAAATGATCCTAAATGATTTGTATAATTCAATTTTAATCACTGAAACTCAAAATCCAACAAAAGTCTAGAAATTCAAACCCAAAAGTAAAGGTTAAAGACCCTATCTTGAAAGCCTTCTCCAAGGATTTTTCAAACACTTCAAACCAAAGTCAAATGACCTCTAATTTAGATTCTATCTTTTACATATTGATATGAAATGTCCCTGCAGGCCACTCTCCATATTTTTGCTCATTATGAGATATCTAACCCCAGAAATTGGATTGAAATCTAAAGGCTATAAAATCTTTAAATATTTATGGTCTATGCCACTGAATCTGCCACCCAGTGGATCCTGACCTTGGAGCCTTCTACAAACCCTCTACACATCCAGACCCTTGATCATGTTATATTGAGACTTAAATTTCATTTTGGTGGACCCACTTTGACCTTCAGTTAAATAGGGGTCAAAAGGACCAAAATGCCCCTTAAGGGAAAATTTTAAAGTTTTTTCCAAACGTCAACTTAGCCTTTTCAAATCAAACATCAAAACCTTGTTCAATACACCCTAAAAACCATTAGGAGTGTATAGAACTCAAACCTAGACTCTAAGTTAACCTGATTGACCAAGTCAACCAGGATTGACCCCAATACCCCTTGAGGACCCCTTAGGTCATTTTCATTAAAATGACCAATCTAGACCATGGGACCAACTCTAGTAGACTTTAAACATCAAACCAAATTTGTCAAGTCTAAACCTTGACCCTAGGTTAACCTGGTTGACCCGACCAATCCTTATTCCTTCTACATTTGAATCAAGCTCTATATCAACCTCAGATCCACTCAAATTTTCCTTAAACATCTCAATATGGATTTAGATAGGATTGGACCCACTGACCCAGTCAATAGTTGACTTGGTGAACTGAGCCTAAACCTGGTCAAACCTGGCATATAGAAGTTTATTCATGGCATGCATTCAAGAAAATCTACTCAATACTTCTATATCACTTAAAAATATGTTTTGAACAACCTTAAACCTTTATGAGTCAAATCATGGTTAATTTGACTTAGTCAACCCATAAGACTTGGTCAAAACCCCCTTTATACATGAACATACACTCAAGCTTCAATTCCCTAGTCTCATGTCTCTTCCAAATTCATTCATATAGTTCCCATATATTTTTTAAAGTTTACATCATCAGCCATCTTGATTGGCTGATTGGTCAACCCAATCAATAAAGTCTCCAAAGGGTTGTCAAGTGGTCAAACCCAATCAAGAAATGAATCTTTTCTTCAAGTATTAAACCCAAGGCATTCTACCAGAATTTTGAAGCCACCTAGATGCCACCTCACCCTTCCTTAACTGTTTGACTATTCAAATGGTCAAATAAATGGTTCTGAGAGCTAGAATGGTCAAATCATCTAGTGTGAGCTAATCCATTTAAATCTCTCTAACTCCAGTAGCTTTAATCACCTTCTGGAATATTCTTAAGCGCTCCTAATCCCCTGGTTTGAGCCTAAGTGATCCCTAATTAAGCCCATGTGTTTAAAAGTACAAAATCCCTTTACACATGGGATGTCCTTTTGTGTCCTTTATTCTCTACTCCTAACTACCCTAGGCCATGTGGAAAATATCTGAGATGCCAAATGGGTCCTAGCTAACCACAATGGCCTAAAGCTTCTAAATAGGGTAAAAGTACTCAATCAAGCTCACTCATCATCTAACCTTCTCTCACATCCTTGAGCCTCTTCAGAACCCTTAAGCTTTCGTTTGGACTTGTCATAGTCCCTTCGACCTCCCCAAGTAAAATCCCACTGTGAAAGGCTTACCAACGACGTTCCTCCAACGAACCTAAGCTGTAATCCGTCCAAGGGTCATATCATTCGATCCAAGGCATTTTAGATCATGATTTCTTCATTAATGTGGAGCGTGAATAATCTACAAATGCAACTATCCATTAAATGGTCTAAACCAACCCATAAATCAAGGTGAAAATCCTAACCATAGTTTAGGTTATACTAGTTTAAATAACTATTCATTAGTCTTATTTAAATCCAGAGCAAACTTCCCACATGATTTTTATTCATGTGTTTAACTTATGTTTAAAATTTTATGTGATTTGGTTAGCCGGATTGAACGAAAGAGCCTTTTTTCTCTTTTAGGGCTCAAGTTATGTATGTTTTAACTTACGTATGACAAGAACCGTTGATCTTATGATCAATGAATTTGATCTAGCTATTCCGTGGTATTTCCAAACTGCAGATCTAGTCCCGCGGTCTATTCCATCATCCGGCATGATCTGGACCTCTCATTCCAAATCGTAAGATCACTTCTCCACTATTTCATCTCTCTTAGCTGAGATCAAACTGTGGGACTTCATTTCTTCCATCAGATGAATGTTATGCGGATCTAATGATTATCGCATATCGCTGATGTGGTTTTGTGGATGACCATGCACTGAGGCATGGTTCATCTATCTTCTATCACATGGAGAGACGTGGCACACTGCCGTAGCGGCTATTCGCGCTGGTCCAATCCCGTTGTGCTACGTAGCTGCAGCATCATTTTTCTTACTTAATTAGTTTAAATTAATTAAAACCTATTTTTAATTATAGCAAAATAAAAAATTAGTATAATTAATTTTAAATCCAAAAATCAAGTGTAATACATCAAAATTCTGAGAAAATTAAATTCTTTAATTTAATATTAATTTTAACTTAAAATATTAAGGATATTTTAAATTATTATTATCTTTTTAATTTTAAATATTCAACATTTTAAATTAATATTTAATTGAAATGTTTAAAATTTTTCCAAAATCTATTTAATTTGTTGTAAGATGTTCTCTAATTTTATAAAAATGTTAAAAAATTATATTAACTTAATTTTAAAATTAACTTCAATATTAATTATATCCAATTATATATATATGATTTTCAAATTATTTAAAAAATATTCATAATTTCAAATTGAATTAATTAATATTAATGTTAATGTTAAAATTTAGAAAAAAAAAAGAGTTTAGAATTCTTTAACTTAAAGTTAAAAGTATATTTTAAGCTATTAAATATATTTTAAATAATTAAACATTAAATATTTAAATATTCAAATGATATTTGATTATATTTAAAATCAGATATTGTTAAAAATTCCATTTAATTTTAAACTATTCCAAAAAGGTATTTTCAAAAAATTAAGTATTGTAATTTAAAATAAATTTTAAAATTAAAACTTGATTTATTTTAAATAATTTGAATTACTTAAATATTTTCAATTTAAATTAATAATTAATTGAATATTATATTAGAATATTTTCAAAATTCAAAATTTATTTTAAAATATTTTAAATAAATCAGAGAACTTAATTTGATTATTTTGATTTTAAAATTCAGTTTAAATATTTTGAGTAATCTAAATTACTTAAAGACTTAAGTAATTAATTAATGTTTAATTAATATTTAACTTAAATAATTTTTCATAAATCCAAAGAACAACAAATTACTTTAAAATTACAAAATATTTTTGAAGATTATTTTAAAACTATTTTAAATTTATTTTGAATTTATTTGAAAATATATTTTAAATTGTCTTAAATTTTCTCAAAATTCTTAAAATTAAGTTATTTTCTAATACAAAAATTAATTTTAAAAATTTATGTATTAGATTTTGAGAGCTTTGAGAGATGCTTTGAAATTTTTAACATAGCTTAAATATGTGAATGGAATTCATGGGGAAAGGTTAGTGAATAATTGTATTCCAATTATTCACTAATCAAGTCATTAGTCATGTTAATTAATGTTTAATCCTTGCATGCTTAGGATGCACACACCACTTAGCCTAGGCTCTCCTAGAATTAGGGAGTTTAGTGTGACTATGTATGTATATATATATATATATATATATATATATATATATATATATATATATATCAAGGGTTAGAAACATTTATTTCAAACCTATCAAATATAGTGACATCATTAAGGATAATAATTAAGAACATATGTAGAGAACTTAGATTAATCTTAATAATTAGGATACACATCCTTTTGACATGAAACTTAAGATACTTAAACTTATTGACATTCTCTACCTTAGGGAAAATCTCTTGAATTTTTAAAAGTCATTAAGCCACTTAATTAATTAAATCAAAGTTAATCCCTTAATTAAGTATCAAAACCTCTAAAAATTATAATAAATCAAAATTAGATAAAAAAAATACAAATAATACCTTAGATTAACCAGAATTCAAACCTTAAATCAAGAAAATTAAAAAACCCCTTTGATTTGACATTAAATTCTAGCTTAATTTATTTTAATTAAAATTTAATATTTTATTAATTTAATTAATTAAAAAAAATTAAAAATTCCAAGAAATTTATAAACACTTGGGAATCTCTCCTTAGGTCATTCCTGACCTTTGGAGTTGATTTCAAGGAGTTGGGAATTCATTTGGTTCAAGTCATTAAAACACCCTTAATTAAATAATTTTTAAAAATCCAATAAATACACAAACTTCTAAAAATCATAATTAATTCTAAAAATCTCTAAATTGATCAAACTCAAAGGCATTGGACTCCATTTTGGCTCTAATATTTATTATAAATTTCAAACCACCAGAAATAATTTAAATTTAAAATGTCAATAATCCGGTCAAGCTTAAGTTAAAACTTTAAAAATTCATAACTAATTATAAAAAAATCCAAATCCGGAAAACTCAAAACCTCATCAAAAGGTCTAATATTTAATAAAAATATCAAAACTCTAGAAATCTCTTTGAATTAAAAAGTCAAACTTTGACCCTTTTAATTAATACGTTGAAATAATTTGAGGAAATTTTAATAAATCTTTAAAAAATCCAAAAAACATTAATTCAACTTTAAATCTAACAATCAATCAACCTTAATTAAGATTCATCGAATTTCAAACCTTAATTCAAATCAAATCACTTAATCATTCCGATTACCATTAGGTAGCCCAAGCTTACGAGGCTATTAAATTAGCCCCATGGAAGCTGAAATAAACTTCACGGCCCCGATGAACAATAAAGTTGGCAATCAATAAACCTTTAAAACACACTTTAAAATAAATTTTAAGCTAGTAATACTTAAACTCAAACTTAAATCCTTAAGCCTTTCAACCAACCAGAATATCAAGTAACTTCAATCAAATATCCTACATAGGATAGAACTAGACCACACAGCCTACCTCACACACCTTAGATATTTTGCTAGGGCACCACTTCTAGATCTAGGCTAGGCCGGTGTTTACTTTTCTGATATGTACCGAGTTTTTTAAGCTTTCACTGAATACTGGTTATTAGAATTAGATGTTTATTATGATTATTTATTTAAATTTTACACTCAATGATGTTATTGATTGTGTGTTAGATTACCCCTAGGTTAGGGATAATTTATGCTAATTCAATCTTATGCAGGTGGCCTTGCTCATACAGGGCAATCAAATATAAAGGAGGCAAAAATAAATGAATCTTTTAATTAATGATGTTTTTTACAGGTGCTTCAAAAATGCTTAAGTCCCCATTTTAAATCAAAATAGCATGGCTAAGTGTGGCTATGAATTTGAGCATTTAATTTTTTGATGTATATAACTACTTGGGATTATTTATGTATTGAATTATTAGGATAACCTGCAGGCTATTGAGTCTAAATTTTAATTTTTCATTCAATATAATTTGATGTATTTAAGATGTATTTAAGAGTTGTAATTTTAAGTACTTTGAGATGGGATGTTAAGTATCCAATTTGACATCCAAAGAGGAAGGGACATCCCTTAGGGGAGAGTCCTCTCCATTTGAAGATCTAAAATAGGATGATTTCAAATATCCAAAGAGGAAAGTTAATATCCCTTTCGAGGGGGAGTTTCTTTTCATTTGGATATCCAATCCCGATAGATACAAGGAGCCCATAGAATGATGAAGAAATGAAGAACAAGAAGAATCCCAATTTTCAAATTCAGGTTATTGTTTGTAGTACCCAGCCACTTTACTTTTCCTATACACTTTGGGTTGTAATATTAAATAGCACTTGCCACATGGACTTTTAATTTACATATTAATTTGATTGATTTCATTATTGATTTATATATTGATTGAGATCTAGGATTGAATGCTTTTAGTAGTTTTTTTTCACTATCTTGCATGTCATATTTTGTTTAGGCTCCCCAATCCAGGCTGGGGTAAGTCCAAATCCTACATTGCATTAGCTAGTTTTGGGTCACTAATTTTTAGTACCCAATATAGACTTAGGTTTTGAGGCAAGCTCAGGCTATAAGACCTCTAGCTCTGGTAATTGAATCCCATTTTTTTATAAAAATGATCATTCAAAACTCAAATCTCTTTCAATCAAATTAAAGCCCAATACTTAGGATAGGCTGGGGTGTTTCTAGAGTGATTCAGAATCTCAAGACATCTCCTACCATTCTTTATTTGACCTCCAGAAATAAGTGTTCAACCTTGATCCAATCCCGCATGAAATCACCTCCTTTGAGATCTATCTATGAAAATTCTAAATAAAATTTCTATCGCTATTTTAGTAAAGAGTATTCCTATGAAACTCTAATTTTTCTATGATGTAATTAACTACGAGGGCTTATGCTCGTAGGAGATTTAGAAATCCAGATCAAGTTTTTAAAATCAAGTTTTTTTCAAAACTTTAATTAATTACCTTTGGAAAAATCAAATACGATGATCGTTATTGTCATTTTAAAATGATTAAAAGTAAGCGATATCTTCTTTCTCTGGGAAGATATGTCATTCTATTTCATAAATTTGATTATGAAATTAATGATCTCTTATCTAAATTATTATAGTCAAACACTCGATCAAATTCCATTTTGTCCCTCCATGGTCATATGTGATTCTTCTCTGAGTTTGACTATGATAATTGGGTAAATCCAAAGTTTTACAATCTGAACCAATTAGGGAATGAATATATTCACCTTTTGAGGTGAAAAATTATTCATAATAATGTGTTCGATTTTAAAAATAAAAATTTCAAAAATTTAATTTTCCCTAAAAATATTAAAATTTACAAACTACAGTTTTTAATCAAACACCCAAGAGTAAGGCAGAGAAGCTCTTACAAAATCCTTTCCACCAATCCTTGGTACAACATAGTACATGACGCTATGTCACCCTCTTAGTGATGGCAGTCAACCTTTAATCTTTTTCTCTCTCCTAGAGAAGGTAGAGAACCTCAACTCCTTTTTCTCTGTCCTGGATAAGATGGAGAACCTTAGCTCCTTTTACTCCCTTCTAGAGAAGGAAAAGAACCTAGAGGACTTGTCTTAGAAGCCTCTCTCCTAAGAGAAACTTTAAGGACTCACCAGGCTATAAGAGAAATCAAGATACAAGCTAGCTTGGAGAAACTATGTGAACCCATCACACTACTTATCCCTAATGCTCAACCTCACCTTCTACTTCCTCTCTCACCCAAGAGCCCTCAAGAAATATTCTCTCTCAAAGTACCTTCTACAGCCAACTACTCTCTCTTATTTGAAGAGATTATTAAAAGATTGCTTAAGTATTGGTCTTCAAAAAACCCTAAAAATTCAAGTTGGTTGTCTCTATTTGTACAGTATGATATAAGTTTGTATAGTACAATCAGTTCAAGAACTAGACCCATCCAGTATGATGTAAATAGTTATTTAGATGAACTATTCAAATTTTGTAAACATATTGTATAGTACAATCATGAGGTATTCTAGTATGATCTATTTAATTTCTTTGTATTCATACAAGATGATTTTTGGGATGATTTAAAATTGCCTATGTCAATCGTCCTGTACTATTCTCATCATATAGTTTAGTCAGTTGATTTATAATAGGTCATCTAGTATGATGTAAACATCATAGAGTATGATTTGTTTAAAAATTATAGTTTCAATTGGGACTGTTGCAACTCAGGCTCCTAAGTTTATATTTTTTATGATGATAATTATTATTGATTGCCTCTTTATTTCTGTTAGTATTTGTAGTGCATATATATTTGTGTGTTGGCTAACATTTTAGGTACAACATGAACTATTCTTTGAAGATTTAGGATTCAAGATTGGATAAACTTGGTTATATTGAAAGTCTGTAATTTTCATTTATATAATTTGAATTTCTTGTATTAAGTCCTATAAGGGTGTATACTAGCCTCATGACCATATACACACACATAGAGAGAGCAAATTTTTTTTGAATATTTTAATTTTTTTATACATCATACAATATAAACGGTATCGTACTAGATGATCTATTATTAAAAAAATTAATTGAAATATTTTCTTTATCTAGAAAAATGATATTGAAATATAACCAATCATACAGTATAAACACCACATCGGACTAGATGAAATGTTAAAATTAGAAACCCCACTGTTCATTAAATTAGGCAAAATTTTGAATTTCTAAAGTTATTTTATTCGTACTATACAAACCTAATCATGATGTATGATATTTAAAGGCCTAATTTAATCTTATAATTAATCAATCGAACCTACTTGATATTGATATTTTGATCGTAATCTATGAACTGGATCGTATGGTATGAACAATAGAGATAATATTTGGTCATCCCATGATTCATCCTTGATGAATTTCTTTTTAGTTAAACTAATCATACAATACGATTGGTCATTCATACTAATGATCGTACAACACTAATAGGCAAAATTTGAACTATTTGTATTGTACTAACTGGTGATCATATAATATTAATAGGTCAAATTTTGCACATCAAATTGGATGATCATGTGATTGTACTGTATAATCTTTGATGGCTGAATTAAATTTTTAGGGTTTTTTGAATCCCTATATTTAAGCTTTCTCATAAAACTTTGTAAGAGACTTTGAGCATTCATTAAGTTATTTTCTTCTGGAGAAAGCTTAAAGAGAGAGCTTTAGGCTAGGGAGAGAAAGGAGGGAGTATGTAAGCGAGGGAGAAATTCCTTGTGGCCTTCAAGGGAGTGCAAGAGGGGGTTTTCAGCCACATCAGGAGGGTGAAAAAGAGTCCAGGTTCTCTGCCTCACCAGGAGGGTGAAAAGGAGTACGATCCTCTGCCACACCGGGTTGATGGAAGAGAGTTTGCAAGGGCTTCTCCGCCTAGCTGAGGGAGCTAAAGGAGAGTCACTAAAGTGTTTAGTGCAATACTGGGAGACGAGGACTCAGGAGAGTGGACGTAGGTCATGGGTTGACCAAACCGCTATAAATCACTGGTGTATTTGTTCTAATTTTTACTTTCGCATTTTATTTTCTCGCATTATTTTTTCTGTGACAATTGCTTGGTGAAAATTTGAGATTAATATTTTGTTGTGATAATTAGAATATAATCACCTTCTTTGTAATTATTTATAAATTAATTAGCTTCCACATCAAAGTGAAAGTATTGCTTTTGAATTAGTGTGCCTCAGGGACAGTTCATTAAGGTCTTATAATCTCCTCAAACTTTTAAGTGGTATCAAAGCTGGATTCAAAAATAAGGTTTTAGAAAACTTTTAGAAAACATATGAATGTAGTAGTGAAGTCAAACAATCTAGATTAAATGTATTATTGTATGTCTATGAACTTTTTTACATGCAACCTTATGAGACTATCTTAGATATGTATACTAGATTTACTCAGATTGTGACATCATTGCATGCTTTGGGTAGAGAACTGTCAAACTTAGAAAAGGTCAATAAAGTGCTACATTTTCTACCTAATAAATTTGATGCCAAAGTCACTGTTATATATGAATCAAAAGATTTGAATGCTTATTCTATTGACAATCTAATCGGCTCACTCATTACCTATGAGCAAAATGTGAGCCAAAGACTTTTGGATGCAGGTTATGAAAATGTTATAATGCTAAAAGCAAAAGATATATGAAAAGATAGCTTAGGAAATGATAAGAATGAGGACATGAAATTAATAACAAGCCAATTCAAAAGTTTCCTAAAGTGAAAGCATAAGCGTCAACTAGAATGAAGAAATGGTAAAAATGATAAAAATGATAAACTTTTTTCTGACATCATTTGCTTTAGGTATAGGAAACTTGGAAATTTTTAACATGAATTCCCCAATTTAAAGAACCACGTTGTAAAGGAAAAGGGTGAGAATAAGTTAAATGCAAAAAATGGAAATGGTAAGAAGCAAAAAATCTCCTGGGCAGACCTACCTTTTGAATTATTAGAACATGAGCACGATGGTGAGGTAACAAACTTTTGCTAAATAGTCAAAGATTTAATTCTTAATTCCAATCAGGTATAAAGTTTTTTTGTGTGCTTATTAGTTTTTTGTTATATATATTAATTCGGTTTAATTCATGCTTATATGTTATTAATTTCTTTTTTGTATATTTTTTTGTGCTGTATGGTTTAGTTGCCTTCTTTTCTATCATTTAAAATCTTGTATAGGTCATGCGTATAGCTATATTTATGAGTTATTTTATCTCTTATTTTTGAAAATGTCAAAGGGAGAGAATGTATTATGGTTGGTTATATTTGCGGTTAGCTACTATGTTTTATCTGTTATTTTTTTTTTAAAATTTTTTGTTACTTAGTTTTAAAAATTTATTTATCTTAAAAAATAAAAAAAAGGTTTCCCCTATTTTTTAATGTAATTTTCTTAGTGAGGGGGAGATTAGAAGAAAAAAATATTAATTTATAAATTCAACCAATAATATTTGCCATCATAAAAAAGGAGGAGATTATTGCAACTTAGGCTCCTGAGTTTATGTTTTTGATGATAACAATTATTATTGATTTCCTCTTTATTTCTCCTAGTATTTGTAGTGTATATATTTTTGTGTGTTAACTAGCATTTCAAGTACAACATGTAGAGTTCTTGGAAGATTTAGGATTTAAGATTGGGTAAACTAGGTTAAATTGAAAGAGTCTATAATTTTTACTTATTTATTTTGAATTTCTTGAGTGAAGTCCAATAAGGCTGTATGCTAGCCTGGTGATCATACACACACACAAAGGGGGAGCAAAAAGAATTTTGAATATTTTAAGTTTCTATACATCATAAATACGATCAGTATCATAGTGGACAATCTATTATTATATGAATTATTTAAAATATTTTATTTATTTAGAAAAATAATTATTAAATATAACCAATCATATAGTATAAACACCATATCATACTGGATGATCTGTTACAATAAGAAACCATGCCATTCATTAAATTAGGTAGAAATTTGAATTTAAAAAGTTATTCTATTCATACTATATAAACCTAATCATATTGTACGATGTTTAAAATATTGCCTAATTTAATCCTTTGATTAATCTATCAAATCTGCATAATTTTGATATTTTGATCATACTATATGAATTGGATCATATTGTATGATCAACAGAGATGATATTTGAACATTTCATGATTCATCCTTGACGAACTTCTTTTTGGTTGAACTAATCATACTCTAGGATTGGTCATTCGTACTAATGATCGTACAACACTAACAGGCAAAATTTGAACTGTTCCTACTGCACTACCTGGTGATTATAAAGTACTAATAGGTTAAATTCTGCACATCATACTGGACAAACCTGTGATCGTACTATATAATCTTTTATGATTGAATTAAATTTTTAAGGTTTTTTGAAGCCCTTTATTTAAGCTTTCTCATAAGACTTTGTAAGAGACTTTTGAGCATTCATTGAGTTATTTTCATCTGAAGAAAACTTGAAGAGAGAGCTTTGGGCTAGGGAGAGAAAGGGTGGAGTTTGTAAGAGAGGGAGAAGATCCTTATGGGCTTCAAGGGTGTGTGAGAGGGGATTTTCACATGGATTTTTTGATGAACTTGCACCTGAGTTCCTCTAAGAGTCAAGGTTTGTCTTGAGGCAACATTGGGAAGAAGAACTCCTTGGTGTCAAAAGGCCCAGCTACTCCACCGCAAATGGGGAAGGTGAAAGTGACTCCAGGTTCTCTGCCTCACCAAGAGGGTAAAAAGGAGTCAAGGTTCTCTACCTCACTAGGAGGGTGAAAAGGAGTTAAGGTTCTTTGCCTTAACAAGAGGGTGAAAAGGTGTCCGGGTTCTTTGCCTCACCATAAGGGTAAAAAGGAGTCAAGGATCTCTACCTTGTCAAGAGGGTGAAAAGGAGTACTAGTTCTCTACCTCACTAGGTGGGTGAAAAGGAGTACGGTCCTCTATCACATCGGGTTGGTGGAAGAGAGTTTACAAGGGCTTCTCTGCCTAGCATAGGGAGTTAAAGGATAATCACTAATATGTTTAATGAAATACTTGGAGAGGAGGACTCTGGGGAGTGGACATATGTCATGGGTTGATTGAACCACTATAAATCTCTGGTGTGTTTATTCTAATTCGTACCTTCGCACTTTATTTTCTGGCATTGAGATTAATATTTTGTTCTAATAATTAGAATATGATCACCATATTGTAATTATTTACAAATTAATTAACTTCCACATCAAAGTGAAAGTATTGCTTTCGAATTAGTGTGCCTTAGGGACAGTTCATTGTGGTCTTACAACCTCCTCAAACTTTCAGGGATGTTGTTTGGGATGACTAAATTTTGTCTCTGTCATTCATACGGTACGATTAAGATCAAATAATACAATCTATTACAACTAATTAAAACATGATTTAATTGAATAATTATGGGGGATAATTTAAGTAATATTTCAAAATATCGTATAGTATGTTAAGATCATACAATACGATTAGTTTAAAAAATTATTTTTAAATTTCTTCCTTAGTTTATCTGGTAGCTAGGGTTTATAGATCAAAATGAATCATATGTCATCGTTTAGTATGATCAATAAATTAAAATTAATGATTCAATTAGTCGTTAAAAATCATTTTCTGAATAAATGATCGTATAGTATAATTGTAATTCATACAGTTTGATTAGTTAAATAAATTATCTTAAAATTTTCCTCGCTTCCTTGTGTGTGTGCACAGTCTCATATTGCATACACCCTTATGTGGCCAGACTCAAGAACTAAAAAATTATAAGAAAGTTAAAATTACAGACTCTTTAACTTGATATCCTATCCTACCCAAGCTTATGTCTTCAGTAGTCTTGAGTGGTATATTTGTTTTTTGAAATGTTAGTGCACACAGAAAAAAATATTATCCATTATTCAAGCTAAGAATAATAAAAAAACTCAATCAATAATGTTTTTAATCAATAATATCACAAGCTAGGGATCCTAGATTGTAACACTTGTCAGGGCCATGTTCTATTAATGAAAAGATGCAACTGTTCACTAAGTAACTGATCTACATCAGTAAGCTCCATAGCGGTGCAAGAGTTTTAGCACAGATGCCTTAGTTCACTTAATTAGCTTCATGGTGCCACTCTTTCAAGTGCTATAATGGCAGAGGCATTTTTGTGTTTTACCATAAATAGTTATGATATTATGTTTGTAAGAGAGTTCGATCACTTGTGTAAAATTCAGTATATCTTAGGGTACTTCTCTAGTTCCTTCTTAGAGTAAAATCTAGGGAAGGCTAGGAAAGTATAAGATACAATCTTTTGAAGTTTTTAGCCTATGTTTCTTGAATCAACTATATAGGTTAAGGGAGATTGAGTGTAGAGGAGATACTTTGATCCTTTGTGATGATATCACTCTCCTGTATTTTTACTCTTCATCGAGCTTAATGAAAATGAGTTTGCTTGTTATTTATTCTATGTCTGGCTAATTCTCTTATTTATATTGATGATGTACAGTGCATGTTAAATACTGATGAAGACTTATATTCTATAAATGTTAAGTGATATTTTCAATATTATCCCATTCTTAATTTATAGCACAAAGAGGCCCTATATCTAGTTAAAATATAGTATGATATATAGCCTCAATGGTGGAATATAAGAATAATCAAAAAATATTGAGATAGGATGTTTGCATGCCTAGATATAGGATGTAAATTATTCTAGGTTCTTAAGGAGATATAACTATATGAGGTCAGCATATATCCTTTTCACTCCTACAAGCTTGACAGAGATCTAAGGATGTATATTTTCTGAATCACATTTATGATTAAGAGTCTCATTAGGAAAGATATAAAATTTATACTAATTAATCTAAAATTTTTTAATTAAATATTATATCTAATATTTTTACTATTTTATTTAGTGATAGAATGTTCATAATCAGCATTTTTATTTTATTAGGATACTTATTGTAATTAGAGTTAATAATAATAATTTGTTGCAATTAGGTATACTTTTCATAGGTTCGACACTCTACTCTATCACTTTATTACCTTATTCGACACTCATACTTATGTATGTTAAGTGATCTTTTATTAATTTTAAATCAAAAAAACCTAAGCATTATTTATGGGTGATAGAGCACTAGACTTTTATACAATTGAAAGTTTACTCCACAGCCCTTATCATGTTTTTTGAGCAATTATCGGGAAAGTATTTTGCTTTTTGTAATTATATCTATATTGTTGAATTAAATGCTTTCTTAGACCTACTTGTATCTTTTATTTTATTTATTTTATTTATTTATTGCATATTCATAGTTGTATGCTTTATAGACATAGACCTTTATTATTTGACTCTAAAAAAAGAACACTTTTAAAAATTTGAAAATCCAAAAAGATTACAAAATGGTTGAACCTATAGTAAACAAGCTCATTTTAAACCTCTTAGGGATTATGCTAACCCTTTAGTAGATGGAATTTACCAGATCATTAATAGACCTAGGATCCAAGCTACTATTTTGGAATTAAAATCTGACGTAATTCAAATGAATCAATATTATTGAATTAGGGGAACTTATGTTGATGATCCAATTTATATTTAGCCAATTATTTAAAAATTTGTGCAATATTTAAGTACAATGGCGTCAGTGATAATGTTATTAGACTTAGATTATTCTTATTTTCTCAATGAGATAAAGCTAAGATGTGATTAAATTCCTTACCCTAAGTCTCTATAACAACTTGGAATGAGTTAGTACATAAGTTTCTTGCTAAGTATTTCCCACCTTTAAAGACTACCAAACTTAGAAATGATTTCGCTTCTTTTACCAAATTTGAAGGGGAATAAATTTATGAGAGTTGGGAGATATTTAAGAAAATGCTTAGGAAATAACCTCACCATGCTTTACCTGATTAGTTGGTTTCTCAAATATTTTTTAATTAATTAGTAGGAGCTCTAAGAGTAATCATAGATAATGTTGCTGGAGGATCATTAATATCTAAGCCATTTGAGGAAGCATATGAATTAATAGAGGAAATAACTACTAATAATTTCTAGTAGCCTACTGATAGAGTAAATCCTTCGAGAGTAGTAGGAATATCTGAATCTAATTCTTTGTTAATGTTGACTACTCAAGTTGCATCAATCTCGAAGAAGTTGAACATAGTAGGATTAAATTCAAAATTTGGAACTGAATCATCTATGCAATTGGAGGATTAAAATTTGATTAAAAGTAGTATTATACAAGAGATTGAAAATATTAATTTGATTGAAAGATAAAATAATCCCTAATCGAATACATATAATCTAGGTTGGAGGAAACATTCTAATCTTAATTAGTAAAATAATATTACTGGTAACAATCAATAGAATTCTAGTCAAAATAATCAAAGAGTAAATTGGAACTTTCCACAGAAACCTGTTGGTAATCATATACTTAGATATATTCTTGGATTTAATCAAAGCAATCAATTTGGAAGTTAAAAATTCATTGGAAGGTGAAGTGATGCAGTTTGAGACTTAATTGCAAAATCAAGCTACTTCAATTAAAAAATTTAAAATCTAATTAAGTTAACTTACAATTTTAATTAATAGTAGATCTCTTGGATCATTGCTTAACAATACTGATGTTAACCAAATGGAAAAAGGAAAAAGATCCTAGATAAAAGAATTTGAAGAATGGTATCAATGTACCTTGCCAAATTAATAAATTTTTGCAAGTCTGGCTGAAGACTATAAACTTAGTGCACAATAGAAGGCAACCCAAATTTAGATTTACTATGTCATGTTAAATTATTTTAATTTACATGAATGGTATTACATAGGTTATTATTCTTGATATGTTTTCCATTTTGTTTAATTCTAATAATTATAGTTATAATAAAAATTTAGCAAATAAGAAATAAGCCCAAACTTAGTTGAGCGTGGCAAGGATGAGTGCTTTATAGTCACTGTGCTACTCTCTTAATTGCCGCAATTTTGAAAGCCAGATCTACATCACTAAACATAAAAAATGCTCATTTCAAACCATTATTTTCTTAGATAATTAGTTCCATATTGCTAATTATTTGATTGTCATAGTGCCTAATTATTTAAGTAAAAAAAATGCTTCTGCCAAGTCAAAAGAATATTATATAATCATAACTTTAATTATGAAACTTTGGTAAGCACCGTAGTACTAACAACTAATACCGCGACACCATTACACCTCCAGAATTAATTTATTAACATCACCATGGCAGTTACTGATGGAAGCGTTATTGTGCTTACATGTGTGAAATGCCTCAGTAAAAGCCAATTCCAAAGCAAATCTACAAATTCTGAAAACCAACACTATTGCACCGTATAGCTTGGAGTACTGTAGCGCCTGTGAATTTTACTTTTTTTCATCATATATAAATATCAATCACCATGATTCTATTTCTTGTAGTGCTATGGTGCTCAATCAAGTTATATAATGAGGTTATATTTTTTAATTTCATTCACAGCATACCTTTTCTCTCAATCTCTTCTTTATAATCCTATCAAGATAAATGACCCCTAAAATGTTTAGAAAAAAGAGGGCATCCCTTGCCTTTGATAAGAACATATTCATTTATGCTGATGTAGAATCCAGGTTTGCTTATTTAGTTGTGACCAAACAATTGATTCATGAGAGAGGTTTCAGAATCTAAGCTACCCCATCATGCAGATCATTGTGAATAGGGGTTGGGGAAATTTTTGTGAAGGGACCTATGCTACCATTATAAATGTGGTTAGAGAATTTTTAGCTAATGGAAGGGAGGCAATGGATAACAAATGTTATGTTTGGGTTAAGTGGGTCCTTTTCAATTTTTAGGAAACTAAGAAAATTTATAAACTTTGAGATTTTGAATGTGATGAATACATTACTTTTATTGAGACACTTATAAATTCTCAATATTTCCTGAATATTTTGTGATGACCAAATAGCAGAGCATGTTAAAAAATAAGAGAGTACAAAATTACCAATTTCTCTACCACCTACTTGACCCGACCCACTAAAGCCAAGCATTATTTCATATTAGCCCGTTTATTACCTAGTAGGAATATTAGTGAAGATAATCGTAATTGTGCACTATTGAATTAAGCTATTCAAATGGGGTATTCCATTGATGTAGGTAAGTTTATTTTGTCCTCTCTTATGTCCATCATTTAGGTTACCACTTCGATTCGGTTAGGGTACCCTTATGTAGTTTATGCTGTGTGTGTTGTAGCGCGTGTAAGTGGGGAAAAACTATAGAACAATTATTCCCGATTTCACCCTTACAAAAAGAAATATTTTGCGCTTTAAGAATCTAAGGAGGAAGAAGGACACCTTAGTGAGCCTAGAGTTTTTGGTGTCGCAATCCAGGATACCTAGCTTGTGATTTGATGATAACAAATATTATCAATTAAGATTTTATTTCTTCTAGCATATATATTCCATATTAGTTTTCTTTTTGTACTAATATTTTTCAATATGTAGTAACATTTTAGGAACATCATACATCTCTAGAAAATGATCAAGGCTCAAGTCTCGATAGAGTAGGATGGTTTTCAAAAGACATTATATTTTTAATTTCTTTTATTTGATATTTCCTGAGTTTGTTCATGTAAGGGTGTATGCTAAATTAGTGACTGTGTACAAGTACACAGGGGAGTGAGAAAAGGGAGCATAAATTTTTTGAACAAATCATATGGTACAATTACGATCACACTGAACAATCAATTATATAGAAAGAGAGGGTTAGCTATTAATTATGTAATTAATACTAATGAACTAATTATACAATATAATGTAGATCATATTGTACAATTTATTTCCATAAGGAAACCTAACCGCTAGATAATTTAATTATTTTAAAAATTCAAATTTTAAATTATTCATACTATACGATATTTCAAATCTTACATTTTTCCCCTTGATTAGTCAATTAAATCAAAGTTTAATAATTATGTCTAATTACACTATACAATAAAGATTGTACCGTGTGATTGATAGAGATGAAATCCCATCATCCCAGATATCGTATTGGATGATAACCTTATTTTTGAACTAATTATATAATATAATGTTGATCGTACTATACAAACTATTAATATTTGAACTAAAAGTATTGTAAGATGTTAATCATAGGAGACAATTGATAGAGATGATTTCTAATTATCCCAATAATAATCCAGTATTAATAAAAGGAAATTAAACTAACCGTACCGTACAACTTACGATCGTACTAACTGAAAAGTATGTAGAATTTAAACAATTAGCCTAAATAACTATTCTGTTATACAGGATGAACTAGAGAGGGAGAATGTGAGGTTATGCATAAGGGAGAAGAAATGTAAGGGGTGTTCACATGGTTTCTCCAAACAAGCTTACACCTTGCTTCCTCCAGTGGCCTTGGTGAATTCTTGAAGTTACTCTTGAGAGAGAAGCTTCAAAGTCAGGGTCTGGGGTCCTCTGCCATCACTAAGAGGGTTAAAAAGGATTGAAGGTTCTTTTCCATCATGAGGAGTGTGAGAAAGATTTTGTGGGTTCTTTGCCTTCACTAAATGGGTGAAAAAGGATTGAAGGTTCTTTACCATCACTAGGAGGGTGACATAGCTTTTGGTTTGCTACAGCACCAGGTTTGGTGGAAGTGATTTGTAAGGGTTTCTCTGCCTTGTTGTGGGGGTAAAAGGAGAGTCACTATAGTGTTAGTGTAATATAAGGAGAGGAGGACTATGGAGAGTGGACATAGGTCAAAGTTGACCAAACCACTATAAAATTTATGGTGCTCTCATTCTAATTTTTCTTTTCTGTTCTTTTATTTTTTGCACTTTAAATTTTCTACATGAGTTTAATTTTTCATTGCAAGCTGTAGTTCAATTTAATTTGTGTTAGCAAAAAATTTTATATTCCTCTTGATTTATTTGTGCTTTAAAATTAAAAAAAAAATAAAGTTCTAAATTGCTTCCGCTTATGTTAGTCACTCATTTAAAATTTATTTTTTAAGAGTAATTATATTGTATAAAATTAAATGGGAGTTCAATGAGGTCTTACAACCTCCCCAAACTTTTAATTGGGAGGATTAGATGCAAAAAAAGTTGTAGAGGTGCTAGAACTTTTAAAACTTTGGGAGATCAGGTTGTTGGATTAATAGGGAAGATGGAAAAGGTTACCCACTTCTATGAGAAATCTATAGATTAGCTTCTTGGGATGATGATTTGGATGGCCCATAGTATGGACCATCAGGGAAAACATTATAGATACACCATTAACTTTAATGATGCTTTTTATTGAATCTTTAGTAGTCCTTCTGTGGAGTATCCTGATCTTCTTTAATTTCTATCTGCACCCTCATATGATCCTTTTATTTAGCATCTTAGTGAAAGATTCCATAATGATGTTAATGACAAGGAGGAGGATGTAGAAGACCCAAATTCTGCTAGTTAGGTGTTGTTCTTATTTAGCTTTAGGCGAGAGAGAGAATGAATGGTACATTGGTTGTGTAACATGTTTATAATTTTTATTTTTTTTCATTTCTTTACCTTGTGGGGGATCCAAGTGACATAATGGAGTGATATTATTGTATTAGCTTGATGATCAGTTATGGCCATGAGATCTGCTAATTGTGTAATGGTGCTTATAGCACTGATTCTCTTATATGTTGCATAAATATATTTTAAATTAAATATTTTATTCATTTCTATCATTCAAATGAAAACATATGCATTTAATATTGTTTACGTGTGCCTTTATTTACATTTGATGAAATTCTCCTTATACTTACATTTTTACATTATCCTCCATTAAAATCTCTACATTTTGATTATTTATTAAACCATAATAAAATGAAAATGTAAAGTTATGTAAAATTAGGATAATAATAAAACCCTAGATCATAGTTCAAATGAACAGAGCTTATAATTCATAAATTGGAAAAAATTAATAATTAACTGAGATTTTTTATATTATTTACTTAATTTAATTTATAAGTTATACATTCATACATTGATTTTTTTGTACTGAAGATGAATAGTTAAGGTTAAAGAATAGATATAGGTAGATTAAAATTAAAATCATAGCAACATTAATATATAATTAGTAATCTTATTCAATCCTTACATTACACTCATTAAAATTGTAAGAAGATTTTAAGTAAAATTGATATTCTAAATCATTAACTATGTACTCGACAAAAATTAAAATGAAAGAAGTATGAAAAGAGTTCTAAAAAGAAAGAAAAAGAAAAAAAAAGGAGTATATTTAAAAATTGGTATAAGATATAAGCTTAGAGTTTGACTACAATCTTATGATTCTATTTTTTTATTATTATTTTTTATTTTTATTTTTATTTTTTTACTACAATCTTATACTTCAATTCCTAAAGGATAAGATATGAGAACTACTGCAAATGATGGTGAACTAATGATGTGCTAAGCCACTTGAGGATTCAAGGTGCAAGCCTGCTTGGAGCAGCTGTCTTGAAATCCCTCACACTCCTTCTCCCTCTCACACAACCTCACCTTTTCCTTCTCTAATGCTCTAAGACCTCTCACAAAGCTCTCTCTTAGAATTCTTTAAATAGCCAAAAGATGTCTTTTAGAGACTAATAAGAAATATTTTATACAAGGCTTCAAAAAACCCTAAAATTTTAATTCTGTTGCTTCTGATCATGCAATACGATAAGAGATTATACCATATAATTGTTCAATTTATCAAGTTAGTACTTTACCAAGACTAAGGGTCCTATATGATTAGCTCAATTTCTTGAACTAATCATCCAATATGAGTTCAGAATCATACAGTGTGATTAGTTCAATCGAAGAGGATTTTGGTCTAGTATAATTATTAGCGGTTAATTATCATCATGGCATAAGACAGGGTCATCATATAGTACGATCTAATGAATCAATTAATCTTGATTTTACTGCCTAATCACATGACTAAATTAGGTAATATTTGTTAATATCGTTCAATACAATTGGTATCATACAATATAATTAGTTCAAATTTTTAATTTCAAATTATTGCCTAATTTTTGAATGGCTGCTTAGGTTTTTGATATAACTTGATCATCCACTACAATCTGGATTGTATTGCTTAATTAGTTTAAAAATCTTAATTATAGAATTAGCCATTATAAATGATTTTTCAAAATACTGATTATATAATACGATCTTGATCATATGGTACAATTAGTTCAAAAGATTTAACTATTTATTTGCTCACTCTCCTATGTGTGTATATGGTCACTAATTTAGCATTCACCCTTACATGGCATAGACTCAAGAAATATAAAATTAAAGAAATAAAAAGTATAAACTCTTTAAACACATCCTATTCTACCTAATTTTTAGCCCTGAATGATCTTGAACGGTCTATGATGTACCTTAAATATTAGTATACATATAAATCAATATATAATGCGAATTGTAGGAGAAATAAAAGTTCAATCAATTATATTGGTTATCAATAAAATTATAAGCTCGGGATCCCATATTGCAACAATCTCTCCCTTTTTGATGTTAAAAATATATTTAGTTGAAATTGCAAGTTAATTGTATTTCCTTCTAAGCTCCACCTCACTAAGTGAAGTATTTAAAAAATAGGAACAATAAAACCATTTCTTTTAATTTATTTAATTTTATTCTTTTATTTTTTATTATTGGCAATAATAAGAACACAAGCACAAGAAGAAAAACACTGAAGTAGATAAAAGAGGAACGAACTATAACTAAATGTTACTCCCTCTTTAGGTATAAAAAAAAGAGGGATAAAAAAAATTACAACAACACAAATAAAAAAGCTAATAGAAGACACCAACACAAATTACAACAAAATATAATCCTAAAAGTAGGATGGTCACTAATTATCTAGTGATGTTGGTGGTGGTTGGAAATACTTGTGCATGGTTACAAACTGCATGCAAAACCAAGTCATATATGCTCGTGTTGCTCCAGCTACTGCTGAATATGAGTATCAAGTCATGTCTCTAATTAATCAAATATATGAATCAACATCTCATAGTAATGGCATTGATATTTGAGTGCAAGTGTTGGTGCTAGTGCTGGGGCTAGAGCTCCCCGTACCTCTTTTGGCTTGAGATCTACCATATAATGTCTGTGATGATGTCTATTATGATGGAGGACATGAAAGATGCTATTTGATTTGAAGACTAGAAGGTAATCAGGTGGTGCAAGTTATTATGAATTGTATTTGGATTCCAAAACATAACTTATCAAGTGACCTAGTGCTTGATTTTGCTTACGCTCATATCAGGGATTGCGAATGCCTGTCAAAATTTTTAATGTAGTGGATAATTAGGTGCGCTGCTTTGAAGTTAATTTCATACATATTAAAGTAGGTGACTAGGAATAAAAGAGGTATAATATTTAACCTATCGCCTACTTTTGGAATGACTATGTTGCGAAGGATATATTGGATAATGTAGGCATCTTTGATTATGGTGCAAACAAAGGCAGTGAGAGTGTTCAGATGAGTTTCCATTAGAGTAAGATTTGCTTAGGTCTAGTCATAGTCAGGAAGAAAAGCTATGAAGTGTCTTTTGAGACAGATAGTGGAGAGATATAGGATTTGTTCAAAATCTTCATAAGTGATTTCTACAGATCTCCTACAGACAAAAGATTGAAGGGATGTCCCTTCACTATTAACTCACAGATTGGCAAAGAATTCAAAAAGCAATTTGAAGTTGAAGGGTAATGCTTGAGTGAGAATGTAGTGAAATGTAGTGCCAAGAAAGAGATTGAGAACCTAAAAATTTATGGACATCCTGATTGATGTTTTTTGATTGTTTTATCCTGGAAGCCTTATATCGCTGGTAGGCATCTTTTTCGGTAGCTTGATGAATCAAGGATCTACTTAATCTCTGGATTAATTGCCAACTAGAGCCTAAGAGCACTTTCCACTGGTCATTTTAAAATTAAGAATAAGAGTCTAGGAGAGAAGAAAAGAGATTGTGTTATGATTGAGAGTATTAGGCTTCTCTCCTTAAATAGATTTCAAGGTGTATAGTATGATATATATCATACAGTAAGATCAGAAAAATTTAGTTTGCCTAGGCCTATTTGTAAAAAACCTTGTTCAAATAGTACAGTTTGATCAGAATCATATTAGATGATCTTCATTAAATCCATCATCTCAAGGAGTCAGCCTGTATGATGGTAGACTAATGGAATATATAGTACAAATTAAGTGTTTGTAAAGGATGATTTGGAATTAATATCATACTAACCGAAATAATTTCATTCAACAGCTAATGATATGTGTATCATATAGTTTAAAATTAATCGTCATATAGTAAGATAGTTAATTATTAATTAGATCTGAACCATTGATTTTATAAGTGGTGAGGATGTGTAGATGTGTGATGATCATACAGTACAATGTGTATTGTATAGTATTATGTGGATCATACAGTACAATTTGAACAAAATTTCATTTTTTTATTTTTTTTATTTTCAATGAAGGGGTGATGTGTGATGATCAGGGAACAATTATAGACTAAAAATAACAAAATTACCAATGCAAAAATAGACAACACATGAACATAATTAATAAATTATAATATATATTTAAGCAAATAAAAAAATCAGTGATTACAAATGATTAATGATTTCACTTTCACCCTAGATCAAGCATGAATATCAACAACACCTAGTATAGTCCTCATGGTGCTAAAGATGACATAGTTTAAGGGTTTTGTGAAAATGTCTGCTAATTTATCTTTGATAGCTAGATATTGCAGTTCTATATCTCCCTTTGATACATAATTTGTATTGACATGGTGCCTAATGTCTATATGTTTATTTCAGGAGTGTTGAATTAGATTTTTAGAAATATAGATAGTACTAGTATTGTCACACATGATCAAAATGGTGCATACAAATAGTCCAAGGTCTATGATCTGTTGCTTTAGTTATAGGGCTTGAACAATATAGCTTCCTACATCTATATATTTTGCCTCGGTGGTGGATAGGCTACTGAATTTTGCTTCCTACTAGGCCAAGAAATTAATTATTACCCTATGAATTAATAAGTTTGTAAGGTGCTTTTTTTATCTATCATACATCCTGTAATGTCAAAGTCTGAATATCCTCTGATATTAAAAGAAGAGCTATGTCTAGGATACCAGATACCTAAGTTTTAGGTTCTTAGAAGATATCTAAGAATTCCCTTAATTACAATAACATGGGACTCCTTACGATCAGCTTAAAATCTATCACGCAGGCATACACTAAATATTATATTAGGTCTGCTAGAAGTCAAATATAGCAGTGATCCTATTATCCCACTATACTTCTTCTGATCTTCATATTTTTTGATTGGATCCTTATCTAATTAAATGGTAGAGTTCATGGGTGTACTTACCACCTTTTTGTTATCCATCTCATTAAATAAAATATGTTCAGTTATCTCTTTTTTGCCTACTAAATAGAAAAAATTTAGTAAGCTCTCCCATCATACATAACCCAAATTACTCACTCATTATTTTTGAGAATTCATTATAAAGATTTTTATTGTTGATCCAAATAGTATATCATCCACATAAATTTGAACAATGAGTAAATCATCTCTTATTTTCTTTAGAAATAGGGTGGTATTTACATTACCCTAATCAAGGATATATCTTGGAGACATGTACTAAGCCTCTTATACCAAGCTCTAAGTGCTTGATTTAACCAATATAATGCCTTCTTCAATTTACAAACATGATTATAAAAAGTCAAAATTTTAAATCCAAGGGGTTGTTCTACATAGCATCTTTCTTGATAACCCATTTAAAAAGGCAGTCTTTACATCCATTTGATTCAGCTTGAAATATCTAAAAAAGGAAAGTCTAACAGCACTCTTTTGACTTCTAACCTATCTACAGTGGAAAAAGTTTCCTCAAAATCAATGCCTTCAATCTAATTGTACCCCTTAACTACTAATCTAGCCTTATTCTTAATTTTTACTCTAGAGTCATTAATCTTATTTTAAATACCCACTTGGTTCCTATAATACTCTGGTCCTTCGGTCTAATAACTAATTCCAAAATATTATTCCTAAAAAATTGATTCAATTCTTCTTACATGGCTAGGATCCATAATATCAGATAGGGTTTGATCTATACAAGTGGGTTCTGCTGGCCAAAAATATATTGATGTGATTGTTTATTTAATTTCTGTGCTCTGTGATATGATTGATTATGCTTTAGATTACCCCTACGTTAGGGATGATTTATTTGCTAATTCAATCTTATGTAGGTGGCCATGCTCATACAGGGCATTTAAAAGTAAAAGGGGGCAAAAAAATCATAAATATTAAATTGCTACAGGTTCCCACTACACTAAGTCCCCCTTTTAAAATTAAAAGAGGATGGCCAAGCGTGGTTGGCTTGAGTATTCTAAATTTAAATATAACTGCTTGGGATTATTTAAATGCTGATTTATTAGGATAACCCTGTAGGTTGTTGAGTCAAAATTCTTTCATTTTTATTAAATATAATTCAAGTCTATTGAGTTGTATATTATCAAGTAACATTTGAGATGGGATATGAGTCTAATCTGAAATTCAAAGAGAAGGGTGACATCCCTTCTGGGAGAGTCCCTCTTCATTTGAAGATTTAGATTAGGATACTTTTAAATATCCAAAGGGAAAGGTTAACATCCCTTAAAGTGGAGTTTCTTTTCATTTGGATGTACGAACCCGACAAATCCAGGAGGATAAAATGAAGAAGTGGAGAATGAGAAGACCCATTCTTAAAGTCACTTGTGCCTTTGGATAAAAATTTGGGTTTATTATCAATGGTACCCGACCACTTTAATTTTTATAATTCTGGGTTATTATATTAAGTAGCAGTTACTACATGGACTTTTAATTTGAATTTTAATTTAATTAATTTGATTATTGATTGATGAACTTACTTTGGGATTAGGATCGCATACTCTTAGTAGTAGTTTTTGACAATTTTGTATGTTGATAAGAATAAAAATTCTAAGCTTAGTTTTTGACAATTTTGTATGTTACTAATTCTAAATACACAATTTAGATTTAGGTTCTGAGGTAGGCTCAGGCTATAAGACCTTAACCTCTGGGAATATAATCCCAATCTTCTAATAAAATTAACAATTCAATCTTAAATCTCATTTAAACCAAATTTAAACCCAATGCTCATGATAGGCTAGAATGCTTCTGAAATGTTTCAGAATCCTAAAGAATTTCATACTTTTCCTCCTTTGACCTCCAAAAATAACTCTTCCACTTTGATTTAATCCATGTTAAATTTCCAACCTCACTTCCTTTAACATCAAGCCTTGAATTTCAAAACATGAAATTTCCACTATTATTTTAATTTAGAGTATTCGTAGGAAACTTCAATTTCCTATGATGTAATTAACTATGAGGCCTTGTGTTCATAGTAGATTTAGAAATGCAGATCAATTTTCAAAGCAATTATCTTTGGGAAAAATTAAATCAAATTTAACAATCATTATTATCTTATTCAAATGATTGATAGTGAATGATATTTTCTTTCTTTGTGAAGATATATCATTTTATTATCATAATTTTGATTATAAAATTAATGAACTCTTATCCAAATTATTATAGTTAAACACTTGATCAAACACCATTTTGATCCTTTGGGATCATATGTTGTCCTTTCTTGAGTTAATTATGATAATCAGGATAAATTAAAAGTTTTATAATTCAAACCCATTAGGGAATGATATGTTCGTCTCCCAAGATAATATATCATTTATAATGACCTGTTAAATTTTAAAACTAAAATTCTAGAAACTAAATTCTCCCATGGAAAATTAAATTTTCCAAAACTCTAACATTTTTTTGCAATCCAATAAAAAAATGGTGACTCCACTGGGGAACTGTCTCTCTCTCCATCCTTAATAATTATAAAAATTTTATTACATTAGTAGTTTTGACTACCTTTCTTTCATTGATTCCTCTGCCCATTTCTTTCTTTGGTGACTGTGGCCAACATCAATAAGACATGTTAAAAGAGAGGTAAGCGAGGAAACCTCCTTCAAAGTCGGGCATGGATATTTTGCTATAATTTGATTGGTAGAGTGAAAGAGTCAAACCAAATCTTTTAAGATCTTCCCGTGGACATTGAAAACTTGCATGCTCAAATATTTTGCATACATGTTAAGTTTCATAACTTATAGAAGTTCCTTCAATTTTAAAGTCAAAGTTTCAATATTCTAGTAGAATTTGATCTTTTTCAAATCCTAATCAATCCTTATATTCTATCATTACATATAGAATTGTAACTCCAATAATTCAATATGTGTGATAGAATATAAACATCTTCAAATTCGATTTAAAAGATCAATCCATCTGCTAAAGTCGCTCTTTGAGATTTTACTCCCAAACTATTTGACGAGTTAAAAGAGCTAAGTCAACTTCTCAGAATCTTCTCATCAAAATTTGTAAACCTTTATGTTGAATGCAAATTCAATGTATTAATTTTCAAAAATTTGGGGTGCCAAATTTTCAAATTTCAAAATTCCTTCCAAATCATTCAACTTCTATTGTTATTGTCATTTGTTTTACTACAACACCCTCTTGTAGTATAACATATGCAATGTATATTCGAACTTTCTCAAATTCAACTCTGAGATTCAGTCCTGCTAGTAAATCTAAGCTTTGACATTTTACCCTCGAGTCGATTGGCAAGGTAAAAGAGTCATGCTAAAACTCTTTGATCTTCCCTCCAAATTTGTAAACCTTCATGTTGAGTGTACATTCAACATGTTGAATTTCAAAATTTAGGGAAGATCTTCCAATTTCAAAACAATTTAATATTCTTTCAAAATATTTCAAATTAACTTTGATGGACATTGCTATATGTTTCTTACAATAACTTCTTATAGTTTAATGTATGAAATGCAAATTCAAACCCTCAATCAAATCCAGATTTTGACATTTCACCCTAAGCTAGTCAATGCAGTGAAAGAGTTAAGACAAATTCCCCTAGATTTTCTCTTCAATTTTTTAGACCATTATATTGAAAATAAACTCAATATATTGAGTCTCAAAATCTGAGAATGTTATCTCAAATTTTTAAACATTCAAAATCTTTTCTTAAATCCCCTTCAAAAAAATGTCGATTTTCATTACTATGTGTTTCCTACAACATTCACTTGTAGTTCAATGCATGTAATGCAACTTCAAATTAAAACCCAAGCTTTGACATTTACCCCTGAACTAATTAGTGGGGAGAACGAGTCAAGCCAAAATCTCCTAGTTTTCCCTTCAAATTTGTAAACCATCAAGTTGAATGAAATTTCAACATGTTGAGTTTCAAAACTCGAGGGAAATCTTTCAATTAAAAAAAATTTAAACCTCTCTTTAAAGTCCATTCAAATCAAATCATGATCATCATTGCTATATAATTTTCTACAACATTCTCTTTTTTTGTTTTTTTTTTAAGTTGCAAATTGCAATAGATTTAGAACTACTTACAAGTAACAAAAGGGTCACATTCCTTCTTTAACAAAGTAAGCAAAGAAGGAGTGTGGCTAAAAGAAAAACTATCAACACAAAAACTATCTTCTAATGCCAAAGTAGCACATAAGTCCGCTACCATATTAAAATCTCTGCAACATTCTCTTGTACTTAAATATGTACAACAAAAATTTAAGTTTTTTTTAAAACAAAATCAACTTTTATATTTATCATTGCAAGCTGGATTATAGTTCTTATAATTTGGTATACATGATAAAATATAAGCTTCTTTTCAAATTCAAATTCAAAATTTTGATTTAAATCTTATCTTGTCAAATGTTAGACAATTAAGTTTTCAAGCAATGGCCATAAAGTTGCTCTTCTCAATCAACTGAGATCTCTATAATGAACTGTTGATCCATAACAATACAATTTAGTTTGGGATAGGTTTCAAATCTCTGAGGTTTAATTAACCTCACCGCTGAAGGGTATAAGGATGGTCCAATAGTTGAGTTAATTGTGGGGCTAGGGACTAATGCTCCTCTTATTATTAAAATGGAGGTAGCTGTCACCCCCATACCTGCTGTACCCTCAGGGGAGGACAAGGAACAGAAATTTATGGTTAAGTCAGAAATTAAGACTGTGTTTAAGAAAGGATCCTCCAGAAATGAAACCCCATTTGGTAGTAAGAATTCCAGAAATAACTACCTAAGGAGGTTAAGGAAGAAAATAACCAAGACAAGGAAGATGGCCGAGCAGAAGGCCTTATGTTTAATCGAGCCTGAGGTTGTTGAGAAGTTGCCAATCCCTGCCTCTTTTCCACTATTTAAAGGGATTCATGTCCACTACCTCGTAACTGCTGCCGAGGAGGAGAGAGTTCTTTCGATAGCTAGCACTCCACCATGCCTGTTGGACTACTTTGTTAAGAGAACTCCAAAGGAGAAACATACTTTGAGAACAAGGATGCCAAGAAATATCATCCACACCTGTGTTGCCCAAGCACGATAGACAAAAGAATAATATATGAGACACCTGAAGGGGTGCTCTCACATAAGCTATAAAAGGAGGTGTTAAAAGAATAGAAATTTGAAGCTAGGAACTTGATTCCTCAACCAGCGAGGAGAAACAAGAAATTTTCTAAGCAGCCTGCCATTTCAGTTCTAGTGGACAGATATCACAAGGTGCCATTCCTGCTATCTGCAAATATGGAGGAGATAGTTCTATCTGGGTATGGCAAGGGTTACCCTCTCTGCGATATATCATTGGTTGACCTCTCAAAGTTATCCAAGCTGGCCCCCATGTTAGTCAAATCAAAAAAATATTAAGGATTTGAAACAAGTAGATGCTAAGCGAAAGAGGCCCATGTCGCTAGATGAATCTTATGTACCCATAAAGTATAGTAGATTTAGAGGGATCTAGATTTGTGATAGTCCAGTAATACTATTAGATGATTTTCCCTGACTTGCCATTTAGAGATGTAAGGATTCTACTCGTATTGATATTGGAGTCCCCATTTGTTAAACTCCTTTATTACCTATTAAGATGGATATCCCTCACCCTACAGAGGATGTTACCCTCATGACTACTGACTTTGGGACAGCCAGAGAGGAGGGGATACTTCTAGATTCTGATCAAGAGATGTTAGATAAAATAACATTAGAGTAACTCACTATGGAAGACATTAAGGTTCAGGAATTCTTGCCAAGCTAGATGGAGAGCAACTCGACTAGATGATGGATTAAAGGAAACTTACCAATCAATGCTGAGTCAATCAAAGGTAGACTATTTGATGAGGTTATCTAGGAAATTTAGGATATAATTAAGAAGAAGGTAATCAATTCCTTCGATCAAGACACATATGATTTGATTATAGAAGAAGATTCAACTGGAAACATTTGCATGGTGGAGACTCGAGCATCCACCAAAGATGTTGAGACTTCAAGATGCCAGTCTGGTAAAGAGGAGGAGTCTGTGGTAGGAGATTCAGACTTAGATGGCTCAGTCAAGTTGAATGAAAAAGGTGTACATCAAAAGCCTGGAAAAGAAAATTAAGCAGATGATGCTAAGTGTGGAATAAATGTAGAGTCAGATTATTAAAGCACAGCAATCTTAACTTGAGCAATTGAAACCTACAGTATACAGTGGCTGAGCATAGCCGGAAGGCATATTCAAACCCAGAGATTCTATAGGTTACGTCCCTTGTCTCTCCAGCAAATAAGGATATCTGATAGATGGTTGAGACCTAGATAAGGGAGGCCCTAGTCCACTCTCAATAGACTGCATCTATTCCAAATGGTAGACTTTACCCTGAGGAATATGATCAAGTCCCTTATCTAAAAGGCTTCGTGCCCCTTATTTCAAAGTTTTTTTGGTTTTGAAAACATAAGACAGTATCTAGCCCACTTTCGAGCCAGCTGTTGCAATGCAGGAGGGTCCGATGCTATACTCTTTTGCCAGTTTATGAGTACTTTGTCTGGTATTACTTTAGAGTGGAATGTAAATTTATCGAATGGTTTATTGAAAACTTTCACAGAACTCGAGATTCTAATTTTTAAAGAGATACTCAAGAGCCCAGCAGCATGTAACCATTGGCGATCTCGTCATCAAAAAGCAAAAATCAAGCGAGTCTTTCGTTGAGTACATCTTAAGGTGGTAAAACCTCTCGATGAAATGTGAACCCCAGCTATAGGAGCAATATACAATAGGGATTCTTTTAAAGAATATCCACTGGCTTATTATTTTTCTATTAAAGGGGTTTACAATCAAAACCTTAGAAAATCTTCTCAATAAAGCTAGTAATCTACAGGAACAGACTTCTATAATGCCATTCTTGGAGGATTCATCTAAGGAGAAGAAAGTCAGCAAAACATTAAAGTCCTTTGAGAAGGGAAGAAACCAACTAGTTATCAATCAAGCAATCCTCCACCCCACTAGATTCAAAAACCTCAACCCTTCCAAGTAACCTCTCAATCGAATAGGGAGCCTTACTAGATTTCATTTAAAGAGAGATCGGCTCATACGTACCCATTTAAAGGTAGTTGGTAAGCAAAACATTCAAGAACCTTCAAATGAAACCAGATCTTTGATTACTAGAGGCCAAGAAGCCGGATGAGGTAAATAAGAAGGATGATCCTAATTTTTGCCCCTATCTCTGCATGTTGGGCCACATAATAGAAGATTACATAGTCTTCATGATCTGACTCAAGAAGAACTTCTGTTAAGATAATATAATCATTCCAAAGGAGTACCTAGTTGATCCAGATAAGGGGTCTATCAAATCAATTTTAGGTAAAAATTCAAACCTTTCTCTATCCATTGAAACTGGTTGGGATATAACACAATCTCAGGCATTTAAAAAGTCAATTAACAATTTTTTTCATCTTTCTCAATAGTTATTGATGAGAGCCTGGGGCCTAATCTAGGAGGTTGACCTAGAGGCTTCGCAGGAGGAACAATTTTCTCTTTAGTAGTTTTAGGAACTACTATAATCAATAAAAAAGAAAAGAGTGAACCTTTTGTAGAGAGGAAATTTTTTGATGAGAGATGTATACATGTGGTGGATGGTGGCTCAAAACCACTGTCCCAATTGATGTTATTTTACATTTACTTTGTCCCATCAAAGGAAAATGGTCAGAAATCAATAAAAAAGAATAATCCTTCTAAAAGTTTGTTAGGGATGTTAAGCCTTTATGAATTAGTCCCGAGGCTAACCAAGAGGGGGGTGAATTGGTAATTTTAAAAATTCATGAGTAAACAATGATTTAGAAAATCTTTTTAAATGTTTTAAAATATTCATAGATATGCGATGATGTACAGATATTCAACGATAACAGAATAATAATCACAATCATCAACAGAAAACTAAGTGCAAAAAATAATCAGAAGGAATACACCAGAATTTATAATGTATCGGTCAACTTGACCTACGTCCACTCCCTGGAGCCTCCCCTCTTGGTATTGCACTAACACTAAGTGACTCTCGTTCTACTCCCACAGCAAGGTGGAGAAGCCAGTATAAAAACTCCTTTTCACCAACCCGGTTAGGCAGAGAACCTGAACTCCTTTCGCTTCCTCCTAAAGCATGCAAAGAACTTGAACTCCTTTTGCTTCTTCCTAAAGCAGACGGAGAACTTAGAAACCTTTCGCTTCCTCCTAAAGCAAGCAGAGAACTCAGATCTTCTTGCAGATGATCCTACCACAGAACCACCAACAAGACAAGAGACGACGACCAGAGAAGATGACTCAGATCCTGGCTTAGAGCAACCTTTGTGAACACCTCACAAACTCCCCCTCATAAGATCCTCTCTCTCTCTCCCAAGCTCTCTCTCTCTCTCTCTCTCTCTCTCTCTCAGTTTTCTCTGGTAAGGAAATTGGCAAAAGATTTTTCTTATTGGAAGAAAAAGATCTTAAATAGGAGTGCTCAAAAATTGCCTTAAATCTCAACTAGTCGTCAAAGATCATCCAGGATGATCAAAGGATCATCCTATATGATCAGTTCAAAATCACATGTATCAGCCTGGATGAACTGGTTTCTCTGGACGAGTAGTAGAAAATTTTTTTGTGATTGTCCCGTACTATTCTGCGATCGTCTAGGATGATTAGTGTAAATGAGGAATTTCATCCATAAGACAACTCTATTTGTCTTGGGAAACTTGGGCTAGACGATCTCAAAATAACTTGATCGTCCAAGATGATACATGTATCATCCTGTACGATTAGTTCAAAAATGACAAAATTGTCTTGTACATAGCTCTGTTAGTACATCTAAAACATCCTGGATGATCTTAAAATGAGTTGATCGTCCGAGATAATATTACGATCATCCCGTACGATTAGTTCAAAATCAGGAATATCAGCCAGCATATTTCTCGAATCGTCCAGGTGAAGTGCTCTGGACGGTCAGGATTTTACATGCAACGTCTAGGTCGATCTTACGATCATCCAAGATGATATGATCGTATCAATAAAAAATTAACTACTTTCCTTAATCCCTAGACTAATTTAGGCATGATTGTAAAGGATCATCCAGGATGATACACGTATCCTCCGGGATGATCAGACTAAATCTCTAAAAATAAAAACTTGCCTAACTTTATTTGGTGGCTGAGAATTTCTGATTGGGGCCTATCATCCTGTACGATAGGTGCATCATCTAGGACAATCAGCTTAATCAAACTAACTTAACATGGTCTCCCTAATTAGGGTTTCTATTTTCAATGGATCATCTAGGATGATGTGAGTATCGTCTCGGATAATATGAATAAAAAAATGAACATAAACTCTGACTCACAAAAACTCTCCCCCTGAGTGTGTGTGTGTGTGTAAGGCTACTTAGCTTGAGGATCTGTTACATTACATTTGACTCAATAAGGATGAAAAAAGTACATTAAACCTGAATTACAAAATAGACTAACTCAATCTTGGGCTGGCTTGAATTGCAATTGATTCTGTGAACCTGAAAGATTAGTCACTCAACCAGAAAGTAGAAATGTTTGTTATCATTAAAACTATAATCCTTAAATCCAGATTTGCAATAATCTCCCACTTTTTGATGATGACAAACATTTATTTAGTAGTTTTAAATTAACCAGATTGCAGTAATTAAAGTACAGGCGAGAGAAGATAAATTTTTTTAATCATATATAACCAGTGACATTCAATACAACAAAAGACATAACTATGACAAAAACAACAAATGAAACTATTACAACACAAAAATAACTCCCCCTTTTATCATCACAAAAAGGAGGAACAGTAAAGACAAAAAAATAACAGCAGACTAAAACATCAAAAACAAAGTAAAATAAATAACCTAATAGAGAGGCGGATCCTGATCAGATGGAGGTGGTGGTGGTGGATGAAAGTAACTGTGAATGGTGGTGAACTGCTCAACAAATAAGGCCATGTCCTGGTCGTGAATTAAAGTCAGTAGCGAAAGATTAAATCAGTAGCATTAAAGTCACGATGGGTCATGATGTAGTAGGTAGTGATGGAGAGCAACAGAGTGATGTGGATGCGGTCCGCAGCTTTAGGAATGATGGAGGAGTGAAGGACATATTGAATTGTCCTAGCATCCTTGACTAGGGAGGAAAAGGCTTGGTCGTGGTGTGGGGCATTACTGTTTCTAAGGAAGTGGTTAGGGACACTCCAATCAAATTTAGGGTCAGAGGTTAGAATATGAAGTTTATCGCCATAAGTGAATAGCTGAAGAATGTGATGAAAGTCCTGGATGGTTAATTCGACAGGTCGTTGATTCATAAAGGACTGAAGGGCTGAGTAATCAGAGGTGATGTGAAGATTAGCAAAGAAAACCCTAAGGAGTTCAGTGCTGAAGGGAAAAGCTAAAGTAAGAGTGAAGGTGAGGGATGTGTGAGTGAACAGATCCGGTACCGGATAGGTGAGGGTGCGGGGGTTCACAGTTTTGGAGATCGTGATCCCAACATCAAGATAACGTTGAAAGGTAGCTTGATTTGCTGTATTAGGAAAGCAAGGATCGGTATTTCCCCGGGAGGAACTGGCACCTTGTTTCCTGGATCTCTTACCACCAGCCATTAGAAAAGGAATGGAGAAGGATTGGAAGAGAATGTGTGAGAAAATTCTGAAGAAAATGGCTGTTTAAATAGAGTTTGGCCGGATAGTCCAATACGATCGCAGGATTGTCTAAGACGATAGGGGCAATAATAACGACCAGGCCGATTGGTAGAAAAAGTGGTCTGATCATCCAGGGAGATCGCAAGATCAACTAGGATGATAGGGGTAACAATAACGTCCCGGTCGATTGGTGAAAAAAGCAGTCTGATCGTCCAGGATGATCATATATCATCCAGGACGATTAGACACAGGCGATCGTCCCGAGGAGTCCAGCCGGACGACCTTTGATGAAAAGTATCATCAAGGATGATTCAGTGGATCGTCCAGGATGATATGTAATAAATGAATTGGATGGGCCAAATTTAAATCTTCTAACTGCTAGCACGTGGATCATCCAGGACGATGCGGTGGATCGTCTAGGCGATCACCAATAATTGGTGCATCCCAACCATTTGATTATGATGGGGATGATTTGAAGGTATCATCCAGGATGATGTGTATATTATATAGGATGAAGAGGATCATCCAGGATGATATGGGCATTATCTAGGATGATGGGAAGAAAAAGTGAAAAAGATAAAGGTTGGAGAGGAAAGATCAGGGAACCCAAAAACACACAAAAAAGAAAAAACCAAAATCAAATTAAATAAAAAATAGAAATAAAGAGAAATTACTTTGGATTATATGGCCATGGAATGATAAGTTTTAAAAACATATAAGGAGTAGTCATACACAACTCTAAAGGAAGATTGTAAGGGGTGAGTGTCACAGGCCAATATGAGTAAGGTGAAGCAGATTGGCTATATGGAGTAAAACCATCTACGCATAAACCTAATCTTATATTTCTTGATTCTTTAGTGATGTTAGGATGTGTATGATCAAAGTGTTTCCAAGCCTCTGCTTCTAACGGATGCGTAATAACACCATCTTATGAAACGTTTTCATTATGCCATCTCATTTGTGCAACAGATCTCATGTATGCATATAATCATTGTAGTCTAAGAATTTTGCATATGTAAAACATCCTATTGATAGGTACTTCGTTCAGCATTTTTTTTATTCCAGCTTTAGTTAAAATCTTGGTGCATTGCAATAATGACATGCAATCTTTAATAAATTATCTTTAATGTATAACATGTATCTATTGACACAACAATCTATGTTTATGTATGTCAAACCAAGTTTGGAAATTAACTTCTTTGTCTCATATAATTCTATTGAAATTATGTTATCTGCCGGGTTAGTTTTCTTAAGTAGCCCAATAAATTGATTAAAACATTGACAAGGGATATTATATTCTATCTTGATTCTTAACATCTTCATAGCAATGGATAACTCTGACTGAGTTATGTACCCTTTCCATAATGATTGTTGGGCAACATGCAACAAATCATAATAATTTTGTACCTCCTTATTTTGTAACTCTTTTGTATATTATTCAAATTGTGCTCTAGTTGCATTATGAACTAAGTCTTTAAGATTTTGTTAGATATTTTCTTCCTCAGCTATATCAGAACTTATAGATGGCCTGCATCAAGAATCAAAATGTGCCTAGTACTCAGCATAAGAAGTCTAATTCTAATATTTTGGCATGAACCCTCTATGATATAGATCAATAATTATATCATCTATTCTTAGGTGCACTTGATTTTCATGTTTTGACTTTGAATTCCATCTAAGATGTTGTTGGGCAGTTGTTTCACTATCTGAAGGAAAAAAGTTCATCCCATTAAATAAGTCATCTGTTAATGTCTTTCGTCCTTACGTCAAACGGTTATACATCTAACTTCTTTGATTTCTAATATCCATAATATAGCTAACATATAATATGAAGATATTAGATATTGTTGGAAAATCATTTGAAGGGAAATATATGGATTTCAATTTTATTTATAAGTCAAATGTTATTATTTCACACAGGTACCCTATCACTAAAAAATCTAGTAGCCTCCCAGCGTCTCCCCCATTTAGGGGAAATACTAAAAGTCTTAGCCTGCCCACCACGTCAAGTTAGATGTGTAGTATTGGTGTTTGGTGACACTGAGGCTGTGGCCTTTAATCCTACCACACCAAGAATGGCGTGGACAGGTCTTCGAGGGAGGGGGGGGGGGGGGGGGGGGGGGGGGGGTACCTATGTGAAAATGCAGTTTGTGCGAGAGATATTTTTGCAAATTTATTGATTTTCTTGGAATGTCAGAATATAGTTTATGTGACAAAACCATCTAAGGAAACTCTCTCACTCTCTCTAATCATATCTTTTATAAGAGATTGTCCAACATTTTCATATATAAGCTCATTTTGTCACTCATGAGTATTCTAATCTATGCAAGAACTTAACTTAATGTTATGTTTCTCTTTTAAAGACCAACATTTTAGACCATAAAGCATTGCAAGTCTCACCACATCTTATAGAATTTTCCCCTAAGTATGAGGGGAATTTTCTATCTCACATTGCAAGTCTCACCACATCTTCTACATATCAACTCCCTCTCAAGTCTCAGCATATCTTGTACACATCAACTCCTCAAGTCTCATCGCATTCCTCTACTTTAACAATCCAATTTGAATTCTACTAATAATATATACATCAACTCCCTCTCTAGACTCATAAATAAGAAAAGTTTCATCAACAAAATGCATACACTATGGTACAATCTCTTGCTAATGTCTAACAATAAAATCCATGATAAAAGGAAAATCTTACAATGGATTTTTAGCAAACGAGTGGTGAATGTTAGCGACTGAGCAAGAAAGTGTCAACAAACTCAGCGGAAAATATTTGGCAAAGGATTAGTCTCAACAACAATGATGTTTGGCTGAGGCAAGTGATGCCATCAGAGTGAACCAAAAGGTGGAATGAAGAAAATGATAAGGAAGATGACGTCCAAGAGGGAAATAAGGCCGTATCCATCAGCTTTTCCAGCGTATTATCCATCGGAGACATTACTATCAAAATATTCACTGGAACATGATCGTACGATTTAGGTAGTCTGGTAAAATATCCATCAGATTGTCTGCGAGTAATTACCGATTGATAATACGCTAGAAAAAATTTATGATCTTATAAATAATGACCAAAATGTTGTCGGATAATCCGCGGGTAAAGGCCCTGTGGAATTTACATTGCAAGCGCCATCATTAAATTACCAGTGAAATATCTTCCGATGTAGGTGCTACTTTTATTGGCGTATTTACTTTCATCAAAAAATCTGATGGTAATAGAAGTTTTTCCTTTAGTGATTTTTGAGAAAGTTATAACTTATTATTTGAAAATATTTGATAGTTGATACTAAAAGTAAGTTTAATAAGTTTAAAATACATTTTAGAATTCAAAATAAATTTTAAAATAAAAACTAAATTTTAAATCTTATAAAAGGAACAATACTAGTAGTTGGCCAAGGAGAAAGTTACCTTCACTTGATGTGATCACTAGATAAGAAGATGTGAATCCTGGAGCTTCTCGATCACAACAGTAGTCGTTACATTCTCAAATTCCTGATGTTAAAAACTTATTATGGCTATTAATGATCATTGATGTACTGAACTAGATCAAGTAGATTAAAGATGAATAAAAACACATTCAAATGAACATTTTTTAGGTGCATTATAACTATCCTTTTGATAAGAGTTTTTTTATAACATTAATTTGATATACACGAAAAGATGCATTTGTATCTTTTGATGAAAAACATTCTACCATCCATGCCTGGCGATAGCAAGCTTGCAGCTCTATGCCATTTTCTATAGCTTACAATTAGGAGATGCTTATTCTCATCCATTGTAACATACAAAAAGAGTAATGAATATGTATTTGGATATAATAAAGAAATTTTTGCAAGGGGAAGAAGTTTAGGAGCATAGGCTATAATGAATGCATCATTAGTCCCTTAGTTCTCTTTCATGATGGTTTTCATCATTACCGGATTTCAAACAAAATGGCAGATATTTTTAGGAAACATGGAACCTCCTACTTGCAATACCTTTAATGAAACTATCCACAATAATAGCAACAACCTACAGAAAATAAAAAGGAGGTGTATGATTAACATAATAACCTCATACATGGACAAGTCCATAAACTAGATTATAGACAAATGTGATAGATTATCGGTATGAATTATTCCTAGTATGCTGAGTAACTAAATGCTAGCCATCTTTAAACTAGCATAGCCTTGTACAACTACCACCCAAATATAAGAATAAGCTTCCACCTTATAAATTAAAAGTCTCATATGTAGAATTTTTAGTTTCAAGGTTCAATAAATATAAACATGGTTAGATAAATTCCACCTTTGATTAATGTTGTTTCTATGTATCGAGCAAATGAGATCTAGGAAATTGAATAACAAATAGGGCTAATTTCTAAAACTTCATCACAGGACTAAACCAGCCACTTCAAAAAAAAAAATTCAGTAGCTAAAACTCATAAACCTCCTTAGTGAAGGCTATAATGACTTTGATGTCATTTTCTTGCTTCATGGGTACAAAGTCTGACATTTGTACATACAAACTATTGCCATGCATTTGCCTAATTAATTTATAGATTCACTCCTTAGTTTCATGTTTGTTTGGCAGTATAGGTTATGTGGATACTTTGGTGGGCATTCTTTGATTCTCACCTATACCAATATAATAAAAATTAGCATAAAGTATAATACAACATGCTTTTAGTACATTAGCATCGTTAATGAAGCAATCAAGTTAAGGAAATCACATAAAAAAGCACACCATTTTTAGTTTGTTGATATCCTTTCTGAAGCACAATGCCACACCCTTTACGCATTTGATTCAATAATACTTATGCCTTGTTGAGTGTTTTAAAGGCTTTCTATGGACTCAAAGTAATTGACATCATAACTTTGTTCAGAATCTAGCTTTAAGGTAACCGACATCATAGTTTTTTTGTTCAGAATACATGTTAGTACCAGCTTTGTGCAGTAGTTAACTATATGAAAGATACATGATTTTAAGTGCAGACCAACATAAATTTAAACATCCAGCAAAAGACAACATGAACATAGACTCTCCTCTCTCCTACCATAGACAATTTCCAAGCTAGATAATGGTGAGTTCAACATCCTTTCATGAGCTTCTTAGTTGTACTTAAATGCACAACCATCAAAGTTCTGAACTTTGAGCTTCCTCTGAATTCCTCTCACAGCCTGCTCCTTAACTGGTGAAAGAGGGAAAACCTACACACTAACTCTACGAAGGGAGTTATGGTTATTATATAAAATCATCTTGTTATAATTTCTATCATAAATATGGTTACAAATTGTAGTGATATATATTTCCAAACAAGTGCTGATTTTGACATCTCCAGCCACATTTGTGACTAGGAATTAGACCTTCTTGGTTGAGAAATAGCATAAATAGTATTCCAAAAAATATCCAACATACAAATGAGAAAACATTAAAGAAGATTAAAATAAAACCCAATATTCATGCAGTGGAAAGAAAATAATATAAAAGATAACCATTACGAACAACCTGAAGTAAAATTTTGCCAACATATTCTAATAAAGGTTCTTGTTTCATATCGTAATACTATATAAGAAAAAAACAAAAGAAGAAATTTAATGAAGAAAGAGTACCCGTATAACCAAATTCAATTAACATATAAAAAAATTTATATTATATGCAAGACTGTTCGAATCCAAGTAGACTCTTCAGAAATTTATAATTCTTATTTTATATCAATCTTCATCATGAACAACCTGAATTAAATTAATTACACAAATATAAGTAATTTGATTATTTAAGAAAAATTTTAAAATAAAAAAAATACTTACTAAAGCTTGAGGCCATGCAACATAAGTTCCAATTTCTTGTCCAATTATTTTTAAAGTTTTATATGGTCTAATCAAGTATTCTTCCCAATTTACAAGAATGTTTTTATTCTCTGAACTCCAATTTGCACCAAATGGATAGTTACCAACCCTATGTGTAGGATCCACACTTCAAATATATCCAATTGCCACTATTTTAGTACAATTAAGAACACTTTTGATTTCAATTTTAGTTCCAACCTATATATGATGTTTATAAGACGTAACACAAATTTGTAACCATATGACTTTTGTTGCAACCTTATTATTTTTTTTAGTTGATCTATCTTTTGAAGTGTTATCTTCCACAATCCATCTTGACTCATTATAAATATCTCATTCACTATTTAATTATGAAAAGAAGTTTTACCATGGAAAACTTAAATCTAGATGGATTGACCCATGCACTGTTACTAGAATTTGTTTAGTAGTGCCATAAGGATTTATACATTCATCTTTGAATTGAAGATGGATAATTAAGGTTAAAGAATAGACATGGGTATATTACAATTAAAATCATAAAGAAAACTAAATTTGAATTTGTAAACCTATTAATCTTGACAATAATATCATTAAGATTGAAAAAAGTTGATAAGCAAAATTGATATTCAAAATAATTCACTATGTACTCACAAAAAAAAATTAAACCTAAAAATTGTTTTAAAAAGAAAAAAAAAGAAAATGAGTACATTAAAAAATTGGTATATGTTAAAAGCTTAGAATCTAACTGCAATCTTTTACTAAAATTCATAGAGGACAAGATAAGAAAACTAATACAAATAATACTAAACTAATGAAAATTCAATTTTAATTACAAACACACCTAAATCTTTAATCTATATTATTCAATTAAAAATTCAATAGTCAATGATTATCTTGATAAGAAGTAACTTTCAATTAAGCAATGATAAGAATGATAAGTTAGGACCATAGTATTTTTCAAACTAGAATTATAACTTTGTTCATTTCCACTACATCTAGATTGTGATTTATTATCCTATATTTTATTAATTTTAAATTATCAATTTGTACTTTGATTAGTTAATTAGGCATAATAGTAAAATTATTATTTGCTTAAGGACAAACTAGAGTTTATGCTAGGGAAAATTTGATAAGTGTAAATTATATTATATTTTTATATGTATTTTTATCAGTTTAAATGTGTTGTTTTAATTCTTTGTGTGCAAGAAATTAAAACCTAAAAATGCTAGAAAATCTAAACTAGAGTCTAGTGCTACAACATTCAATAATGCCATGCCACTGCGCCATCTTCCACATGACTGAGGTGCAACATTTAAACATGGCAGCACCCTATTAACTGTCTTTAAGTGCCACACCGCAATGTCAAAATTTTTAGCTTAGAAATGATGTGTCCTTTTACTTTAAGCACTACAGTGTCATAATCAATCAAGTTTTGGCGCTAAATCTACCATCAAGCACTGTATTGTTAAAAAATATCAGCACCATAGCATAGTAACTATAGGAGGCCAACAGATATCCTTTTCACCCCTACAAGCTCGACAGAGATCTCTGGTTGCATATGCTCTGAATCACATTTATAAATAAGAGTTTCATTAGAAAACAATAGTAATTTTCATTCATCAATCTAAAACACATTATTTAAATATTATATAATTATTTTTATAATTTTTATTCAATGATTGAATCTCCACAACAAACCTTTTTATTTCAATAAGATAATTTTATAACTAGAGCAAGCCGTAGTAGTTGATTACTAGAGAACACACTTTCTCATGGGTTTGACACTCAACTCTACCACTTTATCACTTGATCGACATGAATACATACATATATTAAGTGGGGTTTATTATTTTTTTATAAATCAAATAAAATCTTAGAATTATTTAGGGGAGATAGAGCCTTAAAAACTAAATAATTCAAAAGTGCACTCCCCAACCCCCTTCAAGTGACATAAAATATTTACAATATTATATATGCTATAAAATATATGTATAAATGAAATATTGATTCTTATAAGTTTCAAGATGGTGAACATATAATATCTTACATAGGAGAGTGGGCTGACAATCTTTTCTTTAAATATGGATTTGTAATGTGGAATCGATATAAAATGGGCGATGTAATGAGGAGTGGCATAAAAATCAGAGTAGATTTGCTAGGGGTGATGACTCTAGAGTACTCTACCCCTAACTATTCTTACTTATATGAAGGAATATGATATTGTACCTAACTTACTATAATTAGTATAGGAAAAACATCTCATGATATGATATAATTAGCTAAAATATGTATCTTAAATGACATGATTTTAGAATGATAATCTTAATAATGATTGCATTCTATATGATACATGTACCTAAGTAGCATAGAAATTGACGTATTTAACATATATTTAATTTTTATAATCAATTTAGTAATATCATTCATATTTTTTTTACTTTTGTGAATTAATTTAAGTTGTGGGAATAGTCTAATGTTCAAAGTTGTTTACACATCCTTAATTATATTCCAAGGAAGGTAATGCCCTAATGGAGTGAAGTTATAGTTTAGATATTAGAGGTAAACTTTTTTGTTATAGATGGATTATTTTTAAAGCATTAGATGAATGTATTTGACCAGAGTTATTGGAAAACCATGATTATTATGTACAACAATTTTAGATATAAATTATTCTAACATATGTATATATATACATGTGTTAGATGATGTCTTCTCCATTATATCTTTACATTGATGATTTGGTGACTTATTATTGTAAATTGTGATGATAAAAATAAATTCTTTCAAAATAGAAATTTGGAAAAATGCCTCTCATACTTAATCTAATATAACTTATCATGATATACATGTAATGTTAAGCTTGATCAAGCATTAGTACCATCTATGGGAAATAATTCCACCATTGTGATCAATATTAGTACCCATTCAATGGCCAATAAATCCCACTCAAACACTCATCATTCAGGAAGCTAGTCAATAAAGTTGGGATGCAAGGCCTCTACCACTTTTTACCTTGATAGGAAAAACCATGTAAGTGATGTTACATCAGGAACATCCTTGGAAGACAACATCTGAAAGATACAGAAATATCATAGCCAACTCCTATGAGGACTCGGTAGCTAGCAAAAGTACAATAAGAAGGGACCCTCCTCCATCGAGAATAACTACTAATCAACAGTATTTAGCTTGATAAATCCCCCTCCCCCTCCCCCACCCTCAATCAGGAGAAACTCCTTTATCACAATAAGAAATTTATCTCATTGATATGGCTTGCTAAAAAATCTCTCTTGTAAAAAACTACCAAATCATGATTCTCCAGCCAAAATCAAGGAATTGGCTCATCCTCACATTACTGAATCCCCTCATAAATACCTACATGATAAAATACAGAGATTGGTCCAAGATGATTTTTTTCTTATAAGGGAGAGACAACACTCTCATCACTATAGTTTTAGGAGTCCTTCCCACTAACCAAAGGCATCCTTCAACACCTCAGTCCAATGGGTTTCAATTTGTCGACCATCGATTCCTATGATGGGTCATCCAACCTTATAAGCATATCAATCAGTACAAGAACTTTATCCATATTCAACAAGCCTTAGATACACTCCTCTATCAAGTCTTCCCTACAATCCATAAAGTTTAGGCTCACACATGGTTATACTATCTTAAAGAAGGCATTATTTATTCATTTTCCAATCTTATCAATCCCTTTGTCCAATAATTTATTATAAATCAAGGGATCATTAAGGACTCTTCTACTTCACAAGAATTCATTAGAATGTAGAAGAATTACTTAAAGTGTATTTTCAGAAGGTTTTCTAGTAAAGCTCATCAAATCTCAAGGGTAGATCAAAGGACTCCATCCATGACCTTTTTATCTATCATTGATGCAAGAAAAAGATTTCTCTTACTTTAACCATATCCATAATATAGAATAAAAAATTATAGCTAATTTAGCCTTTAATACACATCTAAAGTATTTTGAGTAATCCACTAATAAGACTAAGAATGCACTAAGGATGACAATCTCATCATACTAAAAAAAGTAAGAGTAATAAGGGAAGCATGTCCTCCCCCCTCAATCATCATAATAATGGCTTAATCACTGATCCTAGAAAGAGTATACATCTGTTAACACATCCTGCTTTAGTATTTTTATGACCATCCAAGATGAAGAAACTACCAAATAGCCAAATTAATTAGTACCAAACTTAGAAAACTTTAAGAAATGCTATCACTTCCAAAAAAAATTATTGACACACTACTAAAGAATAAAAGCAGCTTAAATAAGAGATTTAGTGTTGCAACTTAGTTTTCATAACTATATTTTTATATTATATGTGTTTTTGATGATTCTAAAATCTTATTATGTTGATTACTATTTCTGCTAACATATATTAGAAATATTATTTATGTTGCTTGTGTGTACTAACATTTTAGGGAAATCATACTCCAGACTGCCAATGACTTTAAGACAGACTAGACTAAGGTTCTCGTAACTAAAGTATGTAATTCTTTTATTTTTTTCTTAATTCTGAAGAGTGTGATTGTAATTGGGTAAACATGCATACACACATTTGGGGGAGTGATTTAAAAACTTAAATTTTAAAACTAATCATATTGTACAATTTTCAAATCCTATGGGATGACTTATCTCTGCAGTTCCTCCCAAAATGAAGTCAATCAAATCATGCCATGAAAATGTTCAAGTCTTATTCATACTGTACAAATTTAGCTTTGTATTGTACTATATTTTTTCATACAAATGATTCATAGAGTATGAAATGATGTTGTCCACTATCGTACCAAGAAAAATATGATTTGATTGAACCGATCATACTGGATGAAATTGGTACGTCCTAGATGCTGGTCAGAGTACGATATTAGGTTCGTACCCATTCATCCCATATGAACTCAATATTTTTAAACTGATCATACTATATGAAATTGGTTCTTCTTGGATGCCAGTCAGAGAATGAAATCAAGTTCGTACTCGTTTGTCTCATATGAACTCAATATTTTTGAACTGATCATACTGTACGATGTTGGTTCATACAGACACCGATCAGAGTATGAAATTAGGTTCGTACAACATCTTACAACATTTTTTGAACTATTTTTATGTACTAAATATGATCGTACTGTATTATCGTAGTTTATCAAAGTTGAAATTTTTAATTTTTTTGGATGGTTTTTCTTGGCCATCATATATAAGTGTCCAAAAATTGACTATCTTCAATCCTTCTGTAAATTTCTTCATGAGAGTGATTGAGAGTGTGTTTTGGGAGAGTGTATGGGAGTGAGAATTATGAGATCTTGCAAGTGGAAATTGTGAAGGTTTAGTTTGCCCAAAGATAAGGATCTCTTTGTATATATTTCAAATCTCTATGCTACCTCTTTGAAGACTCTTGAGAGAAGATCTTTGGAAAGAGATATGGTACTCTGCCATCTCTAGGAGGGTTAGAAAGGATGTCGGTACTCTGCCATCACCAGGAGGGTAAGAAAGGGTGTCGATACTCTACCATCACTAAGAGGTTGAGAAAGAATGTCGGCACTCTGCCATCACCAGGAGGGTGTGAAAGGATGTCTTTACACTGCCATCACCAGGAGGGTGAGAAAGTACATTGGTACTCAGCCTTCACCAGGAGGATGAAACATGATGTTGGTACTCTGCCATCATGAGGAGGATGAGAAAGGACGGTGGGTTCTCTATCTTCACCAGGATGGTAAAAAAGGATGACAGTTCTCTATCGTACTGGGTTGGTGGAAGAGAGGTTTTTGTAAAGGCTTCTCCGCCTTACTGTTGGGGCTAAAGGAGAGTCACTAGAGTTTAGTGCAATACCAAGAGAAGGAGTCTCAAGGGAGTGGATGTAGGTCATGTTGGACTGAACCACTATAAAATCTTGTGTCTTCTATTCTTTACTTTTTATCACATTTTTTATTTTTTTTTGTGGTTAAAAATTCATTTTCAAAATATTTATATCTATGCTCTAAATATGTGAATCAGTTTTTGAAAGTTTCAAGAAATTTTAAAATTACCAATTCACCTTCCCCCCATCTTGCTTAGCCTTGGGACAATTGCCTTAGGTTTAATAACATACTTGGACTTTCCTAGTGGTATCAAAGCCTACTTTCAAAAATTAAGGTTTAGATAAATTTTTAAAATTATCATAGCTACTTTTGGAAATTGTAACACTTCTGATGGATATTCGATCATAGGACCCCCATTATTTGATAACATCCCTATCAATTTTTGGAAAACACGTATGTCTACTTTTCTTCAATCACTTGACTATCATATGTGCATTTTAGTACAAGAAGGTTACACTAGTCCCACTGGATTTATTGATGACATAAGAGTTGAAATACATTTTAATGATTGTATAGTAGAAGAAAAAGAACTAGCTCAGTTAAATGCTAAATGGTTAAATAGTTTTTTCTGTACACTAAAATCTTAGGACTATATGTGTTTTTCAACCTGTAAATTTGGAAAAGAAATATGGGATAGACTTTGCATTACATATACAGGAATAAATGAGGTAAAATAATCTAGATTGAACATTTTGTTGCATGATTATGAACTTTTTTTGTATGAAACTGAATGAGTCAATCAGTGACATGTATACTCACTTTACACAGATAGTTGTCGCATTGCATGCTTTAGGTAGAGAACAAATGAATGCTAAAAAAGTAAATAAAATTTTTCATTTTTTGCCTACTACTTATGATGCAAAGATAACTTCTATAATAAAATCAAAAGACTTAAATGTTTATTCTATTGATAATCTTCTTGGATCACTAATTACTTACGAGCAATGAGTGACTCAAAGATAGATTGATGCAGGTGACAAGTGGAAGGAGAAAAATATTATATTGAAAGTTGATGACTCAGATAGTGATCAGTCTCAGCCTGAGGATTTAGATGATATTGCCTTAATGATAAGGAAATTCGAAAATTTTCTTAAGAGGAAGCAAAGGAGACGTTAGCAGTGGAATAAGGGTAAGTTTCACAAAAATGCTAAAGCTTCTAATGATGTAATTTGTAATGAATGCAGGAAGCCTGGTCACATCAAATCTAATTACCCAAATCTCAAAGGTAATCCTAGCAAGGAAAAGGTTGAGGAGAAGATAATGTTAGGAAGGCCAAGAAGAAATTATTGAAAGCATTTTGGTAGGACTCAGATTCTGATTCCTCAGAAACAGAAGCAGAGGAGAAAGTCACTAATTTGTGTTTAATGGCCAATAAGCTTTATCTATCAGATCAAGAAGAGGTATGTGACTTAACCTATGAAGAGTTATTTGATGTTTCTGAGAAAGTTTATACTGCTTATAGGAAACTAAAGAAGTTGTATTCTAAGCTGAACATAGAATTTTTAGAATTACAAAAAGAGCATGAAATCCATAGGAATGATCACGCATTGATTGATAGCAAACACATGAAATTATTGGATGAATTTGATGATTTGAATAAAAAGTGTGAACTTTTGAAATCATCTCACACAGAACTTGAAGATGATTGTAATATTTTTATGGAAGAAGCTGAACATAGTGAAATTGATTTGAGAATAGAAGTTTCAATGTTAAAAAATAGAAACTCATATCTAGAATTAAAAATGAAGGCTATTATGATAAATAGACTGACACCCACACTTGAGCAATTCTATAAGTCTATGTAAAAGGACACAAGTTCAAGACATAGGAAAAGACATGATAACTCATATTGAGTAAGAAATCCTTTTCCTGGAGTAAAATGTTTTTCATGTGGAATATTAGGACACATATCCCACACTTGCATAATTCATAGCAGAATACATCTAGTATGGAGACCAAAGATGCATAAATCACAGCTTATCACACATGCATCTGATTTATCATTACCAAGAGGTGAACCCAAACTTGTTTGGATTTTCAAGTATAACGTTTGATCTTCTTGTAGAAATGTTCTCATATAAGACCTCATGAGAGCATCTGGTACCTAGACAGTAGATGTTTAAAACACATGATTGGAGATGCAAATTTGCTTATAATGCTGGAAGCCAGGAATGGAGGCAAAGTAACACTTGTAGATAATACCACTAAAAGAGTGGTATGTACAGGTATGATTGGCAACAAGAATAATTTTTTTCATTCAAAATTTCTTATTAATAGAAGGCTTTCAACACAACTTGTTGAGTATTAGTCAGCTATGTGATAAGGGGTATAGTGTAATTTTTTTCCGACTAGCTGCATAATAAGCAAAAATGGAATTGATGTTTTGTATGGAATCAGGGTATACAATGTGTACATGCTTGATTTGAATTTTATTAAATCCTATAATACTTTTTCTCTCAAAATAACTTCTGATGAATCATGGTTATGGCATAGGAGACTTTATCATGCAAGAATGGAAATTTAAGGAAAATTACCCAAAATAAATTTGTTAGAGGAATACCTAGACCAGACTTTATTAAGGATCACCTATGTGATGCATGTCAATTAGGAAAATAGGTGAAGTCCTGCTTTCATTCTATTAAGGATCTTAGAACTAGGAAACCATTAGATATTATTCATATGGATCTTTTTGGATCAGTTAACACTGTAAGTATAGGTGGTAAAGTGTTTAGATTTGTGATAGTTGATGGCTTTTTAAGATTCACTTGGGTTTAATTTTTATTTCATAAGAGTGAATCATTTGAGAAATTTAGAAGTTTTTTACTTGGATTTGAAGGAAACTAGGGTGTGAAATTTTATAAATTCAAAGTGATCATGTACGAGAGTTTGAAAATGATAAATTTGAATATTTTTGTAAAGAACAAGGAATTAATCACAATTATTCAGCACCTAGAACCCCTTAGAAGAATGGGATTTTTGAAAGAAAGAATAGAACATTAATAGAAGCCACTAGTGCTATGTTGGCAAAATACTCACTTCTAAAATATTTTTGGGCTGAAGCAGTCAGTACGGCTTGTTATGTTCTAAATAGGGTGAACATTAGATCCAAGTTGAACAAAACACCATATGAACTTCTTAAGGGTAGGACATCAAATCTTTCACATTTGTATGTTTTTTGATGTAAGGTGTTTATTCAAAACAATAGTAAAACTCATTTAGGAAAATTTGATCCAAAATCTGATGAAGGAATTTTTCTTGGATATTCTAGTACATGAAAATCTTATAGAGTTTTTAACAAAAGAACTTTGATAGTTGAGGAGATCACAGATGTTATTTTTGATGAACTTGGCATATCGAAAGAGCCAAGGTTGGAAGAAGATCATATTGAAAATATTTCCTATGAAATTGAAAAAACAAATTTGGAAGGGAACGTAGAAAAAAAAACCCTTTGCCTAGAGAAAGGAGATTTTCTAAGAATCACCCTAATGAATTGATTTTAGGTGAACATAGTGAGGATATTAAGACTAGGTACGGACTTAGAAAAGAGGTGAATCATTCTGCCTTCATATTGATGGTTGAACCCACTAATATAAATCATGCTCTTTGGGATGAATTTTGGATTTTGGCCATGTAAGAAGAATTGAATTAAATTATAGGAAATGATGTTTGGGAATTAATTGAAAGGCCTAAGGGTCAAAGTGTTATTGGAAGTAACTGGGTGTTCAAAAATAAAATAAATGATTCAGGAGTTGTGATTAAAAATAAGGCGAGATTGGTAACCAAGGGTTATAATCAAAGAGAAGGGATTAGTTTTGAAGAAACTTTTGCCCCTATAGCCAGAATTGAATTAATTAGGGTTTCACTAGCCTTTACTTATTTTAAAGGTTTTAAACTATATCAAATGGATGTAAAGAGTGCCTTTCTAAATGGGGTAATATAAGAGGATGTTTATGTTGAGGAACCTCAAGGTTCTGAAAATTCAAAATTCCCTAATCATATTTTTAAATTAAAAATGGTGTTGTATGGACTGAAACAAGCACCTAGGGCTTGTTCTGAGAGGTTAAGTACTTTCCTATAAGAGAGATCATTTATTAAAGGAAATGTGGACACCACCCTCTTTTTGAAAGGATAGGAGAAGAAATACTCATTGTTCAAATATATTGATGACATTTTATTGGATCTACCAATAAAAATCTTGGTGATGAGTTTTTAAAAATAATGAGTAGTGAATTTGGAATGAGTTTGATGGGAGATTTGAGTTATTTTCTTAGTTTTAGCATAAAGCAAAGTGAGGAAGAAACTTTTCCTAGTCAATCGAACTATATTAAGGACATAATCAAGAAATATGAAATGGATAATATTAAATTAGTAACTAAACGAATGAGTTCCTTAGTACAGTTAGATAAAGACCCTCAGGAAAAATCTGTTGTTCAAAAAAATTTAGAGGAATAATTAGATCATTGCTTTACTTGACTGCTAGTAGACAAATATAATGTTCAGTGTTTATTTATGTACTAGATTTCAATCTAATCCAAAGGAATCACATTTGACAGCAGTATAAAGAATATTGAGGTATCTTTTGGAAACTCAAAAATTAGGGATTTGGTATCTAAGGCATAGTTCTTCTTTTAAAATCATTGGATATTCTGATTCAGATTTTGTAGGATGTAGGGTTGATCAGAAAAATACTTTTAAAACTTATCAATTCATTGGAAATTCTTTAATTTCTTGGTCCAGTAAAATTTTGTAGCCCTTTCTACTACTAAAGCAGAATACATTGCCTCAGGTATCTATGTAGCATAAGTTCTTGGGTTAAAACAATAATTGATTGACTTAGGATTTTCTATTGGCATAATTTTAATTTTTTGTGATAATATGAGTGCCATATGCATTTCAAATAATCTTATTTAGCATTCTAGAACCAAGCATATAGATGTAAGGCATCACTTTAATAGAGATCATGTAGCTAAGAGAGAGATTGAATTGCATCACGTTACTTTAAAAGATTAACATGCAGACATTTTCATAAAACCACTAGCTTTTGACACTTTTAGCACTTTAAAGACTATATTAGGTGTGTTTGGTCTTAATACTTAAATAGAAATTCTATAAACTTGATTTGTTGTGTAATCGTATGTTTGTTTATGTTCTTAGGTTGATTGTAAGGTTTTATTGTTTGTATTTTTGTTTTTGACTAGTTTGTTTGTTTCTTGATTATTTTCTCTTTTATTATTTTTCTACTTGATTTGTTTTTGATTTTACAAGAAAAATGTCATATTGTTTGATTAGGTATCCTATTTATAATGTCTTATTTTCTATGTTTTTTTTCATACTATACAAATTTTTTTCATACCGTATAAATTCTGTAGCATATACATGATAAGTTTCTGAGTTGAAGAGCACAAAACTTAGTTTCTCATAAGATTTTGTACTATATGATGATGTCATTATATTGTACGGTACATGTTATTTCATCTGTATGATTAGGGGCAATTTTCTAAAAAATGTCAGTTATTGACAATAGATCCTACGTACAGAAATAATTTCATCTGTATGATCCTGTTGTCAGTTCCTTGTGGGTGATGAACCTAACTGTCATAAAAAAGATCTTTAATTTTATGATTATCCCAAACAAACATGTCTTCATATGTACGATCCTCTGGTCAAAATGTTTGTATGAAAGGAAGCCTTGAAAATGGCATTTTATGAAAAACTGTTTCATTTTTTGCCTTATCCATTCGTACATACAAAATTTTTTTCATTTCGTAGGATTTTATAATCGTATGTTCGATCTAAAATTTTATACTGTATGATAGGTTGTTTTTCTTTAAATAGAAGGGTCTTTGGATAATATTTTCATCACTTTCTCATCTGTTCCAAACCTTCCAGAGTCCACATCTTAGCGTACCTTGAAGGGATCTTCTTCTAGATCTGATAGGGATGATAATTTTTTGTCCAGAGAAAATGAGGAAGCCTTTTTTAGGTATGTCGGAGCCAAGATTTCCCCTTTTAGACTCCTAATCTAAAGTGACATTCACTTTCCTAGTCATGCCCCTATTTGTTTCAACCCAAATTTCTTTTATCTTGACCCTCATCAAAGCCTTTAATAAAGAAACCTTCCAAATTTTCTAGCTAACATGAAGGTAAACCAAGACCACACCATGATTACCTCTTATGTCTTCAAGCAATATATAGAAATAACTAAGGAAGATCTAGGTAACTTCCATCACTTGAGAACCCGATGAGTTATAGCACACATGTTAACCTCTAGACTAGATTATGACTGGTCAGAAGTAAATCAAGTTCTTAAAGGTGTTGCCCAAGTGAGTCATTTGTCTCGTGTTTACTCTATCAATCAAAATGCCTTGATTATCCAACACATTTTGAGAACCTCAATTATTCTAAAAGCTGGTGATCGCATAAACATGACTCCCCTTTTGTCCATAGTCACTTATTTGATCATGATTGAACAACCTTTTAATGAAGCAGAACTTATTATGGATTATATTTATAAAATTTTTTTATATTGGACTTCCTCATAATAAGAGAAAGAAAAATGTGGCTTTAGGACATCTAGTTACCTATATCTTAGAAAAGAAGTATAATCTTGTCCATCCTGATCCTCCCACTGAACTTCCTATTTACTTTACTGATGCCTCTTTTTTGGGCACTATTTGGGTGGGATCAAGCTCCGGGGAGATGATCCTGAGGAAGATGGGGGAGCTCATGTACCTGCACCTAGACTTGACAAGACTATCTACTAATAAATGGTCCAGGGCTTCGACAGAATGAAAACTCATTTTGATCAATGCTTTGATCAAATTGAGATCACCTAAATCAGCAAGATGCTAGATATAATAAAGACATGGGTTGGATCCGAGGGCAATTTGACTCGGTTAACACCAATGAAGACATGGGATGAATTGTTACTTTTCTGTGTTCAACCAATCACCACCTCCAGATCAGGGCCCCTCTAATTACTAGATGTACTTCTATGCTGTTGTTGTTGCTTATGAGTACTTGTGTTATTTTCTTGAGATGTATTCCTGTGATTTTAGTGATCTTATGTGTTAGTAATTTTAGGTGTTGTTTCTTAGCTTATGTTATGTGTGATTGTGATGATGAAAGGAAAAATGTGTGTATGTGCTCTTAAATGCTAAATGAAAGGATGAAATGTTTTATTGACATGCATTAAAATCTCATATTTTGAAATGGTTATTTTTCTTTAGACAAATCATTTGTGGTTGAACTCTTCAATAAAATTTTGAAATATTTTATTCTACAAATTAATCTCCTTGTAAAATTTAATCTTTAAAAATATAATTAAATTATAACTAGATGCAGATTAGGAGATCAATTTCATATTTATATTGACAAATATTATTTTGAGATAATTATTGCAAAATAGATGTTTTAGTTTTTTTATTATTTTCTTTTTCAATGTGATTAGTTTTTGTTATTAGTGAGAATTTGAATTAATATTATTGATATTAGAAAGACTGAAGAAAAAAAAGGGAATGCTCAAAGCGTGCATAGAAAAAGATGTTCAATGGTTCCCAATGTTAAAAGAGGCACAAAATTAGCCCAAGTAGAAAAGATGCACAAAGTGTGCCACTAACCTTTGAAAAGATGTGCTATGTCGCCAATAAAACAATCAGTATTGTTCTTTTTGTTATCATTATATCTCTAATTGAAATCCATTTAATCGACAGTCATCTTCACTTTTAAATTAGAAACTGCTTAATCTTTATTTCATCCTTTTTACAATAATTATTTTTATATATAGTTTGTCTAACATGAATATGGAACTTGATTGACTTTTCTTCTCTTAGTTGTCCTTTAATTTAAAATTTAAAATTTTCTTTTTAGCATTTGGAGGTTAACTTTGTATTTACAATTAGTTTAAAATTTTTCTTCTCCAACTACTTTGATTTTTCAATAGAAATTTTCATTTCAAGGTATATTTCCCTTTTTTTATTCTCAAAATGGGGAGTCATAATTTTATTTGATGTTTGATGTTTTTTTACTACTTGTTAGATTTTTGGGTTGGTGTGTATGTCTTATGTGTATCTATTTTCTGTTCGAGTTATTTTTGTTTTAGTTGATTTTTATGATTTGTTTCTTTTTAATTAGTAGTTTTCGTGATTTGTTTCTTTTTAAGTTTAGGATTTAGCTTTATGTTTTGATCTTAATGGGAACCCCTTATTTTAAAATGGTCATTCATTCAGGAGGAGCTGAAGAGAAAATTTTCTTTAATTATTAACTCAAATAATAATTATTTTTCCATCATAAAAAAGGGGGAGATTATTTCGACTTAGTTATCATAACTATGTTTTTATATCATGTATATTTTTTATGATTCCAAAATCTTATTGTATTGATTACTCTTTCTCCTAACATATATTGGAAATATTATTTATGTTGCTTGTGTATACTAACATTTCAGGGAATCATACTCTAGACTGCCGAAGACTTGAAGACAGACTGGATTAGGGTTCTTGTAATAGAAGTCTGTAATTATTCTATTTTTTTTTAGTCTGGGAGAGTGTGATTGTAATTGGATAAATGTGTACACACACAATAGCGGGAGTGATTTAAAACTTAAATTTTAAAACTAATTATACTATATGATTTTCAAATCATACGGGATGATTTGTCTTAATAGTTCCTCCCAAAATGAAGTCAATCAAATCATACCAGGAAAATGTTTAAGTCTTATTCGTACTATATAATTTCAGGTTCGTATTATATGATCGTTTTTCGTAAAGATGATTCACAGAGTACGAAATGATGTAGTCCACTTTCTTACCAAGAAAAATATGGTTTGATTGAACTGATCGTACTGTATAACATTGGTTCGTCCTGGATGCCAGTTAGAGTATGAAATCAGGTTCATACCCATTTATCTCGTATGAACTCAACATTTTTGAACTGATTGTACTGTACAATGTTGGTTTATACAGGCTCCAATCAGAGTATGAAATCAGGTTCGTACATCATCGCATAATATTTTTTGAACTATTCATACGTACAAAATATGATCGTACTGTACGATCATAGTCCATCAAACATGAAATTTTTAGTTTTTTTGGATGATTTTTCTTGTCCTTCATATATAAGTGTCCAAAAATTTACTATCTATAATCCTTCTATGAACTTCTTCTTGAGAGTGATAGAGAGTGTGTTTTGGGAGAGTGTTTGGGAGTGAGAATTATGAGATCCTGTAAGTGGAAATTATGAAGGGTTCAAAAGTTTGCCCAAAGGTAAAGATCTCTTTGTATGTACTTCAAATCTCTATCATACCTATTTGAATACTCTTGAGAAAAAATCTTTGGGAGGAGATTCGATACTCCACCTTCACTAGGAGGGTAAGAAAGGATGTCGGTACTCTGCCATCACCAGGAGGTGAGAAAGGATGTCAGTACTCTGCCATAACCAGGAGGGTGAGAATGGATGTCAGTACTCTGCTATCACCAAGAGGGTGAGAAAGGATGCCGGTGCTATGCTATCACCAAGATGGTGAGAAAGGATAATGGTACAATGCATTAACCAGGAAGGTGAAAAAGAATGTTGGTACTCTGCCATCACTAGAAGGGTGAGAAGGGTTGGTGGGTTCTCTGCCTTCAGCACGAGGGTGAAAAAGGATGACAGTTTTTTGCCACACTAGGTTGGTGGAAGAGAGATTTTTGTAAGGGCTTCTCCTCCTAGCTGTGTGGGCTAAAGGAGAGTCACTAGTGTTTAGTGTAATACCTGGAGAAAGAGTCTCTAGGGAGTGAATATAGGTCTTGTTGGACTGAACCACTATAAAATCTAGTGTCTTCTGTTCTTTACTTTTTAAAGTATTTTTATTTTTTGCATTTTTCATTTTTTTGTGGTTAAAAAATCATTTTCAAAATATTTTAATCTTTGCTCAAAATATTTAAATTGGTTTTCAAAAATTCAAAGAAATTTTAAAATGACCAATTAACCCCCCCCGCCCTCTTGGTTAGCCTTGGGATAATTGCCTTACGTTTTACAACCTACTTGGATTTTACATTTAGTTGCTAATTTGATAGGGCTATCTTGACTGATTTGTGTAAACCCAGCTTTCCCTTAATGACAGTACTCCCATTAGGGTGCAACTAGTGCAAATAAGATAGTAAGGAAATTACTAAATGGTTGGTGAAATTGAAACCATCACCGAAGGCCCCCTACTATCCAACAAAGTCGTTGTTGTGATTGATGAGCACATATAGAAAAAAAATTGTATGTTTATCACTCAATTATTTTTCATGACTCTAACTTGATGGGGTTCCAAGCCTTGCATCAAAATTTGCTTATCATTTGTGCAAGGATTGGTGGCCTATGTTACAAGGTTAAGAGAATTTAGCTTGATAATTGAAGCTTTGTTGATGTTCTATTCTACTCTGCCTTTCTTAATATAGTACTAGTTAGGGAGAACTTTCCTATTTCCTGGCTATTAGATGGGTTCACTATGCTCAACAGTTTCTCCTATTATTGATAATTGTTGGCCTCCAAAATGAAGACATCCCCTAGATAGCTCCTCCAATGGAAAATCTAATTTGAATCTTTATATTATATGAGCATTCTTTATGAATAGTATGAATTAAGTCTCTGCTTTCTTATGAGGAGAAAATAAAATATAAAGATAGAAAAGTTGACAAATATGTAAGTGTTAACAAATGATTATATTCTTGTCACATGTTTTATTTTTTTAGAGTTGTTCTACATTAGTTAAATAGTTTATACTTTCATGTAGCTGGCCCTTTAGAGGATTAAATACTTCAAAATTAAAGAGAATCAAAATTCTAAAAGTAATAAGATTGTGTCTAAGTATCCCACATGTTACTTATTTCATATATACAAAACTATTACAAAAAAAGAATTTTTTTTCTTTTAAAATTAATATTTTAAAATTAGTTTTGCTAATATTGAAATGATTTTTGAATAATAAGAGACAAACCCAACATATATATCTATGATTAATCCAACTTCTCAGAAATCCTTGTATATTGATGAATATCCCAATATATTATTTTACCATTTTTTAGAGAGATATTTCAAGTATCTTTCAAAAGAAAAAAAAAAGTTTTTTTCCCACTTAATTAGGTTTTCCTTTATTTCTAAGATATTAAAATCTATCTGAAATGGAGGTTAATAATGAAATTGTCAAAAAGATAAGATTTGGATGTGGTAGGTCATTAAAACAAAAAAAAAAATTGAATTGTAAAGTTGTTATGGAAAGATAATTGTTATGTTCTTATGAAGATAATTATAAAGTTTTTTTTTTAAAAGTAATTTCTTAAAATATAATATAATTATCATAAATATCAACATATTTGAATAACAACTTTCTTACATAATAGTTTTCTTACAATTAACTCATTTTAGAAGATTTGAATGTAAAAAATAGATTTCAAAGACAAAAAACAAAAAGAGAAAAAGGCGAAAAATGTGGCCCTAAATAGACAGCAATTTTTGTCATAAAAAAATCTACACTATAATAAATAAATTAGCTTTTTGGAAACCATTTCTTCTTTAGTCTTTCACGCTAAACAAGTAAAATGAAGAGTCTAGTCAACTTATACACTAATTAATAGCTTTATTGATTGGGATCCTCTATTGGAATGGGAAGGCAATTAAGAACTTGGACAATGATAAGGAGAAAAGTGAGGATGAAAAAGGCAACCTAGCCAAAAAGAATATGAGAAATGGTAAAATAGACTAATTACTTTTTATTTTTCATTTTTGTTTGATACAAGCTAAAAGACATCACCCCAATTTATATTAGTAATGGTTCTATTAGAATTTTGCCAACACATTTCAATCCAGTGTTACAAATAACTCTCTAGGAAACTCTTCTATTTTTTATTATAAAGACATTAAATTCTATTTTAAATTTTTTTATGGATTACTCTTTAATATGTTTCTAATATCTTCACCAAAATATTATTCTAGAATAAAACCTCCATTTAGATAACAAAAGCACAAATAAGATTGGGGAAACAAATTAAGTTTAACTTTCAATACCACCACTTAAACATAATTTTATAACTCCAAGCAAATTTCTTATATTGCGAAAATCTTCATACATGGGTGAATTGGTGAAAACACTACAATTTGGTCTTATGACTTCACGTACTTCACTTATACTTACTTCGCTGTGATGGATTCTCTAATTTAGTGATAACATGTATTAATATGCTTTCTTCTATCCAGAGAAACTGGATTTTTTGCTAGGGCTATTGCAGAAGTATTTTTATTTTGATTTTTTTTTCTTTTTATGGTAAGCTTAATTTTTTTAACAAGTTTTGAAGCCAAATTTCATGACAGACACGCAAGACTACAACTACATGCTTTTTTTCACAATTACATAGGGTGATAATTTGTAATTTCTTTGATATCTAGGTGAAAGAAGTGTCTCCCATAAAGTACACATAATCAGTTATGCTCTTTCTTTCATTAATGTCACCCTCCCAATCACTGTTGTTATATTTTACAAGCTTAAAATTATTAGATGGGGAATATATTTAGATAAAGTCAATGGTACCTTTGATATAGTGTAAATCACTTTTTATTATGATTTGTGTAAATCTATTCGTTCAAGAAAATTCTTATACAAATTATTTTTTATGATTACAAATTATTTTTATTTGTTTTATTCTTCTCCTGACATATATTGGAGTTTCTTTTTGTGTGCACTAGCTTGTTCTTTCAGGATATTTGCAATCCAGATTTCTGAAGGCTTCAAGTTCATGTGTTAATATTTATTGTAAGTGAAGTCTATATTTTTTATTTTCTTGAGTCTAAGAAAGTGTGATTGTAAGTTGGATAACTGTACACACACACACAATGGGGAGTGAAAAACTTAAATTTTAAAACTGATCGTATTGTATGATATACAATCGTACGGGACGATGTGTATGTATGTCCTTCACAATGAACCTATCTGGCTTGAAAATTTTTTTTTAAGTTCAGTTCGTACAGTACAAAATATGATTCGTATAGTAGATTTTATGGTACGAACGGCTCAGTTTTTGGTTCGTACATGTTCGTACGGGATGAATCGCTCACTTTTTGAACTATTCGTACAGTACAAAATATGATTCGTACAGTAGATTTTGTGGTACGAATGGCTAAATTTTTGGTTCGTACTGGTTCATACAGGATGAATCATTCATTTTTGAACTATTCGTACAATATGAAATATAATTCATACATAAGGTTTTGTGGTACGAACGGCTCTATTTTAGGTTCATATGGAATCGTACGAGATAAATCGTTCAATGATTTGAACTATTCGTACAGTACGAAGATCGATCGTACGGGACGATCGGGACATGTGAAACTTGAAAATTTTAGTTTTTGGATGATTTTTGTTTTCCTTAGTATTTAAGGACCTTTAAACTGACTTGCTTATTGATGCTTCTATGAATTTCTTCTTGAGTGTGGAAAGGAGAGTGATAAGGGAGAGTGTTTGAGTGTGAGTTGTGTGAGATCCTTGGAGTGAAAATTGTTAGGGGATTCATAAGGTTATCCAAGAGTGAGGATTTTATTATTTGTACTTCAAGTCACATCCCTATTTTCTTGAAGACTCTAGAGAGAAGATCTTTGAAGGAGGTCCGATTCTCTGCCGTCACAAGGAGGGTGAAAATGGATGACAGTTCTTTGCCATCACCAGGAGGGTGAAAAAGGATGATGGTTCTCTGCCATCACCAGGAGGGTGAAAAAGGACGTTTGGTTCTCTGCCATCACTTAGAGAGTGAAAAAGGATTTTGGATCTCTGTCGCACCGAGTTAGTGGAACACAGTTTGTAAAGGCTTCTCCACCTTGCTGTGGGGGCAAAAGGAGAGTTACTTGAGTTTAGTGCGATACCTAGAGAAGGAGTCTCTACGGAGTGGATGTAGGTCGTGTTAGACCGAACCACTATAAATTCTGGTGTTTTCTGTTCTTACTTTTTACTTTTTTGCACTAATACTTTTATGTATTTAATTTTTTATGGTTGAATTTTTGTGACAGAAGAAAGCATTGTATAACTCTCTGTTCGTACTGTACGAAGGTAGGTCGTACGGTATGATTTGCATTAGAATTTTTATTAAAAGTTTTTCAAAATTCCAAGAGAAATTTTTAAAAGAACCAATTCACCCCCCTCTTGGTTAGCCTAGGGACGTAAGCAATAGGTCTAATAACCTATTCGGATTTTCAAGAGACATCAAAGCCTATTTCAAAAATTACTGGTTAAACAACTTTTTGAAATTTGATCATGGCTAATTTTGGAAACCAAAACACCTTAGAAGGTTACTCGATCACTAGACCACCTTTGTTTGACAATATCCCATTTGATTTTTGGAAAACTCTCATGTCTACATTTCTATAATCTCTTGATTATTGCATGTGGATGTTAGTACAGGAAGGTTATACTAAACCCACTAGAATTATAGAAAGAATTAGAGTTCAAATACCTTTTGCTGAATGGACTATAGCAGAATGTGAGCTAGCTCAATAAAATGCAAAGTGTTTTAATAGCTTTATTTGTGCTTTGAAATCAGAAGACTACATACGTGTTTCTACTTGTAAATCAGGAAAAGAAATTTGGGATATGCTTTGTATTACTTATGAAGGTACAAATGAAGTGAAGCAGACTAGGTTGAACATTCTTTTGCACGACTACGAATTTTTTCACATAAAACTGAATGAATCAATCTCAGACATGTATACACGCTTTACACATATCGCCACTTCATTTCATGCCTTAGGTAGGGAATTAACGAATGCTGAAAAAGTAAATAAGATACTTCATTGCTTACCTACTACTTATGATGTAAAGATTACAGCTATAACTAAATCAAAAGATTTAAATGTATATTCTATTGACAATCTTCTTGGATCATTAATTGCTTATGAGCAATCTATGATGCAAAGACAGATTAATAAAGGAGACAAGTGGAAGGAGAAGAATATAGATTTGAAGGCAGATGATTCAGATAGTGATCAGACACCACCTGAGGATGAAGAGGACATTGCCTTGATGACAAGGCAATTTAGGAGTTTCCTAAGGAGGAAGCAGAGAAGATGACAACAATGGAACAAGGATAAGTTCCATAAAAATGCAAAGGATTCTAACGATGTTATTTGCTATGAATACAGGATGCCAGGTCATACAAAGACTGAATGCCCCAATCTTAAGGGAAATCCTAGCAAGGAGAAGGCCGAGGAGAAACCAAAGGAAAGAATGGGTAAAAAGAGACTTCAACAAGCATTTTGGGTGGACTCAGCTTCAGATTCCTCAGAAACTGCACCAGAAGAGGAAGTCACAAATTTGTGCTTGATGGCTGACAATCCTGGTCAATCAGATCAAGAAGAGGTATGTGACTTAAGTTATGATGAATTATTTGAAGTTTCTGAATGCATCAAACAATATATAGAAAACTGAAAAAACTATATGCTAAGTTAAATTTGGATTATTTAGAGCTACAGAAAGAATATGAGATCCTTAGGAAAGATCTTATATTAATTGATAGCAACCACATAACCTTGTTGGATGAGTTTGATGATTTAAACAAACAACATAATCTTTTAAAATCATCTCACACTGAACTTAAAAATGATTTTAAAACTTATATGGATGAATTGGATACTAGAGAGAAAAATTTAAAGATTGATAATTCGATTCTAGAAAGTGCTAATGCTTATCTTGAAGTTCAGTTAAAAGCACTTAAAGAAAATAGAAATCCACCCAAACTTGAAGATTTTCACAAATCCTACTACAAGATCACTGATTCAAAGTCTAAGAAGAAAATTTTCAGGATGAATAGATTCGTGAATTGTTTTTCTAGAATAAAGTATTTTTCTAATGGTAGTTTAGGACATATTTCTCACACTTGTAAACTTAGATATAGAACACTTTTAGTGTAGAGACCTATGGTACATAAAACACAGCATATCACACATGCATCTGGTTTAAAATTGTTAAGAGGACAACCCAAACTTGTTTGGGTTCCCAAGTCTAACGTTTGATCATTTTGTAGGAACGCTCTCACACAAAACCTCGTTAGAGCATTTGGTACCTAGACAGCGGCTGTTCTAAGCATATAACTGGAGATGCAAATTAATTTATAATGTTGGAAGCCAGGAATAAAGGCAAGGTTACACTTGGAGATAATACTACCAAGTGAGTGGTAGGTTCAGGTATTATTGGAAACTCAAAGAACTTTGTGATTGAAAATGTTCTATTAGTTGATGGTTTAAAACACAATATGTTGAGCATAAGTCAATTATGTGACAAAGGTTATTATATCAAAATTTGGCCTACTAGTTGTGTTATCAGTCAGAATGGACTTGTTGTATTGAATGGGGATAGAATAAATAATATTTACATGCTAGATTTAAATGCTGTAAAATCTTCAACTACTTTATGTTTGAAAACTGTATCAGATGAGTCTTGTTTATGACATAGAAGGCTTTGTCACTCTAGCATGAGAAATCTTAGGAAAATTACCCAAAAAGAGTTAGTCCGAGGTGTACCCAAACTTGACTGTACAAAAGACCACTTGTGTGATGCATATCAATTAGGAAAATAAGTCAGATCCTCTTTTAATTCAATCAAGGAAGTTAGAACTAGCAAGCCCTTATAAATCCTACACATGGATCTATTTAGACTTGTTAGTACCTTAAGTCTACGAGGAAAGAGATATGGGTATATAATAGAGGATGATTATTCAAGATTCACATGGATTAAATTTTTGTATCATCAAAGTGAGTCATTCGAGGAGTTTAGAGATTTTGCTACTTGGATTCAGAGAAAACTAGGTTTAGAAATTATAATAATCCAAAGTGATCATGGGGGAGAATTTAAAAATGAGTTGTTTGATGATTTTTGCAAATCTCATGGGATAGACCATAACTTCTCAGCCTCTAGGACACCTCTACAGAATGGAGTAGTTGAGAGAAAGAATAGGACATTGGTTGAAACTGCTAGAGTCATGTTGGTAGAATATTCACTTCTAAGATACTTTTGGGCTGAAGCAGTTAGCACCGCATGTTATGTGTTGAATAGGGTGAACGTTAGATCAAAATTAAACAAGACATCCTATGAACTTCATAAAGGTAGGATTCCTAACCTCTCACACCTACATATTTTTGGATGTAAGGTATTCATACATAACAATGGAAAAACTATCTTAGGAAAATTTGATCCAAAATATGATGAAGGAATTTTTCTAGGATATTCAAGTGTTGGAAAATCCTATAGAGTTTTCAATAGAAGGACGTTGGTAGTTGAGGAGACCACTCATATTGTTTTTGATGTATCAGATAATGTTGGAGGGTCTAGAATAGAGGAAGATGATGTTGTAGAAACAACCCAAGGACTTGAAAATGTAAAAGTGGAAGAAAGGGTTGAAATTCAAGAAGAGAATAATTTGCCTAGAGATTTGAATTATCTCAAGAGTCATCCTAAAGAGTTGATTTTAGGAGACCCAAGTGAAGGAGTTAGGACTAGGTATGGTTTGAGGAAAGAGATAAATCATTCAGTATTTATTTCAATGATTGAACCCACTAATATTGATCAAGCACTTATGGATGAATTTTAGATTTTGGCCATGCAAGAAGAATTGAATCAATATAAAAGAAATGATGTTTGGCAGTTAACTGAAAGGCCAAAAGATCAAAGTGTAGTTGGGACTAAGTGGGTGTTCAAAAATAAAATGAATGATTCAGGAGTTGTGATAAGGAATAAGGCTAGATTGGTAGCTAAAGGGTATAATCAAATAGAAGGAATTGATTTTGAGGAGACATTTGACCCTGTAGCAAGACTTGAAGCAATTAGAGTTTTCTTAGCTTTTGCCTATTTTAAAAATTTTAAATTATAGCAAATAGATGTTAAAAGTGCCTTTCTAAATGAGGTGATAGAAGAGGATGTTTATGTGAAGCAACCTCCAGGTTTTGAAAATTCAAAATTCCCTAATCATGTTTTTAAATTGAAAAAGGCATTATATGGACTAAAATAGGCACCTCGAGGATGGTATGAGAGGTTAAGCACTTTCCTATTAAAAGGACCATTTGTTAAAGGAAGTGTGGACACCACTTTATTTTTGAAAAGAGTTGGAAATGAAATACTTATTATGCAAATATATGTTGATGACATCATTTTTGGATCAACTGATAAAAATCTTTGTGATGAATTTTTAAAAATAATGAGTAGTGAATTTGAGATGAGTTTAATGGGTGACTTGGGTTATTTTCTTGGTTTTAGCATAAAGCAAAATGAGAAAGGAACTTTTCTATGTCAATCTAAGTATGTTAAGGATATCCTCAAAAAGTATGAAATGGATAATGCTAAACCTGTAAATACACCCATGAGTTCCTCAGGTTTATTAGATAACGATCCTGAGGGAAAATCTGTTGATCAAAAGAAGTTTAGAGGAATAATTGGATCATTGCTTTACTTGACTGCTAGCAGACCTGACATCATGTTTAGTGCTTTCTTATGTGCTAGATTTTAAGCTGATCCAAAGGAATCACATTTAACAGCAGTGAAAAGAATTTTAAGATATCTTCTGGAAACTCAAAATTTAGGGATTTGATATCTTAAAAATAGTTCTTCTTTTGAAATCATTGGATACTCAGCTTTTAATTTTACAGGCTATAGGGTTGATAGGAAGAGTACTTCTTGGACTTGTCAATTCATTGGAAATTCTTTGGTATCTTGGTCCAGTAGGAAATAAAATTCAGTAGCACTTTCTACAACTGAAGCAGAATATATTACCTTAGGGAGTTGTGTTACACAGGTGCTTTGGTTGAAACAGCAAATGGTTGACTTAGGATTTTCTATTGGTACTATTCCAATCTTTTGTGATAACACCAATGCTATTTGTATTTCCAAAAATCCTATTTAACATTCTAGAACAAAGCACATTGACATAAGGCATCATTTCATATGAGATTATGTAGGGAAAGGAGAAATTGAAATACATCATGTCGCTACTATAGATCAACTTGCAGATATTTTCACAAAACCCTTAGCTTTTGACACTATTAGCATTTTAAGGACAAGGCTAGGTGTAATTGATCTTAATACTTGAAAAAAATTTCTGTAAATTTTTTTTTGTAAATGTTCATTAGTTTGTTTCTAGTCTATTATGTTTTTTGTGTGTTATTTTATATGTCTTCTATAAAATTTTTTAAAAATATATATATATGCACTTTGTCTTATGTTTATCTTTAATTGAGTGCTAAAAACCTGTAGAAGTGAAATGACGAAACATAACCTTTCTATGTCTATTCATACCATACGATGGCGTTATCATACTGTACGATTGTAGTAGTTTTCATCTGTACGAATGAGGAGGATTCAAGGTTAGTGTCAGTTATTAGTGTTGATCTTCCCGGACGAACATATTTTCATCTGTACGATCCATGTGTCGATTTGGATAAGGACAAACCTAACCGTCGCCTGAATGATCCTTTAATATCCTGATCGTCCTAGATGAACGCATTATCGTCTGTACGATTAGGAAGTCAAAAAGCCAGTATGAAAGGATGCCTTAGGACGAGAAGTTTACGAAAAATCATTTCATTTTGACTGCTTTCATTCGTTCTGGACAAAATTTGATTCATCCCAGATGAAATTAATTTCATCTTGTATGAAATGGGTTCGTATAGTATGATTGAATTGAATTTCTATATAAAGGAGGGTTATTTTCTGTCATTTCACCTTTACTTCAAACCCTTCAGAGCATAGTATAGAGATGTCAGGAAGTGGAAAAAGAGTGTGTCAATCGAGAGGGACTTCTTCTAGGAGGTACTGGGATGATAATTTCTTGAGTGGTCAAAATGAAGAGGCATACTATAGGTACGCCGCATCAAAAATCACTCCTTCCTGCATCCTACTACTGGAAAACCTCCACTTTGCAGTAATGCCTTTATTCGATGCTACTCAGTTTTCTTTCCTTCTCACTCTTATCTGCTCATACAATAAAGAACTTTTCCACGTATTTCTAGCCAACATGACTTTTAGTCAGGATCGCACTAAGGTCTCTTCGTATGTCTTGAAACAAAGAGTATAATTTACCAAGGAGGATTTAGGAGCATATTTTCATTACAGAACTGTGGGCATACGGGCAAATACTTTAACTGCTCAATCTGACTATGACTGGTCTGAAGTCAATCAGGTCATTAGAGGTGTAAGATGACCAACTCATGTTCCTCGAGTCAACACCTTAAACCAAAATACCCGAATAATTCAACATATTCTTAGAAGCTCCATCATTCCTAAGGCTGGAGATAGAGTAAACATGACCCCTCTTCTCTCTTGTATCACTTACCTGATCATGTCTAGTCAACCTATCAATGAAGCCCAACTGCTTTTGGACTACATCTTTTACCTTACTGATATTGGCCATTCTAGTGTAAAGTGGAAGAAGAATATTACTCTTGGTCATGTAATTTATTTTATTCTTGAGAAGAAGTACAACATAATCCATCCTGATGGACCCTCAGAACTCCCACTCTATTTCACTGATGCCTCTTTTAGAGCACTTTTTGGGAGAGATGAAAATGTAATTAGTTCTGATGATGAACCTTCTCCTCCTCCTACACCTGCACCTGGACCCAACCAAGACTTCTACCAGGATATGGTCCAACGATTTACTAGGATGGATCAAAGATTTGATCATATGGAGGCACACCTGAAGCAACAGGATGATTAATAAGGGAAGACAGGGGTTGGATAAGGGATCAATTTGAGCCTGTTAATATGAATATTGCAACACTTAATAGCTATTTTGCACTATTTGGCAATCCACCACCTCCTCCAGATCAGGGTCCATCAGATTACTAGCAGAATGTGTGTTGGCTTGACTTGATTTTGGATATGATTATTTTTGTTATTCTTTTGAGTTGTTGGCCTGTTCGTTGTTTGTGCTTGTGGTTGTTTGTATTTTCTTTGATTATCATATGGGGAGTAGCAAGTGAAATCTTATGTGATTGTGGATTTAATGTAAAAGCTCGCTATGATTAATTATTTTAAATGATATAATGAATGAAAAAGTTCAATTTTTTTATGCATATTATTCTGTGATAATGAGTATGACTGGAATTTACTAATTCTAAAACACTCAATTTTAGTTGATTAAATTTCTAAAAAGTTAATTGAGTTTATATTACAATAGAAAATTCTGTGCATAACTTTAAATTCTCAAAATATTTAGATTTCATTATGATTTGGTGTAGATTAGAAGATCTTACTTTATCTTATTTAGACATGTATTACTTAGCTAAGATTGTTGTATATTTGATGTCTTAATATTAATCTCATATTCTATATCAAAGTGTTGATTATTGTAGGTGTGATCCAGAGATAGTGTTGTTGGAAAGAACCTTTTTAAATGAAAGCAAAACAAGCAAAGCTTGAAAAGATTAACAAAATGTGCCCTACTTGAAAAGATGTGCAATGTCGCCAAATTTAAAAAAATGCACAACGTGTGCCTTACAATAAAAGATGCGCAATGTCGCCAAACCTAGAAAGGGTCAATAAATTAGCCCACATTTTTAAAAAGATGCGCAATGTCGCCAATTGTTCTTTCCTTTAGCATTTTCTCCAAGTTCACTAATCAATGATTGTCACTTTTGACTTAGAAATTTGGTAATGTTATTTCATCTTTTGTGCAAAAGTTGAGGCTACTAATCTGTCTAATACATTACTACTTTAGATCAACTTTCTTTCTCCTTATTATAATATGCAATCTATATCTTTTTTGAGTCCTTACTTTTTGTATTTGATTTGAATATTGTAGTTAAACTTCATTTAAACATTATTCCATTTCTCAACTAATTTCAGTGTCCCTTTTTGTTGTTGTCAAAAGGGGGAGAGTTTTATTGTTTGATTTTGTTTGATTAATTTTATTTGATTGATTTTGTTTGACTTGTTGCATTTATTTTTTTGCATGTGTAAATGTTTGTCTTGTATGTGCTTGGGTGTAGTGCTTGTGTTGTAGTGCTTGTGTTGCATTTTTTTTAGGTTTCTTACCCTTCCCTTCACTTATACAGTTTGTTAGATCATCTAATCTCCTTTTATCCCATATTTAGGATAGGACATTTCTTTAGGGGGAGCTTAGGCTTTAGGCGGAGTATAGGAGATCATTTACTTAGGGGGAGTATTCATTTAGTGGAAGTTTAGGAGACATATGAACTTAAATCAAACAAATAAATATTTTGCCATCATCAAAAAGGGGGAGATTATTATGATTTGTGTAAATATGTTCATTCAAGAAAATTCTGATACAAATTATTTTTGATGATTACAAATTATTTTTATTTGTTTTATTCTTCTCCTAACATATATTGGAGTTCCTTTTTGTGTGCACTAACATGTTCTTTCAGGATATTTGCACTCCAGATTTCTGAAGACTTCAAGTTCATGGGTTAATGTTTATTGTAAGTGAAGTCTATATTTTTTATTTTCTTGAGTCTAAGAAAGTGTGATTGTAAGTTGGATAACTGTGCATACACACACATAATGGAGAGTGAAAAACTTAAATTTTAAAACTGATCGTACTGTATGATATACAATCGTACGGGATGATCTGTATGTATGTCCTCCAGAATGAACCTATCTGTCTTAAAAATTATCTTTCTAAGTTCAGTTCGTACAGTACGAAATATGATTCATACAGTAGATTTTGTGGTACAAACGGCTCAGTTTTTAGTTCGTACTTGTTTGTACGGGACGAATCGTTCACTTTTTGAACTATTCATACAGTACGAAATATGACTCGTACAGTAGATTTTGTGGAACGAACGGCTCAGTTTTTTGGTTCGTATGGGACGAATCATTCATTTTTGAATTATTCATACATAATGAAATATAATTCGTACAGAAGGTTTTGTGGTACGAACGGCTCTATTTTAGGTTTATATGGAATCGTACGAGACGAATTATTGAATGATTTGAACTATTCGTACAGTACGAAGATCGATCGTACGGGATGATCGGGATGCAAGAAACTTGAAAAATTCAGTTTTTGGATGGTTTTTATTATCCTTAGTATTTAAGGACCTTTAAACTGACTTGTTTATTGATGCTTCTATGAATTTCTTCTTGAGAGTGAAAAGGAGAGTGATAAGGGAGAGTGTTTAAGTGTGAGTTGTGGAGATCCTTGGAGTGAAAATTGTGAGGGGATTCACAAGGTTATCCAAGAGTGAGGATTTCATTTTTTGTACTTCAAGTCACTTCCCTTTTTTGTTAAAGAGTCTTGAGAGAAGATCTTTGAAGAAGGTTCGGTTCTCTGCCATCACCAGGAGAGTGAAAAATAACGACGGTTCTCTACTGTCACCAGGAGGGTGAAAAAGGAAGACGGTTCTCTGCCCTCACCAGGAGGGTGAAAAAGGACATTTGGTTCTGTGCCATCACTTGGAGAGCGAAAAAGGATTTCGGTTCTCTGCCGCAACGAGTTGGTGAAAGAGAGTTTGTAAAGGCTTCTCCGACTTGCTGTTGGGGGCAAAAGGAGAGTCTCTTGAGTTTAGTGTAATACCAAGGGAAGGAGTCTCTAGGGAGTGGATGTAGGTCTTGTTTGACCGAACCACTATAAATTTTGGTGTTTTTTTTTCTTACTTTTTACTTTTTCGTACTATTACTTTTATGCATTTACTTTTTTGTGGTTGAATTTTTGTGATTGAAAAAAGCATTATATAACACTCTGTTCGTGCTGTACGAAGGTAGATCGTATGATACGATTTGCATTAGAATTTTTATTAAAAGTTTTCCAAAATTCTAAGAGAAATTTTTAAAAGAACCAATTCACCCCCTCTTGGTTAGCCTAGGGATGTAAGCAATATGTCTAATAACCTATTCGGACTTTCACTTTTAACATTTTTAAGTGATTAGTAGTTATAGTCTAAATATAGGGACTAGAACGTTTGATGGTTTAAAGGTCGAATATCAGAGCTTGGGTATGTTAATTAGTCCAAACTCCCTACTAGAATCTTATAAAATGCTGGATCAATTATTTCTCCTTCATCATTTTTTGATAGCTTGATTCCTCATTCCATAGGAGGATTTATTGGTTTGTCACCATCCCTCCTGAAATCTTTAATATCTCCATTAGACAACCTTCTTGTCAGATAAAGATTCTATCATCCATTTAGTTAACTTCAATGTGCATGCAACAGGACCTGAGCCAACTATCAATCATCTTAAACTCATTAATCATTGCTTATTTGAATTATCGAAACATGCTTGGATTATTTCTAGTGAAAAACAAGTCATCAACGTATAAGGAAATGATCCCAATATCTTCATTCTTATTCTAATGTAAAGAGAATTCTCATAAAAGTAATTCATAAAATCTTTCTCTTACAAGTACTAGTTTATTTTTGCTTGGTGCGTGCTTCAGCCCATTAAGAGTCTTCTTTAGTTTTAAAACTTTTTCTTCTTATCTTTTGACTTTGTATCATAATTGTTGTTAAATATAGACTTCTTCCACAAGAAGTTCATTTAGGAAGCATATTTTACATATATTTGATGTACTCTCCATTTATTTTTAGTTATAAAAAATGTGTGCAGTCTAATTATTTCTAATCAAGTACCTTATCATAATCAATACCATCTCTTTGATTATAACCTTTAGACTGCCTTGTACCTTTAAATTTCTCTTTTGGCTTTCTCTTTAGCTTTGTACACCTATTTAACACCAATCTCATTGTTTCTTTTAGAAAGTTATGTAGCTTCCATGTGATGCCCAACTCAATTGCCTTGATTTCTTCATTTATACCACCTTCCCACTTTTAATTTTATATGGCCTCTTGGAAATACATGGGCTCACAGTTAGAAAAAAGGCAAAAGTGAATAAGACTTTCTTATTCTTTATTACCTTATATAAATCTTGTAAGCTTCTGAAGCATGGTATTCTTTCACTTGAATTTTCACTTAAAGTTAATGAACTTTCTTGATTATTCATAGTTCTTTTTTGCTTGCTCCATCCTTGGTTGCTCCATGCCTTCTTATTTTCAAAAAATATAATATTTATCACCCGATCTCTATTGACCTCATTTTTGGCTGAATCTAATGCTCTCCCGTTCCCCTAAGTTATTCATAGTACCCATGTTTTTCTACCTTAGTGTAGAAGTGACCTATAGGTCTAGGCATATATCAAGCCTAACCAAAACTTAATCTTTAGGCTAAAACCAAACTTGAAAGAAAGAAACCCTAAAATTACCAAACTTCCCATAGACTTACCTTACAGAACCAGAATCTTTTGACCATGACCCTAGTGACCAAAAATCACATTTGAGTTATTCAAAGTCAATTTGACCCTTGATTAAGCCTCTTAACTAAACCCTAGCTGATATAAAATTAACAAAATAACCTTACCATAACTATTGGGTTATCTTTGGTAAAATTAAATACCTTGACATTGGACCTGAGTCTAGTTGATTCCAGAACCATCTATGGGTAATGTTTACCCAATATGAACCCATAGTCAATCATTGTTAAACATGAGTTTTTATATAAAATCATAAAATCCCTAAATTTTACTTAGATATATCAAATTGGGCTTCAAATGTAGGAGCCTTCTATTAACCCTAGGCTATATCTTAAGCTTTCTAAACTTATCCTTGAACTCACCTAAAGTGTTTCCCACCCATGGTCAACCTTGGTTTACCTAAATGACCATATCACCCCTTTAAGGCCTTTTAAAACTTTCCCAGGGAATGAAATTAAAGTACGAGATGCGCCAAGAGGGGGGAGGGGGGGGGGGGGGGGGTGAATTGGTATTTTAAAAAATAAATCCTAAACAAGAGTTCTATTTTTTTTTATTTTTTAAAAGATAACTCAACGAATAACGTGCGGAAGCAAGTACAACGTTCACAACGATGATATTGGTAATTCAATTGTGACTTTCATAATACAAGATTTAAATTATGATTTTTCACCAAGCAATTTAACGTACTAATTAAGAGCATGAAATGTAAAGTACGGTAAAATGGAAAAAACACACCAGAGATTTTTATAGTGGTTCAGTCACTTGACCTACGTCCACTCCCCGGAGTCCTCTACTCCGGGATTTGCACTAGTAAAAGTTGACTCTCCTTTTGCTCCCACAGCAAGGCGGAGAAGCCTTTACAATACTCACTTTCACCTCCCTCGGTGCAGCGGAATACCAAACGCTATGTCACCTTTCTGGTGACCGCAGCGGACCTTCTCCTTTTTGTCCCTCCTGGAGATGGCAGAGTACCTTGACGATGTTGATCTTGAAGTGACTCTTCCCTCGAGAACTTTCCCGAGACTCCCCAAAGCCACAAGAGGAGCAAAGCATGCAACTAGCTTGGAGCCACCGTGTGATCCCCTCACACTACTTCTCCCTCACGCTCAAGCTCACCTTCACCTTCCTCTCTCAAGCCCTGGATCTCTCCGAGGAAAAACTTCTCTCTCATGAATCCTCTTCTTCCCTCAAAGCCTCTCACAGCAAGAGGATAGACCAACAACTCTCTATAAAAAATTTTAAGTTGTTTTTATATCAGGCTTCAAAAAACCCTAAAAATTTCAACTTTTGCATTTCTGTTTGTACAGTATGATATATAATCGTACAGTACGATCAGTTCAAGTACAACTCCATCCAGTACGAGCACAGACGAACAGTTATCGAAGTTTACACATATCGTACTATATGATATGTATATCGTACAGGACGATAATGTTGATTCGTACTGTTCATACTGGACGATCTATGGGACGATTCCTAGGATGAAAGAATTCATCTCTGCCAGTCGTCCAACACTCCACTAGTCGTACAGTACGATTAGTTTATTTCAGGATATCATCCTATACGATACGAATATCATCCAGGATGAATAGAACAAAAAATCTTGGTTTCGTCTGGTACGATCAACGGGACAACTGAAATCATCTCTGTCAGTCGTCCAGCACTCCACTACAAGTACAGTACGATTAGTTCATTTCAGGATAATGTCCTGTACGATACGATTATCATCCAGGACAAACAGAACAAAAAACCTTGGTTTCATCTGGTACGATCGAAGGGACGAATGTAATCGTCTCTGTCTATCGTACGGTACGTTATATCATCGTACAGTACGATCGACATTAAATAAGAAACCAACGTTTATTTCTTGATTACGGGAGATAATTTTGGTAAGTATTCAATTAATCATACAGTACGATCAACATCGTACAGTATGATCAGTTCAGGAAATCAAAATTAAGAACTTACCAAACTTATTCTGGCGGCTAGGGTTTCTCAATTGTATCTTATCGTACAGTATGATAGGTATCGTACAGTATGATTAGATTACAAATTTAATCATCTAAAAAATAGCCGTTAGCCTGAGTATTATTAATTAATCATACAGTACGATTTTAAATCGTATAGTATGATATTCTTAAAAAAAAAATTAACATTTAAAATGAATCTCCCCCTGTGTGTGTGCATGGTTGCTCCTTTCACATACATGCTTCTGTGGCAGACTCAAGAAAATAAGAATAAAGAAATAAAAATTACAGACTTTTCAACATCTTATTCTACCCGATTTGAGTCTCCAGTAACCTTGAGCAGTGTGCATCTGACCTGAAATATTAGTGCTCACATATAAGGATAAGCATTTGTAATATAAAGGAAGTCCATATGGATTCAGTAAGTATTTGTTGTCACCATCAAAATTAAGTACTCGGGATCCTGGATTTCAACAATCTCCCCCTTTTTGATGGTGTCAAATAATATTTTCTGATGGCCACAGTTGTTCTGACTTCCTTAGCTCCCCCTCAGAAGAATAACTTATTAATTTTTAAATAGGAGGAGAGGAAAAAATTTTAAATTTTCTTTTTATTATAACATATAGAAAAAAACATAACAAGAGAAAAACATGTAGTGAGAATAAAAGAGTAAACATAAACAATCGATATCATTAATAGTAAGAAAAATAGAACAACATAGAACACAAAAATGTCTCCCCTTTGAGAGCACCAAAACGGGAAGAACAAAGAAACAACTACAATGATAAGAAATTAAAAAAATATAAATAACTATAATAACTCAAAAGTATGGATACTGATCTGGAGGTGGTGGTGGAGGTCGTGGAAACAGTTGGTAGTACTGATGGAGGGACGCAAACTGGTGATCGATGGAGGTGAAGCGCTACCTAAATCATTTCATATCAGTTTCATGTTCATGATGTTGCTGAGCAATGTGGGAGTCCAACCTAGTCTCCAATCGATCAAGGCGTTGAATAATGTCATCGTGAGGGTAGTCGGGAGGAGCAAGACCAGGTGGGTGGATTGGTGGTGGTGGAGGGGCGTCAGCAGGAGCAGCAGCCTCTTCGTCATCAAACTCGGGATCGGCGTGAGCGGCCCCCTGATGGAATAAAATATGAAAAGAGGCATCTGAGTAGAAGATAGCAAGATGATCTGGAGGTAGCAGATAATGAAGTTGGTACTTGGCATCTAAGATGTATCCTATGACATGCCCTAAAGCAAGATTCAGTTTTCGGCGGGCACCGGGATATCTGTATGCAGACAGGGTATGGATATAATCAAAAACCATTTGGGCTTCATTAAATTTTGTTTCAGACATTATTAGATATGTGACGACAGAAAGTAGTGGAGTAATATGGATGCGGTCTCCATCTTTGGGTATGATGGACGTGCGAAGGACATACTGGATAACGCGGGCATTATGATTCAGGGTTTGGACAAGGGGCAGGTGTTGATTGGATGGGACACCTCTAAGGGTCATATTAACCAATGTCCAATCATAATCATGTGAGATCATAGATTGGGGATGAGGTCCGTTAGTGGATAGCCCAATGTGTGCAGCAATGTCGTTGACGGTGATAACGACATGCTGTTTACAGACATAGGAAGTGAAAGTGGTGTTTTCTAGGTCGATTTTTACATTGGCAAGAAACTCAAAAAGGAGTTCGGAGTGGAAAGGAAAGGCTAGAGTCAACAGGAATTGAAGGGTGGTGGATGCGAAAAGGTTCATCACCTCGAAATTCAGAGCGGTTTGATTCAGCATGCGAGATGGAGTAATTTTGGCTTCCTTGAGTTTAGTGTATGATTTCTCGTCTGCAGCGGAGAGAAAGTGATCGTCAAAATGTCGAGAAGAGGAAGAGCTCCCGATGATCATTCAGTCACGCTTACTTGCACCAGACATGGTTGAAGAAGGGATTTGAGAGAGAGAGAGAGGAAATTTGGAGTGAGTGAGAGTGAGTGAATGTAGTCAAAGAATCCCTCTATTTTATAGAATTTGTGAACTATCGCATAGTACGATTATGGATCGTACAGTACGATAGGTGAAATAATATCGTCTGGACGATCGTTCAAAAAAGTGAGTCAAATCATACAGTATGATCAGAATCGTACTGTACGAACGTGAGTATGAACGACCTTTGACAAAAAGAATCGTACAGTATGAACAGGTGTTCACACAGTACGATAGTCAATAATATGCATACCGGCCGAGTTTAAATTCATCCTAATCCATTTGACATGTGGATCATACCGTACGATGTGTAGTTCGTACAGTACGATGGCCAATAATGTGTATCGTACGGTACGAGTGGTGAGTCGTACAGTACGATAGATATAAGACATGAAAGATCTGACCGTGAATGGGAGTGGACGGCTGAGATTTGAGTGATTTTAATATTATCGTAAAGTACGATATTGGATCGTATAGTACGATTGTTAGAGAAATTCAAGGTTTGTGAGCATCATGGTAAAAGGATCAAGAAACCATTTTTTTTTATTATTATTTTTTATTTTTTTATTTTTTTTTTATTTTTTATTTTTATTTATTTTTTTTTTTAAACAAACTAATCATAATAAACACACAAAAATTTTTTTTTGTTTTAGGCTTGAATGTCTATGCACCTAATTTTGTTCTTAAAGTGCTAAATGTCTCATAATCTAATGGTTTTGTGAAAATGTCAGCCAATTGATCCTCAGTAGCAATGTGGTGCAGTTCAATATCTCATTTGGCTACGTGATCTCTGATGAAATGATGTCCAATGTCTATATGTTTTGTTCGTGAATGCTGAATTGGATTTTTGGATATGCAAATAGCACTGGTGTTGTCACACATGATTGGAATGGTTCCTACAGGTAGTTCTAGATCTAACAGTTATTGTTTTAACCACAAAACTTATGCAACACAGCTACCTACCACTATATATTCTTCTTCGGCTGTTGATAGTGCTACCGAATTCTATTTTCTACTGGACCATGAAACTAAAGAATTTTCAATGAATTGACAAGTACAAGAAGTGCTTTTTCTATCTACCTTACATCCTACAAAGTCTGAATCTGAGTACCCTAAGATTTCAAAAGTAGTGTTGTGTCTAGGATACCAAATTCCTAAGTTCGGGGTGACTAGTAGATATCTAAGAATTCTTTTGATAGCAGTCATGTGAGATTCTTTTGGGTCAGCTTGAAAGCGGGCACAGAGACACACACAAAACATTATGTCTAGTCTACTGGCAGTCAAGTAGAGAAGCGATCCAATTATTCCCCTATACCTCTTTTGATCTACAGACTTCCCACTAGGATCTTTATCCAATTGAATGTTAGAGCTCATGGGTGTATTCATAGCCTTAGCATTGTCCATTTCATATTTTTTCAAAATATCATTTATGTACTTAGATTGGCTAAGAAACGTTCCACCTTCCGTTTATTTTACACTAAATCCAAGAAAGTAACTAAGTTCTCCCATAATACTCATTTCAAACTCATCACTCATTATTTTTAAAAATTCATTACATAAGCTTTTCTCCGTCGATCCGAACAAGGTGTCATCTACATAATCTGAACAATGAGTACCTCAACTCCTACCTTCTTCAAGAATAAGGTGGTGTCCACACTACCCTTAACAAAGCCTCTATCTAGTAGGAACGTACTAAGTCTTTCATACCAGGCTCTAGGTGCTTGTTTTAACCCGTATAGTGCCTTTTTCAGTTTGAACACGTGGTTTGGAAATTATGAGTTTTCAAACCCTGAAGGTTGCTCCACATAAACATCTTCCTTGATTACCCCATTCAGGAAGGGACTCTTGACATCCATTTGATATAGCTTAAAATCCCTAAAACAAGCAAAGGCTAATAGTACCCTGATGGCTTCTAGTCTAGCTACTGGAGCAAAGGTTTCTTCAAAATCTATTCCTTCAATTTGGTTATACCCCTTTGCTACTAACCTAGCCTTGTTTCTCACTACTATTCCAGAGTCATTCATCTTGTTTTTAAAGACCCATTTAGTTCCAACCACACTTTGTTCTTTAGGCCTTTTGACTAATTCCCATACATCATTCCTAACGAATTGGTTCAACTCTTCTTGCATTGCTACGATCCAAAATTCATCTTATAAGGCTTGATCTATATTCGTAGGTTCAATCATAGATATGAATGCAGAATGACTAACCTCTTTTCTAAGTCTATGCCTAGTTTTTGCCCCTTTTGATGGGTCTCCTAAGATCAATTCTCTAGGATGATTAGAAGAAAATTTCCAATCTCTAGGCAGATGTTCCTGAGGTTCTGCTCTAGTCTCTATGGTAATGGTTTCTACTCCCCGTATAACCTCAACTTCTTCTTCTTCATGATTAGATTCATAGGTCTTATTGGATTCATCAAATACCACATGGGTGGACTCTTCTACTACTAGGGTTCTCTTATTGAATATTCTGTAGGCTTTACCTACAGATGAGTAGCCTAGGAAAACCCCTTCATCAGATTTAGGATCGAACTTTCCTAAGGGTGACTTGCCATTGATTAGGATGAAGCATTTACAACCGAAAACGTATAAGTGGGAAAGATTGGGTGTCCTACCCTTAAGCAACTCATAGGGTCTCTTATTAAGTTTGGATCTAACATTTACCCTATTTAACACATAGCACGTGGTATTCCCTACTTCTGCCCAAAAATATCTAGGAAGAGTGTATTCAGCTAACATAGCCCTAGCAACTTCAACTAAAGTTCTGTTCTTTCTTTCTACTATTCCATTTTACTGAGGAGTTCTAGGAGCAGAGAAATTATATTCTATTCCAACATCTTTATAAAATGATTCAAATTTATCATTCTTAAATTCCCCACCGTGATCACTATGAATTGTTGAAATTACACATCCTAATTTCCTTTGAATCCAAGTGGAGAAAATTCTAAACTCTTCAAATGACTCACTCTTATGAGCTAGGAATTTCACCCAAGTAAACCTAGAGTAATCATCCACTATTACAAACCCATACAACTTCTATCTTAGGCTGGCTGTACTAATAGGTCCGAACAGGTCCATGTGGAGAGTTTCTAGTGGCCTAGTGGTGTTGATATCCTTGATTGCATGAAATGAAGATTTAACTTATTTTCCTAATTGGAAGGCATAATAAAGATGATCCTTAGTAAAGTCTAACTTTGGTATGCCTCTAACTAAGTCTTTCTGAGTGATGTTCCTAAGTGTTTTCATACTAGCACGGTATAGTCTCCTATGCCATAACCAGGAGTCATCAGCTATTGTTTTCAGACACAAAGAGTTTAAGTTTTCAATGCAGTTTAAATCTAACATGTAAACATTGTTTATGCATTTTCCTTCTAACACAAGTGTATCATTTAAGCTAATCATGCATTTATTTGAAAGAAATTTTATATCAAAGCCCTTGTCACATAATTGACTTATACTTAAAAGATTATGCTTTAAACCATCAACTAAAAGTACATTCTTGATAATCAAATTCTTAGTGTTTCCAATGATACCTGAGCCCACCACTTTCCTGGTGGTGTTGTCTCCCAAAGTTACCTTGCCTCCTGACTTGGCCTCCAGTGTCACGAACTGCTTCATGTCTCTATAGATGGAATATAATGAAATAGAGCCACATTGAGGTTCCCTATGAAATGAGGCATGGAACGGAGCCACTACGAAGAATTTCCAGGAGTTACGAAGGAAGCTTCAGACTCATATTGTTCATGGGTTTAGAACAGGAGTTGAACTCTATGAGGTCGAATCTCCCGTTGTTCCTCAGTAGCTCAGTGATAGAGTGGTTGGCTGTTAACTGACTGGTCGTAGGTTCAAATCCTACTTGGGGAGATTTGATTCATTCTTCATTCTTTCATGAAGAATTGAAGGCTCGTTTTGACCGTTAGGAGTAGGTAACTCGTCTCCACACTAGATGTGTCCTATAGTGAATGCAAGTGTGGGCTATGTGACCTAGCATGCCACAAGAGTAACACCTTACACCGAGAAATGGGTTCACTTTTGAAACCCAGGATCCTGAGCACTTAATTTTGATGGTGACAACTAATACTTACTGAGTACATATAGACTTCCTTTAGATTACAAATGCTTAATCCTTGTATATGAGCACTAACATTTCAGGTCAGATGCACACTGTTAAAGATTGCTGGAGACTCAAATCGGGTAGAATAGGATGTTGAAGAGTCTGTAATTTTTATTTCTTTATTTTTATTTTCTTGAGTCTGCCACAGAAGCATGCATGTGAAAGGAGCAACCATGCACACATAGAGGGGGAGAATTATTTTTTAAAATGATTAAATTTTTTTTTAAGCAAACCGTACTGTATAATTTTTGATCGTACTGTACGATTAATTAAAAATACTCAGGCTAACGGCTAATTTTTGAATGATTAAGTTTACGAACTTATCGTACTGTACGATCCATATCGTACTATACGATAATATGTAATTGAGAAACCCTAGCCGCCAGAATAAGTTTGTAAGTTTTTGAATTTGGTTTTTTGTACTGATCGTACTGTACGACTCAAATCGTACTGTACGATTAATTAAAACTTACCAAAATTATCTCCCTAATCAGGAAATAAACGTTGGTTTCTATTTTATATGTCGATCGTACTGGACGATAATATATCGTACTGTACCACTGACAGAGACGATTTCATTCGTCCCAGAGATCATACCAGACGAAACCATGGTTTTTTGTTCTGTTCGTCCTGGACGATATTCATATCGTACATGACGATATCAAGAAATGAACTGATCATACTATACGACTGGTGGAGTGCTGGACGATTGTCAGAGACGATTTTCTTCATCCCAGCGATCGTACCAGACGATCCCAAGAATTTTTTGTACTATTCATCCTGGACGATATTCGTATCGTACAGGACGATATCCTGAAAAACACTATTTATACTGTACGATTCAATGAGTGATGGATGACTGACAGAGACGAATTCTTTCGTCCCAAGGTTCGTCCCACAGTTCATCCTGTACGAACAGTACGAATCAACAGTATCGTCCTGTACGATATACGTATCGTACAATACGATATGAATAAAATTCGATAACTGTTCGTCTGTTCTCGTACTGGACGGAGCTGCAATTGAACTGATCGTACTGTACGATCCTAGATCGTACTGTACGAACAGAAACGCAAAAGTTGAAACTTTTAGGGTTTTCTGAAGCCTGATATAAAAACAACTTAAAATTTTTTTTAGGGGGTTGTTGATCTATCCTTTTGCTGTGAGAGGCTTGGAGGAAAAAAAAGGGGATTTGGTAGAGAGAAGTTTTTGGAGAGATCCAGGGCTTGAGAGAGGAAGGTGAAGGTGAGCTTGAGCGTGAGGGAGAAGTAGTGTGAGGGGATCACACGGTGGCTCCAAGCTAGCTGCATGCTTTGCTCCTCTTGTGGCTTTGGAAGCTTCAAGAAAGTTCTCGAGGGAAGAGTCACTTCAAGATCAACATCGCCAAGGTACTCTGCCATCTCTAGGAGGGAGAAAAAGGAGAAGGTCCACTGCCGTCACCAGGAGGGTGACATAGCATTTGGTATTCCGCCGCACCGAGGGAGGTGAAAGTGAGTATTGTAAAGGCTTCTCCGCCTTGCTGTGGGGGCAAAAGGAGAGTCAACTTTTACTAGTGCAAATCCCGGAGTAGAGGACTCCGGGGAGTGGATGTAGGTCAAGTGACCGAACCACTATAAAAATCTCAGGTGTGTTTTTTCCTGTTTACCGTACTTTACTTTTCATGCTTTTAATTTATGCGTTTAATTGCTTGGTGAAAAATCAGTATTTAAATCTTGTGGTGTAAAATCTAAAATTGAACTATCAATTTCATCGGTGTGAACGTTGTATTTGCTTCCGCACATTAGTCGTTAAATTATATTTTGAAAATACAAAAAAAATTAGAACTCTTGTGTAGGGTTAAATTTTTAAAATACCAATTCACCCCCCCCCCCCCCCTCTTGGTGCATCTCGTACTTTCAAGTGGTATCAGAGTGGGGTTTCAAAATAGTGTTTTAGAAAACCTAGAAACGTAAGATCCATGGCTCAATTTGGTAACCGTAACACTGCGGAGGGTTATTCTATAACTCGTCCACCTTTATTTGACAATATACCGTTTGATTTCTGGAAAATACGCATGTCTACATTTTTACAGTCTTTAGACTATCGCATGTGGATGTTAGTCCAAGAAGGTTATTCTGCACCATTTCGTATGTTGAATGGAATTAAAACTGAACTGTCATTTAATGAATGGAGCATTGAGGATAGAGAATTTGCACAACTAAATGTGAAATGTCTAAACTGTTTCTTTTGCGCATTAAAATCAGAAGACTATATGCGAGTATCAACTTGTACTACTGGTAAACAAATTTGGGACAAACTGTGTATCACGTACGAAGGAACTAGTGAGGTCAAACAATCTAGGTTGAATATACTGCTACATGATTATGAACTATTCCGCATGAAACCTAGTGAAACTATATCTGACATGTACACTCGATTCACCCAGATTGTAACATCACTGCATGCTTTAGGAAGAGAGTTGTCTAACTCAAAAAAAGTAAACAAAATACTGCGATGTTTGCCTAGCTCATACGATGCTAAAATCACTGCAATAACTGAGTCAAAAGACCGAAATGTTTATTCTATTGATAATTTACTTGGGTCACTCATTGCCTACGAGCAAGGAGTGAGTCAATGACAAAGTGATGCAAGTGAAAAGAAGAAGGAGCAAGCGGTGGCTTTAAAAGCAAATAATTCTGAAAGTGATAGCTCAGCAGCGGAGGAAGATGACGACATAGCCTTGATGACTCGTCAGTTCAAAAATTTTTTGAAAAGAAAGCAGCACCATCATCAAAGCAATTGGAACAAAGGTAAGAACTCAAAGTATACTAAGGTTGCATCTGAAACAATTTGCTTTGAGTGCAGGAAACCCGGTCATCTCTGAGCTGATTGCCCCAACATCAAAACTCATCAAACCAAGGAGAAGGGTGAGGAAAGATCAAAGTTCAAGAAGGGCAAATTTAAGACTTAGAAAGCGTTTTGGGCCGACTCTGCCTCAGAATCATCGGAAGAAGAAGCAGAGGAGGAGGTAACGAATCTGTTTCTTATGACTAATGATAATCTTGATCAATCAGATCAAGATGAGATATGTCAACTGTCTTACGATGAACGGCTTGTTATTTCTGAAAAAATCCATGACTCGTATAGAAAATTGTAGAAAAAGCATGTTAGTCTTAATACTGAGTTTAGTACTTTACAAAAGGAGGATGCTAGTGTAGTAAAGAATTTTTCTGACTTAGATAAAGATCATATGTCTTTGCTTGATGAATACGATGCATTAAACAAGAAGCATATTGAGTTAACCACTGCACACGATACCTTGAAATCATCACATGTTGAATTAGAGAATGCATTTAAGGAACTAGAAGAACTATCTGGGGAACTTAGTAGTAGTGAGCATGCATTGAGATTCGAATATGCTAGTCTTAACCAAGAGAACAAATTTTTAAATGAAAAACTTCATGCATTCGAGAATAACAAAAAGCCTCCCACATTTGCTGAATTCTTTCAGCCTCCACCATGTGAATCATCTCATTCAAAACCAGCACGGCATGCATCATCCAAACCCAGAAATAGGCACTACCACCCTCGTAGATTAGTGAACCCATTTCATGGTGTTAGATGTTATTCTTGTGGCATGCTAGGTCACATAGCCCGCACGTGCTCAATTCACTATAGAACACATCTAGTGTGGAGACCTAAATCGCATTCATCACAGCATAACATGCATACATTTCATTCATATAAGCATAAGGTGGAACCCAAACTCACTTGGGTTCCCAAAGCTAATCCGTGATTGACATTGTAGGGATGCTCTCACAAAAGACCTAGTGAGAGCATGTGGTACCTGGACAGTGGCTGCTCGAGACACATGACTAGAGACATGAAGCAGTTCGTGACACTGGAGGCCAGGTCAGGAGGCAAGGTAACTTTGGGAGACAACACCACCAGGAAAGTGGTGGGCTCAGGTATCATTGGAAACACTAAAAATTTAATTATTAAGAATGTACTTTTAGTGGATGGTTTAAAGCACAATCTTTTAAGTATAAGTCAACTATGTGACAAAGGCTTTGATATAAAATTTCTGTCTAACAAATGCATGATTAGTTTAAATGATTCACTTGTGTTAGAAGGAAAACGTATAAATAATGTTTACATGTTAGACTTGAACTGCATTGAAACCTCAAACTCTTTGTGTCTGAAAACAATAGCAGATGACTCTTGGCTATGGCATAGGAGACTATGCCATGCTAGTATGAAAACACTTAGGAACATCACTCAGAAAGACTTAGTTAGAGGCATACCAAAGTTAGACTTTACTAAGGACCATCTTTGTGATGCTTGCCAGTAAGGAAAACAAGTTAAATCTTCATTTCATGCAATCAAGGATATCAGCACCACTAGGCCACTAGAAATTCTCCACATGGACCTGTTCGGACCTGTTAGTACAGCCAGCCTAGGAGGGAAGTTGTATGGGTTTGTAATAGTAGATGACTACTCTAGGTTCACTTGGGTGAAATTCATAACTCATAAGAGTGAGTCATTTGAAGAATTTAGAATTTTCTCCACGTGGATTCAAAGAAAATTAGGATGTGTAATTTCAATAATTCATAGTAATCATGGTGGGGAATTTGAGAATGATAAATTTGAATCTTTTTGTAAAGAGGTTGGAATAGAACATAATTTCTCTGCTCCTAAAACTCCTCAGCAAAATGGAATAGCAGAAAGAAAGAATAGAACTTTAGTTGAAGCTGCTAGGGCTATGTTAGCTGAATACACTCTCCCTAGATACTTTTGGGCAGAAGCAGTAAATACCACAAGCTATGTGTTAAATAGGGTAAATGTTAGATCCAAACTTAATAAGACACCCTATGAGTTGCTTAAGGGTAGGACACCCAATCTTTCCCACTTGCACATTTTCGGTTGCAAATGCTTCATCCTAATCAATGGCAAGTCACCCTTAGGAAAGTTCGATCCTAAATCTGATGAAGGGGTTTTCCTAGGCTACTCATCTGTAGGTAAAGCCTATAGAATATTCAATAAGAGAACCCTAGTAGTAGAAGAGTCCACTCATGTGGTATTTGATGAATCCAATAAGACATCTGAACCTAATCATGAAGAAGAAGAAGTTGAGGTTATACGGGGAGTAGAAATCATTACCATAGAGACTAGAGCGGAACCTCAGGAACATCTGCCTAGAGATTAGAAATTTTCTTCTAGTCATCCTAGAGAGCTGATCTTAGGAGACCCATCAGAAGGGGTAAAAACTAGGCATGGACTTAGGAAAGAGGTTAGCCATTCTGCATTCATATCTATGATTGAACCCACGAGTATAGATCAAGCCTTAGGAGATGAATTTTGGATCCTAGCAATGCAAGAAGAGTTGAACCAATTCATTAGGAATGATGTATGGGAGTTAGTCAAAAGGCCTAAAGAACAAAGTGTGGTTGGAACTAAGTGGGTCTTTAAAAATAAGATGAATGACTCTGGAATAGTAGTAAGAAACAAGGCTAGGTTAGTAGCGAAGGGGTATAACCAAATTGAAGTAATAGATTTTGAAGAAACCTTTGCTCCGGTAGCTAGACTAGAAGCCATCAGGGTACTGTTAGCTTTTGCTTGTTTTAGGGATTTTAAGCTGTATCAAATGGATGTCAAGAGTGCCTTCCTGAATGGAGTAATCAAGGAAGATGTGTATGTGGAGCAACTTCCGGGGTTTGAAAACTCACAATTTCCAAACCACGTGTTCAAACTGAAAAAGGCACTGTACGGGTTAAAACAAGCACCTAGAGCCTGGTATGAAAGACTTAGTACATTCCTACTAGATAGAGGCTTTGTAAAGGGTAGTGTGGACACCCCCTTATTTTTGAAGAAGGTAGGAGTTGAAGTACTCATTGTTCAGATTTATGTAGATGACATATTGTTCGGATCGACGGAGAAAAGCTTATGTAATGAATTTTCAAAAACAATGAGCGACTAGTTTGAAATGAGCATGATGGGAGAACTTAGTTACTTCCTTGGATTTAGTGTAAAACAAACATAAGGTGGAACGTTTCTTAGCCAGTCTAAGTACATCAATGATATTTTGAAAAAATATGAAATGGACAATGCTAAGGCTATGAATACACCCATGAGCTCTAATATTCAATTGGATAAAGATCCCAGTGGGAAGTCTGTAGATCAAAAGAGGTATAGGGGAATAATTGGATCGCTTCTCTATCTGACTGCTAGTAGATCAGACATAATGTTTAGTGTGTGTCTCTTTGCCCGTTTTCAAGCTGACCCGAAAGAATCTCAAATGACCGTTGTCAAAAGGATTCTTAGATATCTTCTAGGCACCCCGAACTTAGGAATTTGGTATCCTAGATACAGCACTTCTTTTGAAATCTTAGGATACTCAGATTTAGACTTTGCAGCATGTAGGGTAGATAGAAAAAGCACTTCTGGCACTTGTCAATTCATTGGACAATCATTAGTTTCATGGTCCAGTAGGAAAGAAAATTCAGTAGCCCTATCCACAGCCGAAGCAGAATATATAGCAGTAGGTAGCTGTGTTGCACAAGTTTTGTGGTTAAAACAACAGCTTGTAGGTCTAGGACTACCTGTAGGAATCATTCCGATCATGTGTGACAACACTAGTGCTATTTGCATATCCAAAAATCCAATTCAACACTCACGAACCAAACATATAGACATTAGACATCATTTCATTAGAGATCATGTAGCCAAAGGAGATATTGAACTGCACCACGTTGCTACTGAAGATCAATTGGCTGACATTTTCACAAAACCATTAGGTTATGACACATTTAGCACTTTAAGAACCAAATTAGGTGTCATAGACATTCAGGCCTAATGTAAAATTCAAAAAAATAAAATAAAAAAATAAAAAAAAAACAAAAAAAATTGGGTTTATGTTTGTTATGATTTGTTTTGTTAAAATAAAAAAAAAGCAACAAAAACAAAAAAAAATATTTAGATTCCTGATCCTCTTCCCATGTTGCACACAAACTTTGATATTCTCTGACAATCGTACTGTACGATCCACTATCGTACTGTACGATAAGGTTCAAATCACTCCAATCTCAGCCGTCCATTCCCATTCATGGTCCAGATCTTTCATGTCTTATACCTATCGTACTGTACAATTCACCACTCGTACCGTATGATACTAATTATTGGTCATCGTACTGTACGACATACAAATCGTACTATACGATCCACGTGTCAAACGGATTAGGATGAATTTAAATCGGCCGGTACGAACATTATTGCCTATCATACTGTACGAACACCTGTTCGTACTATACGAACACTTTTGGTCAAAAGTTGTTCAGACGACTCATTGGGACAAACGCCTTACACTCACGTTCGTACAGTACGATACTGATCGTACTGTACGATTAGACTCACTTTTCTGAAAATTCATCCAGACGACATTATTACGCATATCGTACTGTACGATACTCAATCGTACTGTACGATATCCCTCAAATTCTATAAAACGGGAGGGATTCTTTGACAATTCTCCTCACTTTCAATCAATCTGAATTTCATCATTCCTCCAATCCTTACTTCCAAAATGTGTGGGTCCAGTAAGCGCGGTCGAATTATCGTCGGGAGCTCTTCCTCCTCTCGGCGCTTCGATGATTGTTTTCTCTCCGCTGCGGACGAGAAAGCGTATATTAAAATCAAGGAGGCCAAGTTCACTCCATCCCGCATGCTAAAATAGGCCGCCCTAAATTTTGAGGTGATGAATCTGTTCGCCTCCACTAGCCTTCAATTCCTTCTGACTCTTGCTTTTTCGTTTCACTCTGAACTCTTGTTTGAGTTTTTTGCTAATATCCGAGTCGACCTTGAAAACACTACCTTCACGTCATATGTCTGTAAACAGAATGTCGTTATCACCGTCAACGACATTGCTGAGCACATCGGGTTGTCCACTGACGGCCCTCGTCCCCAATCCATGATCTCCCATGACTATGATTGGACGTCAGTAAATATGACCCTTAGAGGTGTCCCCTCCAATCAACACCTACCCCTGGTCCAAACCTTAAATCAAAATGCCCGCGTTATCCAACATGTCCTACGCACATCTATTATACCTAAAGCTGGAGACCGCATCCATATTACTCCACTACTTTCTGTCGTCACCTATCTCATCATGTCTGGCACAAAATTCAATGAAGCCCAAATGGTGTTTGACTACATTCATACCTTGTCTGCCTTCCGATATCCCGGTGCCCGTCGTAAACTGAACCTTGTTTTAGGGCATGTCATAGGATACATCCTAGATGCAAAATACCAACTTCATTATCCGCTCCCTCCTGATCACCTTCCTATCTTCTACTCAGATGCCTTTTTTCGTATCTTGTTCCATCGGGGGGCCGCTCCTGCCGATCCCGAGTTTGATAACGAGGAGGCTGCTGCTCCTGCTGACGCACCTCCGCCACCACCAATCCAACCACCTGGCCTTGCTCCTCCCGACTACCCTCACGACGACATTATTTGACGACTTGATCGTCTGGAGACTAGGTTGGATGCCCACATTGCTCAGCAACATCAGGAGCATGACACGGATATGAAATGGTTTAGGGAGCGCTTCACATCGATCGATCACCAGTTTGCCTCCCTTCATCAGTACCACCAGCTATTTCCCGACCCTCCACCACCACCTCCGGATCAGGATCCAAATTTTTAGGTTTTTATAGTTGTTTCTGTTTTATGTTTGTTATCAGTGTAGTTGTTTTTCTTTTTCTTCCCTTTTTGGTGTTGTCAAAAGGGGGAGACTTTTCTGTGTGTTCTGTATTATATTTTTGCTTACTATTAAATGCTATCGGTTGTTATGTTCTCACTACATTTATGTTTTTTTTCTATCTTGTTATTTTATTTATGTTATAATAAAAAAAAAACTGTTTCTTCTCCTCCTATTTAAAAATTAATAAGCTACTCTTCTGAGGGGGAGCTAAAGAAGTCAGAACATCTATCCATCAGAAAATATTATTTGACACCATCAAAAAGGGGGAGATTGTTGAAATCCAGGATCCCGAGCACTTAATTTTGATGGTGACAACTAATACTTACTGAGTACATAAAGACTTCATTTAGATTACAAATGCTTAATCCTTGTATATAAGCACTAATATTTCAGGTCAGATGCACACTGTTAAAGATTGCTGGAGACTCAAATCGGGTAGAATAGGATGTTGAAGAGTCTGTAATTTTTATTTCTTTATTTTTATTTTCTTGAGTCTACCACAGAAGCATGCATGTGAAAGGAGCAACCATGCACACACACAGGGGGAGAATTGTTTTTTAAAATGATTAAATTTTTTTTAAGCAAATCGTACTGTACGATTTTTGATCGTACTGTACGATTAATTAAAAATACTCAGGCTAACGGCTAATTTTCGAATGATTAAGTTTACGAACTTATCGTACTGTACGATCCATATCGTACTGTATGATAATATGTAATTGAGAAACCCTAGCCGCCAGAATAAGTTTGGTAAGTTTTTGAATTTGGTTTTCTGTACTGATCGTACTGTACGACTTATATCATACTGTACGATTAATTAAAACTTACCAAAATTATCTCCCTAATCAGGAAATAAACGTTGATTTCTATTTTATATGTCGATCGTATTGCACGATAATATATCGTACTGTACGATTGATAGAGACGATTTCATTCATCCCAGAGATCGTACCAGACGAAACCAAGGTTTTTTGTTCTGTTCGTCCTGGACGATATTCATATCGTACAGGACGATATCAAGAATGAACTGATCGTACTGTACGACTGGTGGAGTGCTGGACGATTGTCAGAGATGATTTTCTTCGTCTCAGCGACCGTACCAGACGATCCCAAGAATTTTTTGTACTATTCGTCCTGGACGATATTTGTATCGTACGTGACGATATCCTAAAAAACATTATTCGTACTGTACGATTCAATGAGTGCTGGATGACTGACAGAGACGAATTCTTTCGTCCCGTGGTTCATCCCACAGTTCATCCTATACGAACAGTACGAATCAACAGTATCGTCCTGTACGATATACGTATCGTACAATACGATATGAATAAAATTTGATAAATGTTCGTCTGTTCTTGTACTGGACGGAGCTGCAATTGAACTGATCATACTGTACGAACAGAAACACAAAAGTTAAAACTTTTAGGGTTTTCTGAAGCCTGATATAAAAACAACTTAAAATTTTCTTTAGGGGGTTGTTGATCTATCCTTTTACTGTGAGAGGCTTGGAGGAAAAAGAAGGGGATTCGGTAGAGAGAAGTTTTTGGAGAGATCCAGGGCTTGAGAGAGGAAGGTGAAGGTGAGCTTGAGCGTGAGGGAGAAGTAATGTGAGGGGATCACACGGTGGCTCCAAGCTAGCAGCATGCTTTGCTCCTCTTGTGGCTTTGGAAGCTTCAAGAAAGTTCTCGAGGGAAGAGTCACTTCAAGATCAACATCGCCAAGGTACTCTGCCATCTCCAGGAGGGAGAAAAAGGAGAAGGTCCGCTTCCGTCACTAGGAGGGTGACATAGCGTTTGGTATTCCGCCGCACCGAGGGAGGAGAAAGTGAGTATTATAAAGACTTCTCTGCCTTGCTGTGGGGGCAAAAGGAGAGTCAACTTTTACTAGTGCAAATCCCGGAGTAGAGGTCTCCGGGGAGTAGACGTAGGTCAAGTGACCGAACCACTATAAAAATCTCTGGTGTGTTTTTTCCTATTTACCGTACTTTACTTTTCATGCTTTTAATTTGTGCGTTTAATTGCTTGGTGAAAAATCAGTATTTAAATCTTGTGGTGTAAAATCTAAAATTGAACTATCAATTTCATCGGTGTGAATGTTGTATTTGCTTCTGCACATTAGTCGTTAAATTATATTTTGAAAATACAAAAAAAATTAGAACTCTTGTGTGGGGTTAAATTTTTAAAATACCAATTCACCCCCCCTCTTGGTGTATCTCGTACTTTCATTCACTAATCTACGGGGGTGTTAGTGTCTATTTCTGGGTTTGGATGATGCATGCCATGCAGGTTTTGAATGAGATGGTTCACATGGTGGAGGCTGAAAAAACTCAGCAAACGTGGGAGGTTTTTTATTATTTTCGAATGCATGAAGTTTTTCATTTAAAAATTTGTTCTCTTGGTTAAGACTTTCATATTCAAATCTCAATGTATGCTCACTACTACTTAGTTCCCCTGCTAGTTCTTCTAGTTCCTTAAATGCATTCTCTAGTTCAACATGTGATGATTTCAAGGTATCGTGTGCAGTGGTTAACTCAATATGCTTCTTGTTTAATGCATCATATTCATCAAGCAAAGACATATGATCTTTATCCAAGTTAGAAAAATTCTTAACTACACTAGCATGTTCCTTTTGTGAAGTACTAAACTCAGTATTAAGACTAACATGCTTTTTCTTTAACTTTCTATACGAGTCCTGGATTTTTTCAGAAATGACAAGCAGTTCATCGTAAGACAGTTGACATACCTCATCTTGATCTGATTGATCAAGATTATCATTAGTCATAAGACATAGATTCGTTACCTCCTCCTCTGCTTCTTCTTCAGATGATTCTGAGCCAGAGTCGGCCCAAAATGCTTTTTATGTCTTAAATTTTCCCTTCTTGAACTTTGATCTTTCCTCACCCTTTTCTTTGGTTTGATGAATCTTGATGTAGGGGCAATCAGCTCGGAGATGACCGGGTTTCCTGCACTCAAAGCAAATCGTGTCAGATGTAACTTTAGCATGCTTTGAGCTTTTACCTTTGTTCCAATTGCTTTGATGACGGCGCTACTTTCTTTTCAGAAAATTTTTGAACTGACGAGTCATCAAGGTGATGTCGTCATCTACCTCCGCTGTTGAGCTGTCACTTTCAGAATTGTTTGCTTTTAAAGCCACTATTCGCTCCTTCTTCTTTTCACCTGCATCACTTTGTCGTTGACTCACTCCTTGCTCGTAGGCAATGAGTGACCCAAGTAAATTGTCAATAGAATAAATGTTCAGGTCTTCTGACTCAGTTATTACAGTGATTTTAACATCATACGAGCTAGGTAAACATCGCAGTTTTTTATTTACTTTTTTCGAGTTAGACAACTCTCTCCCTAAAGCATGTAGAGATGTTACAATCTGGGTGAATCGAGTGTACATGTCATATATAGTTTCACTAGGTTTCATGCGGAATAGTTCGTAATCATGTAGCAGTATGTTCAACCTAGATTGTTTGACCTCACTAGTTCCTTCATATGTGATACACAGTTTGTCCCAAATTTGCTTACCAGTAGTACAAGTTGATACTCGCATATAAACTTCTGATTTTAATGCACAAAAGAAATAATTTAGACATTTACCATTTAACTGTGCGAGTTCTCTATCCTCAATGCTCCATTCATTAAACGATAGTTTAGTTTTAATTCCATTCAACATACGAAATGGTGCAGAATAACCTTCTTGGACTAACATCCACATGCGATAGTCTAGAGACTGTAAAAATGTAGATATGCGTATTTTCCAGAAATCAAACGGTATATTGTCAAATAAAGGTGGACGGGTTATAGAATAACCCTCCGCAGTGTTACGATTACCAAATTGAGCCATGGGTCTTACGTTTCTAGGTTTTCTAAAACACTATTTTGAAACCATGCTCTGATACAACTTGAAAGTACGAGATGAGCCAAGAGGGGGGGAGGGGGGTGAATTGGTATTTTAAAAAATCAATCCTAAACAAGAGTTCAATTTTTTTTTATTTTTTAAAAGATAACGCAACGAATAACGTACGGAAGCAAGTACAACATTCTCAACGATGATAATGGTATTTCAATTGTGACTTTCACAATACAAGAATTAAATTATGATTTTTCACCAAGCAATTTAACGTACTAATTAAAAGCATGAAAAGTAAAGTACGGTAAATTGGAAAAAACACACCAGAGATTTTTATAGTGGTTCGGTCACTTGACCTACATCCACTCCCCGGAGTCCTCTACTCCGGGATTTGCACTTGTAAAAGTTGACTCTCCTTTTGCTCCCACAGCAAGGCGGAGAAGCCTTTACAATACTCACTTTCACCTCCCTCGGTTCGGTGAAATACCAAATGCTATGTCACCCTCCTTGTGATGGCAGCGGACCTTCTCCTTTTTCTCCCTCCTGAAGATGGCATAGTACCTTGACGATGTTGATCTTGAAGTGACTCTTCCCACGAGAACTTTCCCGAGACTCCCCAAAGCCACAAGAGGAGCAAAGCATGCAGCTAGCTTGGAGCCACCGTGTAATCCCCTCACACTACTTCTCCCTCACACTCAAGATCACCTTCACCTTCCTCTCTCAAGCCCTGGATCTCTTCGAGGTAAAACTTCTCTCTCACGAATCCCGTTCTTTCCTCAAAGCCTCTCACAGCAAGAGGATAGACCAACAACTCTCTATAAAAATTTTTAAGTTATTTTTATATCAGGCTTCAGAAAACCCTAAAAATTTCAACTTTTGTATTTCTATTCGTACAGTATGATATATAATCGTACAGTACGATCAGTTCAAGTACAACTCTATCCAGTACGAGCACAGATGAACAGTTATTGAAGTTTATACATACCGTACTGTACGATATGTATATCGTACAGGACGATAATGTTGATTCGTACTGTTCGTACAGGACAATCTGTGGGATGATCCCTGGGATGAAAGAATTCGTCTCTGCTAGTCGTCCAGCACTCCACTAGTCGTACAGTACGATTAGGCTATTTCAGGATATCATTTTGTACGATACGAATATCGTCCAGGACGAATAGAACAAAAAATCTTGGTTTCATCTGGTACGATCGATGGGATGACTGAAATCATCTCTGTTAGTCGTCCAGCACTCCACTAAACGTACAGTATGATTAGTTCATTTAAGGATAACGTCCTGTACGATATGAATATCATCCAGGACGAACAGAAAAAAAAACCTTGCTTTCGTCTGGTACGATCAAAGGGACAAATGTAATTGTCTCTGTCTATCGTACGGTACGATATATCATCGTACAGTATGATCGACATTAAATAAGAAACCAATGTTTATTTCCTGATTACAGGAGATAATTTTGGTAAGTATTCAATTAATCGTACTGTACGATCAACATCGTACAGTACGATCAGTTCAGGAAATCAAAATTAAGAACTTACCAAACTTATTCTGGCGGCTAGGGTTTCTTAATTGTATCTTATCGTACAGTACGATAGGTATTATACAGTACGATTAGATTACAAATTTAATCATCTGAAAAATAGCTTTTATCCTGAGTATTATTATTTAATCATACAATACGATTTTAAATCGTATAATACGATATTCTTAAAAATTTTTTTAACATTTAAAACAAATCTCCCCCTGTGTGTGTGCATGGTTGCTCATTTCACATACATGCTTCTGTGGCTGACTCAAGAAAATAAAAATAAATAAATCAAAATTATAGACTTTTCAACATCCTATTCTACCCGGTTTGAGTCTCCACTAACCTTGAGCAATGTGCATCTGACCTGAAATGTTATTGCTCATATACAAGGATAAGCTTTTGTAATTTAAAGGAAGACCATATGGATTCAGTAAGTATTAGGTGTCACCATCAAAATTAAGTGCTCGGGATCCTGGATTTCAACATGAAACCAGTAAAAATATTCTTATGAGCTTGAACCCTTGCCATAACTTCCGTAATTCCTAACCTAGATACTCTAGCTAGCCTACACATTAGGTTAATCCAAGAAAGAAAAATGGGCTAGGTCAGTTAACTAAAAGGGGTTAAAATATAATTAAACTTCACCTTAACTAATTGACTTAGTCGATTTGATCCATTAGCCTCCCCAATGTATGTAGAGACTATTCTAAATAAGCCAAACACTTGGCATGGATAGAGAAACCAAAATAAACTTGTCTGATTTATTAATGTGCACCTAAACCTTCTAAATGTCCAAGCTGGTGTATCACTAACTCTTAGTTGATCTAATACACTAAATTACACCCTATTGGTCAGTTCTGGACAAGCTTAATTATTTGAAAACTTATGCTCTATATGGGATTTCTGCTAGATGCACTTTAAAATGCATACAAACACTTCACCTTCTAACATAATAATGGCCTTGTAACTCATCCTCTACCCTACTCACCACCCCCCCCCCCCCGCCTCCCACACACACACACACACACAAAAGAGTGTGAATGATTATGGGTTTCTCCTAGACCTCTAAAGCCTTATTATTGTGATTTAATTGAGCTTCAATGAGTTGTGCATGGTGTAAACTTTAAATTTAATTTAGTTGCTATCATCTCTTAAACTCTTAAAGAATGGTTTCTTTGAAATTTTGTAAACTCAAAGAAACAAAAACCCAATCTAATAACCTATTAAATCTAGGTACACATAATCTTGATTCTCTAAGTCTCAATGTCTTCAAAAACATGAAGGACAAATTAATCTTTATTAATCTATCCACTGGATTGAGTATTTAGGGTCACTAGATCCTACTAGATAAAACTTTTTAAAATCCAAATAGTGAATTTCCTAAATCAAGTACTTTCTTATAGACTATTTATGTTCTGAACTAGAGGTAGAAGACAAAATCAGGATCATCAATCCAACATCATTTATTTTATGATCCTTATTTTTTTTATGAAACTTTATCCTGCTCTACTATTTAGACTTCATCGATATAAGCCATTTGATCAAAATAGATAAAATTGATTCTAGATGTCAAGTAGACTCCCCAATTTTAAACCTATGCCCTTCGTTCCTTATGATGTGTAAATGACTACTAAGTCTAAAGCTAAATCATTTTAGAGGTACAACAGCTCCCTAAATATGTCCTTAATTATAGTTTCAACCTTCCATAAAGTTTACACATAATTAGAGAGTAAAGTTTTGAAATTTTTCTCTAAACTCTTTGAATTAGCTTAAATTCAATCATATAGTGTTTTTTAGGCTTTCAAAGTGCCAAACATAAGCTCGTAACATCAAAAAATGTCCCATGGACTCCAAAAATGCTATAGGAAGCTTTATGCATGACCAAAATTTTATTTAGACTAGACTAGGCTAGTTTTGCCAACCACCAAACACCAGTAGTGGCATTGATGACCAGCTAGGGCATTTTGGTGCAAGAAACAAATGTTGTTAATAGGGCACCATTTAGTTCCTCATAATCAAGTGCCATTGACACTTCATGTAGTGCACTAAGTGTACCCAATAATAATTTTGTTTGTTTTTTTTATTTTTTTATTTTTTGATTTTTTTCATCTTTTATTTTGAATTTTAAATATTTTTCATAGTCTTTTTTTAAGGTTTTTTCAAGCTCATTTTTTTTTGTAAAAAACTCTTTTTAATTTTTATAAGACATTCTTCTTAATTTTTACAAAACTATCTCTTTAATTTCTTATAACTCCTACATTTTATTTTTTTGTAGCTCTCTCCCTCATTTTCAGTATAAATACACTTATAAAAGAGAGGATAGTTGCACCCTTTTCTCCACTCCATGTCATCTTCTAAGAGAGGCCCTTTATTTTCTAGTATAAGTAGTATATATATTTCATATGATACTATCCTTGGTACACAAAGCGTACGACATTATAAGCTTTATGGACTTCTAAAATATGAGTATTTAATTATACAACTAGAAGAATTATAAGTGATACCTAAGATTTTATCTCGATGGAAAAGGTTTAGACATCATCTTCAAAAAATAGTTGATTGACTCCATTTTTATAGATATTCCATTACATTTTGAAGCTCAAAACTTTCTCACATTAGGGAGGCAATCACTACAAAAAAAAATATTAAAAATTAGATGAAGAAATGATATTAATGAGAGTAGTTTGATATATGAAATTATATCTTTAACTCATTGCATCAATCTTTTAAATGGAAAAGACAGTATATTAAAAACTGATGTAAGAATTTGGAAACATATATCCAATCAATTTGTATGTATCTTTGAATGAGATTGACTAATATTTACATTCAATTTGTTGGAAGTAATGAATAATCACCATTATTTAAGAGTAATTTTGATTTATGAATTTATTTCCTATATACTACCAAGTCCTTTATTGTGTCTTTATGATATTCTTTGAGATATTTCCCCCCTTATTAGGGCATAGTAAAAAAATAAATCTATTAATTTTGAAGCTTTTATCCTTCTAAGGCTTTTAAAGAATTAAACAAACGTTCACCTTCTTGTCTTTTAGCCATTTGAGGTTTTTTATGAATCAGGGGAATTTTTACCTTTTAAGCCCTTGAGCTCTCTAAGGTTTTTGGAGAATTTGAAAAACCAATGCCTTCTAAGGCTTTTAAACTCTATAAATTTTTATATACCTAAGGCTTATAGCCTTTTATAATTTTAAGTACCTATACTTTTTAAGACTTTTAGCCTTCTGAGATTTTTGGTGTGTATGAACCTTCTGAGGTTTACACCTTCTAAAATTTTTGGATAATCCTATACCTTTTGAGGCTTATACCTTTTGAGGTTTTAGGTCTATATATACCTTCTAATGCTTTTTCATTTTATGGTTTTATGTACACCTAATCTATCTAAGGCTTTTACTTTTAATGGTTTTTGGATAATCATGAACCTTATGAATATTTTCAAAGAAATTTATACCTTCTGAGGCTTTTAACCTTATAATATTTTTAAGTATTTCTACCATATGAGATTTTTAGCCTTAATGTTTGTATACCCATACCTTCTAAATTTTCTTGTGTTTTAATTTTTAGATAATGTTATACCTTGCGATGCTTATGCTTTTTTAGGTTTTAGGTTTATATATCTTTTGAGGCTTTTGCCTTGTCAAGTTTAACATGCACTTATTATTTTTGAGGTCTTTACCTTTGACGTTTTGGATAACCCTATAATTTTTGGAGCTTTTACTTGTGATATGTTTTAATAAGTTCAGGCCATGTCAAATACATATTCTCATGGAGTCCTTTTAGTAAGGACCTTGTCCAATACTTATTTTATATCGAGGTTACCTCATGGGAAAGCCTTCCCGAGGTTATGAGTTTCTACCTTATCTACCACTTGACCTCATTAGGTCTTTCTAGTGAGGATAGTGCCCGCATGCCTATGCCTTTCAGGGGTTTTTTTAGCTGCAGTATTATTTATAAAAAAGAACTTTTCATTTAAAATTCAAATAAAAACAATCTTCAAATATTAAGAAGTTAAAATTTTGTTAGAGTTCAACTTCTGTATGTTGTTCTAATGTGGCACTTATATTCAATAATTATGATAATTTCCTTGCCACAACTTTACTATTTTTCCATATTTTAAGGCTTGTGAGCGACAGGTTGCTCTTAAAAATAATATTTAAATGTTCTTGGTGAATCCAACCTTCATTCACATCCTTCAATTAAAATCATTTTTTAGTTGATTATTTTTTTTAGTAGAGGAAGTTACATTATTGAGAAAAATCTCCATCATTTGGATTTCATCATCAAGATATTATTCATAGTTGTATTTAAAGGGGTGCAGTTAGATGCTCCTAAATGAATTTGGTGAGAATGGTCTTTTGACTTATCCTTCTTCATTTTATAAACTCATTGGTTTCATATGAATTTTAATGTTTGCAGGAGTATTGCTCAATACGTTTGATGAGAATTGATAGCCTCATCAGCAATTATTTGGGTATCTACTTAATGATCCAATTTAGTACATTACAAAATTATCTCTTGCATCAATAAAGAGTATGACTGCTAAGTGGGAAGACCTCCAAGAAAAAAACTCTTTTAATAATTTTAGATCAACTCTAAAAATTTGACGTGCTTCTGAAGAAAAAGTTTTAAAATTCACTTTTATTATTTCTCCCTCATTTTGATGATTCCTAAGAAAATAGGATCAATCCTTGAGAATCTTCAATTAACAATGTTTTGCTCAATTAAAATCTAGCAAGCTTGGTGAAGAAGTGGATAGTATTTTATGAGAATGAGTAGAACAAAATGTGAACTTCACCCATGAGAGTAACATGGAAGACCTCACAAAGATTTGCATCAAAAGCTTGGTGAATATACATGCTAGTCCTATAATAATCATCATGCTCATAGTGATCAAAGGTATCATCGCATGAATCAATAGTGGGTAGTAGAATCTCATAAGAACGGGATGCTAGAATTTTTTTTTTATTAAGTTTGAAACTCTTGAAAATTGCATCAAGGAGTAAATTGATTCCTTTCCCGCAAAGGAAATTCCTAGCATATCTCTTATAATGTCACAAGGGATGTCCATAAAATAATTTTGATCTAACTCCTAAATTATTAGAGGAGAATTATGGGTTGATTGAACAATATGAGGAGGATGTATCAAACTAGTAGTGCCTAAGAGATTTTCATGAGGATGTAGGGAAAGTGGTGCTCATTGATTGACATTATCTCCAAACTATTATTAATTTTGTATTAGGAGAACTTCATAAAACTATGATGGATCTCTTACTTGCAAGCCATCTCTAGGAGTTTTAGGATTTTAAACTAAAGTTCTTCCATTTTATGTAAGCACTCTTCCAAAATGGGGTGTTGGCCATTATATTTAATTGTCCTTGGGTGGGGGATTGATTATCAGTCATTGAGAAAATAATTATAGTATGGTGAGAATGTTTTCCACAAATGGTGCAAAACTATTACGTGTTAAAAAATTTATGTTTATAGAGTTGGTATTCTATGTCTTAACTTTGGACAAAAATTTTAGCACACATAAATAAAAACATATAGAAAGCCAAAAAGTTTTTAAATGGAAAAACCTAGAAAGTGAAAATCAACTAGACTTGGCCAAATTGAAATATATATATATATATATATATATATCTGTATGTATGTATGTATGTATATATAATACCAATTTCATTACTCCATGCAAAAAAAAGACTATGCAGCAAATTCATTTATAAGTCAAAAAGACAAATGGAAAAAACATTACAGATATGATCTTTTCTCATGGAAATACATAAATCTTCATAATCTATACATTTCTGGATCAACATTAGAAAGAAACGGGGACCAAGAAATTCCATCTCATTTCAATATATATATATATATATATATATATATATATATATATATATATATATATATATATATATATATATATATAAATTATGTTAAAAGAATCCTTCTTTTATCATAGTTGAAGAACAAGGGGACTATTAAAGAAGAAAAAACATTTAATACCTCTTTCCTAAGGATTACAAAAACTTTGTGTCCACAAGCAAGCAATAAAAAAGTAATAGCAGTGTTTGATCTTTAAAGATGATTGCGATGATTGTTTGTAAAGGTCATTGGTGAAGAATTTTGGCAGTTTTCGTCAGAGGCGATAGCTTGAAAATGCAAGGGAAATCTATTCATCTTTAAACTATTGGAATGCTCCATTTATGAAGAATTAGGTGAAACTTATATCCTTTACAGGATAGGAATTTTGGAAAATCGGCTTAGAAACCAAAATACTCCATCATATCAGCCATGTTGATTCCCCTTATCATGTAGTATTTTCTCAGAAATTAAGTCCTCAGTGTTGTTCAACTTTATGTTGGATTTGAATATAGGCATGCCACATTTGGAAATCATTTAGTCATCCAACAAATATTTGATGTTCTTAATTATGCTTCAAGTTTTTGGTTTGATCTCATTAAGGCTCATATTTGATCACATTACTTTTTTAGATGGTAGTGATTCCAATGGAAGAAGACTAAAAGTTATAGTTAGAAAGTAGTTAAAGTGAGTTAGTTGATGAGCAAAGTGTCACCCATAATATTCTACATTGAGTGATGAGCTCAATTGATATGTACATTTTCTACTTTACTATAAATTCTTGTAGCATTTTTTTGTCATATTAATTAAATTGTTGTACATTTTAGGTTCATTTCATTATATGTGTAATAATCCAAACTCTTAACTATTGAGATATTTTTTGCATTGACCTAAGGGATCACATTTTTGTCCTATCAGTATAACTTTCAAGGAGGCCAATAGTCCAAGGATTTCTCTAAGATAAGAAAGATTAACTGTGGAGTTTCATTTCACAATCTCTCCCACTTAAGTAATTGACGTATTTGTTAGTATCCCTATCCCATAATTATCTGACATGCAGATAGAATTTTATAGATGGCCCCTACAAGTTCAAGTGGTGACTCCCACCACATAGCACTTTGTCCCATACAGAGTTCAAGAGGTAGATTCGATGGCGCAGTACTTTACTTTATATGGCACTTAGTTCCCATCTTCTGGATGATGTATTGCTCTAATACCATTTGTAACTATCGAAACTCTTAACAATCGAGGTATTGTTCGTATTAACCTAAGAGCCTTGCAGTTTTATCTTGTTAGTATAACTTCCTAGGAGCTAACCAATCTCAGGATTTCTCTAAGATGAGCATGCTTAACTTCTGAGTTTCTTAATGAAATTCTAGCCATTACACAAAAAGGTGCCTCAACGTTTAAGAGTTTAGCTTCTTTTACTTAAGGGATTTCATAATATATCTTCTATTTATTCTTTTCAGTATATATTATTTTCATTACACTTACTCATTTTTTATTTTATTTGGAGAAATAGCAACTAAAGATGAACCGCCTACAAATCTTCACATCAAATTTTTGTTTAGCAAAAGTAACTAACTATTGGCCCATCAAGGTCCAAATATACTAATAACCCATCTATGAGTAATCATCCTCCTACACCTTTAAATCCTAGATCTATTGGTAGCAACCCACATTTTGCTTCACTGAATTTGATGCAAACAACCTCTTTCTATCCATATTAATTATTCGTAATCACCATCTACATATAAACACTTTTTATACACACAACCTCACAATTACCCACAACCACCATCACCATAGGCACATTATGCTAGACCATCTGCATCTGCAAAGTAGAGGACTATGTACAGCTCATAGTATTCAAATGGTTGTATATACATTGAGCCTGACAATATCATATATGTATAATTTTGTATAATATTTCCTATATAAGTTAAGTTGCCCAAATTTAAAATATTTATATAATTTTATTGCTTCATCCACTCCAAATATATGACACATAAGATTAGGCATATCATAAGGAGATGTTTGATGCTCCATATGTATCTTGGAATAAAATATCACTAGAAGTTTTAGATATATGATTCCATAAGTTACGGTAAGAACTGCTAATTTAATTACTAGAATTGATGTAATTATATTTTAGAATTATTTCACATTTTTATGCTATATGGTAAGATTTTAGGTGGCTACCCAAACAAAGTGATAGGATTAGAAAGATTTTTGATAAGCGAGGGTCGACTCAGTTGAAAAATATATTTATAAATATTTGTAAGCCAGTCATTCAAACTCTGTGAATTGGTGAGAGTGTTTTGACAAATCTTAACACATCATTTAAGGCTGCCTAGATTATGTTAAGAGGAGTGTGATGGGGGTTTTGGAGTGCAATTTTGAATTATAAAAATGTTTAATGCTCTATCTCGCCTAAACAATGCTTTGGTTTTCTTTGATATATAAAAATTTTAAGCCTCACTTAATATACGCATGTATATGTGCTGAATAAAGTAATAAAGTAATAGAGTAGAGTTTTGAACTCAAAAGAAAGAATACTTTTTAGCAATCAACTACTATTGTTTACTCAAATTACCAAATTACCCTACCAAAATAAAATTATTGGTTATGGAGATTCAATCATTGAATAAAAATAATAAAATAATGGATATAATATTTAAATACAGTGTTTGGAATGGATGAATGTAAATTGCATATCTTTCCTAATGAAATTCTTATTTTAATGTGATTCAAAGCATATGCATCCCTAATTCTTTCTCAAGCTTGTGTGGGTGAAAAGTATATCTACTTACCTCTTATAGTTATATCATTTCCTTAAGAACCTAATATATTTTATATCCTATGTTTATGTATTCAAACACGCTATTTTAATATTCCTGATTATTCTTGAATTCCTCGATCGAGGTTATACATCACACAAGCTTTTAACTACACATTTGGCCATTATGTGCATTAAATAAAGAATGAGATAATATAAAAAATAGCATTTAACTTTTAGAGCATAAGAATCTTCATTAGTACTCAAAATAATTTTTACATCATCAATAAAAATTAGAGAATTAGCCAGACATAGAAAAAAGATAAGCAAAGTCATTTTCATTGAAATCATAGAAGGATGAAAATACAAGAGAATGATATCACCATAAAGGATCAATATGTCTCTTATACACTTCTTCCTTAATGTGTAGAGATAATCTAACAAACACTGACTAAACACTCTAATGATTATATCTAGTACTTCTTTAGTCTCTCTTAGCTTTGACTCAAAGACAGAAAGAAAGAAGTACTCTGAAAAGAATTAAAACTATATAAGTGACTAAACTCCTTAAAAAACATAACATAGTGATAATTTATAGAAAAATATAAATTTAGCAACAAGCTCTATAACACTAAAAATATAAGCACCACAGAGCCCATAAGATGAACTAATGTTAGTGCACTGATATTTTACTCCGCCGTGATTCCTGCTAACGTGAATCAGTTACTTAATGAAAAGTCACATCATTTTGCTATTAGATTATATTTTTAAAGGTTATAACTACTACACCATAATGCTTCTGACTTTCAAACTTTGTGACGATCGAGTGGAAATTTTTATGGTGAGGCATATAGGGGTATTAATTTTTGACACGATCCAAAACCTGACCTTGAAAAATCTGGGTTTGGGTTAACCCAGTTAGCAAATGGTTCAAGTATGGGTTTAGATTTTTAACCCATTTCAAAAATTTGGTATGGTTCGGGTTGACCCGAATACCCAAAATCAACCCTACAATGACCCAAAATTCTGTTCAGAGTTTATTCTACTTGCACTCGGGGACTCTGCCCCAACTCCTGACTCATGAGTCAACATGTACTTCACCAGGCCTGCCATCCTATGACCCCACCAACCTCCTTCTAATGTTCTGCAACCCTACCGACCGCCTTCTGCCATTTAATTTATTCAACTTGACCCTAGGTTCTAAACCCTAAACGGCTAGGCTGCCAATTATATTCCTCCCATTACCCTACCGTCCTGCCATTTCGCTATCATTCCGAAGCTAAACCCTAGGCCAACGGTGATGATTCCACCCTTTATGTTTGAAATTTAGTCCGGTGGTAGCTTCAAAGAGAGCGATGATTCCTCACTTCATGTGCTGCTTCGGTTGAAATCTCATTTCGTGAGTTGGGTTCGGCTTGCATTTTCTAACATGTTTGCAAAAATGAGTTAGGTTTGGGTCATGCTTAATAGAGTCGGGTCAATTTCAGGTTCAACCCGAACTCGACCCGTTGACCCGAATTGACACCCTAGAGACATAATATGTTTACAGGCTGTGACACTTGAAGATAGTGAACATGGTACTGCAAAGTTGACTATTTTGACACTACAGTGTTGTCCAAAAGAGAAGTCAGCGTTGCCATGCCAATGTTGTAGTGCTCTGCCGATGCTTGATAGCTCTACGGTGTTGATTTATTCAATATAGCGGCTCCAGATGCTACATAGAATTTGTGCCTCTTTTATAATTTTCCAATAAAACATAACGAGACAACACCTTTTCATTTAAATATAATGCATAAAATAATTCATTATTTACACTCATCAAATTCTCCCCAGCTTAAACTCTTGCTTGCACTCAACCAAATAAAAATTTTGCAATTCTGATTAAATTTTTAACAAAATGAAAACTTTTAATTTAAAATTACTAAAATATAGGATAATATATCACGGTCTAGAAGTAGTAAAAATGAACAATATTATAATTCTAGTTTTGAAAAACTATAATAATTATACTAATTTGACATCCATATTATTGCTTAATTTGAATTTACAAATTATAGATTTAATTATTAATTTTTAAAATTTAAGGTGAATAATTTTGCTTAATGATTAGATATATTAGTAGCTAAAATTATAACTTCATTAGTTCACCATCATTTGTATTGGTTTTCTTATTTTATCCTTTATGAATTTAAGTATAAGATTGTAATTAGATTCTACGCTTTTGAGTGATACCAATTTTTGAATGTACTTTTTTTCATATAAAATTGGTAATCTTATCTTTCCTTTTTCCTCTTTTTTTAAGAACTATTTTCATAGTTCTTCTTTTTTATTTTATTTTATGGAGTACATAATAAATGAATTTAGATATCAACTTTTTCTTGAAATCCTTTTACAATCTTAATAAAATTTATATAAGTATTTAATAAGATTACCAATTCCAAATTCAGGTTGCTTATGATTTCTAATTTTAAAATACTCATATCTAATCCTTAATTCTAATTATTCTTCTTTATTTTAAAAAAGTAATTCATAAAAGTATAACTTATAATTTCAAATTAAAGAAATAACTTAAATGGACTAAGTTAGTTAATTATTAGTTTTTTAACTCTATGAAGTATAAATAGTGTTCATTTGAACTATTATCTAGGGAATTTTTATTATCCTACGTTTATATAATTTTTAATTATGATTTTTCTTAAGATTATTTAAATAATTAGAATACAATAATTAATAAAAATAATAGTAAGCATGAGGAGAATTTTAATAAAATATAAATAAAAGAAATAGGAATAAAAACTAACATTACACATATTTTCAAGGCACATAAATTATGTGATAATATAGCATAATCATAACACTAGTTATAAATAACTAGTGCACTGGGCACCATACATGTCATATTAATTATGTTACCTCCCATAAGCACTAAGTCTTAAGTCTTTAGCCAGATTATACATTACAACACATCATTAATATTAAAATAAAATAAATATGTGACCCAACAAAAGTAGCCTCCAAACACTCTTTCTCTCTCTCTCTCAAGAGAAAAAAAAAACCTAACTCTCAAAATAAGGGACTTCCTCCTCCTCCTTCTCATCATCATCATCATTATATCCTTTTTTCCTAAGGCTTCCACACAAAGGGATTGTACGTAGGTGCAAAAGGGAACTCAAGTTATTAAGATGATCCACGAAAGAGTTACTCTTAAACATACCAATACGTGCATCATTAAAGTATAAGGGGTATCTATAATACAGTTCCTCTTGGTTCATGCTTTGAGCCAACCTCATTCACATCTAACTTTGTTAGTCCTTAGTTTTGTCACAAAAGTGAGTCACCTCTTCTATTTTCCCCTTAGATCTGTCACCTGTTCTCCTAACATTTTAGGAGCTCTGCCAATCTTACTACTGCTACTACTTCCTAGTCTATCAGATAATCTAGGCTCACTAAAATCACCTTCCTCCTTATCCTTTCATGCTTGCTTAAAACTCAAAATCCTTCTTTTTGTGAGAGCTTGAAAAGGGTGTCACAAATTTGAACCTAAGTCTTATATTTTTTATGATAATAAACTTTATTAGATTTTTCTCTATGCAATCTCCTGATAATTAAATTTATTACATATCTCTTTTTGCCCTACTCACTAATATTTTAGGTCCATAATTCACTTGAAACCATGATCAACTCAAGATTGGGTAGACTAGGATTAAAGTCTGTATTTTTAGTCTTTCCAAACTATTTACCTTTCTTGAGCCAATCATATATTCTGGTGGATCCTAAAACTAAGTAACCTTGCACATACACACTTAAGGAGGTGACTTAGAGACTTAGAAAGAACTTGTGTTTTTTGAATTAATCATACAATATAATTTATATCATACTGAATGATTAGTTAATTAAAAAAACCCTAATTAGGGCACCTGTGATAATTAAGATTGGTTAAACTCATCATTCTATATGATACATATCATATAGGATGATTAGTTATAATCAGCAAAATAGCCGCCAATGATAATTTTGGTAATATTTTAAAATTCAATATTCGCGTCTAATTGTACAGTATGATATGCATCGTACTGTATAATATATGATAATCATACCTAAATTAATCCTATGATTAGAGGAGAAACTATCGTTAATTTATTCAATCAGATTTTATAGGATGATTGGTGACGATCGTACTATATGACCCAATCGATACATGGGATGATAATTTATCATCGCCCATCGTCTAAGATGATATGCCATAATTTTTTAACTAATTAAATAGGATGACCCCCCCCCCCCCCCCCCCCCCCGAATTTTATATTCCATGAACCGTGCTCTGCATGGAACAATAATTTATTGTCTCCTATTATACTAGATGATCAGCACAACCTCTTGAATTGATCATACAGGGAAATACATTTCTTATTATCTAAAAAGGCTATTTTTTGATAATCGTACTAGATAATTCTTTCAATCTTCTAGGATGATCATCTCATCTCTTTTAACTAATTGTATAGGGTCTTTCTCCTCATACAGTATTAACATGAGTACCTTAAACTAATCATATAGATGATTAGAGTCGATAGATTAAAAATTAGTGCTTTTAAAGAGGCTCTCTATTTAAGCTTTCACATAGTTTTATTTCATGAGACTTTTGCTACTAAGTGTCATGAGAGAGAGCATAGAGAGGGAGTTAAAGAGAGCTTTGAGAGAAAGGAGATAGAGAGTTGGTTGTGAGGGAGAGTTGTAAGGGATTCACAAGGTTTCACCAAAAAAAATTCTTCCATGTCTTCTTCAATCTTAAGCCTTGATCCTTAGGTGGCTCTAGGGAGACATTCTATAGCACTAGGTCTTAGTTCTCTGCCATCTCTAGGAGGGAGAAATATGATATTTCTTTTTGGGTAGACTTCGCTTTAGAGTCATTTAAGATAGAAGCTTAAGAAGAGGTAACCAACCTATGATTAAAGGTAGATAACCATCTTGATTTTTCTGACCAAGAAGAGGTATGTGAGCTTTCTAATGATGATTTACTTGAAGTTTCTAAAAAAATCCATAATGCATATAGAAAGCTCAAGAAAATGTATGCATGCTTTAATTCTGTTCACTCTACTTTGGATAATAATCATATAATCTTACTTGAAGAATTTTATGTATTAAACAAGAAGAACATTGATTTAACTATTGAACATGATTTTTTTGAAGCATCCCATGTTAATTTAGAAATTTTAGTTAAAGAATTAAAAGCATGTTTAGATGAAGCTGGTGATAGGGAGCACGTATTAAAAATTATTAATTCATTTCTTGAAAGTGCAAACAATTTTTTTACAAGTGACAGTAACTGCTTTTAATGCAAACAAACCATCATCTACACTTACAGAATTTCACAAATCATCGCCACAGCATTAATCATTTAAACCTAGGTAGAGGCACTAAAACCAACATGTAGTAAATCCACTCCCAAGAGTTAGGTTCTCTTATTGTTACATGCAATTCATCACACTGGAGGCCATGGTAGGGGGCAACAAAACACTTAGAGATAACACCACTAGGAAGGTGGTTGGGTTAGGTATAATTGGTAATTCAAAATTTTCATCATTGAAAATGTTTTACTAGTAGATGACTCAAAACATAATTTGCTTAGCATCAGCTAACTCTATAACAAAGGCTTAAGCATAACATTTTTATCTACCAACTACATGATTAGCTTAAATAGAAATGCTATTTTGCAAGGAAAAAGAATTAATAATGTTTACATGCTTGATTTGAATTACATTGAATCTGCTACTTCCCTTTGCCTAAAAACTATTATGGATGAATCCTAGTTATGGTATAGTAGACGGTGTCATGGAAGCTTGAAAAATCTTAGAAAAATCACCCAAAAAGAATTAGTGAGAGGCATACCCAAACTAGATTTCACTAAGAACCACCTATGTGATGCCTGTCAGTTAGGATTATAAGCCAAATCCTCCTTCCACTCAATTAAAGACATTAACACTAGTAAACCAATATAAATCCTTCACATGGATCTCTTAGGAACCGTTAGCACTGCGAACCTAGGACGGAAAGTCTTTGGGTATGTGATTGTTGATGTCTACTCAAGGTTTACTTGGGTTAGATTCTTATCTCATAAAAGTGTATCATTGGAGGAGTTTAGAACATTCTCCACTTCAATTCAGAGAAAGCTAGGCTATAAAGTTTTGACCATTCATAGTGATCATGGTGAAAATTTTGATAATGAAAAGTTTAAGTCTTACTATAAGGGGCAAGGGATAGATCATAACTTCTCAGCTCCTAGAACCCCTCAATAGAATGGGGTGACTAAAAGAGAAAACTTGAACTTGGTATAAGCCGTTAGAGCCATGTTAGCTAAATACTCGCTTCCTAAACATTTTTGGATAAAAGCGGTAAATACACCCTATGAAATCCTTAAAGATAGGAAACCCACCCAACCTCTCTCACCTTCATGTCTTGGGATGTAAAGTGTTTATTTTGAATAATGGGAAATCACTGTTAGGAATGTTTGACCCCAAATATGATGAAGGAGTTTTCCTAGGATACTCAAATGTTGAAAAATCTTATAGAGTTTTTAATAAAAGGACACTTATGGTAAAGGAGACCACTCATATAGTATTTGATGAATTTGATAATTCTGAAGGGTTTAGGGTAAAAGAAGAAGAACTGGTTGAAGTCACCGAAGGAGTAGAGTCTATAATCTGTAAGAAAGGGTAGAATCTAAAAAGTTATTACCTAGAGGGTGGAGATATTCTTCAAGTCATCCTAAATAACTGGTCTTAGGAGACCCATCTGAAGGTGTTAGAACTAGGCATGAACTTAAGAAAGAAGGAAGCGACTCTTTCTTTATCTAAATGATTAAATCCACAAACATAAATCAAGCACTATTTAACAAATTCTTAATCATAGTAATACAAGAAGAACTGAATCAATTTGCTAAAAATAATATTTGGGACCTAGTTGAAAGACCTAAGAACCAGAGTGTTATTGGAACAAAAAAGGTTTTAAAAAATAAAATAAATGATTCTAGGGTAGTGCTAAGGAACAAATTAAGACTAGTGGCTAAGGGGTACTACTAGATAGAAGGGATTAACATTGAAAAGACTTTTACCCCTGTAACTAGACTAGTAGCATTAAGGGTGCTACTAGCTTTTTCTTACTTTAAGGGATTCAAATTATACGAAATGATTGTTAAGAGCACCTTTCTTAATACGATAATAAAAGAAGATGTGTATATTGAATAGCCCCTAGGCTTTAAAAATTTACAATTTTTGAATCATTTGTTCAAATTAAAAAAGGCATTTATGAACTAAAAAAAGCGCCTAGTGCATGGTATAAATGGCTAAGCACATTCCTACTGGATAAAACCTTTGTTAAGGGGAGCGTAGACACCACCCTATTTCTTAAAAATGTAAGAGAAGAACTACTCATTGTCCAGATCTATGTTGATGATATTTTGGTTGGATCTTTTAATAAAAAGCTATGTGATGAATTCTCTATGATAATGAGTATGGAGTTTGAGATCAGTATGATGGGAGAACTGAACTACTTTCTTGGATTTAGTATAAGGCAGAAGGATGGTGGAGTTTTCCTTAGTCAATCAAAATATATTAAGGATATCCTTACAAAATATGAAATGGATAAAGCCATGGTAATTAACACTCCCATGAGTTCTACAGTTTAGTTGGATAAGGACTCAAGTGCAAAATTAGTTAATTAAAAGAAATATAAAAGAATAATTGGATCACTTCTTTACTTAACTTCTAGCAAACTTGATATTATGTTTAATGTTTGTCTTTGTGCAATATTTCAGGCTAATCTAAAAGAATCCCACTTGGCTACTATTAAGAGAATCCTTAGATATCTCTTAGGAACTCAAAACTTAAGAATCTGGAATCCTAGGCATAGCACCTCTTTTGAAATCATAGGATATTATGATTCAAACTTTTCAGGGTGTAGTGTTGATAGGAAAGCACTTCTATAACTTACCAATTTATAGGATAATCCTTAGTCTCCTGGTCCAGTAGAAAATAGAACTCAGTAGCCCTGTCCACTGCTGAAGCAGAATCGATAGCCTTAGGATGTTTTGTGGCACAGGCCTTTTAGTTAAAGAAACTAATTTTGGATTTAGGACTACCTGTAAGCACCACTCCAATCTTATGTGATAACACTAGTGCTATCTATATTTCCAAAAATCTAATCCAACACTATAGGACCAAACACATAGATATAACACACCATTTTATTAGGGAACATGTCACCAAATAAGACATAGAGCTACACCATATAGCCATTCAAAATCAACTTATAGATATCTTTATAAAAATACTAGCTTTTGAAATGTCGGCACCTTAAGAACAGGATTATGTGTTGAAGATATTCTTGCATGAAACTAGATGCTTTAACAATTTGAAATCTAATTGTTGTTTTTGTTTTATTTTTTTGTCTTTCAATATTTTATGTTTTTCTTTATGCATGTGTTATTTATTTCTTTTAAAATTTAAGAATTTGATCACTACTCACTTCTTTAATTGAATTTTTCTTTAAATAAAAATCTTACCTACATTTATAAGTAATGATTGGCTCCTCTAAAATAGTTAGGAGAAAAAAATTATTGATTATCTCCCTTCCTCTAACTCCTTTAGCGATAAAACTACTTTTTAAATTAAATTCTTTTTCAAATCAAAAATTGAACCAAGAAATAGAGATATGTTTCATCTTCCTACAGTTCTCTATCTCATATGAATATTTTTGCAAATCAAAGAATCTATTTGAAATTTTCTTAATCAAGTTGTGTTTCTATATCATACGGATCAGTTCTTGGTTTTTGGTTTACTCTTCCTTATATAAGAGAGTGAGTTCTTCTTCTCTCAGATTTGAAAGATAATCTCACAACTGAGAATTTTTAAAGATTTAGAAAGGAAGCATGTTTGCAAAAACAAAAAAAGTGGCATAAAATGAACCCAAAGCTAACAAGATGTGCAATGTATGCCAAAATTTGAAAGATGCATAAAGTGTATCAAAAATCAAAAGATGCACAAAGTGCACCAAAAACTGATAAAAGAGGACAAAATGAGCCCACAATGAATTAGCTTCCCTTTCTTTCAAATTTTTAAATCTTAGACAAATCTATGTGCTAATTGATATCGTACACCTAAATTTAAAAATCATGATTTCTTGTTCATCACTTTGCAATGCTATTCTCTTAGATATATTTTTGAAATGATGTTGGAAAATATCACATTTCCTTTCTAATTTATTTTTTGAATTAAATTTTTGTTTAGAACGGACTTTAACCTGTAAGGAGCCTAAGCTAGGGTTAACAAAATTCAAATTTCTAACCTCTTTGGATCTTAGTGTTGTCAATGCATTTCTTACTGAGGCTTTACTCTAACCATAAGGTAAACTTTTCATTTAATGTAATTGATTGATTCATTAAAAAAATAAATATTTTTTTTCAATGTGTATTTCTCTTGATTGCCTGATTTTTGATAGATTTCTCTTATCTTTTATTCTTATTTTGATGTATTTTCCTTATGGAGCTTTCCTAAACATCCATTCCCATATCTTATTTTTGGTCATATCATACTATATAATTTATATTATATTATATGATCTTCATAGCTATCATTATATGTCTGATCACAGTGCATCCAATGACTGATATTCCGCTATTATTGGTGATCATACATTACGATTACCTTCTTCGTACTATACAATCTATGTGGCAGTAGAAGTTGGATGAATTAAATTCGACTCGTATGATATTAAATAATGTATCGTACTATATGAACACCAATTCACACTATATGATTTGATTAATCAATAATTGCCATACTGACTCCTTAAGATGATGCTTTATCTCTAATCATCCAATATGAATCTAATTATACTATATGATGTGATTGACTTGTAACCAACTTTTTGACTAGTCAGATTGGATGAATTGATAATACTTAGTCATGCAGTATGATCTCACGATCATACTATACAATCAAGCTGGCGCTATATAAAGAGACTGTCGTGACTCAAACTCACGAGTTAATGTTTTTGATAATAACAAATATTATAGCACACATCTTTATATCTCCTAGTACTTTCATTCTATACTTGTTTGTGTGTATTTTAACATTTCACGAACACCATGCACTATCCAATGAAGAATCATAGCTCAAGATTGGGTAGAATAGGTTATGTTGTATAGAGTCTGTAATATTCAATGATGTAATTTTTGATTTATTGAGTTCAGTCCTAAAAAGGTGTTTGCTAGCTTGGTGATCCTACACACACACACTTAGGGGAGTGAGATTGAACCAAAACTAGAATAATTTTTGGACTAATCATCATGGATAATTTATATCATCCTAGACGATCGAATATGATCTCAAAAACATAGCCGCCATAATAATTCAGGCAAGATTTTAGGTTTTAGTTTTGGTCTAATCATCTAGGATGATCCATATCATACTACACGATCTATGATAATGTTTCCCAAATTAATCATGTGATTAGTCAATCAAATATGCTTAATTTAATATTATAATCATCCTGGATGATCTGTATATCATATTGGATGATTTGTTCAAATTTTTTATTGATCATCATGGAAAATCCCGAGATCATCTAGGACTATCAGGTCAAATTTTGCACATCATCATGGATGATCCTAAGATCTTTCCGGATAATCTTTACCACCAAAACTTATTTTGAAGGGTTTTTAAAGCCCTTTATTTAAGGCTTATAAAAGACTTTGAAAGTGTATTTGGCAGCCATTGAGTCTTTGTTTCTTTTAGAGAAAACTTGAAGAGAGAGCATGAAAGGGAGAGTGGAAAGGGTGGAGTTTGAGAGAGAGAAGAGACTTAGAAGGGGGATTTTTCAGGGAGTGTAAGGTGGTTCACACGGTTGCTCTGACAAGCTTGCACCTAAATACCATCAGATTCAAGGGTCATCTCTAGGGATGTTTTGGAAAGAAGAAGATCTCTTTGGTGTCAAAGGACCTGGCTACTATGCAGCACTGGGGATATGGAAGTGATTTTGTAAGGGCTTCTCCGCCTAGCTGTGGGTGCTAAAGGAGAATCACTAAAGGTTTAGTGCAATACTTGGAGGGTGCCTTCAGGGAGTGGACATAGGTCAGGTTGGACCGAACCACTAAAAATCTGGTGTATTTTTTCTGATTATTTTCTTCATTTTATTTTACTGTGATTAACCGCTTTAGTAAAATCTATGATTAATCTTTTTATTATTATTTTAATTCATTTCTACTGCAAGATATAAAAAAATATTTCTTTTTGTTAAATAAGTTTTTTAAATATTAAATTATTCCTCCCTCTTGGTTAGCCTTGGGACTAGTTCTTTAAAATTTAACACCCTCACGAACTTTCAAGTGGTTTTGAGAGCAGGATTCATAAAATCAAGTTTTGAAAAACTTTTGAATTTTGATCCATAGCTAATTTTGGAAATCATTATATTACGGAAGGATATTCAATCACCCAGCCATCGTTATTTAAAAATATTACTTTTAATTTTTGGAAAATTTTCATTTCTACTTTCTTGCAATTAATTGATTATCAAATGTGTCATATGATTCAAACAAGCTATTTTGTACCATCATGTGTTATAGATAAAATTAAAATTGATATTCCTTTTTCTGAATGGCATAGAACATAATAAATTAATGCTTAATTGAATGTTAAATGCTTAAATTATTTTTTTGTGCTTTGAATTATGATGATTATATGTTAGTATCCGCATGCACTACTGGCAAGAAAATTTGGGATAAATTATGCACTACGTATGAAGGTACTTGTGAAATCAAGCATTCTTGGTTAAATATTTTAATGCATGATTATAAACTTTTTAGCATGAAACCTTTTGAGACGATCTTGGACATGTATACTAGATTTACTCAAATTATGACATCATTACATGCATTTAGAAAAGAACTTTCAAACTTAGCAAAAGTTAATAAAATCCTACATTCTCTACCTGACAAATTTGATGCCAAAGTCATTGCAATTTTTGAATCTAAATATTTAAATGAATATTCTATTGATAATCTGATCAGCTTACTCATTGCCTATGAGCAAGGTTTAGGTCAAAAGCTTTTGGATGCAGGTAAAACTATAGTACTGAAAGCTGAAGACATGGATAAAAGCGACACAGAAGATGATGAAAATAAGATGTTAGCATCAATAACAAACAAATTGAAAAGTCTACTAAAGCATAAGCATCAATATCAACAAAAGTGGAATAAAGGTAAAAAAGGTAAGAATGTTAAGATTTCTTCTGATATTATTTGATTTGGATGTAGGTAACCTGGACATATGAAAAATCAGTGCCCGAACTTAAAAACCATTCCTAAAAAGGAAAAGGGAAAACCTAAGTAAATTATAATAAAGGTAAATAATGCAAAACAAAAAATCTTCTAGGCAGAACTAGCTTCTGAATCATCAAACCAAGATCGAGATGATGTGGATTAGAGTTTTGCTTGTGTGTTTGCGTTTGTTTTATTTGTGTGAATATTTTTCTTTTTGTGTTATTTTTTAGGTTTTTATATTATTCTTTTTTGCTTTTATTTTTGCAATCTTTTATTTTATTTTTTTCTATATGATAATCAATTTCTCTGATCAGCACACACATATCACATGTTTGTTTAGTATATGATTTAGAAAATCAAATAACTTTTCAAAAGGTCAGTTTTTTCTAAAAATGAAAAATTTACCTCCTATTTTCTTAAAATTTTATGTAGGTTGTGGTTGACTTCTCTAAAATCAGTCATAGAAAGGAAACTGATGATTTTGTCTCTCTATCTCATATCTTTAATGAGGCTATTTCACTTTTAATTCAAAATCTTCATCAAATTATACATTGGATCTTGAAATTGAACTTTTTTCATCTCCCTGTTTTTTTCTATCTCACAGGAATCTTTTGCAAGTTGTTAAATCCACTTCATTATTTTCTTAATCAAGCTGTGCATTTTTGTCACAAGATTGGTTTTCTTTAGTCTTTAAAATTGCAGAAATGAAGCATATTTAAAAAAAAGGATATAAATGAGCCCAAAGCTGAAAAGATGCACAATGTCACCAAAATGAAAAATCAAAAGACACAATGTTACCAAAATAAAAAGATACACAAAGTGTATCAAAAGACGCACAAAGTGCACCAAAAACTAATAAAGAGACACAAAATGAGCCCACAATGAGTTAGCTTACCTTTCTTGTACTTCTTAAATCTTAAGAAAACCCTTATATATATATTGATATTTTCGATACTTGAGTTTGAAAATCATGACTTTAGATTCACCTTTTTTGCATTATTCTTCTATTAAATATATTTCATAAAAGGAGCTTTGAAAAGATTATTGTTTCCTTCTCTAATTTGTTCCTTGATTTAGATATTCACTTTAAAAAGTTTTTTAGCCCTTAAGGAACCTGAGTTTGGATTAACAATTTCTATCTCTCTAACCTTTCTGAGATTATGCATTGTTAATACATGCCTTACTAAGTTTTTAAATAAAATCAAGAGGTAACATTCTCATTCCATGAAAATTTTGATATTTCAAATTGATTCTTCTAAAACTTTTTCACCAAATTATGGACCATTTTGATCTTTTAGTCAGTTTTCTCTATTTTGTTTTTCTATGCTCCTCTTCATTTTGATAATGCTAAAGGGGGCGAACGTACTATTGTATTTGTGTTTGAACACATTATTTTTTTGTTGTATTTGTTAAGTTTATCTTTTTTATTTAGTTATTTATTTTATTTTATGTGTTTTATTTAAAAAACTAAAAAGAAAGAAAATTATGTTTCCCCTATTTTTAAAATTTTATCTTAGTGAGGGGGAGATTAGGAGAAAATACTTTTAGTTTGCAAATTCACTAGAAATATTTGCCATCATCAAAATGGGGGAGATTGCTGCGACTCAAATTCATGAGTTTATTTTTTTGATGATAATAAATATTATGGCTCACATCTTTATATCTCCTAGTACTTTCATTCTACACTTATTTGTGTATATACTAACATTTCAGGAACACCATGCACCATCAATCGAAGAATCAGAGCTCAAGATTGGGTAGAATAGGTTATGCTGTAAAGAGTCTGTAATATTCAATGATGTAATTTTTGATTTCTTGAGTTGACTCCTATGAAGGTGTTTTCTAGCTTTGTGATCATGCACACACACACTTAGGGGTGTGAAATTGAGCCAAAACTTGAAGTTCAATTTTTGGAATAATTGTCCTGGATGATTTATATCATCCTGGACGATCCAATACGATCACACAACCCTAGCCGCCATAATAATTCAGGCAATATTTCATGTTTTAGTTTTTGGTCTAATTGTCCAGGATGATCCATATCGTACTGGACGATATATGATAATGTTGCCTAAATTAATCCTGTGATTAGTCAATCAAGTATGCTTAATTTAATATTTTGATCATCCTGGATGATCAGTATATCGTACTGGATAATTTGTTCAAAATTTGTACTGATCGTCCTAGACTATCCTGAGATCATCTAGGACTATCAGGTCAAATTCTGTACATCATCCTTGATGATCCTGAGATCATCCTGGATGATCTTTGGCTGTAGAATTGAGTTGTTAGGGTTTTCTGAAGCACTCTTTATGAGCACATCATCCTGGATGATCTTTACCGCCAGAACTGATTTGAAAGGGTTTTTAAAGCCCTTTATTTAAGGCTTGTCAAAGACTTTGAAAGTGTCTTTGGCAGCCATTGAGTCTTCATTTCTTTTAGAGAAAACTTGAAGAGGGGACTTGAAAGGGAGAGTGGAAAGGGTGGAGTTTGAGAGGGAGAAGAGCCTTAAAAGGGGGATTTTCGAGGGAGTGTTAGGGGGTTCAAATAGTTGCTCTAACAAGCTTGCACCTAGCATTATCAGATTCAAGGGTCATCTCGAGGGATATTTTGGGAAGAAGAAGCTCTCTTTGGTGTCATAGAACCCAGTTACTCTGCCACATCAGGGAAGGTGGAAGTGATTTTGTAAGGGCTTCTCTGCCCAACTGTGGGAGCTAAAGGAGAGTCACTAAAGGTTTAGTGTAATACTCAGAGGGTGCCTCCAGGGAGTGGACGTAGGTCAGGTTGGATTGAACCACTATAAATTTATTGTATTCTTTATTATTATTTTCTGTATTTTAATTTATTAGGATTAACTGCTTGGGTGAAATCTGTGATTGATCTTTTTATTATTAATTTAATTCATTTTTGCTGCAAGATATAAAAAGATATTTCTTTTTGCTAAAGAAGTTATTATAAATATCCCATACACCCCTACCCTCTTGGTTAGCCTTGGGACTAGTTCTTTAGGGTTTAACACCCCTCACGAACTTTCACAGACAAATTTCAAGCTTTCTTCTTTACTCAAATTTTTACAATCTTCTTCCCTTCTTACTTGTGCTCTCATTCTTGGAAAATGGTTGGTGACAAGCATTCTCATGCAGTCATCGGGAGTTACTCCCAACACTAAGTAGATCCTATATTTGCTGAGGCTTTTAATGAAGTGGCCTATCACAGATATAAGACTGCTAGCATTACTCCCTCCAAAATCATCAACCAGGAAGATATGAACTTCTAAGTGCTATTATTTTTCTCCCATACCACTCTCACTTTCATTCTTACTCTTACTTATCCTTTCAATTTTGAACTATTTTTTGAGTTTTTTGTAAGCCCTAGGATCATTTGTGAGGGTACTGCCCCCTAATCCTATATTAATAGGTGACTAGTAGAAATAACTTACCAGGACTACCATAACTTCCTACACCTTTCTACAACTTGGGCAAAGATTCACATTGTATCCTCAACTACTGACTTTGATTGGACACCTGCTAACACCACTCTAAATAAATCCAATACTAGATACCACATCGCCCAAGTCAACACTTTAGTTCAGGATGCTCGAATCATCTAGCACATACTTAGAAACTCCATCATTCCTAAAACTGGTGATAGAATCAATCTTACTCATATTCTTTCTCTTGCGACCAACTTCATTATGACTCAAATTAATTTCAATGCAGCTGATCTTATTATCTGTTGTCTTGAAAATTTTACTATCTTTAGAGATCGCTACCATAAGAGAAAGCCTTATCTAGCCTTGAAATGTTGGTCTTGAGGTTTGATCAGTGGGAGCTCTATTTAGACTCCTGTGTAGTTGAGTAGTAGCAGCAACATGAGAATGACTTAGTTCACTTTGATAAACCACATGATTAAGATACGGCTTGGCTTGGAAACTAGTTTGCCTTGATCCACCAGTACTTTTAGCCACAACTATATGCATTAAATAAAATACAGGATAATATTAAAAACATAATTTCACTTTTAGAGCACAAGAATATTCATTATTACTTGATATGTTTTCTACAACATCAATCCAAAACTAAAAAATTAGTCAGACATGGAAAAAAAGATAGGCAAACTCATTTTCATTGAAATCATAAAAGAACAAAAATACAATAGAATGGTATTAGCAATAAGGATCAATGTGTCTCTTCTACACTTTTTCATCCTTAATAAATGGAGTTGCTCTAACAAACAATGACTAACCATTCTAATGATTCTATCTAGCACTTCAGTAGTCTCTCTTAGAATTAACTTTGAGAGAGATCTAAATAAAGTACTCTAAAAATATTGAAATTATACAAGTGACTTAGCTCCCTTACAAACATAACCCAAAGACTATTTAAAGGAAAGCACAAATTAGGCAACTGGTGCGGCGATACTTAAAAGATTGGCACCGTAGTGTCAATAAATTGAACTAACATCATTGTACTATTTTTTTTGCTCTGCCATAGTGCTTATTGACATAGATCAGTTATTTGCATCATTTCACCGAAAAATCATTTCTTTTAGAAGTTAAAACTGCTACACTATGGCAGTGCTGACTTTCGAACACGGCGGCGCCTGAGTGGTAATTTTGGTGTTGAGGCATGATATGTTGTGATGTTGCGACACTTTAAGACAATGAGCATGTCACTACAAAGCTAACCATTTTGATGTTGCAGTGCTATCCATCAAAGATTTCAACGCTGCCATGCCAATGATGTAGCGCTAGGAGGTGCCCTCGATGTCATGCTGCATTAATTTGTCTGACGCCATAGCGCTGGATGATACTTAAAATTTTGTGCCTTTTTTTATATTTTTCATGTACAACATGACTAAAATAACCCATTTTCACATAAATTATAACACATAAAATAAGACATTATTTTCACTCAAATGGACAAAATAAAAAAATATTTGGCTTTTCGATATAGGGTAATTGGTAGTTTCCTTCATATAGGTAGTTCAATAACTCACATAGAGCATAAACATCATTTGGTATAATTTTTATCTTAAATATCTTTATATGTCTCAATTGAATTTCATTTAACTTAGGCATTTGGATTATATGAAAATAAACACTTTGTTGGGAACCCACTCCATTGAAACACATAGGTGCACACATTCATTCCAAGAAGATCAAAGAAATTTAGGAGAGATTGTACGAGTATAAGAATTTTTGTAGGAATTATGTCTGAGAATTCTTTATATATTTCATGAGGACTATGTGAGACTACGAGATACAAAGATACAAACCTATGCAAGATAAACACAACAATTATATTATAATTTTTTGTCCTATGTAGTTTGAGGGATATAGAGGGGGGAGTGTATGTATTAGCCTCACAAGCATATGCAAAAGAGGCTCAAGGATCACAGTATTGATATTGAGTAAATAATGAGTAGAAGGGTGGCTGCCTTAAGAAGAGAAATATAAGGATGCAAAAAATTTAAGCGATATGCAATCATAACAAGCTTAGATGTAAGTTAAGTTGTAGGCATTCATTGATAGCAACCAGCTTAGGAAGCTAAAGAGAGCAAGGAGGAAAAGACAAATGATGAATATATATGCATTTTTGTTGTTTTTATACATTAGTGCATTAAGTTATTTTATAGTTTGTAGTAACTCAAAGACTTTTTTATTGTAAATGTAATTATTATTTTTATTTAATCTTTGATTGATGCAAAGTAAGTTTTATTAATTGAATAATCTATTATTGTTTGTTACTTATTGAGTAAATTAGTTGTTGTTTTATATTTAGCACTACGTTGTGCATGTATATGAATATGAAACATTCTAAGGAATGTTGTCTCCTTTTTTTTATATTTTTGTAAAGCTTTTTTGACAAAATTTTGATGTAAAGTCAATTAGTAATGAAATCAAGGATTTTCTTGCATAATTATGATGAAAATATCTCCAAAATTTCTGGCGATCATAGTTAAAGACTTTTTCAAATTTTTTTGAAGATTACTAAAAGAAATTGTTGCAAATCTGGGCCCAAATACAGTGATTTTGATGATAATAAATGTTATTATTTCTTTACTATGGCTATTGTTACATATCTATTTTGTTTTCCCTGCTCACTAACCTTTTAGGTCAACAAGTTCACTTGCAACGTCAATCAGCTCAAGATCCAGTAGACTAGGGTTGAGTCTATCTGTAATTTCAATTTTAATATATTTTTTTCCTTTCTTGAGTCAAGTCATTATCTGGTCGGCCCCAAGCTAAGTAACATTGCACACATACACTCAAGGGGGTGACTTAGTGAGTTAGGAGAAAAATGGATTTTTGAACTAATCGTATAGTATGATGTAAATCATACTGGAAAATCAGTTACGCAGAAAGGATTGTTTTGTATTGATCATACAGGATGATCTTTTGATCGTACTGGATGAACTTTGATGGCAAGTTCAAATTTCTTTTTAAATGAACTGCAACATGCATTAAAAAGAAAACACCTAATTACAAACTACTCAAAGATAGGAAAGACTATTAAATTCCTCCTTTAACAAAGACACAAAAGAAGGAGCAATTGTATTGTCACTAAATCGTACTGGATGAACTTTGATGGCAAGTTGAAATTTCTTTTTAGATGAACTGCAACATGCATTAAAAAGAAAACACCTAATTACAAAATACTCAAAGATAGGAAAGACTATTATATTCCTCCTTTAATAAAGACACAGAAGAAGGAGGAATAGTATTATCACTAATTATATCCCAAATAAAATCACTATCAAAGATAAGTTAGCACAAAAATTTGCTAACTTATTACAACAATGATACAAACACTGAAATAAAACCTTATTGAATCCTTTTAAGAATAAAAAAAGCATCCACCTCTTGGCTCCCCACTGTCCATTTAGATTTGTAAAAAGATTCTTGAAAATACTTGATGACATTTTGATTGTCTCCTTAAATAATAACACCCTCCACCTCCAACATCCATATTTGTACTACCTTCTTAAATTATTTAGTTGATAATAATCCAACCTGTGGAATATCCCAATGCATACAAACAAAACCAAAAGCCAACAAGAATATTCCTTTATTGTCTCTCACCACTTCACCAACACCTGCTTTATTACTTCTCAACAAAGAAGAATCAATGTTAATCTTAATCCGCTCGGGGGGAGGAGGGTGCCAATAATTACAAAATAGCTGAGAATGCTGATTAACACCCCAGTTTCTTGAGATAAGTTTATTATGAGGAGAAGAAGCAGCAAAGCTAATAACTTTTGAAGCAATAAAAGTAGCACTATCTTCTCTACCGCCATGCTTCACATTATTTCTACTTTTCCAAGAAAACTATAGCAATGTACAATACAACTTGGCAATAAAAGGATTTATGTCAACTAACCTTTTTAATGCCAATATGCAATCTTGAAAAGATCTAAAAATCGGAAATTAAAACCCCCGTTCATTCAAACAATTTATCACTTGGAGTAATTTTGAACAATCAACTGCCATATGGTCCTCATTTTCAATGGCATCACACCCTCTTGGACATAAATTATTGTCCATCAATCTTCTATGCTTTAGGAAATCAATAGATCGAATAGGATTATTATATAAATACCATAAAAAGAGCTCCTTCCGAGAATTCAGCTTCAGTTTCCTTGTCAACATCCAATAGTTGTCTTCCATACAATCTTCATACTTCATTTATAAAATCAGAGCAGATATTGTCTTTCCAGAAAGTTTACATTTTAGCTCCATTTGTCCCTCTATTAAATCTGGAGATATTCGAATATGAGAGATGATATCCAGAATTTCTTCTCCAAAATGTTGCTGCAAGCGATCTGTATTCCATCTTCCTTTAATAATAAATGCATCCAAAGTCAATGTATCATCATCCAATTCCACAATAAAATTTGGCAAATTCTCTATGTTATTATCAAGAATCTATACATCTTTAAGAGCATTAATAGATGAACCCTAATAGATTTCCTGCCTCACAACTTCGATAAGAGATTTCCACCCATTTAAAATTAGTTTCCACAAAACAGAGCTGCTTCTCTTTGCCTCACAATTTCACCAATTGTGTCCATACTTTGTAATCAGATCCCTATTAAGAAGTGTCTCTAGCTTGTGAATAAGTTTCCAAGCAAGTTTTGCTCTGAAAGGACCCATATTTTATATTGCTGAATATAACCCACGTCCAACCTTCTTCTTTGACTTGCATAGAACATCCAAAGCCATAGAATGAAGACCATAATTACCATTATATTTATTCCAAATATAATTTCTGCACATCTTATCAAACTCCTTTCAAGAGACTCAAAGGAACCAAAGTATGTGTAGATAGAAATAATGGAAGAGAAAGAAAAATAGATTTAACCAGCATCATTCTTCCTGTTAGAGAAATGAACCTATTTCCCCAAGCATTTAGTTTCTTGAGAGATTTCTCCATCAATTATTGAAAATAAATTTTCACCATCCTTCATAATGTCATTTTAACTCCCAAATACTCCATCTATTTCACCACCTTAAAGCCCAGTTAATTGGATATCTTCTTACATATCCAACTATTGATTGATTTGCCAAACAAAATAGAAGACTTATTGAAATTTATTATTTGACCTGACCATATGCAATAATCCAAAAGAATTTTCTTCAACTTCTTCACATTTTTTATTTTTGCATCAAAAATCATAAAATATCATCTCCATATAATAAGTGGGAAATTTTTTATGAAGTAGGAGTAATTATGATCCCAAGCTTCATACCTTTCTAAATAAAAGTATTTGAAAGAAGTTGTGAGCACATAATGAAGTATTGAGCAAGTTGAAATTTTGGCTTCTCTTACAGGCTCTCTATTTAAGCTCTCTTATTTTCTCTTGAGGAAATCTTTTGCTATTGAGTTGATCTAAGAAAGAGCTTAGAGAATGAAGAGAGCGAGCTTGGGAGGGAGAGAAATCATGAGGGGGAGTTGTGAGGGATTCACAAAGGTTACTCCAAGCAAGGTTTCCACCATCTTTTTTAAGCTTTTATTCTAGTTCCTTGGTGGCTTTGGGGGAGACTTTCATCAGTATCAGATCTAGGTTCTCTGTCTTAACCCGGAGGGTGAAAAAGGATTCCAAGGTTCTCTGCCTACTCCAGGAAGGAGTAAAATGATTCCAAGGTTCTCTACCTACTCCAGGAGGGACTAAATGGATTTTCAGGTTCTCTACTAACTCCAAGAGAGAGGAAAAGAATTCAAGGTACTCTGCTTCACCGGGCAGATGAAAAGATTTTGTAAGGGCTTCTTTGCCTTGCCATGGGGGTAAAAGGAGAGACACTACTTTAGTACAATACCTAGAAAGAAGGTTTCTGGGGAGTGGACAAAGGTCAAGTTAATCAAACCATTATAAATCTAGTGTGTTCTTTCTTTTTATTTTTCCACATTTAATTTCCACATTTTTCTGTGAATTCTTCTGTGGTTGAAATCTCTAATTTTTATTATCGTGAAAGTGACATGCTTCTGCATCAAGGGGTTTTTAATTTTTCATTTGTTAAAGAATTTTTAAAATAACAAATTCACCCCACCTTGGTTTGCCTCGGGCTTGTTCTTTAGGGTTTAACAACCCTCATAAACTTTCAAGTGGCATCAGAGCGAGATTCATTAATTATATGTTAGAAAACTTTTAAAAAAAGTTTCATGGCTAATTTTCATAATTGTAATATTATGGAAGGATATTCAATCACTAAACCACCTTTATTTGATAATATACTTTTTTGATTTATGGAAAATTTGCATGTCCACCTTTTTACAATCAATTGATTATCGCATGTAGATGTAGTTCATGAAGAATATTCTGCACCTTTAGATTAGTGAATGATATTAAAACTTAACTTCCTTTTTTTGAATGGAGTAAAGAAGATAGATATTTAGCCCAACTAAATGCTAAATGTTTAAAGTGTTTTTTCTATGTTTTAAAATCTGAAGATTACATGCTTGTCTCTCCTTGTTCAACTGGAAAAGAAATTTGGGACAAACTTTGCATAACATATGAGGGAACTAATGAAATAAAACAATCTAGGATGAACATTCTACTTCATGATTATGAACTATTTTGCATGAAACTAGGTGAATCTATTTACGAAAAGTATACTAGGTTTACTCAGATTGTTACTTTCATGCATGCCTTAAGAAGAGAGCTTACAGACTATAAATAACTTAACAAAATTTTGTATTGTTTAACATCTTCCTATGATGTAAAAATCATTTCCATTACTAAATCTAAAGATCTAAATGTTTATTCCATTGATAACTTACTTGGGTCACTCATTGCCTACAAGTAATGGGTGAGTTAAAGGCAGCTTGATGCGAGTGAAAATAAGAAAGAAAACATTATAGCCTTAAAGGCTAATGATTCTGATAGTGAAACTTCTGGATCAAAAAATGATGACACTACATTGATAACTAGATAATTCAAAAGATACTTAAAAAAAGCAAAAGCGTCATCAACAATATATTAAAGAAAAAATAATAAAAATTCTAAAAATTTCACTAACGTTATATTTTTTGAATGCAAGAAGCCACGTCACTTGAAGTCTAATTTCCCAACTCTTAAAGCTCACGCAAGCAAGGAGAAGGGTGAAGAAAAGCCTAACTTCAAAAAGAGCAAGCAAAGGACTCAAAAATCTTTCTAGGCAAACTAGGCATCAAACTCTTTTGAAATTGAATTCGAAGAGGAGGAAACCAACCTATGCTTAATGGTAATGATCATCTTGATCATTCTGATTAAGAGGAGGTATGTGAGCTTACCTATGATCAATTATTTAAAATTTTTGAAAAAAAAAATTTCTGCATAAAGGAAGCTTAAAAAATCACATGCTTGCCTTAAATCTGACTTTTCAATTCTACAGAAATAGGATGAATGCTTAAGGATAGATCACTCCACTCCGGATGGTAATCACATGGCTTTGTTAGATGAATTTTATATTTTAAACAATAAGCATTCTAAATTAATTGATGAGCATGATTCCATAAAAATATCTCGTATTGATTTAGAAAATTCATTTATGAAATCAAAGACATGTTTAGATGAAGCTGATAATAGGGATCATGCATTGAAAATTGAAATTTCAATTCTTAAAAGTGCAAACCAATTTACAAATCAAGTTAAATGCTTTCAAAGAAAATAAAACATGACCTACACTTGCACAGTTACATAATGCATCACCACAACATACATCATTCAAACCTATGAAGAGGCACCATCACCCATATAGATTAGTTTACCCTTTTCCTGGTGTTAGATGTTTTTCTTGTGGCATGTTAGGAAACATCTCCCACACTTGCACTATCCACTGTAGAACACATTTGGTGTGGAGACCAAAATTATATAATTCACAGCATAACATGTAAGCATTTTATCCCACATTCCATAAGGTGGAACCAAAACTTTCTTTGGGTTCCCAAATCATGCATCTGATGACTTCGAGTGCTCTCACAAAAGGCCTTGTGAGAGCATGTGGTACTTGGACAGCAGATTCTCAAGGCACATGATTAGAGATGCAAATTATTTTTTTTCATTGGAGGAAAAAGCAGGAGGAAAGGTGACACTTGTAGATAACACCACCAGCAGAGTGGTGGGCTCAAGTGTAATTTGACAATAAAAAAATTTCATCATTAAAAATATTTTACTTGTAGATGGCTTGCAACATAATCTACTCAGCATCAACCAGCTCTATGATAAAGGCTTCAGCATAAAATTTCTATTAACCAGTTCCATAATAAGCTTAAATGATAAAACTCTTTTATAGGGAACGAGAATCAATAATGTCAACTTGCTTGATCTTAATTGCATTAAGTCTGATAGTTCTCTTTGCTTAAAAATAATTGCTGATGAATCCTGATTATGGTATAAAAGATTATGTCATGCAAGTATGAAAAGCCTTAGAAAAATCACCCAAAAAGAGTTAGTGAGAGTAATTCCAAACTAGAGTTTACTAAGGACCACTTATGTAAAGCCTATTAATTAGGGAAATAAGTCAAATCCTCCTTACTCTGAATCAAGGACATTATCATTAGCAAACCAAAAGAAGTTCTTCACATAAATCTCTTTGGACCAATCAGCACTGCAACGCTAGAAGGGAAAGTCTTTGGTTATCTGAATGTTCATGATTACTCAAGGTTTACTTGAGTTAGATTCCTATCTCATAAAAGTGAATCATTCGAGGAGTTTAGATCTTTTTTTACTTGGATTCAGAGGAAATTAGGTTATGAAATTTTAACCATTCATAGTGACCATGGTGGAGAATTTGAGAATATAAAATTTGAAACTTACAGTAAGGAGCAAGGGGTAGATCACAATTTTTCAGCTTACTGGACCCCTCATTACAATGGGGTAGCTGAAAGAAAGAATAGAATCGTAGTAGAAGCTGCTAGAGCAATGTTAGCAAAATACTCACTTTCTAAATACTTTTGTGCAGAATTGGTGAATACAACCTATTATGTTTTGAATAGGGTTAATCTTAGATCCATGCTAAATAAGAAACCCTAATCTATAAGAGTAGGACAGTCAACCTCTCTTACCTTCATGTATTTGGTTGTAAAGTGTTCATTCTGAATAATGGGAAGTCTCAACTAAGAATGTTTGACCCAAAATATGATGAAGGAGTGTTCCTAGGTTACTCAAATGTTGGAAAATCCTATAGAGTCTTCAATAAAAAAACACTAGTAGTAGAGAAGACCACTCATGTTGTATTTAATGAATCTGATAATTTTGGAGGGGTCTAGGGTAGAAGAAGAAGAATTAGGGGAAATTACCCAAGGAGTAGAATTTGCAAATCTATAGGAAAGGGTACAATCGGAAAATACACAGCCTACAGAATAGAGATATTCTTCGACTCATCCTAAAGAACTGATCATAGGAGACCAATCTGAAGGTGTTAGAACTAGGCATGGACTTAAAAAAAGAAGTTAACCACTCTTCCTTCATCTCAATGACTGAACACACCTATATAAATCAAGCCCAATCTGATGAATTCTAGATCCTAGCCATACAAGAAGAGTTAAATCAATTTATAAGGAATGATATTTGGGAGCTAGTTAAAAGACCTAAGGATCAAAGTGTTGTTGGAACTAAATGGGTTTTCAAAGATAAAATGAATGATTCTGGTATAGTGGTATAAAATAAGAAAAGTTTAGTGGCTAAGGGGTATAATCAACTAGAAAGAATTGACTTTAAAGAGACCTTTGCCCCTGTATCTTGATTAGAAGCTATTTAGGGGCTACTAGCCTTTGCCAGTTTCATGGGATTCAAATTGTACTAAATAGATGTAAAGAGAGTCTTTCTAAATGGAGTAATAAAACAAGATGTGTGTGTTGAACAACCCCTAGACTTTGAATATTCACAGTTTCCTAATTATATGAACAAATTTAAAAAAGGCATTATATGAACTGAAACAAGTACCCAAGGCATGGTATGAAAGACTAAGCACATTCCTATTAGAAAGTACCTTTTGTTAAGGAGAGTGCTGACACCACCCTATTTCTAAAAAAGGTAAGAGATGAACTACTCATTGTCTAAATTTATGTTGATGATATTCTATTTGGATCTTTTGATAAAAAAATATGTGATGATTTTTCAAAAATGATGAGTAATGAGTTTGAAATGAGTGTGATGGGAGAACTGACCTACTTTCTTAGATATAGCATATGAAAAAGGGATGATGGAACTTTCCTTAATCAATCAAATTATATTATCTATGTGCTAGATTTTAGGCTGTTTCAAAAGAGTCCCACTTGATTGCTCTTAAGAGAATTCTTAGATATCTCTTAAGAACCCAAGACATAGGAATCTTATATCCTAGGCATAGCACCTCCTTTAAAATTATAGGATATTCTAATTTAGATTTTGCAAGATGCTGAGTTGATAGGAAAAGTACTTCTAAAATATGTCTAAAATTATCCTAAGTCTCCTTGTCCAGTGGAAAATAGAACTCAGTTGCCCTATCCACTACTGAAGCTGATTACATAGCCTTAAGGAGTTGTGTGGCCCAAGTCCTCTAGTTAAAGAAATAAATTCTAGATCTAGGATTACTTATAAGCACCATTTTAATCTTATGTGATAACACTAGTGCCATCAGCATTTTAAAGAATCAAATTCAACACTCCAGGACCAAACATATAGACATAAGACACAATTTCATTAGGGACCATGTTAGCAAAGGAGATATAGCTACACCATGTAGCCACTAAAAATTAACTAGCTGATATATTTACAAAACCACTAGATTTTGAAAACATTAGCATCTTAAGAACCAGATTATGTGTGATAGATATTCATTCTTGAATTTGATGCTTTATATTTTTGATTTTTTTTTTGTTATTTTATTTATTTTATTTGTATGTTTGTTTCTACTTATGAATTTTTTCTTTCTGCTTTTTGATTTAATGTTATTTTCTTTCAATATTTTAAAGAATCAAACCACTGCTTACTTCTTCCCTTGTGTTTATGTTTCAAATGACATTTTTTCCTTGTTTTAATTTAGAAGCATATAAACAGTGATTGCCTCCTCTAAAAATAATTAAAGAAAGCAACATTGATGATTGTTTCTCTTCCTCTAACTCCTTTAGTGATGTATTTTCTTTTTAAATCTAAATCTATTTCAAATTAATTATTAAAATTTAAAATAGAGATCTATTTTATCCTTCCTATAGTAAACTATCTCGTATGAATGATGTTCCAAGTCAATGAATCTCTTTCAAATTTTCTTAAATCATGTTATTTGTATTTATCATATGGATAGGATTCTATTTTGTTGCTTACTCTTCCTTATATAACAGAGGGAACTTTTTCTCTCATATTTGGAAGATAATGTCACAACTGAGACTCTTTAAAAGTTCTCAAAGAAGGCAGGCTTGCAAAAATGATAAGAGGAACAAAATGAGCCCAAAACTAAAAATTCCTTTGCGTAAAACTGCTAAATATTTGCAAAATACACATAGTGTGTCAAAATCAAAAGATGAGAAAAGTGCTCCAAATAACTTAAAAGAGGCATAAAATGAGCCCATAATAAATTAACCTTTCCTTACTTTCTAATCTTTAAACTTTTGAAAGGCTTCAAGTGCATATGATATCTCCTACACCTGAATTTGAAAATCATGATTTTTGATTCATTGCATTGCAGTATTATTTCTTTAAGAAATAATCTCTGAAATGAAGTTTGAAAATATCACTTTTCCTATCTAATTTCTTTTCTAAATTAGATTTTTGTTTAAAAAGGATTTTAACCTGTAAAGAGTCCGAGCTAGGGTTAAAAGATTAATTTTTTAACATTTTTGGATTTCAGCATTATCAATTCATTTCTTGCAGGTTTTTAAATCTAATAATAAGATAAAATTTTCATTTACTAGAGTTCATCGATTAAAAACAATGTTCTTTGATTTATTACTAGTTTTTTATTTGGTTTTTTTGTTGTTTTATGCTTTTCATGTTTTATTATTTGTTTTAAAATCCTCCTAATCATCACATTCCATCTCCTGAATTTTTTTAGTTTTGCTTACATCATCCAGAATGATCCACATCATCCCGTATAATCCATACATCGTATTAGACAATCTACGTGGCAGGAGTTATTGGATGATTTGAATATAGTCTAGCTGATCAATTATAATAAATTGCCCAGGATGATACACGAGTTTGTCCTATATCATCCAAATAGTTAACTATCATCCAGGTTGACATCTTGGGATGATTGCTCTGTGACTAATCATCTAGGATGATACCTTATCATCCTATATGATATGACCGATCTTTTTGACCAATCGTTTGGATGAATTGATTGCACCTGATCGTTCTGGACAATCTCATGATCGCCTTGTATGATATGACAATTTCTTTAAAAATAGCTGGTTTTCTTCATTTTCTTCACAACCTTCCACTCCTTTCTTCTTCCCTCTTGATCTCATACTCTTGTAATGGCTGGTGGGAAAAAGCACAAACCCCTTGTAGAAAGCTCTTCCAGGCATTCTATTGATCCTTGATTCACTGAGGAATCTTATAAAGCGGCCTACAACAGCTATAAAACTACTAGTATCAATCCTTCTAAGATTATCAATCAAAATACTATAAACTTTTAGGTACTAGATATTTGCTCACACCACTCACAGACTTATTCTTACCCTTTCCTTTCATTTCAACTCTAAAACGCTATTTAAATTGTTTGCAAGCCTTTTCCTTAATGTTGATTTTACTTCTCTATAATCATATGTAAATATAAGGACTGTAGAGATCACCTTCCAAGATTTTCATGAATTTCATCCCTTATCTACCACTAGAGATAAACTCCATATCTTAGCTTCTGATCCTGATTTTAATTGGACCCCTATTAATAACCTTCTTATGAAAACCAATGTTCACTATCATGAATCTATAGTTAACAGCTTTGTCAAAGATGCCCAAACCATCCAGCACATTCTTCGTAACATAATTATTCCTAAAGCTGGGGATCGGATTCACATTACTCCTATTCTTTCACTCATCACTACTACATCATGGGTAGCCGTGATTTTAATATAGCAGACATTATCATTCTCTATATTTAATATTTAACCTTCATTAGGGATCTAGGTCATAAAAGAAAGCCTAGACTTGCTTTAGGACATCTCATTGTCTATATCCTTGAGACAAAATGCAATCTTCAATTCCCTGCTCCACCTGATCACCTCCCTATATTCTATTCCAATAGCTCCTTCCACACCCTTCACAATACTCATCGTCAACCTGTGCATGGCGAGCCTATGGCGGAAGAGGAAGGACCTATTTCTGCACCTATCCCTATCCGCTAGCAGCCTTAGATTGATCAACTGGTTCAGAGGTTTGATCAGTGGGAGGCTAGATTTGACTCTTAAGTAGCCGGGCAGCAGTAGCAGCCTGAATAAGACTTATCTCAATTTAATGTCTATGTAGCCCTGCAGCAGTAGTGCCATAACTAGGATATAGCCTGGTTTATGGAGTAGTTTCCTTTCATTCATCGTTTCATTCAGTTACCACCACCACAACCCGATCAGGATCTTCCATTTTACTAGTTAGTTTTCTTTATTTTGATTTGTTTTGTTTGTTCATGTATTTGTGTTATTCTTTAGTTTTGTACTTTGTGATGTCTTTCTATATGTCATTTGCTTTTCCTTTGTTTCCTCCTTTTTGTGATGTCAAAAGGGTATGTAGTTGTTTCTTGTTAATTACTTCCATATTCCATTTTAATGAAGTTTCTTTTCTATTTACTATTCTATATTACTTAAAGAAAAATAAAATTTTTTTTGAAAATAATATATATATATATATATATATATAAACTCCTCTTAATTTTAGAATTTCATCTTCAAAGGGGGAGTATCAGAAATTGTCAAAGGGCTTTGAAAATCTTTAACAATTATGTTTGCCATCATCAAAAAGGGGGTGATTGTTGCAAATCCGGGCCCAAGTACTGTGATTTTGATGATAAAAAATATTATTATTTATTTACTATGGCTATTATCGCTTATCTATTTTGTTTGCCCTGCTACCTAACCTTTCAGGCCAACAAGTTCACTTGTAACTCCAATCAACTCAATATCGGGTTGACTAGGGTTAAGTCAATTTGTAATTTCAATAACAATATATTTTTTATCTTTCTTCAGTCAAGTCATGTACCTCATGGACCACAAGATAAGTAATCATACACACACACACGCTCAAGGAGGTGAGTTAGTGAGTTAAGAGAAAAATTAATTTTTCAACTAATTGTGCAGTACGATGTAAATCGTACTAGAAAATCTTTATTATAATTTTTTTTTGGGAGTAGGGGGGAACCGGCAAAGGGGGCTTACATGTTAATTGAAATAAAAATTACAAGGTCCTTAAAAGGGACCTCAAGCTCACTACTACTCAAAAGAGCTACAAAAATGACAAAAATGATTCTACGAGCTCAAGATCCTAAGCCCAAGTATAATATAACCTAGTAACATTCTAGAGTGGGGCAAGCCGACCACACCCCAATAAAAGGGAAAGATGAAGATAAAAACTTGAAGCGCAATCTTTCTCCCCAAAAATCCATAAGGCAAAAAGTCAGCATTAAAATTATCCTCCAAAACTAAGAAAACCATTGAAGAGAAAGTGCAATGGCAAGAAAAAGCATTGACCATTAACCTTAATTTATTATACTCCTAACAATTTAAAGAAATAAGAAATAACCCAACAACACACCATAACTCAACCCTAGAAGGAAAGCCAAGCAAACTAGAACCAACAGATCAAAACCAGTGAACAGATACCCAGATTCCTTGGCTATTAGAACAAAATATGGTATTCATGAAGAGCTATAAAGTAATAGGCCAAAAATAGCACGCAGACATAAGTATAATATAAATCAAACACATCGTAACAGCAAAATGGACCATACGATAGCAAAAATTAAAAATGCCAAAATTATTCCACCCCAAAAAAGGTCTCACCATCCAATCCAACTAATTGATCCAAACTTTCCAGGTAAAAGTTCTCCATATAACTATCCTAAAAAAAGGCAAAAAAATGTTGAAAGAGGCCATAAAAGCTCAGGTGTGTAGTATCTGGAATGCTACCACAAATAACATCCATGTGCCACTCCAATCTACTCCCAAATCAACCCAGGTTCACATTGATCCTGCACAAGAAAAATGGAATAGAAGGAGGAACACCTGACCAAAATTGGCAGCAGCTTGCAGCCACAAATAAGCACCCTAAAACCCTTACAGGCACTCAAGACAAAAGGATCTAATGCCATAAACCTTTCATAAATAGAACAAAATAGCTTTAAGACAAAACAGGATAACCACGTAAAGATCACAGATAAATCATCCCAGCTGAGATGCCAAAACATAGAAATGTCAAATAGAATATAGTGACCCCAGGGAGTAAATGAGCAGCACATAGGGTAATGATCAGCATAAATAAATCTACAATCATTTCACAAAATAGGCCAATTCCAAAAATTAGCATTGAAGTATAATTCAACAAAACTATTAGATTGATTACCTAACCCATGATAACATGAAATCCTCCAAATCATAAAAATACAAGCCATATTGATATGAAAGATATGTAGTTGGAAGCTCATAAACACTGCAAACCGAAGAATTACCAGATTATCATATTCATACCCAGCTAGGATAATGGAAACCAAAGATAAATATAAGAGAAGACAACTTAACACACAATTCTTAGAAGTAGCAAAGGATGCATACCGATAAATAGTAAGAACATTCATGATAGCATCAACAATGTTGTGGTTCCCACCCCAAACATCCAGTTTCCAGAAAAACACAAAATTAAGTATTCAATACTCGTTAAATGATAGGAAAAGCCAATCAGTCCATAAAGACCACTCAAAATACAAACCAGAATCCATAAAGCCAGCAGTCTTTAAAAGATGGTCATGGCACAAACAAATTTTTTGAATATAGTAGACCCGAGAAGACGGAAAGCAACAGATAAGGTTCAAATCAAAATGCCAATAGAATAAACCATAGCTCAAACCCAGATCATCAATACTACCCAGCATCCAACAAGAAGGACATAACACCTTAGCCAAAAAATCCATCCAAGTAATGAAAATGTACATTAATTTAGTAACAAAATCCATAAGCAACAACATAAAAAAAAAATAACAATGACCTATCAGCAAAACCTAAGGATAGAAAGTCTGTACAACATAACGAAAGCAAAACATAATTAATTAAAATGAATATAAGGGAGGCCAAAAAGATCTAATCTAGCCAACCTTTGATCTCTTTTTTTGAAGAAAATGTAGCAAATTCCATTAATAACTAGGAAGGAAATACAAACTATAACCCATAAGCATTAGATTCCTACTTTAGCAATGTCATAAAAGAAGGAGGAACCTTATTCACACTAATGTCATCCCAAATAAAAGAACTAAGAAGAGCATAGTTAGTACATATGTCCGCTAACTTATTACAACTTCTATCAATATAATTAATAATTACATGTTTGAATTCTCTAATAGAATAAATAGCTTCCAACCTCAGATCACCACTAGATTTTGCCTCTTGAAGAAACTTAATGATATTAGCATTGTCACCTTCTATGATAATTCCCTTATATTTATACATGCAATCCTTGATCACCTCCTTGATAGTTTAAGTGGCTACAAGCTCCAACGTAGATACATCCGAATGAAAACAAAACTTCTCAAAGGCCACCATAAATCTCCCTTTTTAATCACGAAATACCCTGCCCACTCCAGCTTTATAAGATGCAAGTAATGCTGCATCAACATTAACCTTGATCCAATCGGGTGGAGGAGGGTACCAATGCATATTAGACAACCTAGAAGGCTGGTTAGCACCCCATATACCCAAGTTCCTACTAACACCATAAGCAGAGATAGAGGCATAACTCACGACATGAGTAGCAATGGCCAATGAGCTGTCATCATTCCCTTCATGAATCAACTTGTTTCTTGATTTCCATTAAAGGAACACCACATTGCAATACAATTTGATGAAAAAATAATTCTTCTTTGACAACCAATTACAACATTCAGCAAAAGAGCTAAAGGAAAAAATCATAAACCCCCATTTATTGAAATGTTGTAAAACACCCAGTAGCTTTTTACATTTTACAACAACATGATCAATGTCTTCGGCTTCATTGCAGCTCCTCGGACACTCTATTTCCCTTTACAATCTCCTATAATATAATAACTGATAAGTTGGAAGAGCGTTATTGAAAATTCTCCACCATAATACCTCCACCCTAGGATTCAGTTTTTCCTTTCTAATCTAATTCCAATACTGAGCTGGAGCACTTTGCTGAATCGAAGCTTCAAATGCAAAGCAGAAATAGACTTCCCTGATCTTTGGCCATGTAATTCCAGCTTATCTTCTCCCAATTCGGATTGAATTTGGATTTTATAGATAAGATTCAGAAGTTCAACCCTCATGAACTTGCTGATTTCAGCCTTATTCTAGCTGTTGTTTAAAATGAAGTTTCCCACCAAGAGATTGCCCAAATCTTGTGAGATAACATATGTAGGCCATCTACTTAAGTATTTATCCAATACCCAGGTGTCATTGTAAACATTAATTGACTCACCATTAGCAATTCTCCATCTGATAATAGGCTTTAAAGATTTACCTCCCTCCAAGATAATTTTCCAAGCAGTAGAACTACCCTTCTTCAACGAGTTATTCACAAACAGGCTTCCATATTTTGAAAAAATCACCTTATGAAGCAATGAGTCTTCCTCACTTTATAGAAAAAAGAATGTTTTGCTCAACCACCACATTATAAAGGCAAACACATTACATTCCAATTCATATAATGAATTTTATTTCTTCCATCCGATTTATTCCAAATAAAACATCTACAAAGCTTATCTATCTCATCAAGAACACCTTTAGGAACCAAAGAATTGGTACAATGGAAAGTACTAAAAGAGAGTAAAACAGTTTTGATAAGAAGGATTTTACCAGCAAGAGAAATCAGATTTCCTCCCCAATTGTTTGCCATCCTCAAGGCTTTATCAACAATAAACTAAAAAATCAGCGCCTACTAGCCTTCTTATAGCCAATTTAATCCCAAGATAAGCCATCTCCTTAACAAATTGGTACCCCGTAATCTATGTGATAGCTTTTTTGCTTCTTGTATTTACTAATTTGACAAAGAGCATACACGATTTATTGATATTAATTTTTTGTCTAGTCCATCCACAGAATTTTTCCAAAATGCATTTTATCTCCTTAACTACCTTCAACTTGGCTTCTGAAAAGATAATTACATCATCTGCATACAATAAGTGAGAAATCCTTGGCCCATTTGCACTCACATGAATACCAATAGATCCTCCTTTTTTGCCTAAATGCATTAGATAAAAGTTGAGCACAAGGAATGAATAAAATGGAGACAATGGACAACCTTGACGAAAGCCGCTTCTAGCATAAATCCAACTAGAAACATTGTCATTAATCAATAGAGAGAATCTTGGTTCTTGTACACACTCCATGATAAGCTTAGAAAACCTGGATTGGAACCTAAAATAATCCAAAGCTTTCACCCAAGTCGGCCACCCCATGGATTCATAGGCCTGCTCCATGTCAATTTTGAAAGAAACAAAACCTTTGGAGGATTTAGAATACTTGAATTTATGAATAACCTCTTGAGCTACCAACACATGATCCGACAAAGATCTCCCTTTCAGGAATGCCACTTGCTCTTTAGAAATCAATATAGGGATAGTAAATGACAAGCTATTCATAAGGACCTTTGTCGCCACCTTGTAAACAGTATTGCACAAACTAATGGGCCTAAAGTTTGATGTAGCCAACGGGTTGCTCAGTTTAGGAATAAGAATAACAATATTCTCTTTCTAGTTTAAATCCATATCCCCCATCTTAAAGAAATGATTAACAGAATTCAAGACATCTATTTTGATGATGTTCCGATAGGCTTTACAAGAAAAATAAGTAATACCATCATTGCCTGGAGAAGAGTTATTACCACTTTGCTTGATCACAGTTTCCACTTCTTCAATAGCGAATGCTTTGTTCAACAATTCCCTATCATCCTCATCTAAGCAGTTCCACAAATGAGGCCAGTCTTCAAGTATATAATTCCTGTCTTTCCATTTCTCCTTGAAGAATCGAACCATAACTTCTTTAATTTAATGTTGATCCTCCACCATGTCTCCATTCTCATCTTTAATTTTAACAATGTAATTGGAATTCCTTCTAGTAGAAGCAAAAGAATGAATAAATTTGGAGTTGCAATCACCCTCCACCATCCACTTGATCTTAGCCCGTTGTCTCCAGCAAGTATCCAACCGAGCAAGAGTTGAATTGAGTTCACCCACTGTCACTTTGAAAGCCCAGCTATCAACCTCGGAAAGTTCTCCAACATTAGCTTCTTTAACTTGAAGCTCCTCAATTTACTTCAATAAGCACTCCTTCATTTGAATAAACTTTTATGTTTTGCTTTACTCTAATAAAGCAATGCCTTCAAGTATTTTTTCATCTTGGAATTTAGAATTTGAGACATGTTACAAGCAGTTTTCCTCAACCAAACCCCTCTCACCACCGCAGCTAAAGCCTAGTTGGAAGCCCAAACATCTTCAAATCTGAATGCTCTTTTAAGCAAAGGCTAGAAATCAAGAAGATTTAAGAGTATCGGACAGTGGTCAGATGTAACCCGTGCCAAGTGCCTAACCACCATTCTATGAGAAGAGTTTAAAGCTGCTGAATTCAAGAAGCATCTATCCAATTTTTCAAGGATCCGATCAGCACTCTATTTGTTATTACACCAAGTGAATCTTGGTCCAACAAACCCAACCTCATGCAAGTCATTACATAACAAAAAGGTCTTCATTTTGTTAGGTCCTTAGGAGTAAATAAATCTCTTCCCTCCCCTCTTATCCTCCTTGGAAAGTTGGCAATTAAAATCTACCCCTATCACCAGAGGCAAATCCTTGGAGGAATAGAATTCCAAGCTCTCCTAAAGTCTCCTCCTTTTATCTACATCCTTATTCCCATAAATTGAAGCAATACTCCACCTTCCTTTGTTAGGAACCTCCAAATCACCAAAAACAAATTGGGGGGAGGACTCCAAAACTTGAAATTTTGCAATGCTAGACTTCCACACCAACAGAATGCCCCTAGACAAACCTTCTAAAGAAAGTTGAAAAAGTCCCAATATGAACTAATTAACAAATCAACATCCCTCCTGTAAATATTTGATAATTTGGTTTCCAATAAACCAAGAAAAAAAAAGCCCATAATCCTTCTCAACCTCCTTCAAATATAGAGAAGCCTTGTTCTTCATAGCTCCTCTATAATTCCAAAAAGCTATGGACGACATCATTGGATATGAGGGGATGAAATCCCCACTTTATCTTTATAATCACCATCCACTCTCCTACTCCTAAGAGCCAAGTTAATAGGTCCCAACCATTTTAGTTGCTTAGAACCTCTCTTCTTAACATTAGAACAACCCCCTTCTTTGCAACCCAAATCAGCATTGCTCACCTCCAAATCAATTTTCAAGTTTCCTTCTCCAATTCTATTGACCCCATTTAAACCATGTGGTGTAATAGCACGAACATCGTGTGGGATAACAATTTCTCCTTCCTCTACCAGTCCTTCTAAAATTTTGAATTTATTTTCATTAACAGAAGTAATAGAGGGTTTAATAGCCATACCATCTTTAATGTTCAAGGCCTGTGAACCATCCAGAAATTCCTGAGTCAAACCCGAACCAGGATCATCATGTTGGTCTCCACCCGAACCTAGAACAGAGAACTCAACAGCTTTTGAGAAAGAACCTTCAACCAATTCGTAGCTAAGATCCATGACCTTTCCATCCTTATCAGCCTTATCAGCATCAGCATTTTGTTCCTTAACATAGCTCCTAATTTTTCAGGAATCTTTCTCACACACGCCACCACAGGACGGGGATTAATTATCCTAAAAGCAGGTTTTTTATATCCCTTTTTCCCATAGTTAACGTGCACCCATGGACCATGAACACCTTTGTCACCACTAGTGCCATCTACCACATCATTGTGGTTATCTTTGGTACTATCCACCTCCATTGGCTTAACTATGCTTTCCACTTGTTTTGAAACAAGATCAACCTCCTTTATATTATCCAAGCAATCCTTTTTGAAGTGTCCAATCCTTCCACATTTGAAACAAAAATTTGGGAGCCTTTCATACTCAATCTTCTGAAAGAATTTCCCAGAGCATCCCTCCACTCAAACTCCTCGAGGCAATTTATCATCCAACTTAAAACGAACACAAATCCTCCCAAACTCCCTTCTTCCCCATTAGAACATTTTTCCATCAATCATATACGACTTTTCGACCATAGATGCAATTCTGGAAATGTTGATTTCATCCCAGCACTGTAGTGGTAGATTAGGAATTCTAATCCAAATAGGGGCAGTTAAGCCCTTTAAGGAGGTAGGAGAGAATGTTGGAAACTATCGATCAATCCCAATTATATGCCCATTAGAGTAAACAGATTTTAACACCTCTTACTCATAAAACGAGCAAAGAACCCAGTCTAAACCAAGCATTATGAGGTGGAATTTACCAAAAGGATCCCTTTGTCTTCTAAGATCAGAACTAATAACTGGAAATGGGACATTTCCACCAAAAACCTTTATGACTAATGAGTTCTAAAGTTTTTTGGAATTCTATAATTCATTTTGAAAAGTAAGTTTAACTGATGATCCATCCTCCAACAAGCAATCCCTAAAAACCAGATTTAGGACGTTTATGTTCTCCTTCCCGCTCCAAGCATTTTGCTGGGTACTAGAAGACGATCTTGGAGGATCAGCTGCAAGACCTTCAACACAGCCGCCCAAATCTCTTGAGTTTCAATCCTGGACTTTAACCAGATCTGAATGAGTTTCTCCCACCTAATTGTTATCAATGCCAGCCACTACTGCACTAGATTGAATAAGATTTCCCTCATCGACTAGATTGTCTTTTGAGCTAATTCCTCCCATCTCAACCATACCAGAATTCAAATCCACCAATTCTCCACATACTAAAGAGCCATTTCCTTCAAAATCCCTTATATGGATTGGCTTTGAGGAAGAAGAGGAACCCTCATTAATGAACGCCTCACCTCTTAATCCTAGAAGTAACCTCTTTTTGAATTGAATCTTAGCATTATCTTCAGTTACCACATTCTTCCCTTTGCTGATGACTTTGACTTCTTTCTTTGACAGCAATAGCCCTCCTTCATAAATGACTAAAGGCATTCCAACTTTTACCTTTGATTTTGCCCCTTGAGCGAATCCAGATCTCCGGTCTCCAAACGTCGGTGGAGAAGAGGAGAACGCACAGACTGGAGTATAAGAGCTCTCTGATGAGGATTACCAAACATCAAACAGACCAGCAGCCATCAGAGGCCAGTGAGCCACCTCTACCATCGGACCCAACGTAAAAAAAGTGAAATTAAATTTTGAAAAAATTGCAAATCCCTTCTATTTTCTCACACCTTCTCTCTCTAGCTTCTCTCTCTAGCTTCTTTCACCAACCTTTGATCTCTTTAGGGAGAGAATGCTTAGAAAATTCCATAAAACCAGACAAGTTACAACTGATTTTAACCAAGGAATCAGCAACAGCATTTCCTTCCCGCAAAATATGGGAAATAGAACAAGTAATAAAGGAAAGCCAATATATAATATCTCTTAACATATAAAAATTAGCAGGGTTGGAAGAGATATTACCTTCAAGATAAAGAATCAAGAGTATATCATCCACTTCAATCCAGATATTAGTGATGCCTAGGGAAATGCATTATTGAATGTCGTAAAGAAGTCTGTCGATTTTAGCTTGAATAGCAGTATTAGTAGTAGAGCGACCCGCAAAAGCCACAATCACAAAACCATTAGAATTTTGAATTATACCACCACAACCCGCATTCAAATTGTTCTAAGATTGATCAGCAATAAGTTTAGAACATCCCTCCAAAGGCCTCCTTTAATAAATAATCCTCTCTTTACGACTGATAGGATGATGACTAAAAACCAAACCAAACTGATGTGGAACATGAAGAAAACCTTTAATGGAATAAGACTTTAATAAATTAGCAACGAACAACTGATAAACTTTATTCTTAACTTTAGAAATGATACTTAAAACATCCATTTTAATTTCCTCATGCTTAGAAGCATTCCTACTACTCCATAAAAACAAACAAATAAGGACAAGGAGAATATTCCTAATATGACCTTTATTAGGGATGAACCACTCTTTAAGAAGATTGACAATAGAGTTATACCGAGTAGAAGATAGCACATTAAACATGTAGTCAAAGTGAAGCCACACTTTCATAGCAATCGGGCTCTGAATGAACATATGATTCAGATTTTCAATATGGTAATAACATTATCATTTGGAAATATTATAAAAACCTTTTCTTAAAAAAATAAAATCCAAAGGCAAGTAATTTAGTAAAATCCTCCATAAGAGAAAAGAGTAAGAGGGAGGTATGCTATCATGCCAAAAAGCATAATATAGAGAGTCTTTAGGGAGCATTTGCCTAATAGAGTTTTAAACTTGCTTAGTAGCAAAATTACCATCATTAGAATGATTAAACAAAATGCAATCCTCTTTATCCAAATGAATAAAAATACTAATAATTAACTTAATAATAAAAATAGGTACAAAATTGTTAAGTAAATCAAAATTCCATCTCTCATTAATATTAAAATCCTTAACTTTGCAAGTAGAGGTATAATGAGTATATAAAAGATTGTCAATAGAAAATTACCCAACCATTTTTCTTGCCAAAAAAAGATGTTGCTACCTCCCATACCCATTGAATAAACTCTTCAGCTTCCCACTTAATATTACATAACCTTTTCTAGTTAAAAGAATGCTTATTTGCAAACAAAATTTAAAGGATGTTTCCCAACACAATACTTAGAAACCATGAACTTAGCCCACAAACATTTTCTAGATCTAAAGGAAAACCACAATTTATGGTTATAGGTCTTGGCCATATCTGTGAAAGTTTTAAAGCCTAATCTCCCCACATCCATAGTCCCTAAACAATTACTCTAAGAACCCCATAACATAGCGTGTTTACCTTCTTTAGCACCCCAAAGAAATTTATTAAATAAAGTCTCCATTCTACTACAAACATTTAAAGTTGGACAAATAGTATACATCAAGTAATTAGGAAAAAAACAAAGAATATGTTTAATAAGAACAAGCGTACCACCAAAAGAAAGAAAATTAAAAGCCCAGGAAGAAATTTTCTTTTGGATAGTTGTGAAAATATTATCAAATAAATAGGACCATTTCTTACCCTTGTACATAAGAGTGCCCAAATACTTCAATGGTAAATATGCCTTTTTTAAACCCAATTTTCTTTTAATACTAGAAACCCGCATAGGAGATACAGATTTAGCAGAAATAAAACAACTCTTCGGAGGGTTAAAAATTAAACCACTGGCATGTTGAAATATGTTAAGAAATTTAAATAAAATATATTGCATTTTAATAAAACCATTAGAGAAAATAATAAAATCATCAGCAAAGCTCAAATAGGTAATAGGAGAACCACCACCCTCTCTAAATTATTAATACCACAGGGTAAAAATTTCATAGCAATGATAAAGAGAGTAGGAGATAGAGGATACCCTTGTGTTTAATAATGAGAAGATTTGAAATAGCGATGAGACTTACCATTAATAATAACAGAAAAATAATAGTGCTCAATGATATTCTTAATGAGATTAATAAAATGCATGTTGAAACTAAAAACCTTTAAAATACTATGAAGAAAATCCCAATTAAGATTGTCATAAGCTTTAGTAATATCAACTTTGAAAATTATGTTGCCACCAGAAACCTCAGCATGCAAATCATGAACAAATTCTTGAGCTAATAAAACATTGTCAAATATAGATCTACCTTTCACAAAACATGTTTGTTCCATAGAAATAATATCAGGAAGAATTAAAGAAAGCCTCCCCATAATGATTTTGGTGATAAGTTTATTAAAAAAAATACATAAACTAATGGGACAATAATCATTCCAAAAATTAATGGCATTAGATTTGGGATTTAAAGCTATAGATATAGAAGTAAAAAATTAAGTTATAGGATTGACCCTAAATAAATCCACTATAGCATTAATTTGGTCCTCTTTAATAATATCCCAAGTGTTCTGAAAAAACTTAGTAGCAATACCATCAGGACTGGCAATAGAATCAGAGTTCATAGTTTTCAAAGTTTGCAAAATCTCTTTCTCGGAAGGAGTCTTAGACAACATCAAATTATCCTCCTTATAAATAAGAGAAGGTATAAATGAGAAATTAGTATTAAAATCTAGACTAAAGTTTTTGTTGAAAGCATTTGAAAGTACTCAAGACCCGAGGCAGAAATCAAACTTGGGTTTTCAATAACATTAACGTCAAGGGAGGTGATCTTATGAATTTGCCTACCAACTTTATTGTGATTTGTAATGTTATGAATGAAAGTAGTATTTCGGTCACCATCAACAAGAAATTCAGAAGAGGCTTTTTGCCTTCAATAAGCTTCTTCTTTTTCTAGAAGTTTAAACAAAATAGTTTTGGTTTCATTGAGAATGGACAAGTACTCAAAAGGTGAATTCTATATAAAGGCCGTATCAGCATTTTCAACATCTTTTTCAACAAGCATAATACTAGTAAATATGTTCTTAAAGAAGCATTTATTCCACCAAAATAATTTTTGTTTAAGTCTTTTAACTTTGAACCAAAGCCTAGTCATACCAAAAACATTATCAGAAGGGAAAAGGGGGGCAGCCCAGTTACTTTGCATAATATGTAAAAAATTTTCATCCAGAAGCCATATATTTTGAAATCTAAAGGGTTAAAAATTCTTTATACTATTACTATTAATGCTTAACAACAATGGAGAATGGTCGGATAAAGTTCAGGTTAAATGATCTACATGAGTTGTTTGAAAAGAAGAAATCCAATAATCATTAAAAAGAATGTGATCTAAACTTTGCCACATAGTACCCTTATTCCAAGTAAAACCATTACCTGAAAAAACAATTTTATGAAGGTTCAATTCATAATCATATCATTGAAATCCTCCATAGCATAAAAATTAGGAGGCTTACCTCCAACTCTTTTAGAAGCATTAATTATATTGTTAAAATCTCCTACAACTAACCAAGGGGTATTAACAGAAGAATAGAAATCAGTAAGGTTGTTCCAAAGATTTTTCCTCCCTAATATAGAACAAGAAGCATAAACAAAAGATGCATAGTAGGTTACTTGATTAAAAGTAATGCTAGTATGAATCAATTGAGGCAAATCCATTATAATATATAAAGAATAAAGTGTTTTCAGAAAATCCAAATTTTATTAGAATAGTTGCCATAAGAAAAATCAAAACCAAACTTATTACGAACAGAATCAACATTAGCAGCATAAACTAACAGCTCAATTAAAACGAGAATGTGAATATCTTAAATCCTACATAAATTTTTAATTATATCCTTAGATAGAGAGACACCCACACCGCTAATAATCCATATGAGTGCTTTAACCATTAATAGATTGGCTCTATTAACCCTTGGGGTAATGGTAGACATGTTCTTCATATTCCTACCCTTCTTTTTTGAAGCACAAATATAACCTTCGTCACTAATATTAGCCTTTCCAATAGGAGGTGACATAGAGTTAATAGTGGTGCCATTAAGAACATCCTTGGGAGTGGAAGTATCATGAGAATCAATTTGCCCTTTCTCCATATCATAAACCTTATCTCCATTGTTCTTCTGATTGTTCTTAGAATTATGATCAGATCCACTTTTACATTTTTCCTCAGTAACTTGATTTAAGGCAAAACCATTATTGTCATTTTCTTGACAATGTGACAATTCTTTTTCATCCATATTGTTCTCCTACATTATTTGGTTAACTAAAGAATAAGAAATAATTTGATTTTGTGCAACAATAAATTTCTCCCATACACCATTCCCCATTCCACGATTCTCACCCACTTCTTTCTCCCCTACACCATTCTCACCCACTTCTTTCTCCCCTACACCATTCTCACCCACATTCACTAAAGCTTGTTCCTCACCAGAATCCATAATATCAAATTTGTATTGACCATCTTTGTCTTCCTTATCCACAAAAACTTCACTCCTTATGGAATTATCTAAAGGGTTAATCTCTATGTCATCCCTTGAAGCTTTTGGTTCCTCCAAATTAATGTTTTGAGCCTTTTCCTTATAGATAGTATGACCTCCATAAACACCCGATTCTCCATTAGTTGTTCCAACCATAGTGTTAGAAGCCACATTATTCTTTCTAAGTTGAGGAGGGGAAACAAAATAATCATTTATCGAATGCCCATGAATTTTATGATGCAAACAAAAATCCGTAACATTTTCAAACTCAACTTTCTGTAAATACCTAGAATTTTTAGATCCATGCTAGTTGTCTTTAGGATGCTTCTTAGTGATGTTCAATTCCACAAGAATCCTAGCCACCGAAGGGCTCTAATGAGAAGCGATGGCTTGATCCGTTTGAAGAGTTCTACCAAAAAAAGATCCCAAAACACAAAGAACATGAGATTTAAAAAATGCAAACATAAATTAGGAAAGGATATCAAAATAGGAAAAATCAGAGATTCCTCTTAGACATGAGAAAAAGGAGTCCATTTTAATAATCTCATTTGATAGTTAAGAATATAATAAGCTCTTCTGACAAAAACCCTACTGTTGTCAAGGTTATTAGATAACTAAATTGCCACATGCCTAGCATCAAGCAATCAGATAGAAAAATTTCCAGATAATTTCAACATGCCAAAAAAAATTATGAATCGCTTCAAGATTTGGCCATCGGACTGAGAAATTCTCAATAAGAGTGAACTAAAAAGGGCTAGCAAGTTTAAGAATATCATGATTGGACATTAAAAGTGTAGGAAAACCTTTTACCATCAATTTTGTGAAGGAGAAAATAGGTTCCTTTGAAGATGAAGATCTAGTGAGAACATCGTGAAAAGAGTGAGATTTAGTATCACAACCATCATTACTTCAAAAACCTTTTGAAGAAGCCACCGAAGCGGTAGGGGGAATACCCCAAGGTCCTGGGATAGAAGAGGTTGCAGCACCCACCATAAAAGAGAAGAAAAAGCCATAAGGCCAATCAGCTTTAGGAATGAATAAAACACGAACACACAAAACAACCAGAAAGTGAAGACACAAAATAATCAACAAAATATAGTAGAAACCATGATAGGAAATAGTAGAAAATGTAATCACCCCATAATCGCTAACCAGAGAGCCATTGAGCACAGGAGCCAAAAGGACAGGTAGGTGAAATCGTACTAGATAATCAGTTATGCAAAAATCCCTAGTTAGGGCACCCATTATTAAGAAAGATTAATTAACTAATCATACTAAATTATTAAGATCGACTAGGATGATCAGTTGTAGAGATGAAAAATGGCCATCAATCATAATTTAGGCAATATTTTAATCTTTAATATTCCAATCATACTGGATGATTTTCATCATCTTGGATGATTTATGACAATCATGCCTAAATTGATCCTATAATTAGGGGACTAATTATGGTTTGATTGATTGATCAGATCGCATAGGATGCTATACGAAGATCATACTGGATGATCTTTGGTATTTCATGGGATAATCCCCCATTGTCTAAGATGAAAACTATAATTTTCTTCTAATCATATTGGAGGTCATACTGGACATATCGAATAATTTCTGGGATGATGTTTTAATCACCGGTCATCATCCCATATCATACTGGTTGATCAATACCGTATATTGAACTAATTATCTTGGAGTATCGCAGAATCATACGGGATGATCTATATAACTATTTAAATTGATCGTATAGGGCAAAGCTAATTATGCTGGCAGAAAGAGCTTTTTATTCTGATCGTACATGATGATCTATCGATCATACCGGATGATCTTTGATGGCAAGTTGAAATTAGGGCTTCTTTTGAAGGCTCTCTATGTACGCTCTCTTACTATCTCTTGAGGAAATCTTTTGCTGTTGAGTTGATCTGACAGAGAGCTTAAAGAAGGAAGAGAGAGAGCTTGGGAGAGAGAGAAATTCTTGTGAGGGTGAGTTGTGAGGGATTCACAAAGGTTGCTCCAAGCAAGGTTTTCACAATGTTCTTCAAGCTGCTTATGTGGTTCCTTGGTGGCTCTGGGTAGACTTTCATCAGCATCAGATCTAGGTTTTCTTCCTTCACTAGGAGAGTGAAAAAGAATTCCAAGATTTCCAACCTACTCTAGGAGGGAGTATAAGAAATCTAAGGTTCTCTGCCTACACCAGGATGGAGTAAAAGGATTTCTAGGTTATATGCCTACTCCAGGAGGGAGTGAAAGGTTTCAGGGTACTCTGCCTCACCAGGCCAGTAGAAAGATTTTGTAAGGGCTTGTTCGCCTTACTGTGGGGGCAAAATGAGTGACACTACTTTTAGTGCAATACAAGGAAAGGAGATTTTCAGGGAGTGGACCTTGGTCAAGTTGACCGAACCACTATAAATCTGGTGTGTTCTTTCTATTTACTTTTTCTTATTTAATTTTTGTATTTTTTGGTGAATAGTTCTATGTTTAAAATCTATGATTTTTATTATTGTGAGAGTGATCTGCTTCACACACTTGCACATACTAGGCTCTCCTTGTTCTAGGATTTTTGATTGATATGATGTGATTGTATTTTCCTTAGGTCTAAAGGTTAGTCAAACTTTGATTTGAACCAATAAAACCTAATGACATCTTATGGACAAAAATTAATCCCTTCTTTAAAGAACTTAGGAAAAATTTTAGTAATTACAATATACATGCAATAGGCATAAGGCTTGAAAGCTTCAAACTTATTGACATTTCTAGCCTTAAGAAAATTTCTCACTCCTTTTAAAAATCATTATGCCAATTATTTAATTAGTCTAAAATCGAACCTCTAATTAATCCTTAAAACTTCTAAAAACTATAATAAATCAAATTTAAATTAAAAAATAATAATAAATACCTTAAACTGACCAAAATTAAACCCTAAAACCAAGAAAAATAAAATCTCTATGATTGGACTTTAATTTTAACCATAATTTAATTTTAATTAAAAATTAATATTTAATTAATTTAATTAATTAAAAATAATTACAAATTCTAAAAACTTCTTAAACATTTTAGAATATCTCATTAGATCATTTCTAATCTTTGGAGGTGATTTCAAGAAGTTTGGAGTTTATTTGGATTCAAATCATTAAAACCCCTCCAATTAAACAATTTTCATAATTCAAATAAATATCCAAACTTCTAAAAAATCATAACTAATTCTAGAAAATTTTAAATTAAGCTAACTCAAAGGCATTGGACTCCATTTGTGATCAAACCATCAGAAATAATTCAAAATAAAAAAGTCAAAAATTTGGTCAACATTTAGTCAAAATTTAAGTCAAAACATCAAAAATTCATAACTAAATATAGAAAAATTCAAATCTAGCAAACATAGTGTCTAATTACTCATCTTAAGGTCTAATATTTAAGAAATATTAACTTTTTAAAAACCAAACTAAATCTAAAAGTCAAATTTTGACCTCTTTAATTAATACATTTAATTAATTCAAATAGCTCCAGAAAATCAATATGTAATTTAAAAATCAGAAAAATCTTAATCGAACTTTAAAAACTAGCAGCCAATCAATTCTAATTAAAATGCATCAACCTTTAAACCTTAATCAATTAAATTCACTTAATTATATCGGTTACCACTAGATAACTCGGGCCTATGAGGCTTTTAACTTAGCCTAAGGAAGGTGAAATAAACTTCATGACCTCGGTGAGTAACAAAGTTGGTATCCATCTAACATTTAAAATATATCTTAAAATAAATTTTAAATCATTAATACTTGAACTTTAATTAAATTTTCTCTTAAGCCTTTCAACCAACTAGAACATCAAACAACTTTAACTAGCTATCATACCTAGATGGTTTGCTAGAAAAACTAACTCTAGTCTTAGGCTATGCTGATATTTTACTCTCTTGCTATTATGTGCTAGATTTTTTGATTATTCACAGCATACTGGGTGCTAGTATAAATTGATTGATTGTTTATTTAATTTATATAATCTATGTATTCATGTGATGGGCATTAGATTACCCTTAGGTTAGGGATGATTTAAATGCTAACATCATCTTATGTTGGTGTCCATGCTCATAGAAGGCTAAAAAAAAGGGGGCTTAAATTAAGCTTTTATAAATTAATGATGTTTCTGCAGGTGCTTCTAAATGCTAAGTCACCATTTAAATTAAAAGAGCATGGCTAATTATGGCTGTGTATTGAGCATTTTAATTATTAAATATAACTTTTTGGGAAGTTAAATTTGAACTATAACTATTTCGGATAACCCTGCAAGTTATTTGAGTCTAGATTTTAGTTTTTATTGAAATGTAATTAGATGTAATTTGACTTATAATTAAGAGTTGTAAAGGTGATTCTTTGAAATGGGATTCTAAATATCCAATCTGGAATCCAAAGAGAGGGGTGAGATCCCCTAGGGGAGAGTACCTATTCATTTGAATTTCTAGATTAGGATACTTTGAGAATCCAAAGAGAATAGTAAGCACCCCTTTCGAGGGGAGAGTTTCTTTTCATTTAGATGTCTGGACCTGACAGATCCAAGGACCTCATAGAAAGATGAAGTAGTGAAGATCGAGAAGAATCCAATTCTCAAAGTTACTTTTGTCTTAGGAGTAAAATTTTGGCTGTTATCAGTGGTACACGACCACTTTATTTTTTTGTAATTTCTAAGTTATAATTTTAGTGGCACTTACCATTTGGAAAAAGGATGATGGAACTTTCGTTAGTCAATCAAAATATATTAAGAACATTCTTAAGAAATGTGAAATGGGTAAAGCCAAGCCAATCAACACTCCCACGAATTCCACTATTTAGTTAGATAAGGATTCAAATGAAAAATTTATTAATCAAAAGAAATATAGAGGAGTTACTGGATCACTTCATTACTTGATTGCTAGCAGAAATTATATTATCTATGTGCTAGATTTTAGGTTGTTCCAAAAGAGTCCCACTTGATTGCTGTTAAGAGAATTCTTAGATATCTCTTAGGAACCCAAGACTTAGGAATCTGGTATCCTAGGCATAACACCTCCTTTCAAATCATAGGATATTCATGATTCAAATTCTGCAAGATGCTGAGTTGATAGGAAAAGTACTTTTGAAACATCTCTAAAATTATCCTAAGTCTCCTGGTCCAGTGCAAAATAGAACTCAGTTGCCTTATCCACTACTGAAGCTGAGTACATAGCCTTAAGGAGTTGTTTGGCCCAAGTCCTCTAGTTAAAGAAATAAATTCTAGATTTAGAATTACTTATAAGCACCATTTCAATCCTATGTGATAACACTAGTGCCATCAGCATTTTAAAGAATCCAATTCAACACTCCAGGACCAAACATATAGACATAAGACACAATTTCATTAGGGACCACGTTAACAAAGAAGACATAGCTACACCATGTAGCCACTAAAAATTAACTGGCTGATATATTTACAAAACCACTCGCTTTTGAAACCTTAAGCATCTTAAGAACCAGATTATGTGTGATAGATATTCATGCTTGAATTTGATGCTTTATGTTTTTGATTTTTTTTTATTGTTATTTTCTTTTGTTTTATTTGTATGTTTGTTTCTACTTATGAGTTTTGCTTTATGCTTTTTGATTTAATGTTATTTTCTTTCAATATTTTAAAGAATCAGACCACTGCTCATTTCTTATCTTGCGGTTGTTTTTCAAAAGGCATTTTTTCCTTGTTTTAATTCAGAAGCATATAAGCAGTGATTGCCACCTCTAAAAATAATTAAAGAAAGAAATATTATTGATTGTTTCTCTTCCTCTAACTCCATTAGTGATCTATTTTCTTTTTAAATCAAAATCTATTTAAAATTAAATATTAAAATTTGAAATAGAGATCCATTTTATCCTTCCTATAGTAAACTATCTCGTATGAATGATGTTCCAAGTCAATGAATCTCTTTCAAATTTTCTTAAATAATGTTATTTGTATTTATCATATGTATAAGATTCTTTTTTGTGTCTTACTCTTCCTTTTATAAGAGAGGGAATTTATTCTCTCATATTTGGAAGATAATGTCATAACTGAGACTCTTTAAAGGTTCTCGAAGAAGGCAAGCTTGCAAAAATGATAAGAGGAACAAAATGAGCCCAAAACTAAAAATTTCTTTGCATACAACTGCTAAATATTTGCAAGATACACATAGTGTATCAAAATCAAAAGATGCTTAAAGTGCTCCAAATAACTTAAAAGAGGCATAAAATGAGCCGATAATAAATTAAGCTTTCCTTCCTTTCTAATCTTTAAACTCTTGGAAGGCTTCAAGTGCATATTGATATCTTCTACACCTGAATTTAAAAATCATGATTTTTGATTCATTGCATTGCAGTATTATTTCTTTTAGAAATAATCTCTGAAATGAAGTTTGAAAAGATCACTTTTCCTATCTAATTTCTTTTCTGAATTAGATTTTTGTTTAAAAAGGATTTTGACCTGTAAAGAGTCCGAGCTAGGGTTAACAGGATTGATTTTTTAACCTTTTTGGATTTCAGTATTATCAATCATTTCTTGTAGGTTTCTAAATCTAATAATAAGGTAAATTTTTCATTTACTAAAGTTTATTGATTAATAAAATGTTCTTTGATTTTGATTTATTACTGGTTTTTTTTGTTGTTTTTTTTATTATTTTATGCTTTTCATGTTTTATTTTTTGTTTTAAAATCCTCCTGATCATCACATTCCATCTCCTGAATTTTTTTAGTTTTGCTTACATCAACCAGAATGATCCACATCATCCCGTATAATTCATACATCGTATTAGACAATCCACATGGCAGGAGTTATTGGATGATTTGAATACAGTCGGGCTGATCAATTATAACAAATTGTTCAGGATGATACACGTGTTTGACCTATATCCTCCAATTATTTAACTTTCATCCAGGCTGACATCTCGGGATGATTGCTCTGTGTCTAATCATCCAGGATGATACCTGATCATCCTATACGACATGACCGGTCTTTTTGGCCAATCATCTGGACGAATTGATTGCACCTGATCATTCTGGATAATCTCATGATCGCCTTGTACTATATGATAATTTCTTTAAAAATAACTTGTTTTCTTCATTTTCTTCATACACTTCCACTCCTTCCTTCTTCCCTCTTGATCTCATACTCTTGGAATGGCTGGTGGGAAAAGGCACAAAGCTCTTGTAGAAAGCTCTTCCAGGCATTCTTTTGATTCTTGATTCACTGAGGAATCTTATAAAGCGGCCTACAATAGCTGTAAAACTACTGGTATCAATCCTTCCAAGATTATCAATCAAAATACTCTAAATGTTTAGGTACTAAACATATTCGCTCACACCACTCATGGACTTATTCTTACCCTTGCCTTTCATTTTAACTCTAAAATGCTATTTAAATTCTTTGCAAGCCTTTGCCTTAATGTTGATTTTACTTCTCTACAATCATATGTAAATAGAAGGCCTGTAGAGATCGCCTTCCAGGATTTTCATGAATTTCTTCACTTATCTACCACTAGAGATAAAATCCATATCTTAGCTTCTTATCCTAATTTTAATTGGACCCCTGTTAATAACCCTCTTACGAAAACCAATGTTCACTATCATGAATCTATAGTTAGCACCGTAGTCAAATATGCATAAACCATCCAGCACATTCTTCGCAACATAATTATTCCTAAAGCTGGGGATCAGATTCACATTACTCCTATTCTTTCACTCATCACTACTACATCATGGGTAACCGTGATTTTAATATAGCAAAAATTATCACACATAATCTATATTGAATATTTAACCTTCATTAGGGATCTAGGCCATAATAGAAAGCCTAAACATGCTTTTGTACATCTTATTGCCTATATCCTTGAGACAAAATGCAATCTTCAATTCCCTGCTCCACCTAATCACCTCCCTATATTCTATTCTAATAGCTCCTTCAACACCCTTCACAATACTCATCGTCAACCTGTGCATGAAGAGCCTGTGGCTGAATAGGAAAGACCTATTTCTGCACCTATCCCTATCCGCCAGCAGCCTCAGATTGATCAACTGGTTCAGAGGTTTGATCAGTGGGAGGCTAGATTTGACTCATAAGTAGTCGGGCAGCAGTAGCAGCATGAATAAAACTTTGCTCAATTTAATGTCTATGTAGCCCAGCAGCAGGAGTGGCATAACGAGGATATGGCCTGGTTTAGGGAGCAGTTTGCTTTCATTCATCGTTCCATTCAGTTACCACCCCCACCACCACAACCTGATCAGGATCTTCCATTTTACTAGTTAGATTTCTTTATTTTGATTTGTTTTGTTTGTTCATGTATTTGTGTTATTCTTTAGTTTTGTACTTTGTAATGTCTTTCTATATGTCATTTGCTTTTCTTTTGTTTCCTCCTTTTTGTGATGTCAAAAGGGTATGTAGTAGTTTGTCGTTAATTACTTCCATATTCTATTTTAATGAAGTTTTTTTTCTATTTACTATTCTATATTACTTGAAGAAAAAAATTTTTTTTCGAAAATAATAATAATAATAATAAACATATATATATATATAAATATATATATGTATATGTATATATAAACTCCTTTTATTTTTAGAATTTCATCTTCTAAGGGGGAGTATTAGAGATTGCCAAAGGGCTTTGAAAATCTTTAACAATAATGTTTGCCATCATCAAAAAGGGGGTGATTGAAGCAAATTTGGGCCCAAGTACTGTGATTTTGATGATCAAAATTATTATTATTTATTTACTATAGCTATTATTGCATATCTATTTTGCTTTGCTCTACTACCTAACCTTTCAGGTCAACAAGCTCACTTGTAATGCCAATCAGCTCAATATCGAGTAGACTAGGGTTAAGTCTGTTTGTAATTTCAATAACAATATTTTTTTATCTTTCTTCAATCAAGTCAAGTATCTGGTGGACCCCAAGATAAGAAATCTTGCACACACACGCTCAAGGAGGTGACTTAGTGAGTTAAGGGAAAAATAGATTTTTCAACTAATTGTGCAGTACGAAGTAAATCGTACTAGACAATCTTTATTATAATTGTTTTTTGGGGGTACGAGTTAATTAAAATAAAAATTACAAGGCCCTTAAAAGGGACCTCAAGCTCACTATTACTCAAAAGAGCTACAAAAAAGACAAAAATTATCCTACGAGCTCAAGGTCCTTACTAAGCCCAAGTATAATATAACCTAGTATCATTCTAGAGTGGGGCAAGCAGACCACACCCCAAAAAAAAAAGAAAAATAAAGATAAAAACTTGAGGCACAATCTTTCTCCCCAAAAATCCATAGGCAATAAGTCAGCATTAAAATTATCCTACAAAACCAAGAACACCACAGAAGAGAAAGTGCAATGGCAAGAAAAAAGCATTGTCAATTAACCTTAATTCATTAAACTCCTAACAGTTTAAAGAAATAAGAAAAACCCAACAACACACCATAACTCAACCCTAGAAGGAAAGCCAAGCAAACTAGAACCAACAGATCAAAACCAGAGAATAGAAACCCAGATTCCACGGCTATTAGAATAAAATATGGTATTCATGAATAGATATAAAGTAATAGGCTAAAAATAGCAAGCAGACGTAAGTATAATATTAAATAAAAACTTCGCAATAGCAAAATGTACCAGACAACAGCAAAAATTAAATATGCCAAAATTATTCCACCCCACAAATGGTCTCACCATCTAATCCAACTAATTGATCCAAACATTCCACGTAAAAGTTCTCCATATAACTATCCTAAAAAAGGGAAAAAAAGTTGAAAGAGGCCATAAGAGCTCAAGTGTGTAGTATCTAGAAAGCTACCCGAATAACATCCATGTGCCACTCAAATCTACTCCCAAATCAACCCAGGTTCACACTGATCCTGCACAAGAAAAATGGAATAGAAGGAGGAACACCTGACCGAAATTGGCAGCAGCTTGCAGCCACAAATAGGCACCCTAGAACCCCTATAAGCACTCAAGACAACAGGATCTAATGCCTTAAACTTTTCATAAATAGAACAAAATAGCTTTAAGACAAAACATGAGAACCACGTAAAGATCACATACAAATTATCCCAGCTGAGATGCCAAAACATAGAAATGTCAAATAAAATATAGTGACCCTAGGGAGTAAACAAGCAGCACATAGGGTAATGATCAGCATAAATAAATCTCCAATCATTGCTCAAAATAGGCCAATTCCAATAATTAGCATTGAAGTATAATTCCACAAAACTATTAAATTAATTACCCCACCCATGATAACATAAAATCCTCCAAATCATAAAAATACAAGCCATATTGAGATCAAAGATATGTAGTTGGACAGTCATAAACACTGCAAACCAAAGAATTACCAGATTATCATATTCATACCCAGCTAGGATAATGGAAACCAAAGATAAATATAAGAGAAGACAACTTAACACACAATTCATAGAAGTAGCAGAGGATGCATATCGATAAATAGTAAGAACATTCATGATAGCATCAATAATGTTGTGGTTCGTATCCCAAACATCCAGCTTCCAGAAAAACACAAAATTAAGTATCCAAGACTCATTAAAGAATAGGAAAATCCAATCAGTCCAAAAAGACCACTCAAAATACAAACCAGAATCAATAAAGCTACCAGTCTTTAACAGATCGTAATGGCACAAACAAATTTTTTGAATATAGTAGACCCGGGAAGAAGGAAAGCAACATATAAGGTTCAAATCAAAATACCAATAGAATAAACCATAGCTCAAACCCAGATCATCAATACCACCTAGCATCCAACAAGAAGGACATAACACCTTAGCCAAAAAATCCATCTAAATAATAAAAATGTACATTAATTTAGTAACAAAATCCATAAGCAACAACATAAAAAAAAATAACAACAACCCATCAGCAAAACCTTAGGATAGAAAATCTGTAAAACACAACCAAAGCAAAACACAATTAATTAAAATGAATATAAGGGAGGCCAAACAGATCTAATCCAGCGAAACCTTTGATCTCTTTTTTTGAAGAAAATGTAGTAAATTGCATTAATAACTAGGAGGGAAATACAAACTACAACCCATAAGTATTAGATTCCTCCTTTAACAAAGACATAAAAGAAGGAGGAACCTTATTCACACTAATGTCATCCCAAATAAAAGAACTAAGAAGAGCATAGTTAGCACGTAAGTCCGCTAACATATTACAACTTCTATCAATACAAATAAAAATTACATGATTGAATTCTCTAATAGAATAAATAGCTTCCAACCTTGGATCACCACTATATTTTGCCTCCTAAAGAAACTTAATGATATTAGAATTGTCACCTTGTATGATAATTCCCTTATATTTATACATGCAATCCTTGATCACCTCCTTGATAGTTTGAGTGGCTAGAAGCTCCAATGTAGATACATCTGAATGAAAACAAAACTTCTGAAAGGCCAGCAGAAATCTCCCTTTGTAATCACGAAATACCCCGCCCACTCCAACTTTGTAAGATGGAAGTAATGCTGCATCAACATTAACTTTGATCCAATCGGGTGGAGGAGGGTACCAATACATATTAGAATAAGGCTAGTTAGCACCCCATATACCCGAGTTCCTATTAACGCCATAAGCAGAGACAAAGGCATAGCTCACGACATTAGTAGCAATGGCCAAGGAGCTATCATCATTCCCTTCGTAAATCAACTTGTTTTACGATTTCCATTAAAAGAACACCACATTGCAACACAATTTGATGAAAAAATAATTCTTCTTTGACAACCAATTACAGCATTAAACAAAAGAGCTAAAGGAAGGAATCACAAACCCCCATTTATTGAGATATTGTAAAACACCAAGCAGCTTTTTACATTTTACAGCAAGATGATCAATGTCTTCGACTTCATTGCACCTCCTCGGACACCCTATTTCCCTTTACAATCTCCTATAATATGATAAGTTGGAAGAGAATTATTGAAAATTCTCCACCATAATACCTCCACCCTAAGATTCAGTTTTTCCTTTTTAATCTAATTCCAGTATTGAGCTGGAGCACTTTGTTGAATCAAAGCTTCAAATTCGAAGCAGAAATAGACTTCCCTGATCTTTGGCCAAGCAATTCGAGCTTATCTTCTCCCAGTTCGGAATTAATTTGGATTTAACATATAAGATTCACAAGTTCAACCCCCATGAACTTGCTTATTTCATCCTTATTCTAGCTGTTGTTTAAAATGAAGTTTCCCACCAAGAGATTGCTCAAATCTTATGAGATAACATATGTAGGCCATCTACTTAAGCTTTTATCCAATACCCAGGTGTCATTGTAAACATCAATTGACTCACCATTAGCAATGCTCCATCTGATAATAGGCTTTAAAGATTTACCTCCCTCCAAGATAAATTTCCAAGCAGTAGAACCACCCTTCTTCAACGAGTTATTCACAAACAGGCTTCCCTATTTTGAAAAAATCACCTTATGAAGCAAATTGTCTTCCTCACTTTATTGAAACAAGAATGTTTCCTCAACCACTCCATTGTAAAAGCAAACACATTACATTCCAATTCACATAATGAATTCCAAGCCTTCCATCCGATTTATTCCAAATAAAACATCTACAAAGCTTACCTATCTAATCAAGAACAACTTTAGGAACCAAAGAATTGGTACAATGGAAAGTAGTAAAAGAGAGCAAAATAGTTTTGATAAGAAGGATTTTACCACCAAGAGAAATCAGCTTTCCTCCCCAATTGTTTACCATCCTCAAGGCTTTATCAACAATAAACTAAAAAATCAGCACCTACTAGCCTTCTTAGAGCCAATTTAATTCCAAGATAAGCCATCTCCTTGATAGATTTGTACCCCATAATCTGAGTTATAGCTTTTTTGCTTCTTGTATTTACTAATTTGCCAAAGAGCATACATGATTTGTTGATATTAATTTTTTGTCTAGTCCATCCACAGAATTTTTCCAAAATGGATTTGATCTCCTTAACTACCTTCATTTTGGCTTCTGAAAAGATAATTACATCATCTGCATACAATAAGTGAGAAATCCTTGGCCCATTTGCCATCACATGAATACCAATAGATCCTCCTTTTTTGCCTAAAAGCATTAGATAAAAGTTGACCGCAAAGAATGAATAAAAATGGAGATAATGGACAACCTTGATGAAAGCCGTTTCTAGCATAAATCCAACTTGAAAGATTGCCTTAATCAATAGAGAGAATCTTGCTTCTTGGACACACTCCAAGATAAGCTTAGAAAACCTAGATGGGAACCCAAAATAATCCAAAGCTTTCACTAAAGTCGGCCACCCCATGGAATCATAAGCCTGCTCTATGTCAATTTTGAAAGAAACAAAACCTTTGGAGCATTTAGAATACCTAAATTTATGAATAACCTCTTGAGCTACCAACACATGATCCGAAAAAGATTTCCCTTTCAAGAATGCCACTTGCTCTTCAGAAATCAATTTAGGGATAATAAATGACAACCTGTTCATAAGGACCTTTGTCGCCACCTTGTAAACAGTTTTACCCAAACTAATGGGCCTAAAGTTTGATGTAGCCAACGGGTTGCTCACTTTAGGAATACGATTAATAATAGTCATTTTCCAGTCTAAATCAATATCCCCCATCTCAAAGAAATGATTAACAGCATTCCAGACATCTATTTTGATGATGTTTTGGAAGGCTTTAAAAGAAAAATTTCTAATACCATCATTTCCTGGAAAAGAGTTATTACCACTTTGCTTGATCAGAGCTTCCACTTCTTCAATAGAGAATTCTTTGTTCAACAATTCCCTATCATCCTCATCTAAGCAGTTCCACAGATGAGGCTAGTCTTTCCATTTCTCCTTGAAGAATCGAACCATAAATTCTTTAATTTAATGTTAATCCTCCACCATGTCTCCATTCTCGCCTTTAATTTTAACAATGTAATTGGAATTCCTTCTGGTAGAAGAAAAAGAATGAAAGAATTTGGAGTTGCAATCTCCCTCCACCATCCACTTGACCTTATCCCGTTGTCTCAACCAAGTATCCAACCGTGCAAGAGTTGAATTGAGTTCACCCACCTTCACTTTGAGAGCCCAGCTATCAACCTCTAAAAGCTCTCAATCATTAGCTTCTTTAACTTCAAGCTCCTTAATTTCCTTCAATAAGCACTCCTTCATTTGAAGTAAACTTTTATGTTTAGCTTTACTCCAATAAAACAATGCCTTCAAGGATTTTTTCATCTTGGAATTTAGAATTTGAGGCATGTTACCAGCAGTTTTCCTCAACCAAACCCCTCTCACCCCTGCAGCTGAAGCCGGGTTAGAAGCCCAAACATCTTCAAATCTTAATGCTCTTTTAAGCAAAGGCTGGAAATTAAGAAGATTAAGAGTATCGGATAGTGGTTAGATGCAACTCGTGCCAAGTGCCTAACGACCATTCTATGAGAAGAGTTTAAAGCCGCTAAATTCAAGAAGCACCTATCCAATTTTTCAAGGATCCGATCAACATCAGATTTGTTATTACACCTAGTGAATCTTGGTCCAACAAACCCAGCCTCATGCAAGTCATTACATGACAAAAAGGTCTTCATTTCGTTAGGTCCTTGGGAGAAAATAAATCTCTTCCCTCCCGTCTTCTCTTATCTGGAAAGTAAGCAATTAAAATCTCCCCCTATCACCATAGGCAAATCATTGGAGGAATAGAATTCCAAGCTCTCCGAGAGTCTTCTCCTTTTATGTACATCCTTATTTCAATAAATTGAAGTAATCCTCCACCTTCCTTTGTTAGGAACCTCCAAATCACCAATAACAAATTGGGGGGAAGACTCAAAAACCTGAAATTTTGCAATGCTAGACTTCTACACAACCAGAATGCCCCCAGACAAACCTTCTGAAGAAACTTGAAAAAAGTCCCAATTTGAACCAATTAACTAATCAACATCCCTCCTGTCAATATTTAATAATTTGGTTTCCAATAAACCAAGATATAAAACCCCATAATCCTTCACAACCTCCTTCAAAAATAGAGAAGCCTTGTTCTTCCTAGCTCCTCTACAATTCCAAAAAGCTACGGAAGACATCATTGGATATGAGGGGAGGAAATCCCCACTTTATCTTTATAATCACCATCCACTCTCCTAATCCTAAGAGCCAAGTAAATAGGTCCCAACCATTTTAGTTGCTTAGAACCTCTCTTCTAAACATTAGAATAACCCCCTTCTTTGCAACCCAAATCAGCAATGCTCACCTCCAAATTAATTTTCAAGTTTCCTTCTCCAATTCTATTGACCCCATTTAAACCACCTGGTGTAATAGCACCAAATTCCTCTGGGATAACAATTTCTCCTTCCTCTACCAATCCTTCTAAAATTTTGAATTTATTTTAATTAACAGAAGTCGTAGAGGGTTTAATATCCATACCATCTTTAATGTTCAAGGCCCGTGAACCATCCAAAAATTCCTGAGTCAAACCCGAACCAGGATCATCACATTGGTCTCCACCTAAACCTAGAACAGAGAACTCAACAAGTTTTGATAAAGAACCTTCAACCAATTCATGGCTAAGATCCATGACCGTTCCTTCCATAGTAGCCTTATCACCATCAGCATTATATTCCTTAACATACCTCCCAATTTTTCAGGAATCTTTCTCACACCCGCTACCACAGGATGGGGATTAATTCTCCTAAAAGTAGGTTCTTATATCCCCTTTTCCCATAATTAACGTGCACCCATGGACCATAACCACCTTCATCTCCACTAGAGCCATCTACCACATCATCGTCATTATCTTTGGTACTATCCACCTCCATTGGCTTAACTATGCTTTCCACTTATTTTACAACAAGATCAACCTCCTTTATATTATCCAAGAAATCCTTTTTTAAGTGTCCAATCCTTCCACATTTGAAAGAATTTTGGAGCCTTTCATACTCAATCTTCTGAAAGAATTTCTCAGAGCATCCCTCCTCCCAAACTCCTAGAGGCAATTTATCATCCAACTTAATATGAACACAAATCCTCCCAAACTCCCTTCTTCCCCACTGAAAAATGTTTCCATCAATCATATATGACTATTCGACCATAGATGCAATTCTACAAATGTTGATTTCATCCCAGCACTGTAGTGGTAGATTAGGCATTCTAATCGAAAAAGGGGCAGCCAAGCCCTTTAAGTAGGTAGGAGGGAATGTTTGCAACTATTGATCAATCCCAATGATATGCCCATTAGAGTAAAAAAATTTTAACACCTCTTACATATAAAACGAGTAAAGAACCCAGTCTAAACCAAGCATTGTGAGGTGGAATTTTCCAAAAGGAGCCCATTATCTTCTAAGCTCAGAACTAATAACTAGAAATGGGACATTTCTACCAAAAACCTTTATCACTAATGAGTTCTGAAGTTTTTTGGAATTCTCTAATTCATGTTGAACATGAAGTTTAACTGATGATCTATCCTCCAACAAGCAATCCCCAAAATCCATATTTAGGACCTTTATGTTCTCCTTCCCGCTCCAAGGATTTAGTTAGGTACTAGAAGACTGTCTTGGAGGATCAGCCGCAAGACCTTCGACACAGCCGCCCAAATCTCTTGAGTTTCAATCCTGGACTTTAACCAGATCTGAATGAGTTTCTCCCACCTAACTATTATCAATGCCAGCCACTACTGCACTAGATTGAAAAGATTTCCCTCATCGACTAGATTGTCTTTTGAGCTAATTCCTCCTAGCTAAACCATACCAGAATTCAAATCCACCAATTCTCCACATACTAATAAGCCATTTCCTTAAAAACCACTTACAGGGATTGGCTTTGAAGAAGAAGAGGCACCCTCATTAACGAGCACCTCACCTCTTAATTCTGGAAGTAACCTCGATTTGAATTGAATCTTAGCATTCTCTTCAGTTACTGCATTGTTCCCCTTGCTGATGAATTTGACTTCCTTCTTTGATAGCAATAGCCCTCCATCATTAATGACTAAAGTCATTCCAACTTTTACCTTTGATTTAGCCCCTTAGCAATTCCAGATCTCCCGTCTCCAAATGCCGGTGGAGAAGAGGAGAACGCACAGACTGGAGCGTAAGAGCCACCTGATGAGGAATGCCAAACATCAAATGGACCACCGGTCATCGAAGGCCAGTGAGCCTCCGCTATCATCAGACCCAAAGTAAACACTACGAAATTGAATTTTGAAAAAAATCGCAAATCCCTTCTATTTTCTCACACCTTCTCTCTCTAGCTTCTTTCACCAACCTTTGATCTCTTTAGGGAGAGAATGCTTAGAGAATTCCATAAAACCAAACAAGTTACAACCAATTTTAGCTAAGGAATCAGCAAAAGCATTTCCTTCCTGCAAAATATGGGAAATAGAGTAAGTAATAAAGGAAAGTGAATACGTAATATCTCTTAACATATAAAAATTAGCAGGGTTGGAAGAGATATTACCTTCAAGATAATGAATCAGGAGCATAAAATCCACCCCAAGCCAGATATTAGTGATGCCTAAGGAAACACATTATTGAATGTCGTAAAGAAGACTCTCGATTTTAGCTTGAATAGTAATATTAGTAGTAGAGGGACCCGCAAAAGCCACAATCACAAAACAATTAGAATTTTGAATTGTACCACCACAACCTGCATTCAAATTGTTCTAAGATCCATCAGCAATATGTTTAGAATAGCCCTCGAAAGGCCTCCTCTAATAAATAATCCAGTCTTTATAACTAATAGGATGAGGACTAAAAACCAAACCAAACTCACATGGAACATGAAGAAAACCTTTAATGGAATAAGACATTAATAAATTAGCAACGAACAACTGATAAATTTATTCTTAAGAAGATTGACAATAGAGTTATACCGAGTAGCAGATAGCACATTAAACATGTTGTCAATGTGAAGCCACACTTTCATAGCAATCGGGCTCTGAATGAACATATGATTCAAATTTTCAATATGGTAATAACATTATCATTTGGAAATAATATGTAAACCTTTTCTTAATAAAATAAAATCCAAAGGCAAGTAATTAAGCAAAATCCTCCAAAAGAGAAAAGAGTAAGAGGGAGGTATGCTAGCATGCCAAAAAGAATAATATAGAGAGTCTTTAGGGAGCATTTGCTTAATAGAGTTCTAGACTTGCTTAGTAGCAAAATTACCATCATTAGAATGATTAAACAAAATGCAATCCTCTTTATCCAAATGAATAAAAATAATCATAATTAACTTAACAATAATAATAGGCACAAAATTGTTAAGTAAATCAACATTCCATCTCTCATTAATAATAAAATCCTTAACTTTGCAAGTAGAGGAAGAATGAGTATATAAAAGATTGTCAATAGAGAATTACCCATCCATTTTTCTTACTGAAAAAAGATGTTGCTAGCTCCCATACCCATTGAATAAACTCTTCAGCTTCCTACTTATTATTACATAATCTTTTCTAGTTAAAAGAATCCTTATTTGGAAACACAATTCAAAGGATGCTTCCCAACACAATACCTAGAAACCATGAACTTAGCCCACAAACATTTTCTAGCTCTAAAGGAAAACCACAATTTATGGTTATAGGTCTTGGCCATATCTGTGAAATTTTTAAAGCCTAATCTCCCCTCATCCATAGCCCCTAAACAATTACTCTAATAACCCCATAACATAGCGTGTTTACCTTCTTTAGCACCCCAAAGAAATTTATTAAATAAAGTCTCCATTCTACTACAAACATTTAAAGTAGGACAAATAGTATACATCAAGTAATTATTAAAAGAACACTGAATATGTTTAATAAGAACAAGCCTACCACCTAAAGAAAGAAAATTAAACGCCCATGAAGAAATTTTCTTATGGGTAGTTATGAAAATATCATCAAATAAATAAGACCATTTCTTACCCTTGTACTTAGGAGTACCCAAATACTTCAATGGTAAATATCTCTTTTTTAAACCAAATTTTCTTTTAATACTAGTAACCTGCATAGGAGATACAGATTTAGCAGAAATAAAATAACTCATAGAAGGGTTAAAAATTAAACCACTGGCATGTTGAAATATGTTACGAAATTTAAACAAAATATAATGCATTTTAATAAAACCATTAGAGAAAATAAAAAAATCATCAGCAAAGCTCAAATGGGTAATCGGAGAACCAGCACCAACTCTAAATTATTAATACCATAGGACAAAAATTCCATAGCAATGATAAAGAGAGTAGGAGATAGAGGATCCCCTTGTCATAAATAATGAGAGGATTTGAAATAGCTATGAGACTTTCCATTAATAATAACAGAAAATTAATAGTGCTCAATGCTATTCTTAATAAGATTAATACAATGCATATTGAAACCAAAAAGCTTTAAAATATTATAAAGAAAATCCCAATTAATTTTGTCATAAGCTTTAGTAATATCAACTTTGAAAATTATATTGCCACTAGAAACCTTAGCATGCAAATCATAAACAAATTCTTGAGCTAATAAAACATTGTCAAATATAGATCTACCTTTCACAAAACCTGTTTGTTCCATAGAAATATATCAGGAAGAATTAAAGAAAACCTCCCCATAATAATTTTGGTGATAAGTTTATTAAAAAAGTACATAAACTAATGGGACAGTAATCATTCCAAAAATTAATGGCATTAGATTTGGGAATTAAAGCTATAGATGTAGGAGTAAAAAATTTAGGAATAGGATTGCCCCTAAAGAAATCAACCAAAGCATTGATTAGGTCCTCTTTAATAATATCCCAAGTGTTCTGAAAAAACTTAGTAGTAAACCATCAGGACCGGCAACTAAATTAGAGATCATATTTTTCAAAGTTTGCCAAATCTCCTTCTCGGAAGGAGTCTTAGAGAACATCAAATTATCCTCCTCAGAAATAAGAGAAGGTATAAATGAGAAATCAGTATTAAAATCCAGACTAAAGTTTTCGTTGAAAGCATTTTTCAAAGTACTCAACACTCGAGGTAGAAATTAAACCAGGGTTTTCAATAACATTACCATCAAGGGAGGTGATCTTATGAATTTGCCTACTAACATTATTGTGATTTGTAATGTTATGAAAGAAAGTAGTATTTCGGTCGCCTTCCACAAGAAGTTTAGAAGAGGCTTTTCGCCTTCAATAAGCTTCTTCTTTTTCTTCAAGTTTGAACAAAATAGTTTTGGTTTCATTGAGAATGGACAAGTTCTCAAAAGATGAATTCTACATGTAGGCCATATTAGCATTTTCAACATCTTTTTCAACAATCATAATATTAGTAAACATGTTCTTAAAGATGCATTTATTCCACCAAAATAATTTTGGTTTAAGTCTTTTAAGTTTGAACCAAAGCCTAGTCATACCAAAAAGATTATCAGAAGTAAAAAGGGGGGCAGCCCAGTTACTTTGCATAATATGTAAAAAATTTTCATCCATAAGCCATATATTTTGAAATCTAAAGGGTTAAAAATTATTTATACTATTCTTATTAATGCTTAACAACAATGGAGAATGGTTGGATAAAGTTCTGGTTAAATGATCTATATGAGTTGTTTGAAAAGAAGAAATCCAATAATCATTAAAAAGAATGTGATCTAAACTTTACCACATAGTACCCTTATTCCAAGTAAAACCATTGCCTGAAAAGCCAATGTCATAAAGGTTACAATTCATAATCATATCATTGAAATCCTCCATAGCATAAAAATTAGGAGGCTTACCTCCAACTCTTTTAGAACCATTAATTATACAGTTAAAATCTCCTCCAACTAACCAAGCGGTATTAACAGAAGAATAGATATTAGTAAGGTTATTCCAAAGATTTTCCCTCCCTAATATAGAATAATAAGCATAAACAAAAGATGCATAGCAGCTTACTTGATTAAAAGTAATGCTAGTATGAATCAATTGAGGCAAATCCATGATAATATATAAAGAATAAAGTGTTTTCAGAAAATCCAAATTTTATTCGAACAATTACCATAAGAAAAATCAAAACCAAACTTATTACGAACAGAATCAACATTAGCAGCAGAAACTAACAGCTCAATTAAAACAAGAACGTGTATATCTTAAATCCTACATAAATTCTTAACTCTATCCTTAGATAGAGAGCCACCCACACCCCGAATAATCCATATGAGGGCTTTAACCACTAATAGATTGGCTCTATTTACCCTTGGGGTAATGCTAGATGTGTTCTGCTTATTCCTACCCTTCTTTTTTGAAGCAGAAATATAACCTTCGTCACTAATATTAGCCTTTCCAATAGTAGGTGATATAGAGTTAATAGTGGTGCCATTAAGAACATCCTTGGGAGTGGAAGTATCATGAGAATCAATTTCCCCTTCCTCCATATCATCAACCTTATCCTCATTATTCTTCTGATTGTTCTTAGAATTATGATTAGATCCACTATTACAGTTATTCTCAATAACTTTATTTAAGGCACAACCATTATGGACATTTTCTTGACAATGTGACAATTCTTTTTCATCCATATTGTTCTCCTACAGTATTTGGTTAACTAAAGAATCAGTAATAATTTGATTTTTAGCAACAATAAATCTCTCCCATACACCATTCCCCATTCCACCATTCTCACCCACTTCTTTCTCCCCCACACCATTCTCAGCCACATTCACTAAAGCTTGCTCCTCACCAGAATCCACAATATCAAATTTGTATTGACCATCTTTGTCTTCCTTATCCACAAAAATTTCCCTCCTTATGGAATTATCTAAAGGGTTAATCTCTATGTCATCCCCTGAAGCTTTTGGTTCCTCTAAATTTATGTTTTGAGCCTTTTCCTTATACATAGCATGACCTCCATAAACACCTGATTCTCCATTAGTTGTTTCAACCACAGTGTTAGAAGCCACATTATTCTTTCTAAGTTGAGGATGGGAAATAAAAAAATCATTTATCGAATGCCCATGAATTTTACGATACAAACAAAAATCTGCAACATTTTCAAACTCAACTTTCTATAAATACCTAGAATTTTAAGATCCAAGCCGGATGTCTTTAGGATGCTTCTTAGTGATGTCCAATTCCACAAGAATCCTAGCCACCGAAACACTCTAACAAGAAGCGATGGCTTGATCCGTTTGAAGAGTTCTACCAAAAAAAGATCCCAAAACACAAAGAACATGAGATTTAAAAAATGCAAACGTAAATTAGGAAAGGATATCCAAATAGGAATAATCAAAGATTACTCTTGGACATGAAAAAAAGGAGTCCATTTTAATAATCTCATTTGATAGTTAAGAATATAATAAGCTCTTCTTTGAAAAACCCTACTGTTGTCAAGGTTATTAGATAACTAAATTGCCACATGCCTAGCGTCAAGCAAATAGATAGAAAAATTTCCAGATTATTTCAACATCCCAAAAAAATTATGGATCGCTTCAAGATTTGGTCATCGGATCGAGAACTTCCTAATAAGAGTGAACTAAAAAGGGATAGCAAGTTTAAGAATATCATCATTGGACATTAAAAGCGTAGGAAAACCTTTTACCATAAATTTTATGAAGGAGAAAATAGTTTCCTTTGAAGATGAAGATCCTGTGAGAACCTCATGAAAAGAGTGAGATTTAGTATCACAACCATCATTACTTCAAAAACCTTTCGAAGAAGCCATCGGAGTGGCAGGGGGAATGCCCCAAAGTCCTGGGATAGAAGAGGATGCAACACCCACCATAAAAGAGAAGAAAAAGCACTAAGGCAAATCGACTTTATCAATGAATTAAACACAAACACACAAAACAACCAGAAAGTGAACGAGACACAAAATAATCGACAAAATATAGTAGAAACTATGATAGGAATAGTACAAAATGTAATCGACCTACAATTGCTAACCAGAGAGCCATTGAGCTCTGGAGCCAAAAGGATAGGTAGGTGAAATCATACTAGACAATCAGTTATGCAAAGAACCATAATTAGGGCACCCATTATTAAGAAAGATTAATTAATGAATCATACTAGATGATTAAGATCGTCTAGGATGATCAGTTATAGAAATGAAAAATATCCGTCAATCATAATTTAGGCAATATTTTAATCTTTGATTTTTATTCCAATCATACCGGATGATTTACATCATATTGGATGACTTATGACAATCATGCCTAAATTGATCCTAAAATTAGGGGACTAATTATGGTTAGATTGATTGATCAGATCGCATAGGACGCTATATGAAGATCATATAGTTGGTATTTCATGGGATAATCCCCCATTATCTAAGATGAAAACTATAATTTTCTTCTAATCATATAGGAGATCATACTGGATATCTAGAAAAATTTCTAGGATGATGTTTTAATCACCGATCATCCTCCAATATCGTACTAGTCGATCAATACCGTATCTTGAACTAATCATCTTAGAATATCAAAGAATCGTACATGATGATCTATATAACTATTTAAATTAATCGTATAGGGCAAAGCTAATTATACTGGCAGAAAGAGCTATTTTGTTCTGATCGTATAGGATGATTTATCGATCGTACCAGATAATCTTTGATGGTAAGTCTAAATTAGGGCTTCTTTTAAAGGCTCTCTATTTATGCTCACTTATTATCTCTTAAGGAAATCTTTTGCTTTTGAGTTCATCTGATAGAGAGCTTAAAGATGGAAGAGGGAGAGCTTGGGAGAGAGAGAAATCCTTGTGAGGGGGAGTTGTGAGGGATTCACAAAGGTTGCTCCAAGCAAGGTTTTCACCATCTTCTTCAAGCTGCTTATCTGGTTACTTGGTGGCTCTGGGGTAGATTTTCATCAGCAACAGATCTAGGTTCTCTGCCTTCACTAGGAGGGTGAAAAAGAATTCAAAGATTCCCTACCTACTCTAGGAGGGAGTATATGGAATCCAAGGTTCTCTGCCTACTCCAGGAGGGCGTAAAAGGATTTCTAAGTTATCTGCCTACTCCAGGAGGGAGTGAAAGGATTCAAGGTACTCTGTATCACCAGGCTAGTATAAAGATTTTGTAAGGGCTTGTTCGCCTTGCCGTGGGGGCAAAATGAGAGACACTACTTTTAGTGCAATACCTAGAAAGGAGATTTTTTGGGAGTGGACATAGGTCAAGTTGACCGAACCACCATAAATCTGGTGTGTTCTTTCTATTTAATTTTTCACATTTAATTTTTGCATTTTTTTGTAAATAATTCTATGGTTAAAATCTCTGATTTTTATTGTCGTGAGAGTGATCTGCTTCACACACTTGCACATACTAGGCTCTCCTAGTTCTAGGGTTGTTGATTGATATGATGTGATTATATTTTCTCTTTGTCTAAGGGTTAGTCAAACTTTGATTTGAACCCATAAAACCTAGTGACATCTTAAGGACAAAATTAGTGCTTCGTTTAAAGAACTTTGAGAAAATTTTAGAAATTACAATATATATGCAATAGGCATAAGGCTTGAAACCTTCAAACTTAGTGACATTTCTAGCCTTAAGAAAATTTCTCACTACTTTTAAAAGTCATTAAGCCAATTATTTAATTAGTCTAAAATCGAACCTCTAATAAAACTGACCAAATTTTAACCCTTAATCCAAGAAAAATAAAATCTCCTTGACTGGACAATAATTTTAACCATAATTTAATTTTATTTAAAAATTAATATTTAATTTTTTTAATTAATTAAAAATAATTACAAATTCTAAAAACTTCTTAAACACTATATAATACCTCATTAGATCATTTCTGATCTTTGGAGATGATTTCAAAAAGTTTGGAGTTTATTTGGATTCAAATCATTAAAACCCCTCCAATTAAAAAATTTTCATAATTCAAATAAATTTCCAAACTTCTAAAAAATCATAACTAATTCTAGAAATTTTCAAATTAATCCAACTCGAAGGCGCTGGACTTCATTTGGGATCAAACCAACAGAAAAAATTCAAAATATAAAAGTCAACAATTTGGTCAACATTTAGTCAAAATTTAAGTCAAAACTTCAAAAATTCATAACTAATCATAGCAAAATGCAAATCTAGCAAACGTAGTGTCTAATTACTCATCTTATGGTGAAATATTTAAGAAAAATATTAAATTTTTAGAAATCAAACTAAATCTAAATCTCAAATTTTTACCCCTTTAATTAATACATTTAATTAATTCAAATAACTCCACAAAATTAATATGTAATTTAAAAATCCAAAAAATCTTAATCAAACTTTAAAAACTAGTAGCCAATCAATTCTAATTAAAATGCATCAACCTTCAAACCTTAATCAATTCAATTCACTTAATTATACCGGTTACCACTAGATAACCAAGGCCTACGAGGCTATTAACTTAGCCTAAGGAAGGTGAAATAAACTTCACGACCTCGGTGAGTAACAAAGTTGGTATCCATCTAACATTTAAAATATATCTTAAAATTTTTTTTAAATCATTAATACTTCAACTTTAATTAAATTTTCTTTTAAGCCTTTCAACCAATTAGAACATCAAACAACTTTAACTAGCTATCCTACATAGATGGTTTGCTAGAAAAACCAACTCTAGTCTTAGGCTAGGCTGATATTTTACTCTCATGCTATTATTTGCCAGATTTTTTGAGTATTCACAGCATATTGGGTGCTAGTATAAATTGATTGATTATTTATTTAATTTCTATAATCTATGTATTGATGTGATGGGCATTAGATTACCCTTAGTATAGGGATGATTTAAATGCTAACATCATCTTATGTTGGTGGCCATGCTCATACAAGGCTAAAAATAAAGGGGGGCATAAATTAAGCTTTTATAAATTAATGATGTTTCTGCAAGTGCTTCAAAATTCTAAGTCACCCTTTAAATTAAAAGAGCATGGCTAATTATGGCTGTGTATTGAGCATTTTAATTATTAAATACAACTTTTTGGAATGTTAAATTTGAACTATAACTACTTCCGATAACCCTGCAAGTTATTAGAGTCTAGATTTTTGTTTTTATTTAAATGTAATTAGATGTTATTTGAGTATAATTATGAGTTGTAAAGGGGATTCTTTGAAATGGGTTTCGAAATATCCAATCTAGAATCCAAAGAGAGGGGTGAGATCCCCTAGGGGAGAGTACCTTTTCATTTGAATTTCTAGATTAGGATACTTTGAGAATCCAAAGAGAATAGAAAGCACCCCTTTCGAGGGGTGAGTTTCTTTTCATTTAGATTTCCGGACCTAAAAGATCCAAGGACCTCACAGAAAGATGAAGTAGTGAATACCGAGAAGAATCCAATTCTCAAAGTTACTTTTGTCTTAGGAGTAGAATTTTGGCTGTTATCAGTGGTACTCGGCCACTTTATCTTTTTGTAATTTTTAAGTTGTAATATTTAGTGGCACTTAACCATATGAAAAAAGGATGATGGAACTTTCCTTAGTCAATCAAAATATATTAAGAACATTCTTAAGAAATGTGAAATGGATAAAGCCAAGCTAATCAACACTCCCATGAATTCCACTATTTAGTTAGATAAGGATTCAAATGAAAAATTTATTGATCAAAAGAAATAAAGAGAAATTACTGGATCACTTCATTACTTGACTGCTAGCATAAATTATATTATCTATGTGCTAGATTTTAGGCTGTTCCAAAAGAGTCCCACTTGACTGTTGTTAAGAGAATTGTTAGATATCTCTTAGGAACCCAAGACTTAAGAATCTGGTATCCAAGGCATAGAACCTCCTTTAAAATCATAGGATATTTTGATTCAGATTTTGCAAGATTCTGAGTTGATAGGAAAAGTACTTCTGTAACATGTCTAAAATTATCCTAAGTCTTCTGGTCCAGTGGAGAATAGAACTCAATTGACCTGTCCACTACTGAAGGCTTAGGGAGTTGTGTGGCCCAAGTCCTCTAGTTAAAGAAATAAATTCTAGATTTAAGATTACTTATAAGCACCTTTTCAAACCTATGTGATAACACTAGTGCCATCAGCATTTTAAAGAATACAATTCAACACTCCAGGACCAAACATATAGACATAAGACACAATTTCATTTGGGACCATGTTAGCAAAAGAGACATAGCTACACCATGTAGCCACTAAAAATTAATTGGCAGATATATTTACAAAATCATTAGCTTTTGAAAACTTTAGCATCTTAAGAATTAGATTATGTGTGATAGATATTCATGCTTGAATTTGATGCTTTATCTTTTTGATTTTTTTATTGTTGTTTTTTTATTATTTTATTTGTATGTTTGTTTCTACTTATGAGTTTTTGCTTTATGCTTTTTGATTTAATGTTATTTTCTTTTAATATTTTAAAGAATAAGAGCACCGCTCACTTCTTCCCTTGCATTTGTTTTTCAAATGACCTTTTTTCCTTGTTTTAATTTAGAAGCATATAAGCAGTGATTGCCTCCTCTAAAAATAATTAAAGAAAGAAATATTGATGATTGTTTCTCTTCCTCTAACTCCTTTAGTGATTTATTTTCTTTTTAGATCAAAATCTATTTCAAATTAAATATTAAAATTTGAAATAGAGATCTATTTTATCCTTCCTATAGTAAACTATCTCTTATGAATGATGTTCCAAGTGAATGAATCTCTTTCAAAGTTTCTTAAATCATGTTATTTGTACTTATCATATGGATAAGATTCTATTTTGTGGCTTACTCTTCCTCATATAAGAGAGGGAATTTTTTCTCTCAAATTTGGAAGATTATGTCACAACTGAGACTCTTTAAAGGTTCTCAAAGAAGGCAAGCTTGCAAAAATGATAAGAGGAACAAAATAAGCCCACAACAACAACAACAACATCAAGCCTTTATCCCACTACGTGGGGTCGGCTACATGAATCCTTTTTCTCCATTGTGTCCTATTAAAAGTCAAATTCTCGTTTAAATCTAATAAAGAAAGATCATTTCTAATATTTTCTAACCAAGTCTTTTTAGGTCTACCTCTACCTTTCTTAACATAAGTCAAATCTAAGACCTCTACTTTCCTAACCGGGTCATCGGGAGGCCGCCGTTTTACGTGACCAAACCATCTAAGGCGACTCTCTCTAATCTTATCTTCCACTGGAGCTACTCCAACCTTTTCACCAAACCATCTAAGGAACAAAATAAGCCCAAAACTAAAAATTTCTTTGCGTATAACTGCGAAATATTTCCAAGATACACATTGTGTATCAAAATCAAAAGATGTGCAAAGTGCTCCAAATAACTTAATAGAGGCATAAAATGAGCCCATAATAAATTAATCTTTCCTTCCTTTCTAATCTTTAAACTCTTGGAAGGCTTCAAGTGCAAATTGATATCTCCTTCACCTAAATTTGAAAATCATGATTTTTGATTCATTGCATTGCAGTATTACTTCTTTTAGAAATAATCTCTGAAATGAAGTTTGAAAAGATCACTTTTCCTATCTAATTTCTTTTTTGAATTAGATTTTTGTTTAAAAAGAATTTTAACCTGTAAAGAGTCCAAGCTAGGGTTAACAAGATTGATTTTTTAACCTTTTTGGATTTTAGCATTATCAATTAATTTCTTGCTGGTTTTTAAATCTAATAACAAGGTAAATTTTTAATTTACTAGAGTTGATCGATTAAACAAAATGTTCTTTGATTTTGATTTATTACTAGTTTTTTGTTTGGTTTTTTTATTGTTTTATGCTTTTCATGTTTTATTTTTTGTTTTAAAATCCTCCTGATCATCACATTCCATCTCTTGAATTTTTTTAGTTTTACTTACATCATCCTGAATGATCCACATCATCCCGTATAATTCATACATCATATTAGACAATCCACGTGGCAGGAGTTATTGGATGATTCGAATACAGTCGGGCTGATCAATTATAACAAATTGTCCAGGATGATACACGTTTTTGTCCTGATCACCCAATCAGTTAACTTTCATCCAAGCTGACATCTCGGGATGATTGCTCTATGTCTAATCATCTAGGATGATACCTGATCATCCTATATGATATGACCGATCTTTTTGACCAATCATTTGGATGAATTGATTGCACCTGATCGTTCTGGACAATCCCATGATCTCCTTGTATGATATGATAATTTCTTTAAAAACAACTAGTTTTCTTCATTTTTCTTCACACCCTTCCACTCCTTCCTTCATCCCTCTTGATCTCATTCTCTTGGAATGGCTAGTGGGAAAAGGCACAAAGCTCTTGTAGAAAGCTCTTCCAAGCATTCTATTGATCCTTGATTCACTGAGGAATCTTACAAAGCAGCCTACAACAGCTATAAAACTACTAGTATCAATCCTTCCAAGATTATCAATCAAAATACTCTAAACTTTTAAGTACTAGACATTCACTCACACTACTCACGGACTTATTCTTACCCTTGCCTTTCATTTCAACTCTAAAATGCTATTTAAATTCTGTGCAAGCCTTTGCCTTAATGTTGATTTTACTTCTATACAATCGTATGAAAATAGAAGGCCTGTAGAGATCACCTTCTAGGATTTTCATGAATTTTTTCACTTATCTACCACTAGAGAAAAAATCCATATCTTAGCTTCTGATCCTAATTTTAATTGGACCCCTGTTAATAACCTTCTTAGGAAAACCAATGTTCATTATCATGAATCTATAGTTAGCACCTTAGTCAAAGATGCCCAAACCATCCAGCACATTCTTCGCAACATAATTATTTTGAAAGCTGGGGATCAGATTCACATTACTCCTATTCTTTCACTCATCACTACTACATCATGGGTAACCGTAATTTTAATATAGCAGACATTATCATTCGCTATATTAAATATTTAACCTTCATTAGGGATCTAGGCCATAAAAGAAAGCCTAAACTTGCTTTAGGACATCTTATTGCCTATATCCTTGAGAAAAAAAGGCAATCTTCAATTCCCTACTCCACCCAATCACCTCCCTATATTCTATTCCAATAGCTCCTTCCACACCCTTCACAATACTCATTGTCAACTTGTGCATGAGGAGCCTATGGCTGAAGAGGAAGGACCTATTTCTGCAACTATCCCTATTCGCCGCAACCTTAGATTGATCAACTGGTTCAGAGGTTTGATTAGTGGGAGGCTAAATTTGACTCTTAAGTAGCCGGGCAACAGTAGCAGCATGAATAAAACTTAGCTCAATTTAATGTCTATGTTGCCCAGCTGCAGCAGTGGCATAACCAGGATATGGCCTGGTTTAGGGAGCAGTTTGCTTTCATTCATCGTTTTATTAAGTTACCACCACCACCACAACTTGATCCGGATCTTCCATTTTACTAGTTAGTTTTCTTTATTTTGATTTAATTTATTTGTTCATGTATTTGTGTTATTCTTTAGTTTTGTACTTTGTGATGTCTTTCTATATGTCATTTACACTTTTCCTTTGTTTCCTCCTTTTTGTGATGTCAAAAGGGTATGTAGTAGTTTGTTGTTAATTACCTCCATATTCTATTTTAATGAAGTTTGTTTTCTGTTTACTATTCTATATTACTTAAAAAAAGAGATTTTTTTTTGAAAATAATATATATATATATATAAACTCCTCTTATTTTTAGAATTTCATCTTCTAAGGGGGAGTACAGAGATTGTCAAAGGGCTTTGAAAATCTTTAACAGTAATGTTTGCCATCATCAAAAAGGGGGTGTTTTTTGCAAATCTGGGCCTAAGGACTGTGATTTTGATGATAAAAAATATTATTATTTATTAACTCTGGTTATTATTGCATATCTATTTTGTTTGCCCTGCTACCTAACCTTTCAGTTCAACAAGTTCACTTGTAACGCTAATCAGCTCAATATCGAGTAGACTAGGGTTAAGTCTATTTGTAATTTCAATAACAATATATTTTTTATCTTTCTTTAATCAAGTCATGTATCTGGTGGACCCCAAGATAAGTAATCTTGAACACACACGCTCAAGGAGGTGAGTTAGTGAGCTAAGAGGAAAATAGATTTTTCAACTAATTGTGCAGTACGATGTAAATCATACTAGACAATCTTTATTATAATTTTTTTAGGGGGGTTGGGGGGGAACCTGCAAAAAGGGCTTACGAGTTAATTAAAAGAAAAATTACAAGGTCCTTAAAAGGGACCTCAAGCTCACTACTACTCAAAAGAGCTATAAAAAAGACAAAAATAATCCTACTAGCTCAAGGTCCTTACTAAGGCCAAGTATAATATAACCTAGTAACATTCTAGAGTGGGGCAAGCAGACCACACCCCAAAAAAGGGAAAGATAAAGAAAAAAAACTTGAGGCACAATCTTTCTCCCCAAAAATCCATAATGCAAAAAGCCATCATTAAAATTATGCTGCAAAACCAAGAAAACCACTGAAGAGAAAGTGCAATGGAAAGAAAAAAGCATTGGCAATTAACCTTAATTCATTAAACTCCTAACAATTTAAAGAAATAAGAAATAACCTAACAACACACCATAACTCAACCCAAGATGGAAAGCCAAGCAAACTAGAACCACTAGATCAAAACTAATCAACAGAAACACACAGATTCCATGGCTATTAGAACAAAATATGGTATTCATGAAGAGCTATAAAGTAATAGGCCAAAATAGCAAGCAGTCATCAGTATAATATTAAACAAACACATCACTACAGCAAAATGGACCAGACGACAGCAAAAATTAAAAATGCAAAAATTATTCCACCCCACAAAAGGTCTCACCATCTAATCCAACTAATTGATCTAAACATTCCAGGTAAAAGTTCTCCATATAACTATCCTAAACAAGGCAAAAAAAAGTTGAAAAAGGCCATAAGAGCTCAGGTGTGTAGTATCTAGAAAGATACCACAAATAACATCCATGTTCCACTCCAATCTACTCCCAAATCAACCCAGGTTCACATTGATCCTGCACAAGAAAAATTAATTTGAAGGAGGAACACCTAACCAAAATTGGCAGCAGCTTGCAGCCACAAATAAGCACGCTAGAACCCCTACAGACACTCAAGACAAAAGGATCTAATGCCATACACTTCTCTTAAATAGAACAAAATAGCTTTAAGACAAAAACAGGATAACCACGTAAAGATCACAGACCAATCATCCCAGCTGAGATGCCAAAACATAGAAATGTCAAATAGAATACAGTGACCCCAGGGAGTAAACGAGCAGCACATAGGGTAATGATCAGCATAAATAAATCTCCAATCATTGCTCAAAATAGGCCAATTCCAATAATTAGCATTGAAGTATAATTCCACAAAACTATTAAATTGATTACCCCACCCATGATGACATGAAATCCTCCAAATCATAAAAATACAAGCCAAATTGAGATAAAAAATATGTAGTTGGATGCTCATAAACACTGCAAATCGAAGAATTACCAGATTATCATATTCATACCCAGCTAGGATAATGGAAACCAAAGATAAATATAAGAGAAGACAACTTAACACACAATTCTTAGAAGTAGCAGAGGATGCATATCGATAAATAGTAAGAACATTCATGATAGCATCAATAATGTTGTGGTTCATGTCCCAAACATATAGATTCCAGAAAAACACAAAATTAAGTATCCAAGACTCGTTAAAGAATAGGAAAAGCCAATCAGTCCAGAAAGACCACTCAAAATACAAACTAGAATCCATAAAGCCAACAGCCTTTAACAGATAGTTTTGGCACAAACAAATTTTTTGAATATAGTAGACCCGGGAAGAAGGAAAGCAATAGGTAAGGTTCAAATCAAAATACCAATAGAATAAACCATAGCTTAAACCCAGATCATCAATACCACCTAGCATCCAGCAAGAAGGACATAACACCTTAGCCAAAAGATCAATCCAAATAATGAAAATGTACATTAATTTCGTAACAAAATCCATAAGCAACAACATAAAAAAAAAATAACAACAACCCATCAGCAAAACCTAAGGATAAAAAATTAGTACGACATAACCAAAGCAAAACACAATTAATTAAAATGAATATAAGGGAGGCCAAAAAGATCTAATATATCCAAACCTTTGATCTCTTTTTTTAAAGAAAATGTAGCAAATTGCATTAATAACTAGGAAGGAAAAACAAACTACAACCCATAAGCATTTGATTCCTCCTTTAACAAAGACATAAAAGAAGGAGGAACCTTATTCACACTAATGTCATCCCAAATAAACGGACTAAGAAGAGCATAGTTAGCACATAAGTCCGCTAACTTATTACAACTTCTATCAATACAATTAAAAATTACATGATTGAATTCTCTAATAGAAAAATAACTTCCAACCTCGGATCACCACTAGATTTTGCCTCTTCAAGAAACTTAATGATATTAGCATTGTCACCTTCTATGATAATTCCCTTATATTTATACATGCAATCCTTGATCACCTCCTTGATAGTTTGAGTGGCTACAAGCTCAAATGTAGATACATCCAAATGAAAACAAAACTTCGCAAAGGCTAGTAGAAATCTCCCTTTGTAATCATTAAATACTCTGCCCACTCCAGCTTTGTAAGTGTAAGATGGAAGTAATGCTGCATCAAGATTAACCTTGATCCAATCGGGTGGAGGAGGGTACCAATACATATTAGACAACCTAGAAGGCTAGTTAGCACCCCATATACCCGAGTTCCTACTAACACCATAAGTAGAGATAGAGGCATAGCTCACGACATTAGTAGCGATGGCCAATGAGCTATCATCATTCCCTTCGGGAATCAACTTGTTTTACGTTTTCCATTAAAAGAACACCACTTTGCAATACAATTTGAAGAAAAAATAATTCTTCTTTGACAACTAATTACAGCATTAAGCAAAATAGCTAAAGGAAGGAATCACAAACTCCCATTTATTGAGATGTATTAAAACACCCAGCAGCTTTTTACATTTTACAGCAACATGATCAATGTCTTCGGTTTCATTGCAGCTCCTCGGACACCCTATTTCCCTTTAAAATCTCCCATAATATAACAATTGATAAGTTCGAAGAGCATTATTGAAAATTCTCCACCATAATACCTCCACCCTAGGATTCAGGTTTTCCTTTTTAATCTAATTCCAGTGTTGAGCTGGAGCACTTTACTGAATCAAAGCTTCAAACGCAAAGCAGAAATAGACTTCCCTGATCTCTGGCCAAGTAATTTAGGCTTATCTTCTCCTCGTTCGGAATGAATTTTCATTTGACAGATAAGATTCACAAGTTCAACCACCATGAACTTGCTGATTTCAGCCTTATTCTAGTTGTTGTTTAAAATGAAGTTTCCCATCAAGAGATTGCTCAAATCTTGTGAGATAAAATATGTAGGCCATCTACTTAAGCTTTTATCCAATACCCAGGTGTCATTGTAAACATCAATTGACTCACCATTAGCAATGCTCCATTTGATATTAGGCTTTAAAGATTTACCTCCCTCCAAGATAATTTTCCAAGTAGTAGAACCACCCTTCTTCAATGAGTTATTCACAAACAGGCTTCCATATTTTTAAAAAATCACCTTATGAAGCAATGAGTCTTCCTCACTTTATTAAAACAAGAATGTTTGCTCAACCTCCCCATTGTAAAGGCAAACACATTATATTCCAAGTCACATAATGAATTCCATGTCTTCCATCTAATTTTTTCCAAAGAAACCATCTACAAAACTTATCTATCTCATCAAGAACACCTTTAGGAACAAAATAATTGGTACAATGGAAAGTATTAAATGAGAGAAAAATAGTTTTGATAAGAAGGATTTTACCAGCAAGAGAAATCAGCTTTCCTCACCAATTGTTTACCATCCTCAAGGCTTTGTCAACAATAAACTAAAAAATTAGCACCTACTAGCCTTCTTAGAGCCAATTTAATCCCAATATAAGCCATCTCCTCAATAGATTTATACCCCATAATCTGAGTGATAGCTTTTTTGCTTCTTGTATTTACTAATTTTCCAAAGAGCATTCATGATTTGTTAATATTAATTCTTTTACTAGTCCATCCACAGAATTTTTCCAAAATGGATTTGATCTCCTTAACTACCTTCAACTTGGCTTATGAAAAGATAATTACATCATTTGCATACAATAAGTGAGAAATCCTTGGCCCATTTGCACTCACATGAATACTAATAGATCCTCCTTTTTTTTCCTAAATGCATTAGATAAAAGTTGAGCACAAAGAATGAATAAAAATGGAGACAATGGACAACCTTGATGAAAGCCGTTTCTAGCATAAATCCAGCTGGAAAGATTTCCCTTAATCAATAGAGAGAATCTTGGTTCTTGGACAAACTCCAAGGTAATCTTAGAAAGCTTGGATGGGAACCCAAAATAATCCAAAGCTTTCACCAAAGTCGGCCACCCCATGGAATCATAAGCCTGCTCCATGTCAATTTTGAAAGAAACAAAACATTTGGAGTATATAAAATACCTGAATTTATGAATAACCTCTTGAGCTACCAACACATGATCCGACAAAGATCTCCCTTTCAAGAATACCACTTGCTCTTCAGAAATCAATTTAGGGATTATAAATGACAACCTGTTCATCAGGACGTTTGTCGCCACCTTGTAAACATTATTGTAAAGTTTGATGTAGCCAATGGGTTGCTCACTTTAGGAATAAGATTAAGAATAGTGTTTTTCCAGTTTAGATCCTTATCCCCCATCTCAAAGAAATGATTAATAGGATTCCAGACATCTATTTTGATGATGTTTCAGTAGGCTTTAAAAGAAAAATATGTAATATCATCATTGTCTGGAGAAGAGTTATTACCACTTTGCTTGATCACAGCTTCCACTTCTTCAATAGAGAATGCTTTGTTCAACAATTCCCTATCATTCTCATCTAAGTAGTTCCATAGATGAGGCCAGTCTTCAAGTATAAAACTCTTGTATTTCCATTTCTACTTGAAGAATCAAACCATAACTTCTTTAATTGAATCTTGATCCTCCACTATGTCTCCATTCTCATCTATAATTTTAACAATGTGATTTGAATTCCTTCTAGAAGAAGCAAAAGAATGAAAGAATTTGGAGTTGCAATCACCCTCCACCATCCACTTGACCTTAGCCCGTTGTCTCCACCAAGTATCCAACCGAGCAAGAGTTGAATTGAGTTCACCCACCTTCACTTTGAGAGCGCAGCTATCAACCTCCGAAAGCTCTCCATCATTAGCTTCTTTAACTTGAAGCTCCCCAATTTCCTTTAATAAGCACTCCTTCATTTGAAATAAACTTTTATGTTTAGCTTTACTCCAATAAAACAATGCCTTCAAAAAAATTTTCATCTTGGACTTTAGAATTTGAGACATGTTACCAGTAGTTTTCCTAAACCAAACCCCTTTCACCACCGCAGTTGAAGCCTGGTTGGAAGTCCAAACATCTTCAAATCTAAATGCTCTTTTAAGAAAAGGCTGGAAATCAAGAAGATTTAAGAGTATCGGATAGTGGTCAGATGCAACCCGTGCTAAGTGCCTAACGACCATTCTATGAGAAGAGTATAAAGCTGCTGAATTCAAGAAGCATCTATCCAATTTTCAAAGATCCGATCAGCACCAGATTTATTATTACACCTAGTGAATCTTGGTCCAACAAACGTAAACTCATGCAAGTCATTACATGACAAAAAGGTCTTCATTTTGTTAGGTCCTTGGGAGAAAATAAATCTCTTCCCTCCCCTCTTGTCTTCCTTGGAAAGTAGGCAATTAAAATCTCCCCCTATCACCATAGGCAAATCCTTGGAGGAATAGAATTCCAAGCTCTCCCAAAGTCTTCTCCTTTTATATACATCCTTATTTCCATAAATTGAAGCAATCCTCCACCTTCCTTTGTTAGGAACCTCCAAATGACCAATAAAAAATTGGGGGGAGGACTCCAAAACTTGAAATTTTGCAATGCTAGACTTCCACACCAATAGAATGCCCCCAGACAAACCTTCTGAAGAAACTTGAAAAAAGTCCCAATCTGAACCAATTAACAAATCAACATCCCTTCTGTCAATATTTGATAATTTGGTTTCCAATAAACCAAGAAATAAAAACCCCATAATCCTTCACAACATCCTTCAAATATAGAGAAGCCTTGTTCTTCCAAGCTCCTCTACAATTCCAATAAGCTATGGAAGACATCATTTGATATGAGGGGATGAAATCCCCACTTTATCTTTATAATCACCATCCACTCTCCTAATCCTAAGAGCCAAGTTAATAGGTCCCAACCATTTTAGTTTCTTAGAACCTCTCTTCATAACATTAGAACAACCCCCTTCTTTGCAACCAAAATCAGCATTGCTCACCTCCAAATTAATTTTCAAGTTTCCTTCTCCAATTCTATTGACCCCATTCAAACCACCTGGTGTAATAGCACCAACTTCCTCTGGGATAACAATTTCTCCTTCCTCTATCAATCCTTCTAAAATTTTGAATTTATTTTCATTAACAGAAGTAATAAAGGGTTTAGTAGCCATACCATCTTTATTGTTCAAGTCCCGTGAACCATCCAAAAATTCCTAAGTCAAACCCAAACCAGGATCATCACGTTGGTCTCCATCCGAACCTGGAAAAGAGAACTCAACAAGTTTTGATAAAGAACCTTCAACCAATTCGTGGCTAAGATCCAGACCTTTCCTTTCATAGTAGCCTTATCAGCATCAGCATTATGTTCCTTAACATAGCTCCCAATTTTTAAGGAATCATTCTCACACCCGCCACCACAGGATGAGGATTAATTCTCCTAAAAGTAGGATTCTTATATCCCCTTTTCCCATAATTAACGTGCACCCATGGGCCATAACCACCTTTATCACCACTAGAGCCATCTACCACATCATCATGGTTATCTTTGGTACTATCCACCTCCATTGGCTTAACTATGCATTCCACTTGTTTTGAAACAAGATCAACCTCCTTTATATTATCTAAGCAATCCTTTTTGAAGTGTCTAATCCTTCCACATTTGAAACATAAATTCGGGAGCCTTTCATACTCAATCTTCTTAAAGAATTTCCCAGAGTATCCCTCCACCCAAACTCCTAGAGGCAATTTATCATCCAACTTAATAGGAACACAAATCCTTTCAAACTCCCTTCATCCTCACTGGAACATGTTTCCATCAATCATATATGACTTTTCGACCATAGATGCAATTCTACAAATGTTTATTTCATCCCAGCACTGTAGTGGTAGATTAGGCATTCTAATCCAAATAGGGGCAGTCAAGCCCTTTAAGGAGGTAGGAGAGAATGTTGGCAACTATCGATCAATCCCAATGATATGCCCATTAGAGTAAATAGATTTTAACACCTTTTACTCATAAAATGAGCAAAGAACCCAGTCTAAACCAAGCATTGTGAGGAGGAATTTACCAAAAGGAGCCCATTGTCTTCTAAGCTCAGAACTAATAACTGGAAATGGGACATTTCCACCAAAAACCTTTATCACTAATGAGTTCTGAAGTTTTTTGGAATTCTCTAATTCATTTTGAACATGAAATGTAACTGATGATCTATCCTTCGACAAGCAATCCCCAAAATCCAAATTTAGGACCTTTATGTTCTCTTTCCCGCTTCAAGCATTTAGCTGGGTACTAGAAGACGGTCTTGGAGGATCAGCCGTAAGACCTTCAACACAGTCGCCCAAATCTCCTGAGTTTCAATCTTGGACTTTAACTAGATCCGAATGAGTTTCTCCCACCTAACTGTTATCATTGCCAGCCACTACTGCACTAGATTGAATAAGATTTCCCTCATCAACTAGATTATCTTTTGAGCTAATTCCTCCCAGCTCAACCATACCAGAAATCAAATCCACCAATTCTCCAGAGACTAATAAGCCATTTCCTTAAAAATCCCTTATAGGGATTGGCTTCGAAGAAGAAGAGGCACCCTCATTAACGAACTCCTCACCTCTTAATCCTGGAAGTAACCCCAATTTGAATTGAATCTTAGCATTCTCTTAAGTTACCATATTCTTCCCCTTGCTGATGACTTTGACTTCCTTCTTTGACAACAATATCCCTCCTTCGTTAATGACTAAAGGCATTCCAACTTTTACCTTTTATTTTGCCCCTTAGCAAATCCAGATCTCCCGTCTCCAAATGCCGGTGGAGAAGAGGAGAACGCACAGACTAGAGCATAAGAGCTCCTTGATGAGGAATGCCAAACATCAAATGGGCCACCATCCATCGGAGGCCAGTGAGCCTCCGCTACCATCAGACCCAACGTAAAAACTGTGAAATTGAATTTTGAAAAAACCACAAATCCCTTCATTTTCTTACACCTTCTCTCTCTAGCTTCTATCTCTAGATTCTTTCACCAACCTTTGATCTCTTTAGGGAGAGAATGCTTAGAAAATTCCATAAAACCAGACAAGTTACAATCGATTTTAGCCAAGAATCAGCAACAGCATTTCCTTCCCGCAAAATATGGGAAATAGAACAAGTAATAAAGGAAAGCCAAAATGTAATATCTCTTAATATATAAAAATTAGTAGGGTTGGAAGAGATATTACCTTCAAGATAACGAATCAAGAGCATAGCATCCACCTCAATCCAGATATTAGTGATGCCTAAGGAAACACATTATGGAATGTCGTAAAGAAGACTCTCGATTTTAGCTTGAATAGCAGTATTAGCAGTAGAGGGACCCGCAAAAGCCACAATCACAAAACCATAAGAATTTTGAATTGTACCACCACAACCCGCATTCAAATTATTCTAAGATCAATCAGCAATAAGTTTAGAACAACCCTCCAAAGGCCTCCTCTAATAAATAATCCTCTCTTTACAACTAATAGGATGAGGACTAAAAATCAAACCAAACTCACATGGAACATGAAGAAAACCGTTAATGGAATAAGACATTAATAAAGTAGCAACGAACAACTGATCAATTTATTCTTAACTTTAGAAATGACACTTAAAACATCCATTTTAATTTCCTCATGCTTAGAAGCATTCCTTCTACTCCATAAAAACAAACAAATAATGACAAGGAGAATATTCCTAATATAACCTTTATCATGGATAAACCACTCTTTAAGATGATTGACAATAGTGTTATACTGAGTAGCAGATAGCACATTAAACATGTCAAAGTGAAGCCACACTTTCATAGCAATCGGGCTCTGAATGAACATATGATTCAGATTTTCAATATGGTAATAACATTATCATTTGGAAATAATATAAAAACCTTTTCTTAAAAAAATAAAATCCAAAGACAAGTAATTAAGCAAAATCTTCCATAAGAGAAAAGAGTAAGAGGGAGGCATGCTAGCATGCCAAAAAGCATAATATAAGGGAGCATTTGCCTAATGGAGTTCTAGACTTGCTTAGTAGCAAAATTGCCATCATTAGAATGATTAAACAAAATGCAATCCTCTTTATCCAAATGAATAAAAATACTCATAATTAACTTAATAATAATAATAAGCACAAAATTGTTAAGTAAATCAACATTCCATCTCTCATTAATAATAAAATCCTTAACTTTGCAAGTAGAGGAAGAGTGAGTGTATAAAAGATTGTTAATAGAATATTACCCAACAATTTTTCTTGCCAAAAAAAGATGTTTCTAGCTCCCATACCCATTGAATAAACTCTTAAGCTTCCCACTTAATATTACATAATCTCTTCTAGTTAAAAGAATCCTTATTTGCAAACACAATTCAAAGGATGTTTCCCAACACAATACTTAGAAACCATAAACATAGCCCACAAACATTTTCTAGCTCTAAAGGAAAACCACAATTTATGGCTATAGGTCTTGCCATATTTGTGAAAGTTTTAAAGCCTAATCTCCCCTCATCCATAGCCCCTAAACAATTACTCTAAGAACCCCATAACATAGCGTGTTTACCTTCTTTAGCACCCCAAAGAAATTTATTAAATAAAGTCTCCATTCTACTACAAACATTTAAAGTAGGACAAATAGTATGCATCAAGTAATTAGGAAAAGAATATAAAATATGTTTAATAAGAACAAGCCTACCACCAAAAGAAAGAAAATTAAAATCACAGGAAGAAATTTTCGTATGGATAGTTGTAAAAATATCATCAAATAAATAAGACCATTTCTTACCCTTGTACATAGGAGTACCCAAATACTTCAATGGTAAATATCTCTTTTTTAAACCAAATTTTCTTTTAATACTAGTTACCCGCATAGGAGATATAGCTTTAGCAGAATAAAATACCTCTTAGAAGGGTTAAAAATTATAACATTGGCATGTTGAAATATGTTAAGAAATTTAAACAAAATATAATGCATTTTAATAAAACCATTAGAGAAAATAATAAAATCATCAGCAAAGCTCAAATGGGTAATAGGAGAACCACCACCCGCTCAAAATTATTAATACCCTAGGATAAAAATTCCATAGCAATGATAAAGATAGTAGGAGATAGAGGATCCCCTTGTCATAAATAATGAGAGGATTTGAAATAGTGATGGGACTTACGATTAATAATAACAGAAAAATAATAGTTCTCGATGCTATTCTTAATAAGATTAATAAAATGCATATTGAAAGCAAAAAGCTTCAAAATATTATAAAGAAAATCCCAATTAAGATTGTCATAAGCTTTAGTAATATCAACTTTGAAAATTATATTGCCAGTAGAAACCTTAGCATGTAAATCATGAACAAATTCTTGGGCTAATAAAACATTGTCAAATATAGATCTACCTTTCACAAAACTTGTTTGTTCCATAGAAATATATTAGGAAGAATTAAAGAAAGCCTCTCCATAATGATTTTGGAGATAAGTTTATTAAAAAAAAGTACATAAACTAATGGGACAATAATCATTCCAAAAATTAATGGCATTAGATTTGGGAATTAAAGCTATAGATGTAGAAGTAAAAAATTTAGGTATAGGATTGTCCCTAAAGAAATCCACCATAGTATTGATTAGGTCCTCTTTAATAATATCCCAAGTGTTCTGAAAAAACTTAGTAGTAAAACCATCAGGACTGGCAACATAATCAGAGTTCATATTTTTCAAAGTTTGCCAAATCTCCATCTGGGAAGGAGCCTTAGACAACATCAAATTATCCTCCTCAGAAATAAGAGAAGGTATAAATGAGAAATCAGTATTAAAATCTAGACTAAAGTTTTTGTTGGAAGTATTTTTTCAAAGTACTCAACACCCGAGGCAGAAATCAAACCAGAGTTTTCAATAACATTACCGTCAAGGGAGGTGATCTTATGAATTTGCCTACTAACTTTATTATGATTTGAAATGTTATGAAACAAATTAGTATTTCGGTCATCTTCCACAAGAAATTTAGAAGAGGCTTTTTTCCTTCAATAAGCTTCTTCTTTTTCTTGAAGTTTGAACAAAATAGTTTTGGTTTCATTGAGAATGGAAAAGTTCTCAAAAGATGAATTCTACATGTAGGCCATATCAGCATTTTCAACATCTTTTTCAACAAGCAAAATACTAGTAAATATGTTCTTAAGATGCATTTATTCCACCAAAATAATTTTTGTTTAAGTCTTTTAAGTTTGAACCAAAGCCTAGTCATACCAAAAACATTATCAGAAGGGAAAAGAGGAGCATCCCAGTTACTTTGCATCATATGTAAAAAATTTTCATCCAGAAGCCATATATTTTGAAATCTAAAGGGTTAAAAATTATTTATACTATTCTTATTAATGCTTAACAACAATTGAGAATGGTCAAATAAAGTCCTGGTTAAATGATCTATATGAGTTGTTTGGAAAGAAGAAATCCAATAATCATTAAAAAGAATGTGATCTACACTTTGCCACATAGTACCCTTATTCCAAGTAAAACCATTGCCTGAAAAACTAATGTCATAAAGGATACAATTCATAATCATATCATTGAAATCCTCCATAGCATAAAAATTAGGAGGCATACCTCCAACTCTTTTAGAAGCATTAATTATATAGTTAAAATCTCCTCCAACTAACCAAGAGGTATTAACAGAAGAATAGAAATTAGTAATGTTATTCCAAAGATTTTTCCTCCCTAACATAGAATAAGAAGCATAAACAAAAGATGCATAGAAGGTTACTTGATTAAAAGTAATGCTAGTACGAATCAATTGAAGCAAATCGATGATAATATATAAAGAATAAAGTGTTTTTCATAAAGTCCAAATTTTATTATAATAGTTGCCATAAGAAAAATTGAAACCAAACATATTACGAATAGAATCAACATTAGCAGCAGAAACTAACGAATCAATTAAAACAAGAACGTGTATATCTTAAATCCTACATAAATTCTTAACTCTATCCTTTGATAGAGAGCCACCCACACCCCTAATAATCCATACGAGGGCTTTAACCATTAATAGATTGGCTCTATTGACCCTTGGGGTTTTGCCAGATGTGTTTTTCTTATTCCTACCCTTCTTTTTTGAAGCAGAAATATAACCTTCATCACTAATATTAGCCTTTCCAATAGTAGGTGCAATAGAGTTAATAGTGGTGTCATTAAGAACATCCTTGGGAGTGGAAGAATCATGAGAATCAATTTCCCCTTCCTCCATATCATCAACCTTATCCCCATTATTCTTCTGATTGTTCTTAGAATTATGATCAAATCCACTTTTACATTTATCCTCAGTAACTTAATTTAAGGCACAACCATTATTGTCATTTTCTTGACAATGTGACAATTCTTTTTCATCATATTGTTCTCCTGCATTATTTAGTTAACTAAAGAGTCAGTAATAATTTGATTTTGAGCAACAATAAATTTCTCCCATACACCATTCCCCATTCCACCATTCTCACCCACTTTTTTCTCCCCTACACCATTCTCACCCACATTCACTAAAGCTTGTTCCTCACCAGAATCCAAAATATCAAATTTGTATTGACCATCTTTGTCTTCCTTATCCACAAAAAGTTCACTCCTTATGGAATTATCTAAAGGGTTAATCTCTATGTCATCACCTGAAGCTTTTGGTTCGTCCAAATTTATGTTTTGAGCCTTCTCCTTATAGATAGTATGACCTCCATAAAAACCCAATTCTCCATTAGTTGTTCCAACCTCAGTGTTAGAAGCCACATTATTCTTTCTAAGTTGAGGATGGGAAACAAAACAATCATTTATCGAATGCCCATGAATTTTACGTTGCAAACAAAAATCTGCAACATTTTCAAACTCAACTTTCTATAAATACCTAGAATTTTAAGATCCAAGCCGGATGTCTTCAGGATGCTTCTTAGTGATGTCCAATTCCACAAGAATCCTAGCCACCGAAACACTCTAACAAGAAGCGATGGCTTGATCCGTTTGAAGAGTTCTACCAAAAAAAGATCCCAAAACACAAAGAACATGAGATTTAAAAAATGCAAACGTAAATTAGGAAAGGATATCCAAATAGGAATAATCAAAGATTCCTCTTGGACATGAAAAAAAGGAGTCCATTTTAATAATCTCATTTGATAGTTAAGAATATAATAAGCTCTTCTTTGAAAAACCCTACTGTTGTCAAGGTTATTAGATAACTAAATTGCCACATGCCTAGCGTTAAGCAAATAGATAGAAAAATTTCCAGATAATTTCAACATCCCAAAAAAATTATGGATCGCTTCAAGATTTGGTCATCGGATCGAGAACTTCCTAATAAGAGTGAACTAAAAAGGGATAGCAAGTTTAAGAATATCATCATTGGACATTAAAAGCGTAGGAAAACCTTTAACCATAAATTTTATGAAGGAGAAAATAGTTTCCTTCCAAGAAGAAGATCCTGTGAAAATATCATGAAAAGAGTGAGAATTAGTATCACAACCATCATTACTTCAAAAACCTTTTGAAGAAGCCACCAAAGTGGCAGGAGGAATGCCCCAAGGTCCTGGGATAGAAGAGGATGCAGCACCCACCATAAGGGAGAAGAAAAAGCCGTAAGGCCAATCAGCTTTAGGAATGAATAAAACACGAACACACAAAACAACCAGAAAGTGAACGTGACACAAAATAATCAACAAAATATAGTAGAAACCATGATAGGAATAGTAGAAAATGTAATCGCCCCACAATCGCTAACCAGAGAGCCATTGAGTGTAGGAGCCAAAAGGACAGGTAGGTGAAATTGTACTAGACAATCGGTTATGCAAAAAACCCTAATAAGGGCACCCTTTATTAAGAAAGATTAATTAACTAATCATACTAGATGATTAAGATCATCTAGGATGATTAATTATAGAAATGAAAAATAGCCATCAATCATAATTTAGGAAATATTTTAATCTTTGATTTTTATTCCAATCATACCGGATGATTTACATCATCTTGGATGATTTATGATAATCATGCCTAAATTGATCCTATAAGTAGGGGACTAATTATGGTTAGATTGATTGATAAAATTGCATAGGACACTATACGAAGATCATACTGGATGATCTTTGGTATTTCATGGGATAATCCCCCATTGTCTAAGATGAAAACTATAATTTTCTTCTAATCATATAACAGATCATACTGGACATCCCGAATAATTTCTGGGATGAGGTTTTAATCACCGATCTTCATCCCATATCGTACTGATCGATCAATACCGTATCTTGAACTAATCATCTTGGAATATCAAAGAATCATACAGGATGATCTATATAAATATTTAAATTGATCGTATTGGGAAAAGCTAATTATACTGGTAGAAAAAGCTATTTTGTTCTAATCGTACAGGATGATCTATCGATCGTACCAGATGATCTATGATGGTAAGTTGAAATTAGGGTTTCATTTGAAGGCTCTCTATTTATGCTCTCTTATTATCTCTTGAGGAAATCTTTTGCTGTGTAGTTGATCAGATAGAGAGCTTAATAAAGGAAGAGAGAGAGATTGGGAGAGAGAGAAATCCTTGTGAGGGGGTGTAGTGAGGGATTCACAATGGTTGCTCTAAGTAAGGTTTTCACCATGTTCTTTAAGCTGCTTATCTGGTTCCTTGGTGGTTCTGGGGTAGACTTTCATCAGCATCATATCTAAGTTCTCTTCCTTCACTAGGAGGGTGAAAAAGAATTTTATGATTCCCTACCTACTCTAGGAGGGAGTATAAGGAATCCAAGGTTCTATGCCTACTCCAGGAGGGAGTAAAAGGATTTCTAGGTTATCTGCCTACTCTAGGAGGGAGTGAAAAGATTCAAAGTACTCTGCCTCTCCAGGCCAGCATAAAGAATTTTGTAAGGGCTTGTTCGCCTTGTTGTGGGGGAAAAATGAGAGACACTACTTTTAGTGCAATACCTGGAAAGGAGATTTTTGGGGAGTGGACATAGGTCAAGTTGATCGAACCACTATAAATCTAGTGTGTTCTTTCTATTTACTTTTTCACATTTAATTTTTGCATTTTTTTTGTGAATAGTTCTATGGTTAAAATCTCTGATTTTTATTATCGTGAGAGTGATCTGCTTCGCACACTTGCACATACTAGGCTCTCTTAGTTCTAGGATTACTGATTGAGATGATGTGATTGTATTTTCTCTATGTCTAAGGGTTAGTCAAACTTTAATTTAAACCCATAAAACCTAGTGACATCTTAAGGACAAAAATTAATGCCTTGTTTAAAGAACTTAGAGAAAATTTTAAAAATTACAATATATATGCAATAGGCATGAGACTTGAAACTTTCAAACTTAGTGACATTTCTAGCCTTAAGAAAATTTCTCACTACTTTTAAAAATCATTAAGCCAATTAATTAATTAGTCTAAAATTGAACCTCTAATTAATCCTTAAAACTTTTAAAAATTATAATAAATCAAATTTAAATTAAGGAATTATAATAAATACCTTAAACTGCCCAAAATTTAACCCTTAATCCAAGAAAAAATATAATCTCCTTGACTGGACATTAATTTTAACCATAATTTAATTTTAATTAAAAATTAATATTTAATTTATTTAATTAATTTAAAAAAATTACAAATTCTAAAAACTTTTTAAACACTTTAGAATACCTAATTAGATCATTTTTTATCTTTGGAGGTGATTTCAAGAAGTTTGGAGTTTATTTGGATTCAAATCATTAAAACCCCTCCAATTAAAAAATTTTCATAATTCAAATAAATATCCGAACTTCTAAAAAATCATAACTAATTCTAGATAATTTCAAATTAAGCCAACTCAAAGGCATTGGACTCCATTTGGGATCAAACCATCAGAAATAATTCAAAATAAAAAAGTCAACAATTTGGTCAACATTTAGTAAAAATTTAAGTAAAAACTTCAAAAATTCATAACTAAATGTTGAAAAATCCAAATCTAGCAAACGTAGTGTCTAATTACTCATCTTAAGGTCTAATATTTAAGAAAAATATTAACTTTTTAGAAATCAAACTAAATCTAAAAGTCAAATTTTGTCCGCTTTAATTATTACATTTAATTAATTCAAATAACTACAGAAAATCAATAGGTAATTTAAAAATCCAAAAAATCTTAATCGAACTTTAAAAACTAGCAGCCAATAAATTCTAATTAAAATGCATCAACCTTCAAACCATAATCAATTCAATTCACTTAAATATATTGGTTACCACCAGATAACCTGGGCTTATGAGGCTATTAACTTAGCGTAAGAAAGGTGAAATAAACTTCATAACCTCGGTGAGTAACAAAGTTAGTATCCATCTAACAGTTAAAATATATCTTAAAATAAATTTTACATCATTAATACACAAACTTTAATTAAATTTTCTCTTAATCCTTTCAACCAACGAGAACATCAAACAACTTTAACTAGCTATCCTACATAGATGGTTTGCTAGAAAAACCAACTCTAGTCTTAGGCTAGGCTGATATTTTACTCTCTTGCTATTATGTGCCAGATTTTTTGAGTATTCACAGCTACTGGGTGCTAGTATAAATTGATTGATTTTTTATTTAATTTCTACAATCTATGTATTGATGTGATGGGCATTAGATTACCCTTAGGTTAGGGATGATTTAAATGCTAACATCATCTTATGTTCGAGGCCATGTTCATACAAGGCTAAAAATAAAGGGGGTATAAATTAAGCTTTTATAAATTAATGATGCTTCTGCAGGTGCTTCAAAATGCTAAGTCACCCTTTAAATTAAAAGAGCATGGCTAATTATGGCTGTGTATTGAGCATTTTAATTATTAAATATAACTTTTCGGATGTTAAATTTGAACTATAACTACTTCGGATAACCCTGCAAGTTATTTGAGTCTAGATTTTAGTTTTTATTTAAATGTAATTAGATGTAATTTGAGTTATAATTAAGAATTGTAAAGGTGATTCTTTGAAATGGGATTCTAAATATCCAATCTAGAATCAAAAGAGAGGGGTGAGATCCCCTAGGGGAGAGTACCTCTTCATTTGAATTTCTAGATTAGGATAATTTGAGAATCCAAAGAGAATAGAAAGCACCCCTTTCGAGGGGAGAGTTTCTTCTCATTTAGATGTCTGGACTTGACAAATCCAAGGACCTCACAGAAAGATGAAGTAGTGAAGACCGAGAAGAATCCAATTCTCAAAGTTACTTTTGTCTTAGGAGTAGAATTCTGGCTGTTATCAGTGGTACTCGACCACTTTATTTTTTTGTAATTTCTAAGTTGTAATATTTGGTGGCACTTACCACATGGACATTCAATTCGATAAATTTAATTGATTGTATTTACATTGATTGTATAGTAAAAATGGCATATTTTTTTAGCTTATTTTTTTACATGTTGTGTTTGACTTAGCTTGGAATCTGATCGGAGCCTCGTGAGGGAATGTTAAAAACTTTTTTTATCTGAATTAAATTTCAAATTTTTAAGCTCACATAAAAACTCTAATGATTTTATGAAGTAGTCTCAGATCATCAAGGGTCTCATGCATACATTTTGAATACTTCTCTTCTATGTTAGGCACCACCACACTTAAGGATTCTGGTAGGCCACCAAACCTATTAGGGTGCAGTCCTATCAAAGGGATGTTGTGTAATCTCTAGGATAAATGTATTTTTAATCATTTTTTAACAACTGCTTCATATTTGATTTAAGCATTTATCAAGTCGACTTGCATGCATTAAAAAAGAAACCAATTTGAAAGAGTCAAAAATTTAATTATATTTTTATTTCAAAGCTTCATAATACCCTACATATGTCAAGGGGCCTCTTAGGACATTCTATAAATGTCGGCCCCAACTCTTTAATCTTAACTAAATAATGTCCCTACCAGTTTTACATAAAAGACCAGTCATATAGATTTTAAGCACTTAGGTGGTTAGCTGGCTCCCCAATCTAGGCCGGGGTAAGTCCAGATTTACATTACTTTAGCTAGGTTTGGGTCATTATCATCTAGTGCCCAATTCGGGTTAAGGTTTAGAGGAAGGTTTAAATTATAAGACCTCAATCTTCTATGAATATAATCCCAACTTTCTAATAAAATTAATAACTCAAATTAAATCTTCTTCAATCTAGAATTCAAGCCCAATATATAGGATAATTTAGGGTGCTTTTGAAATATTTTACAATCCCAAAGTACCTCCTACCTTTCACCCCTTAACTTCTAGAAATAAGTGTTCAATTTTGATCCAATCCTAGTTGAATTTCCAATCCTCACTGCTTTAATATCAATCTTTAAAAATTCTAAATAAAATTTCTATCATTATTTTAATCCAGAGTCTTCGTAGGAAATTCTATTTTCATATGGTGTAATTAACCATGAGAGCTTGCACCCGTAGAAGATTTAGAAACCCAGATCAAATTTAAAAAAAAATTAATTTTTCAAAACTTCAATTAATTATCTTTGGGAAAATTAAATTTAAAAATCATTATCGTCATATTCAAATGATTAATAATATGCAATATTCTTTTTCCCTGGAAAGATATATCATTTTATTATCATAATTTTGATTATCAAATTAATGATCATTTACCCAGATCATCACAGTCAAATACTAAAATTAGTATTATTTTGATCCTTTAGGGTCATATGTGTTCCATTCTAAAATTTGACTATAATAATCAGGTAAGCTCAAAATTTTCTAATATGAACCTATTAGGGAATGATATGTTCACCTCCTGAGGTGATATATCATTCATAATGATGTGTTCAATCTCAAAATTTAAATTCTCCCAAAAAAATTAACTTTTCAAAATATAAATTTTCAATCAAACACAAAGGTGAGAATTCTTTTACTAAGATCCAAAGAAGTGGTTTTGATTTGTTCTACAGGCGATGTTTTTCAAAGAGTCCATATTATCCATTAGGTATAGTCTCTCTCCTTTTTTATCCCCTTCTCATCCATACCTTATACTACATTAGATTTCTTTCTAAAAGTGCCTTGATTCCATAAATATAATATTACTCAAGTTTTATCTATTTAATTCTACTTACCCCTCTAGGTAGTAGGCTACAAGACATGCTAGAAGTTATTCATCCTACTTGTGAAGTTATGGAGCCAATGCAAGTTCCTCAAAGTATGGAGGTAAGAACCCTTTTTTTATTGAATTAACTTTCTCTTGTTAGATTACACAATCTTCTAATGATCATACAAGTTGATGAGAATTAAAAGTCAACATTGATAGATGATGAAGATTCATCCGTTACTTAAGATAGCTTGAGTATTATTCATAAAAAAATTCATCTACCCAATGACTTAGTGATGGACGCTCCTAAAAGGTCTGATGGAGCAAGAGATCCTTAAAGTGGGTTTATTACAGTGTATGATATAATGTTATGCACTAGGTTAAGCTTACCTCCAACCCCTGAGTTTCTTGAGATTTTTAGGATGTGTGGTGTCCACTTGGTCTAATTTTTATGTAGACTCTCTTAATTATTATGAGCATCATTGTATTTTATGAGGAGCATGGGGCAAGGCTGACCATTGACTATTTATCAAAGATGTGTAGACTTACGAGTGATACTGAAAGGCATGTGTTTTATAGAGATAAAAATATTATTAGATTTTTCAACATGAGACACTTCTAATAATTAGTCTAGCTCATTCTTCTACGTGAAGAATGATTAGGGCCATCCTAAAAAATGGGGGAGATAAAAGGAGTTGACGGACTTTCATCACTAATGAGGAGTGGAGTTATTGAAAATTTGTAATTTTTTTTAAAATAAAGAGTCTTCAAGATGTGCTACATCATATCAACTAGTATGTGATAGAGGAAAAACTTTTTAAGGCTAGACCTTCTATTCTAGTAAGAAGATCTCATGTAGTTTAGTAATGAAATGTAGGAAAGTTTATGAAGCAAACCCTAATGTTTTAATGACTTCATCCAAAAATCCTTCAAGAGGACAAAGGGGGGATGGATCTTTAGTAAATGTAAATTATGCATTATTTTAGTTATATTAAATATAGTAAAAAATATGTTATTTTAGTTTTGTCCGAAAAAGAATTATGGATGAAAAAGTAAAAATTACAAGTGTTTTACAGTGCTATAGTATCTAGAACCAAAATATTGCAATGCCACATCAATCAACACTGAAGCACCAATTTTAACACGGTGTTGCCAACCTTTAATATTTGTAAGCACAATAGCATAAAAAATTATAGCATAGTAGTAAATCAGAATGATGCGGCGGCAAAAAATAACACTGCAATTTTGGGTGTATCGGGAAAATTTATGCAGGAGCACAACCTTTAAAACACCGCAGCATTGAAATGTCAATTTAAGCACCGTAATGCTGATGTTTTAATGTTGTCATGATTGAGCAGTTGTAACTTCTAAGTGAAACACTGACTTAGTGAAAAGACACATCGATACAGGTAGTAACAAGCCACATAATCAGGTGCCACAGCGGAGCCAACCTTACAGTGTCGAGATATTAGTTCATTTTGCACCACTATAGTGCCATCTTCTACAATTTAATGGACCTTAAGTCTAGTCTTGTACTAACTACATGTTAGTTCTAGTATTTTGAGATTTTATCCCCTTTAATGAAAAATTAGTACTTTTTAGTGTATTTCTTTAATGTCCCCTAAAAGTAAAGTCTAAGGGAGGCTAGGAAAGTGCAAGATATAGTCTCTAGGAGATTTTAACCCATATTTATATAAGAAACTTTCTATGTTGTGGAAGGCGTGTATAGAAGATACTTTGTTCCTTCCTGGTAATAAGATTCTACTACTTCTCTATGCTTTATTCTTCTATAAATAAAACAAATATGAGTTTTCTTGTTATTTCTTTCATGTTTGGCTAGCTCTCATACTTTGGGTTGAAGATACAAATAGCATATTAAGTACTAACATAGACTCTTGTTCTTTCATTAAAATCATTATGTTTTCAATATCTCTTATTCTTCATTTAATGCATATAATGATCTTATGTGTAGTTAAAACTTGGTATTACGTATAGCCTTGATGGAGGAATGCAAGAATAATTAAGAATATTAATTTAAAATATTGGCTTTCCTGGATATAGGATATTTGAATATTCTAGATTCTATAGAGATAATAAAATTATAATAATTCTAACAATCTAAAGATGCACTTTCTTTGTTCCATATCTATAATTAAGAGTTCATTAGGTAAGATATGAAATTTACTTGCGTCGGTCTAAAATAATTTTAATAAAATTATTTCAAACATTTATACTTACTTTCATTAAATGGAAGGAACTCAAAAACATTAATTTTCAATTTAGTAGGATAAATTTATGCAATTGGAGTAAGCAGAAGTAGTTTCACTGTAGTTTAGCAGAACTCTTCTTAGTGAGTTTTACATTATACTCTATTACTTTATTATTTAATTTAGCAAGCATACTTGCATGAATGAGTGGGTTATTATAAATTTTATATAAAAAAAAAACTTAGCATATTTCAAATTCAATTAGTTTCACATTAGCTCACCATTAACGTATACCATTTATGTAGCGCACGCACCAAGTTTTTGGCACCGTTGCCTGGAAGTAATGTTCTTATTGCAATTTATTTTCAATTCAGTAGGGTAAATATATTTAATTGTAGTAAGAAGAAGTAGTTTTATTGTAATTTAGCATAACTCTTCCTCTTGAGTTTGACACTCTACTTTATCACTTTATTACTTGATTTAGCATGTATACTTGTGTGAATTAGTGGGTTATTATAAATTTTATATCAAAAAAAAAACTTAGCATATTTCAAACTCAATGAGTTTCACATTAGCTCGCGATTAACTTCTACCCTTTATGCAATGTACCCATCACATTTTTGGTACCGTTGGCTGGAAGTAATGTGCTTATTACAATTCATTTTATTATTAAAATAAGTGCATATATATAACTATTTGTATCTTGTATATTTATTCTATTTTTAAAATCCAAAAAAAATATTATGTTTGTTAGTTAAGTTGCTAATTTTTAGTTATTATATCTTTAGTATATACTTTGTAGATCTAGTAAAGGCTCCATATTCTTTGATCCAAAAATAAAAGGACATTTAAAAAACATAAAAATCTAAAAATCTTTTCAAAATGCCTGATCAATTCAAGAATAGGACCAAGCTAGACCACTTAGAGAGTATATTAATCCTATACTAGAAGGAATCCATTAGAGTATCAGTAGACCTACTATCTAGGCTAATAATTTTGAATTGAAATTGGTCATTATCCAAATGATTAAAAAATTTCAATTTGGGGAAACTCCTGTTGAAGATCCTAACTTACCTTTATCCAATTTCCTTGAACATTTATTCAACTCTTAAGTATAATGGTGTTAGTGATAATGTCATTAGACTTATACTGTTCCAAATGGATAAAGGAAAAAAGTTGTTTTATTTTTCTTTCTGCCAAGCTCTATAACCACTTGGAATGAGTTGGCACATAAATTCAAATCAAATATTTCCCAGCTTCAAACATTGCTAAATTTAAAAATGATATCACTTCTTTTGTCCAATTTGAAGTAGAAATAATTTACAAAAGTTACGATAGATTTAAGGAGATGCTTAGGAAATGCCCTCATCACACTTTACTTGATTGGTTGGATATTTAGACTTTCTACAATGAATTAGTAGGATCTCTTAGGTAAATCATATATGCTGCAGCTGGAGGTTCTTTAATGTCTAAGCCATTTGAGGATGCTTATGAATTAATAAAGCAAATTTCTACAAAGAATTTTTAGTGGCTTGTTGATAGGGTGAATCCAAAGAGAGTAGCTAGAGTTTATGAATTAGATACTTTGTTAATTCTTATTGCTCAAGTAGCTTCTATTTCTAATAAATAAGATACTATTAGAGTTACTCATGATCAAATTCAACTATATAATTGGAGGAAACTCATTCAAATTATATTAAGGATACTAGTGCTTTAGGAATTAAAAAAATGAAACTAATTGGAAGATAAAATAATCCTTATTCTAATAACTACAATCTTGCTTGGAGTAATCACCCTGACTTTAGTTGGTCGAATAATGTTAGTGGAAAAAAATCAATTGAATTCAGCATAACCTAATTAAGGAAGAAATTAAAATAATCCTCATCAAACTATTACGAACTTTAGACCTTCTCACTCTTTAGAATTTAATGAAAATCATCAAAATTGGAGTGAAAAGTCATATTTAGAAGAGTTAGTGATTCAATTGGGAAGTCAATTGTAAAGTGAAGCTGCTTCAATTATAAACTTAGAAACTTAATTAGGATAGCTTGCAATCTCTTTTAGTTGAAGACCTCTTGGGTCTCTCCCTATTAATGCTGAAGCTAATTCTAAGGATAAAGGAAAGAATCTAGTGAAAATTACTTGAAGAGTGGTAGTGATGTACACCATCAAAATTGATAAATCTCGACTAGTCTGACTGAAGATTATAAACATAGTATTATTTGGTAGGTAACCCATCTTTGTGCTTACTTGTACTTTATAATTTATTATAATTCTCATATCTTATGTTTTATTATTTTAAATATTTTGAATTATTTGGATGTTTCATAATTGATTTTGATTAAAAATAATGATTAAAGTCCTAAGAAAATTTTATGTGCTAAAAATTGAACTAGTTCCACACCACTAAGGCTTGAAGTGTCACAACATTTGCATGATAAGAGCTACGACATTCAGAACTAGCTCTATAATACTAAGCTCTTGGGAAAAACACTTATTTGAACCACTAGAGCACTATCTACTTGAACATTGTAGCACTTTCTTCACTCAAATAGAGCCTCAATGCTACACATTTGATGGCTGCAGTGTTTGAATAGTAAGTCAAAAGCCAACTTTGATAGTTTAATAAGTAATCATTTGATCATATCAATTCCATTATGGCACTTTTGTGAGCACCGTAGCATTATTACCAATGCTAGTGTTTGGTCAAAATCATAATTATTTTAGTTATAATGCCACAGCTGCACTCTTTTCAAACACGTTAGTGCTCATACATGTCAATTTATATAGTGGTTCCCCATGCATAAAGAAATGCGTAGATTTCTAAAGCCAAGTGTCATTTCACTACATGTCCAATCCTGCGACAGCTTCTATTGGTTTGACCCATCTATCATTTTTGTGTTCTTAAGCTCCATAACACTAATCCCCATAGTACTATAGTGCTAATCATGTTTATAAATATGAATTCATATTTTCATTCATTTTGTTGCTCCCTCGAGTACTCTCATGCTCTTAAGTTTTTATTAGCCTCATTCCTTTTTATGCAATGGCCCTAGCGGTGTAAGTGAGCCTAGCTGGATTGTGAGTTGGCTCGAACTCGACTCGTTAACGAGCTCATGAGCCAAGCTTATCGAGCTTCGAGCTTGAGCTTGAGCCTGTAATCTGGCTCGTATGATAAATGAGCTCGAGTTCAAGCTCAACCCGACTAGACTCGAAAGCTAATCAAGCTACTTGATTAAATTATATACATATATATATATATATATATATATATTATATTTATAATATTATTTTTTTATAATATTTCAAAGCTTATTTTATAGAAAACTTACCTGCTGGCTTTTGAGTCGAGCTTTTCAAATGAGCTCGAGCTTTCGAGTCCAGCTCGAGCTTGGTTTTTTCTAAAAGAGTCATGCTCGAGCCCACTAATTGAGCTCGAGCTCATTAAGAATTAAATAAGCCAGGCTTGATAAGGTAGATACTCGACTCGACTCGACTCGACTCTTTCATACGCCTAAATGGCCCCCAAAATGTCTTGAAAGAAGTAATCCCATTCCTCTTATGACAAGCATAAGTTTGTTTTATTGAAGCTGAGGGAAGGTTCGTTGAGTTGGTATTCACTAAAAAGCTTATTCTAAAGCATTATTTTTTAGGCGCCAGTTATCCTATCATGCAGAACATAGTTAGTGAGGGTTAGGAGCATTTTTGTGAGGAACCTTTTGCTGCTATTATCAATGCTATGAGGGAATTTTTCACCCATACAAAAGAGGCTATAGATAATTAATGTTATATGAGAGATAAGTCGGTACCCTTTAATTATATTATTTTTAATCGCCTATATAAGTTGAAAGATTTTGAGTAGGATGAGTTTACTATTTTCTTTGGAACTCCTATTGACTCTAAAGAAATTTTTAAGAGATTTATGTGGTCCTAATGGTGGAGCTTATTTGAAGAAGAGGAAAAATAAGATCATTAACATTCCTGCCACTTTTCTTACTCAAACATCTAAATCCTAACACTATTTCATTTTTGCCCCCTTTTTACCCATTACGAATATTAGTGAAGTAACCAAACAACATTTCATTCTCAATTATTCCATTTAGTTGGGGTATAGTATTGATGTAGGAAAACTTAATTAATCATTTTTTTACCTATATTATTAGGAGAACTACTTCAATAGGATTGGGCACCTCTCTGTTGTTTGTGCCTTATGTGTCAATGTTGGTGTTAGGGGAGATCAATCTGAGGAGCATATTTTTCTCATCTCCAATTTGATAAAAAGAAAAATTTTGAGTTTTAAGCAAGTATGGGATGGTAATGATGAGGGAGGTCCTAGTGAGCATAGATCTTATGGTAGGGCAAGCAGCAGTAGGAGTCCTTGCACACCAAAATTTATAGGAGAACAGGTGGCAGATTTAAGAACTCAATTTGAGGGAGTTCTAGAGTATTTTTCTGGAAACTAATGAATCGTAGTTTGAAATGAAAATAAGGATGGCCCACAGGGTGGATTAGCATGAAAATAACTATATGTATACTTCTAATTTCAATGATGCTCTTGCTAGGTGTTCAAGAGCAGTAAGTTTGTGGAGAACCTAGATTTGCTTACATTTTCTTCAGCCTCTATTTATGATCCTTTGATGATGAGGAGGAGGAGGAGGAAGATCCTGACTCTGATAGTTAGGATTCTTTGTAAGTTTTGGTGAGAGTGAGAGAGAGAGAGAGAGAGAGAGAGAGAGAGAGAGAGAGAGAGAGAGAGAGAGAGAGAGAGAGAGAGAGAGAGGGAGAGAGGGGGGGGGAGACAGAGGAAGAGAGAAAGAAGGGAAAGTTTGTTTGTTTTTGTTACTTTTTGTTTGTAGCATGTTTTTCTTTAATTTTCTTTTTCACTTATTTACTTTTGGGGATATCCCAAGTGTTCCGATGCATTGTTATTGTGATGATGTCTTGTGATGGTATTAGTGAGGGTCATTAGAGCCGCAATGATTGAGATTAGGGGAGTAGTGCCTAAGGCACTAGTTATGCTTTATGTCTATTGTATTGTTACCTTTGAGCTTTTTATCATTCATGAATAGGCATGTTTGATCTTATATCAATTTTTAATTACTGTTAGTACACTATGCATATTTTATGTTATTTACATCTAATTAAATTTTCTTATGTTTAAATTATTGTATATTGTTATCTATAGTTATTACACTTAATCACATATTTAGCCAAAATAAAAATTATAATTAAAATTATATAAAATTAGGATACTATTAAAATCTTATATTATAGTATGAATGAACATTTCATAATAATTCATGCTCTAAAAGCTTCAATTAGCTATTGATTTAATTTTGAATTTAGAATCTATATATTAACTTATATTGGCAACATAATTAAAAATGAATAAACAAGTTTAGTGATTAATTATGAGTAGCTTAAATTAGAAAAATTATAGTTAAACTTGAAGATGTATTTAGAGATTTTATTGAATCCTTACAATAATTAAATAGTATTAAAAAAAAGGAAGGAAAAAATTAATATTCAAAATCATTAAGCATACACTTCACAAATTAGGAATTAACAAGTAATCTAGTATATGTGATAGTGCACATATGAATTCCATATTTCAACTTTGAATAACTAATCGCTAGACTACATTATTCATTTTACATTCAGAAGTCAATTTAATAATTTCAAATATAGTGATTTAATTCAAAATAAGTAATAATAAGAATTACTAATTAGGATAAATATTATATCTTTTCAAAATTTAATTATAAGTTGTTCATTCCAAATTTCTTCTAGACCATGTTGTATTATCCTATATTTTTTTAGTTTTAAATTGTTAATTTTTATTTTGGCTATTAAGGTGAACAAGGAGTTAATGTAAGCGTTAACAAACAAGAGTTTAAGCTTGGGGGAAATTTAAATGTGTAAATTGTGTATTTTTTAGTTATGTTAAATTCAGTAAAAATGTATTATTTTAGTTATGCTTGTATTAGAACTATACAAGAATAAAACAATAATAATAAGTGTTAGACAGCACCATAGTCCTGACAGGAATAATGCTGTAGTGCCATATTGATCAATGCTAAACTGCTTATCTTAATGTGGTGGCAGTGACGTTCTCTATTTGGAAGTTTCATGATGTTACAAATGTTAGCACCACAACATATCATAGCAGTGTTGCAACCAAAAATAGCACTATAGTGTTGGGTTACTTAGAAAAATCATGCAAAAGCATAGCCTTCCTAATACCGCTATACCAAAACATTATTTAAAGTACCGCAGTGCTCATGTTATTATGATACCATGCCAAAGTTGTTGTAACTTCTAAGAGCCAAATTGACTTTATGGAAATATTCATCGATTCCAGCAATAATCATGCCACATCATCTAGTACCATAATGGAGCCAACATTATAACCTTGAGGCGCTAGTTCATTTTACACCACCGTAGTGCCACCTTGCATTGCACCACGGTGGTTGATTACCATATTGTAGATGTAAGTTATATTATTCAGAGAGCTCATCGCCTTGAGTAAAATTTTAGTATTTTTGTGTGTTTCTTTAGTGCCCCCTTAGAGTAAAGTCTAAGGGAGTCAGGGAAAGTCCAAGATACAGTCTTTGAGAGAGTTTAGCTTGGGACGAATAAGAAACTTTAAAAATGGTGGAATAAGGAGTGTAGAGAAGATACTTTGAACCTTCTTGGTGAAAAAATTATACTACTTCTCCTACACTTTGTTCTTCTATGAATAAAATGAATATTAGTCTGCTTATTATTTCTTTCATTTCTAGCTAGATCTCTAATTTTGGGTTGATGATGAAGAGCATATTAGGTACTATTGTAGACTCTTATTCTTTAGTGAAAATATTATTGTTTGCGGAATCACCCGTTCATCATTTAATGCATGCAACAACCATGTGCATTGTTTAAACCTAGTGTGATGTATAGCCATAATGAAGGAATGTAAGAATAAATAAAAATATTAAAATGGAATATTGGCATGCCTAGACATAAGTTGTTTGAATATTTTAGGTTCTATAGAGATAGTAAAACTATAGTAAGACTAATATTTTTTTTTACCCCTATAAGCTCAACAGTCATCAAGGGATGCACATGATCAGATCCTTTTTTTTTTTAAGGGATACATAAAGCATTAATAAAAAAAAGAAACACCTCTTAAAAACTATAAAGCAAAAATAGACCAAGCCCTTTAAATATATCATAATGCAGATGTGATCTACTCATTCTCATTTTAAACCCATTGTGGTGGAGGGGACACCAAATATTAAAACAACCTAAAAGGTTGATTAGTGTCCCAGAGTTCCAAAAAGGAAGAAAATGTGAAGTAGTAAGAATCCCATGTGCCATTACTTTAAATTCAAAAGACCAAAAAAAACCTACACAAGAAACAAAATAACAACAAACACCTAGAATAAAAACACAAATTAGAACAAGAATACCCTGAAGAACTTCTAACGAGCTTTCATCAGCAACCAACGCAGCCATAAATAAGCCATATAGCTTTAGATTAGAGTAACCCTCCTGAATCTCCATGTCATTAGCATCTTGAAGAAGAAACTTGCAGCAATGGAACCCAATCCTCTCCACAAAAACCTTCCTGCAATCTATCAAAAGAGAAGTAGATTCAGGAGTTAAAAACCAACTAGCTAATGATCTAGCATAATCTGAAGCTTCCTTCTTAGAAGCTCCTCCACCACTTCAATTTATGGAAATAATCATCCCGCAGAAATAGTAGACCGATCTGCCCCAACAAGCTTAAAATCAGATTTCTTCTTCCTCGGGCAGTTCTCAATAGGACCTAAGAATTTAAGTTGTTTAGTGTTTTTATGTTTAACACTACACAAACTTAAATCCTTCTTTATATCAATAGTAGAATAAGGAGAAGAACTTAAATTAAGAACAACACACTTGGGAGAGGACTCAAAAAGTCCTAGCTCACCTCCTAATCCATTGTTTACATTATCTTGCTTTTGAAATTCCTTATTTGTAACATCAGAATTGACCAAGGTACCTTCATCACCTTCTGCTAACAACCTAATGCCATTTTCCACAACAGTTAGCATGACGTCTTCTGGAATCTCTGTTGTAGATAAACCTTCCTTATTTACTGCAGCAAACTTAGAATTACTAGCACAAGAGGCTCCTACAACCGCAACTTGGACAGCATCAGAATTTTGAACTTTAACTGCTTTGACCATATCACTTGACTTATCTAGAGATAACACATTAAAACAATTAGTAGAATCCAACTCCATATCCGAAAACTGCTCTTTAGGTTTCTCAGAATATTTATGCTTCACAGAATCAGCAACCTTGACTCCATTCACAAAAAACCTATTACATTTTTTAAACTTTACATGCATCCATGGACCAAACATGTTATCTGAAATAAAACCATCAGAATTTCCTTCCACCACCTTCGCAGCCTTACCAGAAACCTTCCCCTTCTCTTGGCAATCCATACTCTTAACTTCAGTAATGTTATTCCCTTGACCTCTTAGACCAGGGCACATTCCCACAACATGGCCTATCTTACCACATTTGAAACAAAAAGAAGAGATCTTTTAGTATTCAACTTTCTGGAAAAATTTACCATATAATCCTTCAATCCAAACTCTATGAGATAAACTAGTGTCAAGTTCTATACAAACGCAGGCTCTAGCAAATTCCCGCCTCCACCATTTAAACATGTTTCCATCAAAAAACAAAGGAGTTCCAATCTTGGATACAATCTTAGCAATATTAGTCTCATCCCAACAATGTAAAGGTAAATGAGGCAACTGAATCCAAATAGGAGAGGAAAGGCCCTTCAAAGACATGGGAGAAATTTGAGGAATCCATTTATCCATCCCAATAACATGACCTCCCACATACCATGGTCCTCCACTAAGAACTTCCTCCATAGCTTGGGTTGAATGGAAAGAACACAATATCTAATCAAGACCCAAAGAGGTAAGATGAAAGCTTCCCCATTTACTCCATTGCCGCCTCAACTCAATACTACAAAGGGAAAAAGGAATTTTTTTACCAAAGACTTTAATTGCAAGAGATTTTTGTAGAAGTTGAAAATTCTCACATTCCCTATGAGCATTCAGTTTGACTACTCCATCACCTTCTAAATCAATCGAAATTTTCTCAACAGAATTAATTCTAGTGTGTTGAGTTCTAACCCAAGCCTTTTTTGATTCAATCTTTTGGGTCGGATCAACCTCCATCATAAATTCAAAACCACCTATAGTTCCTGAAACAGATTCCTCAACCGTAATTTTTGAATTCAAAACTTCCTTATTTACCGGAGAAATAACAAGATTTTTCAAAATTGAAGAAGGGATCAAGAAACGATTAACCTTTAACTTGAAACCTGATGAAGTTGAAGCTTCAAAGTCATTAGCTTGAACATCGGATGAGATTCCTACCATTGGAGATGAACGAGGAATCTTAGGAGAACCAGTGTTATCCTTATTTCTTGAAATCTGATCGGCAACAATACCTTTACCCTTCCCTTCCACCAGAGCTGGATCGCAAGCCGGAGGAATACGACCTTCATCAATCACCAAAGGCCGTTGAACAAATCTTGCATTAATGCAATCATCCCAATTCTCATTGTATCTACCTTTTAACCCCCAACAAAGGTTAGAAGTCTTGGTAGAAAGGGGATTGGAGGTATTCTGGTCATCCAAAGAAGATGACCGGCGACCCTCCGCCACCATAACAGAGCCAACCGGGAAAAGTGGATGACGAAAATTTTGAGTAAAAGGGTTTTTCTCTCACTAAAATCTTGGAGCCTCTCTCACTAAAATCCTTGGTAACACATGATCTGATCCACATTAACATTTAAGAGTCTTATTAGGAAGGATATATAGTTTACATGAATCAGTCCAAAATATTTTTATTAAAATTATATAAATCATTTTTACTCAATTTCATTTAGTGATAGAAACTCAAAAACTTCATTTTTTTGTTAGGATAAATTCATGCAATTAGAGTTAGCAAAAGTATATTTGTTGCAGTTTAGTAGAACACATCCTCGTGGATTTGACACTCTACTTTATCATTTTATTACTTGATTTGACACATATACTTGCATAAATCAGTGGGTTGTTTTAAATTTTATATAGAAAACCTAAGCATATTTCCAATTTAGTGAGTTTCACATTAGCTCACCATTAACTTCTTTCATATGCATAGTGCACCCATCATTCTTCCTTCATAATAATGAGAAGAGTGAATTATGTAGTGAACTTGCCAAGTGATGGTGAAATATGTTGGGAGGTTTTTTCTCCTTTAATGATTGATATTATTTCCCTTTATTTAAATAGTGAGATTTGACCCTACAAGATACCCATATATGAAGAGATGCTAAAGCATGTTTGTATTAGGCAACAATGTTCAAAAGAAGTAGTTAGTTATGTTAATCCTCTTTTTCTTAATTTTCTTCTTAGATGTTCATAATTATGTGTCTACTGTAAATGATTAAGAAGACTGGCGTGGAGTTCCAATTTCAAAAAGTGTTAGATGAGTGGAATGCAGAGTTTGCAAAGGTAAATATCCGTAAAGGGTGTATAAACAAAAGTTGGAAGAAAGATTAAAGAGATATCAACATTGGAAAGCCAACTAGGAGAGTGTCGAGCCAAGCTAGCAATGATGTCCACCACTCTTTCCTTTTAAAATTAGGAAGTTGAACTTTTTTGCACTGAGTCGATTAAGGCTTGTGTAGATACCAATAAAAAAATGAAGCTTTAAAGGCACTTACAAAAGAGAAGGGCACCCTTCAGGTTAATAAGAAGCTATTAAGAAGGAGAATAAAGAATTGCATGCATATCTTTTAGAGGAGGAGAAAGTCATATTAGAAGTTGATACTCGTACATAAGCCATATCATTGAAGGCTGCGGAAGAATTCAAGACATTTTTAACTTATCATTTAGAGATCTAGAATCGCATGTAAGAGGCTAATTGTATGCTATTTTATGCTGAAGTAAAGGGTTTAGAGAATTAGTGCATTGAGGAATACTTTAGATCTTGATGTTAAATGAATGATACATTTTTGGTGCATAATAATGGGTTATCTTATGGTTGTGTTATTTTTAATTTAATGAAGCTTCTCTTTTAGGGAGCTCTACATCTTTGGAAGCTAGAGAGCTTATCAAATATTTTTTAATTATATTGCAAGTGATGTATTGGGAAGCCAACTTGTGAAATTATCCAAATATGAATAGGTTGAGAAACATCCACCTATGATGTTTGACCTTTTCAAAGTTCTTTGTCAAAGCATTGCTTGATGTTGTTGACCTACGTGTTAGAGATCAAATTGAATCCCCCTAGAATTAATCATCTAATGATTGAGATATAAAAAATATTATGTACTTTTAAAATCAAGGATGAGGATTGGATTTTGTAGGATAATAATTTATTTGAAATCACCACTGTGACCCTGCTTGGGAAGGAGATATTAATAGTAATGGTTAAACAAGATTTTATTATCTTGAAAAAGATTATTTAATGATACTATGACGTAGCTTAAGAGATATAAGAGATACATAATACATAAATTGAAATATATAAGTTATATAGTAAGTAGCATTACTAATAGTTGCTAATAATATTTGCATAGATTCTCAGTTTTCTAAGTTTGAGGTAGCACTTTTCCATCATCATGCTTCTTCTAGATAGTTTCAGGTATAATCAAAGATGCCACTATATAAGGGGCTTCCCATAAGGGGGAGACTTCATTTGAATTGGGGTCCTTTCCAAACTACCTCAAGGCTATATTGAACAAAGTCTCCGATGGAGGTGAATCTTGGTTTCACCTTACGGTTATAGTGTCGAGATAGTCTATAGTGGTAAGCGACAATTTTGAGTTTTGCTATGTATCTAATTTATGGGAGAAGATCTTGGTTATTCTAAAGTTTGTCATCATTATGATTGAAATCAAAAGTTTATACTCTTGGGCTTGGGATGTTAATATTGACCAGGATGATTGCCTCTATGTCAAAGCAATGGTTATATGGTGTTTGTCCTACTAGAGTCTTTGAAGTGGTGCAATAGGTTTAATGGACATTATGAAGTTCATCATCCCATTGCCCCCAACCTTCTAGAGGGGTATATTTAGTCCCCTAAGTATAGTTTAGTTTATAAACTTAGTCTTCCCATTTACTTGAGGGTGGGCCATGACTATGCGTATCGACTAAATATGGAGATGCTTACACACTGAGTTCTATTATTATTGATTATCATTGCAGGAAGGCCAATATGACTTATTATATTTTTTCAAACAAATTATTTGACATTTGCTTTATTGACTTTTCTGGTGATTCAACTTCTACCCATTTGGTGAAGTAGTCTATAGTAAAGATGATAAATTTTCACTACCTTTTAACCATAAGAAATAGCCCTATTATTTCAATCCCTCATTAGGTAAAAGTCCATGGGCTTTGGATTGATAAGAGCTCTCTGATAGGTGAATAAGTGAGCTTAGAGTATAATTTATAATTATTGCACTTTTGTGTGAATTCTAGTGCATCATATTTCCTTGTAGGCTTGTAAAATCTTTACCTCTTAATCTTAAGAGTAAGCCCTCTATGATCTAAGTGTTCTCTATATATTCCTAAATGGATTTCCCATGGAGCATAATTAGCCTATGAAGGTGGGATACACTTAAGGCATGGCCTGGTAAAGGCTCGTTTATATAGCTCTCCACTAATGATGGTGAAGTTAGTGCTTATCTTCAGAGTTACATTGTAGCTGTGTCGAGTCTTCATGAACCACACCATTTTCCAAGACGGATAACATAAGATCCATCCAAGAGGGCTCCATTGACTCATCTACTAACTGTATAATCCAAGGAACCTGAATGCTAGGAAAGTGTACTTCCTGGATACAATCTCCTATTGAAGAGATCCCTAGTTATTGATGTAGCAAGTTTTGAGAAGGTATTTTGTACATACATTCTACTCCCGAAGTAAATTAATAATTTTTTACTTTCTATATGAGAAAGGAGTTTCTTTACCATATTTCAATACTATGCCAAATTTGGGTTATGGGCATTGAATTCTACCTCCACCTCAGAGATGACCAATTACAATTTAGTATGAATCAATAAATTTTGCACCTCACAGTCTATGGCTAGCCTTAACCCAGCATTTAGGGCTTCATACTCAATAATATTATTTATCACAAGACACTTCAATCAAAACCCATATTTAAAGGTAATCTACTAAGAGGAGATTAATAAGATTCTAGCTCAGGTGTTGTAACTCCTTAAAACTCCATCGATGTATAGTGTCAAGGATGAGGAATGAGGTGGAATGACTAGTAGTTCATCAGAAATAGGGATGGTGTACTGAACTACAAAAACTATAAGTACTCGTTACTTTTTGTCGGGCATAGGAAAGAAACACGTCAAATTCTCCTAGTTTCACTAACCACTTGATTAATCTATCGGTTGCCTTAAGTTTTAGGAGAATGTTTCTTAGTAGTAAATTTGTATAGGTCCAAATTCTATGAACTTGAAAATATGAGCATAATTTCTAACTAAAAATACTAATTGCAATACTACTTTATCCTCCAATGGATAGCCTCCCTCGTCATTAGAAAGGATCTTATTTACATAATAGATGGGATGTTGTATAACATTCTCCTCTCAAACTAAGATCGAGCTTATAGCTTATAAGAGATATCCAAATATATGTAAAACTTTTCTTATTATATAGGTTTTGAAAGTAGTAGAGGTGAGGCCAAATATGTTTGGAGTTGTTCAAAAGCTTCTTAGTATTCGTCTATCCATTGGAACACTTATTTATGAGCACCTTTTAATATCTTGAAGAAATGTATATATTTATCCTTTGAGCAGGACAAAAAGCGAGACAGGGCATCAATTCTTCTATTTAAATGTTAGGACTTAATATTCCTTAGGGGCACCATATCACTTAGCGTCCTATTTTTTTCAGGAATAGCTCCAATTACCCGGTGGGTAACCATGAAACCTTGTTTCTTGATGTGACTTCAAATGTATGCTTAGTAGGTTTGAGCTACATCTTATAGCATCAAAAAGGTAGAAGCATTATTCCTAGTCAGAGATAAGTTATGATTTCTTAAGACTTTTACCAACATATCATCTACATATTCCCTATAAGGTCTTTAAAAGCTTTGTTCATGAGACATTGATATATGGCTCCAACATTTTTTACTCCCAACGGAACGAACAAATAGCATTATAATCCTTTGTTATTCTGGAAAGTTATTAACTTTGGCATATATCTTTATTTCGTTATAGCCATAGTAGGCATCCATGAAGCTCAATATTTAGTGTCCGTATGTGGCATCAACTAGTTGGTCAATACTATAAAGTGAAAAATTATCCTTTGGGCAAGTATTATTGATGTCTGTGTAATCCATACACACCCTTCAAGCTCACTTACCTTTCATGATAGTATTTATAAGCCATATGGGATGATACACTTCTATATGAATCTAGCTTTAGGAGTTTATCAACTTCCTGTTCGATTGCTTATTGGTGGTCAAGAACAAAGTTTTGCTTCTTCTGGATAATCAGCTTACATGATTGATTTCTTTTAGGGAATGTATAATTATCTCAGAATTAAGTCCAGGCATATTGACTGAACTCCATGAAAAATTATAATGGTTCTTATGTAGAAAGTCTACATAACATCCCTTCACCTTCACTGAGCAAAGATCTAATATGCATTCTTGAGCGGTGTTTGTTTGATATGGAGACACAGGTAAGGTCTTCCACATGGGAATCCCTTTATGGGATGTCCTCATTACAAAGGTCAAAGTTCTTAATGCTTAGGGTAAGTGATGGGGAAGTTGAGCTTCCATATGATAACATGATTGTTCCACTAATTAATCTCCACATGCCATGTCTATCCCAGTTGGGGTCAAAAACTTTAGTCTAAGATTCAGAATGGAAGTGACAACTCTAAAAATTGATAGAGGGGGCATCTCAAAGATTGAGTTGTAACATAATTCTTATTTTACTATAATGAATTACATTGGATGAGTAGTCTGCCTAAGAAACACTTTGAGTGTGACTAGAATGCTAATCACCCATTTTACCCATATAGGTCAATTATAATACCCATTCAGTGGTCCAATGATTGGCTGAAGCTTTTCTCTGACTAGGACCATACTAAGTAAAGAAGGGTAGAATAAAACATCCATCTGAAAGTATGAGATGCACCAAGAGGGTGGTCGGTGAATTTTTATTTTAAAAATAAATCCTAAACACGAGTTCAAGTCTTTTAAGGAATTTTTCAGATTTTTTAAAGTAAAAACTTAACTAGTGAAATGTGGAAGCTAATGATTCGTACATAATTACAATAGTTGTGATACAATTTTAAATCTCACAATGAGAAGCTAAAATAAGATTTTTCACCAAGCAGTTAACATAGAAAAAAAATGTATGAAAAGTAAAATGCAAAAAATAGAAAAAGCACACCAAAAATTTTTATAGTGGTTCGGTTACTTGACCTACATCCACTACCCGGAGTCCTCCACTCTGAGAGTTACACTACTAAAAGTTGACTCTCCTTCTGCTCCCACAGTAAGATGTAGAAGCCTTTAAAAGACTCACTTTCACCTTCTCCGGTGTGGTGGAGTGCTAGATGCTATGTCACCCTCCTGGTGATAGCAGTTCTCCATTTTCTCCCTCCCAGAGAAGGAAGAGAACCTTAAGGACATTGACCTTGAAGCCTCTCTCCCTAAAGAGCTTCCACAAGACTCAACAAGGCCATTGGAGGACCAAGCGTGCAACTAGTTCGGAGCAACTATGTGATCCCCTCACACTCCTTCTCCCTCACGTTCAAGCTCACCTTATCCTTCCTCTCACAAACTCTAGATCTCTTCAAAAGCTCCCTCTTCAAAATTCTTTCAGTTATCATGCTTCTTTTCTTTAGACAACAATCACAACAATAATAACAACTGAATAATAAAAACTTCTTGTGAAATTAGTCTTCAGAAAACCCAAATGATTCAATTAAGATGATGTTATTCATACAGTATGATCAATTATCATTTAATATGATCAGTTCAAAACCAGTTCTGTCCAGTACGAAGGCAGATGAACAGTTCACAAATTTTACACACATCATACAGTATGATCAAGAGATCGCATTAGACGATTGTTTTATTTTCAACTGTTCGTACGCGACAACTTATGGGATGACCAAAATTCATCTCTATAATTCATCATACACTATACACTTCATACAGTATGAATAGTTTAATTTAGATCATCGTCTTGTACGATATAAATATCGTCTGAGATGAATAGTGAAAAAACCATAGTTTTGTCTAGTACGATCTATGAGATGACCAAAAATCATCTCTGTAGTTCATACAGTTTGATTCATCTCGTATAGGATGAATGACAAAAATTAAGAAACCATGATTTAATTGCCTGATTATAGGGGATAATTTTGGCAAGATTTCAAATGATCATACAGTATGATTAGGATCATACAGTACAATTAGTTCAAGAAATCAAATTTAAAATCTTACCTAAACTATACTGGCAACTAGGGTTTTTACATAGAAATAAATCATACAGTACGATCATGATCGTACAGTATGATTAGTTCACAAACTAATCTCTTAAAATTAGCCATTAAGCTAGAGTTTTAATGAAAGATTGTGCAGTACAATTAACAATTTTACAGTATAATTTACTTCAAAAAAAAAATTATCTTCAAAAAAAGAAACTCTCCCCCTCTGTATGTGTGCATGGTCACCCCATTTATGTACACTCTTTTGTGGCAGACTCAAAAAATAAAAATTAAAGAATATACAAAATACAAATTCTTTTACATCCTATTCTACCTAGTCTTGAGTCTCCATAAGTCTTAAGCAGTAAGTATCTTACCTAAAATGTTAGTGCTCACAAACAAAAATAAATATCTATATTTTTCAAGGAAGAACATGGTAATTTAGTCAATATTATTTTTCATCATCAAAACCTGATCCTCAGGATCCTAGATTGCAACACCATTGGGATCCCAGTGTTAACTAAAATCCTTTTGCCATTGTAACACAAGTTGTCAATCCCCGTATTAATCATGAGTGGATCTTCATGAGGAGCTTGGACCCCTCTAAGTCAAAATTATCAAAAGTAATAGAGTGGTCATCCTAAGACTTCTTTTGTGATGGCTCCACATTCACCGTGAGTAAGATTTAGTTAGAAAATAATCTCCCCAACTATTTGATGATTGCTCTGTAATTATTTCTGTATGGGTTGTGCCTCTATAAGGGGAGTGTCATTAAGATCAGACATGTTTTATTTGAATCGATGAAGGTAGCCTATCGGATCAGCCTATCAATTTTCTCCTTGAGTTGTTTATATGCTTTAGTTATATGTCCATGATTATCGCGGAAGTGACAATATTGTTCCTGATTTTTGTGTTCAACTTTATTGGATTTGGCAATTAACATTTTCTTCATCTCAAATAACCATTAAGAAATTTTCTAGTGATATATTTAGAGGTGTATACTCCTTCTTTGGTTGAGGCTTATTTTGATACTATGAAGGTTGAGGGGGCAGGTTATTGGCCCCTGCTTCTTTTGTTGTTATGATGAACTATTTGTCCTAGGAGCATTTTTATGCTTTCTCGTGGTTTGCTCAAATTACTTCCTATGAATATTGATGGCTTTATTTGCCAAGATCTGTACCTCCACATGATGATTCAAGTTAGCATATGAATGTACTATGTCATATGAGTACCGAGTAAAATGGGTTAGGATGAAGCCCACCAAGAAAAAAACCCTCTTAGTAACTTAGGATCCACCACTAAAATTTACCAAGCTTCAGTGGCGAACCATTAGAAGTATTCCTTAAGAGACTCCCCTTTATTATAACTAATTCTTGAGAGGTGATAAGAGTTCTTACCAATTATTTTAATAGCAACAAATTGTTTGACAAATAATAGGGCCAACTTGATGAATATGAGAATTGTTCTGGTCAAAAGCGAGTACAACCATATGTGAGCTTTCCCTTTGAGGGTAGTCAGAAATACTTGATAGAGGTGCGCATCCAAGGCTTGGTGAATAGGCATAATAGTTTTATAGTGAAAGATATGCTCATAGGGTCAAATGAACCATAGTATGAGACTATGCTCTACAATTTAAAGCTCATACGAATATGTTACTTAAGGATGGCTATAGTTACAGGAGATGACTCCTTAAAGTTTTGAGTTGAGTAGTCTCAGCATCAGGTGGATGTTCAAGATATACATCTTTTAAATCCTAAACTCATCAATCAATGATAAAATTCAATCATAAATAAAACTTAAATCTAAATCTTGCTAAAAATTGGAAAAATAAAATCCAGTGTTCAAATCTAAAGTCTAAAGTCTTTAGACTTTTCCCTATTTTAGGAGAATTTTTACCTAATTAAAAACCCTAAGTAAAGGCTATAGAATAGTGTTTGATCACTTGCATATTATGAAGCATGCCTCTAGAGTCTACCTAATTATTTAAGAAGCACCCATGTCCTTTTATACCCTAAAACTTAAAGTATATTCCAAGCACACAAAACCTTTAAATATTTAAAGCTCATGCCACTAGATATGTAATCATGCTGTAAATCATCTTGGAATCCATTGGGAACTCATCAAGTATGTTCATAATCATAATCCATTGATTTGAAATCATTTGAGTACATGGTTTATCATGGTTAACTAATGTTAAAATATTTTGACCTATGGAACTCTTTTAAACATAAACCCTTCATATGCATGAATCATATTGACTTATCAAATCCAAGATATAGATTCAAATACTAGGAATTTTATAATCATTAATTATCATTCATACGTCATATTAATCCCTTGAATGGGTTTGGATAACCACCATTAGTCACTTTGATCAAAAAGGATATTTTAACCATAAACCCTAAATCATGTAAATAAGCTTCTTACCTAAACCCCACCAAAAGCCACTAAATGTTTTTAAACCTTGAATCATACATGTATAAAACCAATTGAACCCTTGGTGAATCATGGTTGACCATGGTTGAAAAAAATACTCTAAATCTTAAAATGACCATATATAAACATTTGAATAAACACTTAACGGTTTAATCACAGCATGACCTAAAGCCATTTTCAACAAATTTTTAATGTCATTTGAAGTGGGTTAGACCTAAATCTAAGCCTTAGTCAAGCTTGGTTGACCAAGTTAACCTTGGTTGACCAAATTGAAAAGTAAGCTATTAAACATGCATTTTATGCATATAGGCCATACCATGACCTAAAACCTCATCCAATAAGTTCCAACTGTCATTTGGAATTGGTTGGACCCAAACCTAACCACTAGTCAACTTTAGTTGACCAAGTCAACCCTGGTTGGCCAAGCTAAAGATAAACCCTCTAAACCCTAAATCCAATGCTATAGAGAATATCGAGGCTTCCAATTATTGTGGGCCTGTCCATTGGGTCCCCAAGGTTCAACCCTAAGTGACCCAATGCTTGGGTCCGCTTGGGTTAACCATATGACTTGACCCAAGTGGTCAAGAGAGGTTCCCCAAAAACCAATCTCAACCTAGACCAAATTGGCTCATGCCAACACCACTATCAGGTACCTCTAAATCATATGAATGAAATATAATCAACCTAACCAATAGCCTAACCTAGGCCAACCAATTGGGCCAACCCAAAGTCTCCAAAACCATGAATCTTGAGCCATATTGCATACTTAGACTGGACCATGATAAATTAAACCATGCATTATGTTAAGGAACCTTCAAAATACCTTGCCACACCAGCCCATGCCAATTGGTGGTCAGGGAGGACAAACTTTAAGAAAATAACCATGTGCACACATGGGTTCACCTCTAATTTCTTAGTTATGCACCCACATGAGCTAAAACTTTACAAAATACTCCTTAGCCTCTTATTTGCCCATTCCTAACTAACAATAATGTTTAGTATAGCCTGGGTAGGTTAAAATTAAAACCTAGATCATCCATGTTCTCCCGATAACCTAAATTTTACACTATAGGGGTTGTGATCACATGTCCTAGAGTTTCCATAGAGTTTCTGCTTTAGTACCCTTCCTTCCCAATTAGTTCTCTAATGGTTTCTAGCAAGTTTGATCAAGCTGTGGAGACCTCAAACCATAGGAAATCCAACTTCTAATCCATTACATTCCATACGCTGCCATTCGATGGAGAAGTGTTCCTGAGGTGGAGACGAGCTTAATACAACCCATTATAGCCTTAACATTCCACTACAAAGAGGTCGGATCTAAACCAAAGATCCATTTTCATAGGTATCCATTAAGTGTGAAGAGAGTGTTTAATCTAACAAGATTTGGGCTTTTTTTTTTAAGGAATGCAACTTGTATTAACAAGAAAAAAAAATATTACAATCAGAAAAAAACTAAAAAACTAATAAAGTTACCTTTCCGGACAAAAGGAAGGTAGCCATTATTATAAAGCAAATAGAACCTAAGAAAGAAAATATTTGCAAAAATGAAAAAAGCATAATAGAAATAAGATTCACTACTCCTCATTGTGAACCAGATGGAGTGAAGGGGACACCAAAAATTTGACTGCCCAAAAGGTCGGTTAGAATCCTAGAGCTCCCAAACAAGTAAAAATTGAAAAATAGTAAGAATCTTAAACTCCATTACTTTAACTTCACTATTAAAATATAAAAAAATTATAGATAATATGAAATTCGAGCAGCCATATTGCTATCACTTCAAATCTTGAACCAGCATCTTTGAAGCTTGCCAAACAAGTACTATTTATGAATAAGACTTTACAAAGCCGATGTAATTTAGCTACCATCTGCAAACACAAAACGTTATCATCTTCAATGAAATCTGAATAGGAACAAATCTAGACCATGAAAATTTAATCACAAATGCCAAGGTTACGATACCTAGAAGCCTCAATAATGGTTTCATTATTAATCCCATCAACTCAAGAATTCATTTTTAATAATAGAAGGGGAAAAATCCCAGTCACTGATATGTAGTCCCAAACAAACTTTTCTTCTTCTAGGGAGATCTTTCATTGGACCTAATGATTGTAATTCTTTAAAAAAATTTATTTTACAACTTAAAGAATTTAAATTCTTCAAGCTATCCTCCATTCGTAAACCCATAACATCATTCAACTTTGCATTTGGAATATGAATTACATCTTCTTCCAACCTGATACCATCTCCAACAGACAAAAATTTAGAGCAGCAGCATTTTCATTGACAAAGAACTTTTCTGATACCTCATCTAATTTTTCTTCAAGTTCAACAGCAGGACCATCTACATTAAACACTTGAGCACCAATATTCAAATTGACTTCCTTATTATTAATAGCAGCATAAGATCAACTTTCAATCTCCAAACTAGGTTTAATTTCTACCATACCACCGTTTAAGTCTTTATTAATAGCTGCTTCAACAAATTCATTGACATCATCATCATGAGATAATAAATTAAACTTATTATTATTTAACAAATCTAATATAGGAGTATCAGACAGTGAACAAAACTTATCAACAACTAACAATACCCTTATCTCCGTTCACTGCAACATAAGTATCCACAATAATTTTTGAACCATATTCTATAGGAGTTTCATCCAAACTGCCATCTACTTCCTTAAGAACCTCAGTACTAACAAAATCCTTCACATCATTATCTTGAGAATTGCTCTTGATAGTCAAAAATTTCCTTCTCTTATTATTCCTGAATTAAACATGTATCCAAGGACCATAGGATAAATCAATATCTGCTTGAAAAGGGCCATTACGAACTACTTTATCCGGGATTTCCCTGACTAAACCCAACACAGTCAAATGATCCTTTCTAGATTTCACTTCTTCTAAGCCATTAGGACAAAAAGAATTTTTATGTCCTATCTTGCCACACTTGTAACATAAGGCAAAAATATTTTCATATTCAATTTTTTGGAAAAATCTTCTACTTATCCCTTCTGTCCAAATTCCAAATGGTAGCTTAGTATTTAATTTGATTCGAACACAAGCTCTAGCAAATTCCCTTCTACCCCATTTAAACATTTTGTTGTCTAATAATAATGGGGTTCCTATCCATGAAACAATCTTAGTAACATTAACTTCATCCCAACATTGAAGTGGTAATTGAGTCAATCGAATCCAAATAGGTGAAGATATTTCTTCCCAAGAAAGAGGTGAAAAATTAGGTGTCCATTTATCTATACCAATTATGAATCCACCAACATATGAAGGTCCTCTATTTAAAATTTTCTCCATAGCTTAAGACGATTGAAAGGAACACAAAAGCCAATTTAATCCAAGAGAGGTTAGATGAAAACCACCAAATTTGTCCCATTGACGCCTCAATTTAATACTACAAATAGAAAAAGGCAAGTTTTTACCAAGAATTTTAACAACCAGAGAGTTCCTCAAAACTTGAATGTTAGCACATTCTTTCTCCACATCGAGTTTAACCACATTCACATCCTCAATATTTTCAAAAACTTCTTCCATAAAATTTATTTTAATATGTGGAGTTTTGATCCACACATTCCCATTTCTCAAACCAACTTTATCAGAGAAATGTGTCTCATTACAATCAACCGAGGCATTCTTTGTATTATCCTCAGTCAAAGTAGATGATGAACCTTTCTTACACCCATCTAAAATAGAGGATTTGCTAACATAATTGTTTCCCTTATCCACCAAATTAAAATGGTGAACTTTCAAATTAAAACCTATAGAAGATGAGGCCTCAAAATCATCAGGATTTTGCCATTGGATTGAATGTTCTTGAAGAGATAAAGATCTCTGATAAATTTCATCGAGATGCTTGGAGCCGATCTCTGAGATCTTGAAGAAATATCTCTATGGGTGAGGAATCATGTTAGAGGTTGAAGACCAAATCAGAATAGACAGTTTTAACCAATAATTCTAATTAAATTATATTTGATCTCGTGTTATGTCCCCAATTTTGAACCTTTAATCGAAAGAAGTTTGATCTTAGATTGGATGGCTATTAAATAAAGCATATGATTCACCAAGTCATCAATAATTGTTTGGCCAATCAATTAACATTGTATGTTAAAGCGTGTATAATTAGTCGGCTAACTATATAAATGTTCTAAAATAAATCAGAGAATTTATCTAATATTTAAAAATTTAGAACTCCTACCACCATAGTCCAAATTAAGGTTTCATAGGCTCCATCGATTTGTCTTGAGGAGTACTTTAAAACCTTACAGTCTTAACATCTTATTTATATTATATTAAAATTAATTCAAAAATACAGTCTAGCTTATTCGTGGAATTATTCATTAAATATAACTCATCCCAGGCTCAAATTTAAATGGAACATTCTTAGGGATGTCTTTGACATGTCCAAAAATTTGCGTGGACTTTGAATCCTTTCAAGCTTTAATTGAGCAATTTAATTTCTATGGTCATGATTTGACATAGAAATTGAAATTGATCTAAATAAAAATCCATTAAGCATTAGTATTTTTTTATTTTTTCTTTATTAATGTTATGTATTGGGTTCGAATACCACTAATTTCAAATAAATCTAATTTTTCGTAGCCTAAAATTTAATTTCCAATTGTATATATATATTTTCCTTGGTGATTAATTTTAATCCCTAGGGAGGCCATGATGGTTTCAAACTTTTGATTTTAAATATCCTATGGTTAAAATTTCAAGTGATTTGAAGTTCATTTGGTCTATCAATTAGTGAACCCTAACTCAAATTACATAATTGACCTAGGACATTCAAATATTCAATATATCACATTCCGGCGCCTATATTTTCTCTCTTCATTATGATCATGTGCTCTGGCGATTATGATTTTTACTGTTGAACTCATTACATTCCTACTGCTTGAGGTTTCTAATTGTAATGCCTTGGTGGTTTCATTTAAGTTTTTTGTTCCTAAGGCTGATTGGCCTTAGGTTTTCTTCATTTTTTTCTGGATGGTGTCAGGTCCATCTTCTTCCTCGCCAAATCTTTGGGGTAATCCTCCTACTTCGGTTGCTCCTAAGCCTTTATATTGAAATGGTAACATCTCTGCACCTATTTCTTGTTCCTTCCATGATATAGTTTCGGATGTCTCTTCATCGAAAGATCCATCATTTTTTTTACAAAAACTTCAATTAAAATGTTTTCGGCTTTATTGATTTTTGACAATGACATTGTGAAATTAGCTTCATCGTTTAACTTTACTTTGGTTGGTAAGTTCTCAATTCATCATCCTAACCTGGGTTCTATTCGGTCATTTTTCAATAATTTGAAGCTTTATGGTGTTTTCTCTATTGGTCTGTTAGATTCAAGTCATGTCGCTATATAACTATCAAATGATTTGGATTATAGTTGGGTGTTTACTAGAAGAACATATTACAAAAATAATTTTCAAATGAGATTATTGAAGTGGACTCCTAATTTTGACATCAAGGAGGATTCTCCCATTGTCCCCATATGGCTATCTTTTCAAAACTTATAATTGCACTTTTTTAACTCTCATGTTTTACATGCTTTGGGCTCAATTTTTGGTAGTCCCTTATAATAGGATCAAGCTACTGCCTTTGTGGAACGTATACATGTGGAATTGGATATTATTAAAAAAACATCCAAAAGAAGTTTGGCTTGGTTTAGAAGCTTCCGGTTATCTATAAAAAGTTGAGTTTGAAAATATCCCTGATTTTTGTACGCATTGTCAGGTCCATATTCATTCTGTCAATTACTGTTTTGTGGCTCATCTGCATCTCAAGAAAGGGTCAAGGGGTGTGAATCAATCTTGCAAGGGAGATGTTGATATCCTTGTTCAATTGAACCCTGGCCTAGCGGCTGGGGGAGATGACACTTAAACTTCACCTTCGGATAAATCTATTCTAGATTTTGGCAAACCTAAGCATAATACTCATACTTTAGAAGGTATTTCCATGCCGCAATTGAGTGAATTGGGTGAAAAGATGGTGGGTGATTCTTTTATTCCTAATAACTTGCAATCTGATTAAATTATTGATTTAGAGGGTAGCGATGATGTGGTTTAAAATGGTGATGCTATTAGTGATTTACCTCAAGATCAATGTGCTTTAAATCATACAAATGGTGAACAACCCAAGAATAATGAGGTTATCATGGAGGATAATATAGAGGAGGGTGAGATTGTGACTCATGCAAAGGATTCTCTAATGGATATTGATTAAGGTATAAATAATGTTTCTATGTCATCTCCCCCTTCAACATAACATGCCAATAATAATGAGTGGAATTTTTCTTCAGTTGCTGAGAAGAGAAAAAGGACCAATAAGATTTTGGTTGGGCAAACTCCTAGAGTTGCTCGTGCTTCAACTATCACATCTTCTTCTAATGGTTAAAGCTCTCATTTGGAACATTAGAGGCATGGGTGCACCTCTCTTTAGGAATAGGATGTGAAATTTGTGTAGGATTCACAATATTAATGTTTAGATTTTCATTGAGCCTTTAATTTTGTCTTCCAAGCTTGATTCTACTCGCTCTAAATTGGATTTTGATTTTTCTTTGGGTAATTATTCTAATAAAATTTGGATTTTCTGGAAGAAACTGGTGAATTTAATGATTATTAATGATTATCCTCAAATTGTGCATACTAATATTCATTATTTTCAATTTTAATGTTATGCTTCCTTTGATTATGCCTCTTGCTCTAGAATTAAAAGGAAGATCCTTCGGAGATAGATTTATCATTTTTCTTCTTGTTTAAACTCTCCTTGGATAGTTGGTGGAGATTTCAATACAATTTCTAATGCTTCTAAAAGAATTGGAGAGAAACCTCCCATTTTCCATGCTATGGAAGGCTTTAATGACACTATTTTAAACTATAATTTACATGACATTGGTTTAGTGGAAATACATTTTCCTGGAATAAGGCTACCATGTGGCAAAGATTAGATCATATTTTATTTAATGGTTTATGGATTTATCTATTTTCTAATACTCATACTGAGTGTTTAACTATAACTTTATCAGATCATTCTCCAGTTCTTTTGAATATTTCTTCTCAATTGCTTAACATGCATCCTCCGTTTAGATTTCAAAACATGTGGCTTTTTTATGGCTCTTTTTAAATATCTTAGATAGCAATTGGCAAGCCCCCTTATTCCCTTGTGATAATATTTGTGGCATGTGTTGATTATTGTTTAGGCTCAAGAGGCTTAAGCAAAAATTCAATTTGTAGAAAAAATATGTTTTCAAGAACATTTTTCTAATATTTTACAGGCTAAAAACATGGTGGCCACTATAGATAATAAGTATATGAATGATTCTTCTGTGGATAACCTTGCTTTTTTAATGATGCTAAAGATAATTTGTTCGAGTTGCAAGAACAAGAAGAGGCTTTTTTTGAGACAAAAAGCCTTGTCAAAATTCTTAGTTAAGGGTGATCGGAATACCAAATTGTTTTATAATATAGCTAACCATAAAAAGGCTGTTAGTCATATTCACAAAATTATTAATCCTAATACGATTTCTATTGATCTTCCTGATTTGATTTATGAATATGGCATAGACTATTTTAAAAATGTGTTTAATAAAGATTTTCGTCTTGAGTTTAATATTGATTTCTGTTTTATTCCTAACATGATTTCCAAGGACGATAACATTATTCTTAATAAAATCCCTTTAGAAGAAGAAATTTTGCTTACACTTAAAAGTATAAATACTGATTCGGTTGCTGGACCAGATGTGTATGCTAATAAATTTTTTTAGAAAGCCTAGCCAATTATTAAATGTGATTTAAATAATACTTTGGTTGATTTTTTTATGGGCAATCCTTTTCAAAAAATTTTTACTTCTATGTCCATAGCTTTAATTCCTAATAATGATGTTATTAATTTCTGGAATGACCTTCGTCCCATTAGCCTTTGTTCCATTTTTAACATGCTCAAAGCCAAATTGTTGATGGGTAGATTAGCTTTGATTCTTCCTAAAATTATCTTGCCTGAGCAAACTTTTTTTTTCAAAGGCTGCTCTCTTTTTGACAATGTATTTTTGGCTCAAGAATTAGTTCATGACCTTGAAGCTGAAATCTCTAGGGGTAACATTATTTTTAAGGTTGATATCTCTAAGGTTTATGATAAACTCAATTGGGATTTTCTCTATACTTTGCCTAAAGCATTTGGTTTTAACATGGATTATTAAACTCAATAACAATAACATTGAGCATTGTTTCTTTTTAGTTATTATTAATGGTAAGTGTCATGGTTAATTTAATTCTGCTCATGGGCTTCAGCAAGGGGATTCTTTATCACCTGCTTTATTTATTATGGCTGTGTAATATCTTTTTAGTGGTCTTAATGATTTTCTTAGTAAGAATCCTACTTTGTAATTTAAAACCATGAGTGGTTTTCCTATATGTCATTTGAGTTTTGTAGATGATTTTATTATGTTTACTAATGGTTCTACTGTAGCTGTTATTATCCTATATGGATCAATGATTTCTTGCGTTTATTCTTATTTTTGAGTCTTTTCTGTATTGATCCCGTGGGCCTTGATCATTATGTCTGGGGTGCTGTAGGTTTATTGTTGGTAGTTTGCTATCTCTATAAGTTACTTGTGTGGCTACTACTTTTTTCTAGATGACCTATATATGTTGGTTGATTGTGGGGTTTTGCTGCCCTGTCATAAGGATAATTGTTTACTTCTGATCTTGGTTATTGTTGTTTGCCAAGTAGGCCTGGATAATTTTATCAGGGATGCTATCGGTTTATTATTATTATCTTGCTATCTTTGTAAGTTACTTGTGGGGGTACAACTATTCTAGGATGACTTGTAAGAGTTGGAAAATTATGCGTTACTGCTGCCTTCTCATAATGATAATTATTTACATTTGATCTTGGTTATTGATGTTTTCATGGAAGTTTTATGGCCTATTGCAATGTGCTTCAGTGCAATACATGTGTGGTGGTTATTATTATTTTCTGGGCAAAATTTTTGCCGATTGTTATTTGTTCACTGTGCTATAACCGGGTGGCTTTTGTCGGTTGTATCTTATTATTTATGGTAATGTCTTTTCTTTCTTATGGATGCATTTATAGGTGGAGCTTAGCTCAATCGTTATCTATTATTTTCATTTTCAAATCTCACTATAATTCTCAATTCCTCACTTTACCATGTTATTTCTATATCTTGCTATGTAATAATTTATTTTCTAATCTCTGCATTGTGCGGGTGTATTAGCTTGTTGATTTTGCTCGTAAGAAAACCTATTTTTATAGGAAGATAGTGCATAATGCTATTATCAAGATCTTTCATTTTTTTGGGTACTACCTCCTAACAGCACTAGAATGTTAATAGGATTTCATGTAATTTTTCTTAGAGAGGACCTTTGGCTCATAGATTTTCTTTTAACTTTTTATAGCTCGTTTGAGCATTAGTGAGCTGAACGTCCCCCTTAAAGACCTCATAATCCCTTTTTTATTAACGCATAGGCCCCCCCGTGGGTTTAAAAAAAATGGACAATCATAAATTCATTTAAAATTTAAAATAAATAAAAAAATACAAAATAAGTTTCAATAAATCATAAATTTATTATTATTTTAATGAAAAATAGAAGACCAATCAGAAACTTTAAAATTAAAGATTAATTTAAATTTAAAGAAAATTTAAAAAATAAATCAATAAAATAATATAAAAACAAATAAATTTCCGTATAGTTTAAGACTCTTGTATCTATCTTCTCAATTCATTCCAAACCTCTGGTGATGATTTCAAGTTATTTGGAATTAATTTAGATCTAAAATTTAGAAATAAATCAACTAAATGAATCAATATTAGAGAATGAGCAACAAAAATTAAATTGATTTAAATCTCATAAATTTAAAATACAATTAATAAAGAAAATAATATTATATAACATAAATAAATAAGATATAGAAATTAAATGACTCTGTGCCCTTGATTTGATCCATTATAAGGAGTCAAATACATTACAATTATGATCTTAGGATATTTCAATCGAGAGCTTCAAGATATTGTACTCAATTGAAAAAAAATATTTAAAACCTAAATAAATTGAAGGACTCTATGCATTGGATTTGATCCATTAGGGGAAGTTAACTGCATTATAAATATGATCCTAGGACAGGCTTATCAATAACTTCTTGATATCAGATATTTCTCTAGAACGAGGCTTGAAAGGATCTCTTTTCAAATTTAATTTCTTTTCTTCTGAATTAGACTTTGGTTTGAAAGGAATTTGAACCTATAAGGTGTCCGAGGTAGGAGTAACGAAAGTCAATTTTTCAACTTTTTGGATTTCAGCGTTATCGATTTTCTTCTTGTTGGCTTTTGAATTAAAAATTAGGGAAAATTCTATTTTACTAGAGCTAATCAAAAAAAAAAATTTGTTGCTTTCACTATTATTTTTGGGATTTTGGGATCCCTGATCTTTTTTATTTGATGTGATTTTGGTTTTTCTTTTTTTTGTGTTTTTGGGGTTTCTTATCTTTCTTCTCCATCCTTCATCTTTTTTCACTTTTTCTTTACATCGTCCTGGATGATCTCAACATCATCCTAGATGATCCTCTTTATCTTGGATTATCCATTCATCATCCTGGATGATCCATTCAAATCATCCCCACTTGATCCAACGCTGATCCACACTAATTATTGGTGATCGTCCTTGACGATCCATGTGTTTGCAGCTAGACAATTCAAATTCTGCCCGTCCAATGTATTTATTGCATATCGTCCTGAACGATCCACCTAATCATCCTGGATGATACTTTCCGTCAACGGTCGTCCGGCTAGACTCCTCGAGATGATCGCCCGTATCTAATCGTCCTGGATGATATTTGATCATCCTGGAAGATCTGACCACCTTTTTGACCAATCAAGGCATCACTTAAATTTTTCACTCCACTTTTGCCCTCTCCTCACTTGTATTTTGTTCTTCATGGATGTTGGAAAAAGATCAAGGCATCACGGTGCAAGTTCATCCTGGGGAAATGTTGATCCCCAATTTCTTGATGCAGCCGATCGGGCTGCCTTCCAGCATTACCTTAATGTTGGAATCACTCATTCAAAGATAGTCAACCCCCGCACTCATACCTACCTAGTATTGGATCTGTTGCCCATACCTCCCTTACTTTTATTCTCACCTTGGCCTTCCCCTTTAGCTCTGAACTTCTTAGGGTCTTTTTTACCAATCTTTACATCACCTCTGATTACTCTGTACTGCACTCCTTTGTAAATCAGAGACTGATAGAATTGACCGCACATGATTTTCATAATATCCTTCAACTTTCAATCACTGGTGATAAGATCACACCATAGTTTTTTATCCTAATTTTGATTGGAGTGTCGTCAATCATTTCCTTCGAAATACCAATATTCACTACCATGATAATGCGTGTTCTTCCCTACTTAAGGATGCCCGTACAATTAAACATGTCCTTTGTTGCTCAATCATCCCAAAAGTTGGGGACCGCATCCACATCACACCTTTACTTTCCTTGACTACCTACTACATCATGGCCCACCGGGATTTCAATGCTACTGATCTTCTCTTTTGATACATCAAACATCTCACTAGCATTAGGGATCCGGGCCACAGGAGACGCCCAAATCTAGCCCTAGGCCACCTCATTACCAATACACTTGACACAAAATATAATCTACAATATCCGGTTCCAGTCCCTCCTTTCTACTATACAAACAACTCCTTCCATGTCTTCCATAGTATCCGACCTCATCCAGAGCCCACCGCGGATGTTGAGGAGGAAGAGGAAGAAGCTATTCCTGTACTTGTTGTACCTGATGCACCTGCTCCTCTTCATATTGCATCACCCTTTGATCATCTGGTGTAACATTTTGACCAGTGGGAGGCCTATTTTGACTCATACGTGACTACCCAACGGGAGCAACAAGACCAAGACATGGCCTGGTTTGGAGAGCGGTTCGCCACCATTCACTGTTACTTTCATCCACCGCCACATCGTCCATCTGATCAGGATCCTCCTCTCTATTAAGTTATTTTGTGTCAGTTTGTTGTGATGTTTTTCATTTGCTGTTGTTTGTTTGTCTTTACTGATCCTCCTTTTTTTCATGTCAAAAGGGGGAGTTATTTTTATGTTGTAGTAGTTTTATTTGCTATTTTTGTTATAGTTGTGTCCTTTGTTGTATTGAATGTCACTAGTTATCAATGATTAATAAAATTTATCATCTCTCGCCTGTGCTTTAATTACTGCAATCTGGTTGATATGAAACTACTAAATAAATATTTGCCATCATAAAAAATGAGGAGATTATTACAAACATGGATTTAGGTATTATAGTTTTGATGATAATAAAGATTTTTGTGTTCTTCTTTGACTGGGTAACATCTCAGGTACAAAAGATCAAATGCAATTTAAGCCAACTCCAGATCGGGTCCGCGTGGGTTTAATTAAAATTTTCCCTTTCTTGAGTCAAATGTAATGTAATTGATCCTCCAGCTAAGTAACCATACACACACACACACTCAGGGGGAGAGTTTTAGTGAGTTAGAGTTTATGTTCATTTTTTGGTCTGATCATCCTAGACGTTATTAATATCATCCTAGACGATCCAGTGAAAATAAAAACCCTAATTACGATGATCATGTTAAGTCAGTTTGATTAAGCTGATCATCCTGGACGATACACATATCATACAGGATAATAGGCTTAAATTAGAAATTCTCAGCAGCAAGAATAAGTTAGGTAAGTTTTTATTTTTAGAGATTTGGCCTGATTGTCCTGGATGATACGTGTATCATCCTGAATGATCCATTACAATCATGCCTAAATTAGTCTAGTGATTAAGGAAAGTAATTAAGGTTTAATTGATTCGATCATATCGTTCTGGACGATCGTGAGATCGTATAGAATGATATGTTAAAAATCCTGACTATCCAGTGCCTATCACCTGTACGACCAAAGCTGTGTGTAGGATAATATTCTCGATTTTGAACTAATCATACGGGACAATCACGATTTCATCCCGGATGATCAAGTCATTTTGAAATCATCCAATATGTTCTGACCTGTAGGTCCAGAGCTGTGTGTAGGATGATTTTGTCATTTTTGAACTGATCGTACAGGATGATATATATATTGGACTGGATGATAAAGTCCTTTTGAGATCCTCCAGCACAAGTTCTCCTAGACGGCCAGAGTAATCTTCTAGATGAAATTCTTGATTTATACTAATCATCTTGGATGATCGCAAACTCGTACGGGACGAAGCAAAAAATATTTTCTACTGATCGTCTAAAGGATTCAGATCGTCCAAGCTAATACATGTGATTTTGAACTGATCATACAGGATGATCAACCGATCGTCCTGGACGATCTTTAACGACCAGTTGAGATTTAGGGAAATTTTTAAGCCCTCATATAAAAGATCTTTTTCTTCGAGCAAGAAAAATCTTTTGCCACTTTCCTTTCTAGAGAAAACCTTGAGAGAGAGAGAGAGAGAGTTTGGGAGAGAGAGAGAGGATCTTGTGAGGGGGAGTTTGTGAGTAATTCACAAAGGTTGCTCTAAGTAAGGATCTGAGTCATCTTCTCCATTCTTCATCTCTTGTCTTGTCGGTGTCTCTATGGGAGGATCATTTGCAAGAAGATCCAGGTTCTCTGCCTGCTTCAGGAGGAAGCGAAAGGAGTCCAGGTTCTCTGCCTGCTTCAGGAGGAAGCAAAAGGAGTCTAGGTTCTCTGCCTACTTTAGGAGGAAGTGAAAGGAGTTCAGGTTCTCTGCCTCACCGGGTTGGTGGAAATGGGTTTTGTATAGGCTTCTCTGCCTTGCTATGGGAGCAGAAGGAGAGTCACCTAGTGTTAGTGCAATACCCGGAGGGGAAGCTCTGGGGAATGGACATAGGTCAAATTGACCAAACCACTATAAAATCTGGTGTGTTCTTTCTGATTAATTTTTGCATTTACGTTTTTGTTGATGATTGTGTGATTGTGGTTATTATTATGTTATCTTTGAATATCTGCACATTATCGTGTAACTGTGAATGTTTTACAACATTCAAAAAGTTTTTCTAAATCGTTATTTTTCTCTTACATTTTTAAAACTACCAATTCACCCCCCCCCCCCCCCCCCCCCCCCCTCTTGGTTAGCCTCGGGACTAGTTGATAACGGCTTAACATCCCTATCAAACTTTCAGATATGATTCAATAAGGAGCACCAAGTTGATATATATTATAATCCTTAATGAAGTTTAACACTTAATGTGCTTTGACTTCTCTCAAGGGAACTATTTATGCCCATTTTAAGAAATATTCATTGGCTACTAATATAAACAAGTGACCTCTAGAAGATGGCAGATCAATTGGATTGATAATATATGTGCCCCAGCTTTTAGATGGCCATGAAGAAATAATCAGATGCAGGATATTTGGTGGCTAATGTAGAACTACATTGTGCACCTGACCCTAATGATAATGATGTGCAACATTTGTGCAATCATCTATCATTGATGACCAATAGTATCACATCCTATTAATCTTCATTTTTCTTTTAGAACTAGACCAGTGATTGCTAAACAATCCAACATAAAAATCTTTTATAATATCTTTTGCTTTTAATTTATTAAGATACCACAATCACATCTAGTTAAAATATTTTCTTTAGAGGATTCCATTGATTAAGGTATAATATATGGATCTTCTTTTTATCTAATCAACAATATATTTATCATGAGGGATCTTAATTTTTATAAATAATCAATGAAGGGTTTTTCTAATCTACCACTACATCATTTATGATGAAAATACTTTTCATCTCAGCAGGGGGTTTCTATTTATATATTCCATATTAATTGTTGATAAGGCCTTATGACCTTGTTCCTCTATTAGAATTGATTCCACTACAACACAAGATAACTCTTTAGTGAGTTTTTCTAAGGCATCCTCCAATAACATTTATTCCATGTGGTATTCTATACAAAGTTATATTCAAAATTTGCCCTAATAATGTTATTTATTACTAATGATATGTAACCAAAATTGATTTTAACACTTTATATATACATACAACCTAGTTGACAATAAGCGGCAAATCATCATATACCTTTACTTCTTTGATGTCATTTATGATTATCAACTCTGAGCTAGTTATCATTGCAAAATACTGAGCATCATTATTTATACAGGGCTCTTGCAAATGATAGGAGTAATACATCAAACCTTTATCCAGGGTAATGAATATAATACCAATTTTTGCTTTCCATTTAAATACATCTTTTGTTCTTTTATCTTTTAACTAGACACAATACCATCAAAATAAAATTTCATGGTGAGTTTTTCATACACTTTTAAATTCAAAATCTACTCATCTAGAAGTTCATCATCTACTGGAAGAGTATTTTGAACTGGATGCACTACTAGGAAATATGTTAATGCTTGTCCTTTTACAACATGTAGAGGATTGGTGTTATATCAAATTGTAACCAAATCATTGACTATTACAATCTAGGATCCCTAGTCTGTGATTTTGGTGATGAAAAATATAATTGATTGAATTGTTACTTTTCTCACTAAATATTTTAGATATTTTTTTCTTTGTGAGCACTAACATTGCAGGTAAATCATAAACTGCTCAAACTACTAAAATCTCAAGAATGGGTTGAATAGGAAAATTAAGAAAATAATGTTTATAATTTTAATTTTTTTTATTTTCTATTTCTTGAGTCTTTCCATATAAGAATATATGAAATTGAGTGACTGTGCATACACACAGAGGGGGAGTGATATAAATTTTAAAAGTTAAAATTTTTATAATAATCATACTGTATAACTTACAATCATACTTTACGATCAGTATAGAAAGAATGGGCTTAACAGCTAATTGAAAATTTAGTTTTTGTGAATAAATCATACTTTTCGATCTTTATTGTACTATATGATTTGTTATGATCTAAAAACCTTAGCCGCCAGATTAATTTAAGTAAGATTTTGAATTTTTATTTTTGAACTAATCTTACTATACCAACCTAATTGTATTGTATGAATATTTGAAATCTTGCTAAAATTAACCCCCATAATTAGTAAATTAAATTATGGTTTAATTAATGATAGTCGATTATACTGTACGATATTAATCATACCAAATAATTAACAAAGATAAAATTTGGTTGTCCCAAAAATCGTACCAAATAAAACCATAATTTATTGAACTTATCATATAGTGCAATATTAATATCATATTGGATGACCTACTTGAAATCAACTAACCATACTATACGAAGAAAGAAGTACGGGATGGTTAGTAGAGGCAATTTTTAATCATCCTGGGAATCGCCCTGTACGAATAGAAGAAATCAAATAGATCGTACTGTACAATGTGTTTATAGAATTTTAATAGTTCATTTGAATGACTATTTATATCATATTGGATGGGAGTAGTTTTGAATTGATCATACTATATGAACTCCAATCGTACTATACAAATAGTAATAGCTTACTTGATTTTTTAGGATTTCTTGAAGCCCAATACTTAAGAAAGTTCTAAAGATTCTCTTTATAATTTGGAGAAGATTGTGTGACTGTTGAAGGTACTCTAAGAGAGAAACTTTTGAGAAATCTAGGGTTTGAGAGGAAGAAGAACGTAAGATTGAGCATGAGGGAGAAGGAGTGTGAGGGGATCACAAGGTTACTCTGGGATAGCTACACCCTTGCTCCTCCTATGGCCTTGGTGAGTCTTTGGAAGCTCTCTTGAGATAGAAGCTTCTGGGTCAAGTCCTAGAGGTACTCTGCCTTCACCAGGAGAGAGAAAAAGGAGTTGAGGTTCTCTTCCTTCTCTAGGAGGGAGAAAAATGAGTCAAGGTCAGCTACTTTCACCGAGAGGGTGATATAGCGTCCGACACTCCACCGCATCACTTTAGGTGAAAGTGAGTCTGTAAGGGCTTCTCTTCCTTACTGAAAGAACAAAAAGAGAGTCACTTTATTTAAGTGCAATTCTTTAAGCAGAGGACTTCTGGGAGTGGACATTGCTCAAGGTTGATCGAACCACTATAAAAATCTCTGGTGTAATTTTTCCTTATTGCACTTTATATTTCTTGTATTTTATTTCTATTATAACTACTTGGAAAAATTAGTGATTATTGCTTAGTTTTATAAATCAAGATATCATCATAGTTAAATCAATATTATTGATAAACTCATTCGCTTCCGTAAGTAATTAAAATTTTGTATTTTCAATTTCTGAAATGTTTCAAAAATATTGTCATTATTATTTTTAAGTTAAGAAATTTTTTAAATTACCAATTCATTCCCCCCCCCCCCCCCCCCCCCCCGCCCCTCTTGGTGAGCCTCAGGCTAGTTCCTTAAGGTTTAACAACCTTCATGAACTTTCATTGACCATCGAGCTAATCATCCTAATAATGTTAGTCGAGTCATCAAACACTAGAATAGATTTACTCTAGAATCAACTTTACTTTATGGGAAAGTATGTAGTGCCTTAACATACAACCAATAGAAACTAAAGCTAGATAATGCTTATCAAAAGAAGGATAATTCATTTTGTTTTATAGCAACCTTTTACTCAGGTAATAAAGTGCATTCTCTATACCTTTCTCATTAACGTGAGCTAACAAGGTGCCCAAATATTTTTTTAATGCAATTGTATATAGGATTAAAAGCTTCCCTGGGATAGGAGAAGCCAACACTGGAGGTTTCATAGAATAATTTCTAATACTATCAAAAGCTTTTTGATAACCATCATCCCATTAAAACGAACATATTTTATACATAGAGCTACAAATTCTTTACATCTTCTTGATAAATTTAATATAAACCTTCTGAGATTTTCTAACTAACCTTGATGTAATCTCAATTGAGTGATACTTTTAAGTGACAGCATTTCCAAGATTGCTTTAATTTTAGAAGAATCAATTTCTATTATGAATTGTTGAATAATAAAATCCAAAAGTTTATCTGAAGTAATACTGAAGGCACACTTCAAAGGGTTCATTTTAAGAATATATTGGCATAATGTTTCGAAATAATTCTCACATCTCTTAATTATTTTTCTTCTTTGAAGACTTCTAATGACTAAATCATCAACATAACATTCCACGGGTTGGTGGATGAGTTCTTCAAAGATTCTCATCATTGCCCGCTGATATGTTGCATGAACTTTCTTTAGTCAAAAGGCATTACTTTATACAATAAACTCCTATTAGTGTTCTTAAAGCTATAAACTTCTCATTTTTAGGAGCCACCTTTATTTAATTGTACTAGGATGAACCATCCATAATGGAGAATATTACATGTGATGAAGCAATATATATCATGAGTTCTGATATAGGGAATAGAAACTCATCTTTAGGATAGATAATCTCTAAAGTTGAATCTCCAAAAGTCTTATATTGTCATAATATTTTCTTCTTTACTGGAACAACACTAGCTAACCAGGTTAGATATTCTTAATCTTGGTAAAACAAATCTCTATAAGTTTTTAACTTTTGAGATGACTTGTTCCACAACCTCAAGTCACACATGCTAGGGTGCTTATTTCACATGAACTACATCGAGTTATATATCTATTTTATGAACTATAATGATGGAGAAGATCCATGCACATATAAGTCTAATCAAAGTATTTTCCTCATCCTCATTCAATAATGAGCTAATGAAGATCATATGGGATCTTCTTTACTTCCGATTCAAATTAATTTCTAAATACAAACTCTAAACCCAATTCATCAAACTTCATGCATTCAACCCAAATGGCCCCATGATACTCCCAATAGTCTATCCTATGTGGATTGAACAACTTTGACCAGTTAAATTGGTCAAATCTGTTAAAAATGCTAAAATAGTCAAATATAATCAAACTATATAGCTAAATCCAACCCATTTGGTTAGTAAAAGGAACTCTAGAACCTTCATAACCATGCTCTAACCTTCCCTCAACACCTAGCTTAGCCCATGTTAACACAGGTGATCCCCCCATGCACAAAATGTTGAAATTGGCTTTCCACCTTGGATTATCCTTCATTGGCAAAATCATGTTCCCCTAACCACCTAGGAAACATAAAAAAAAATTTATGATAAGCTCTAATCAATCTCAACCCTTGGTTTTATCTCTAGGATTTGAATTGGTCATCTATGCTCATTTAATGCAATTTCAAGCAATCTCCATCCAAAGTTTCCTAATAGCTCCCATTGATTTTATTTCACTCTTGGAGAATATCTCTTCACTTCCCCATTCTTTCCAAGCCTTGAAGCTTTTTGGTGAGGATATCTAAGGGTGACTTATAGCTTCATCCATGAGGTTTTCAAACATTAAACCCAATATTTACACTCTTTATAGAAGTTCTTTCAAAGAAGCTAAGGAAGAGAATATGCCCAAGATCAAGCTCTTAGACCCATACCATAAAGGTAAATATCAAACCCTAATCCTAGAAAAAGAGTTCTAAAAAAGTTTCAAAATACAAACCAAAAAAATTGGGCCAATTGATTGCTCTGTTTATTTTTCTGGTTTCGTGAGCTGGATAGTTTTATGTTAAGTCTGCTCCTTTGACTTTGGCCTTATTATGTTGTTGCTCTGTTAGTTTTGGTAGGATTGGTTGTGGAGTAATAATTTTACGGTTGATGCTTGGGTTACCAGCTGCTTTTTGTGATGTTGTCGTATGCTATTTTGGCCTTTTGGTGTTGTTTGATGGGTTTTGTCATGCTTCTTGGGTTTCCCTTTCTTAACTAGACTTTTATATTCCTATTATTGTTGGATGGCCGTGCTTTATATTAGCTACATGTTGAGGATTTCTTGGTGTTGTTTTGTATTAGATTTTTGCTATTGTCACTCTTTTTCTACTAGTTTCAAGATTTCTATTAACAGGTTATTGGTCATTTATCCTGAAGGGAGTATCTCTACATCTTTTTTAGATAAATCTTATGGGAATCTTCTTTTAACTAATTTTTACCCTTTGTGTTACCTCTTGTGTTTGCTTTGTTTGTTTTTTTCTTCTTTTCATTTTCTCTTACAAGTTAAGGGTAAAGTTTTTTTAGTGGAGGACAAGACTATTTTTTGCTGAAAGAATGTGCTCAATGATTATTTTTTCTTCTCTTTTTTGGGTGTTGTCTACTTGCAGCCCTTCAATGTTATTTGGTGCTTTTGTAACTTATAGTTTAGGGGACTATCGGCTCATAAGATTTTTTTGGATTTTTTTTGTAGCTCGTTTCGGCATTAGAGAGCTGAAGGTCCCCATTAAGGACCTTCTAATCTTTTATTTTTTATTAACGCGCAGGCCCCGCTGTGGGTTTCCTCAAAAAAAAAAAAACTTTTCAAAATGCACCATTGAACTTAAGTTCAACATTTAAAAAAAGGAAAAAAATAACTTTCAAAATACACCATATGAAGCCTTCAAATTTCATATATAAGTGCTTCATATAGTTTGAAACCATCTTTGAAAAGTTTATTAAGTTTGGTCTAAATAACTTAAAGAAATTTAGGAAATTCCCTTAACATTCAATAAGGATGAAAGTCAATCCTAGCAAATTTAGTGGCTTGATAAACCTAGGAATTAATTTCATCTTAACTGGAATTCATTAGGTCAATTAAATAACAAAACCTAAAATTTGCCCCTATTTTGGGCTTGAGATTTCAAAAATTCTAATTAATTAAAGAAAAACCATAAAATATAAATTAAAATTCAAACATTTCTAAATTAATCATACAATCAATGAAAATTAAAATCAACCTTGAATTTCGAAGGCAATTAAATTTATTTAAAATTAAATGATAATTAATAAATAAATTATTATAAAATTAAATATTAATCCTATTAATCCAAAATTTATAAGGAATTATCCGTGGGTTATCCATAACTAATTGCATCAATAACCTAAACATTTGAGTTTGATTTGATTATTCAAAACTCAACCCAAGTTCATTCTATAGGGAAGGATATAAATAAATAATAAGAAAATGTAATAAATAATAATAAATCAGTAATAAAATAAATTAAGTAAAAAATATTTAGATATCTTTAAATACTATTTAAATTATTATAATCAAACCAAATTACTCAAATTATTTCATTTAATCTCAACTCTACTAAACTAAACAACTTAAGCTTAAAGTTAATACATTAACTCACATTATAAACACTTAAACTAAATTAAGAAGATCTCTGTGCATTAACTTTGATTTCTTTGATGTAAAAAAATGCATAAAATTTATAGGTCTTTAATAAATAATTAACAAATGAAAGCCTTTTATGCATATGCTTGATTTCTTTTGGAGAGCATACATGCATTTGATTGATAAGACTTAGGATGTGGGATTAAGTGCTTCAAAGTAATTTGATTATTTTATTTAACACATTCTTTATAAGAAATATCTTATAAATTATTAATCATAATATTGAAATAAAACTTCAAGGACTCCATACAATTATTCTATCTTATGTGGGGGAATGAATGTATTGCACTTATGAACTTAGGACTTGTATGTTTATGGCTTCTACACTTTTGAGTCGTTAGCTTATATGGTTCCTGAAAATTAAATATTCAAACTAAAAAAATTAAAACATAAATAATAAAACACTAAATTGTTAAGACTTGAACTCAAATTAAAAACACCTTTTGGCATGTAATAAATAAATAACTTTAAATCCATACAACTCAAACAATAAAAACCCTTTGGACATATCAAAGCCACACAACCTTCTTCACACACTATAGATGATTTGTTACGACAATTAACTTTTTCTTAGGCTAGGTTGGATGATATTTTGGTATGCTTGCAGATACCTTGTTTGGAGGGCATCTTATGCTTGTTTACTTATAAAATTCTATGTAATCATACATAATTACACAGTTTTACCAATAGAGTGCACTATATTTAGTAGTTGCATGTAGGATTGCATTACACTTTTATTTCCTTCTTACTTGTTTTGCTTACATTATAGAGTATTTAGAATGCCCTTTGGCTTTCAATGTATATCTAAAATTAAATGTCAAATGCTAAGTGTCTAGAATATACCTAGTTCAGTTGTATAAAGAGATGTAAAATATTAAGTTATTTGGCTATATATATATGGGGAGAAAAACCTCTATGGGGCCTACGTGTTAAAATAAAAATAGATTACAGGGTTCTTAAAAGGAACCTTCAGCTCGCTACTTCTTGAAAGAGATACAAAATAAATCAAAAGAAAACATAAGAGCCGACGGTTCCCTATTCTACAATTAAAAAAATAATTTAATAACATTCTAGGGCTACTAGAGGCCTGCATCAAAAAAAGGAAGAAAATAATTGACACTTTCAACGCAGTCGTCCTACCAAAAATGTCCATCTTGTCCCTAAAATTCTCGATCCCTTCAATCTGCATGAGAATCAGACTGCAAAACCAAATCATGAATAGGATATAGACAGGATTATAACTAATCAAAATAAAAATCCAAAGGATATTGTTACCTCTGATGGAAGCCATTTTAAGCATACCAGCTTTATAGAGCAAAAAGTATTTAGCCATGTTATAATCATCAACAAAATGGAAAAGAATAATATTGAATGAGTGATAAGTGCAATAAATACTAATAACTAAATGCAAAAAGATGGTAAGAGCAAAATATGAGAGTTTTGAATGCAAAAGGAGCCTATGGTGCAGGCCTTTGTGCCAAAAAATGTGGTTCCCAAGAATAAATAGCTTGGGAATCAAAATATGGAGCACCAAGATACCTGGAGACTAAATAATCCTAAAATAAGGCAGACCCCTTAACGAGGACCGATTAACACCATTATGATTGAAAGGCATAAAGAAAATATTAATAAATCTACACCAATGATCCACTTAAAAAATAGAAACAAAACAATAATGATATCCAAATGAATCTGCCCCTAAGATTGACTACATCAATAATATGAATCCAGACCAACTTGTAAAGGAACCAATCAAAATAAAGATGTAAGGAATATAAATCCAGCAGTAAGTAAATCCCTATAATGATTCCCCCCATACAGGAGGAAATAAAATTATTCAACCAACTGAACGTATCAACTACCAGAACGTCAAAGAAGCAATTAAGAGTATATTCAAACCGTGAGCTAGAGAATAAAGGCACCACAATAAAAATAAACTGGCAAGGTCCCAATAGAAAAGAACTAAGAAACTCTAACATAAGGTATGCCCACACAATTAAGCCTCGCTAAACCCAACAGTCTGGGCGAAATTGAGGACCCTGCAAATTCCATAAAATCTGACAGGTTACAACCCAAATCAGCTAAATAGTCATCAATAGCATTTCCTTCCCTATATATGTGAGTTATAAAAAAATTGATAAGAGACAACCACTATTTAATCTCTCTAATAATGTAGAAATAAGAAGGATTAGCAATGACATTATCATAAATATAAGGGATGACAAGCTTAGCATCAGTTTCAGTCCAAACATTAGTAATCCCTAGTGAAATGCATAATTATAACCCATACTTTAAATCCTAAATCTCATCCATAATCATAGTGGTAATAGCAGAGGGGCCTGGAAAAGCAGTAATAATATGGTCATTGAAGTCTCGGATGAGACCACCACAACCAGCGTTCAAACTTTTGAACGCACCATCAGTATTAAGTTTGTAGTAACCCATATGAGGTTTAATCCATCTAAATAAAATGTTTTTAGAGAACTGGCTATTAGGCTCAACACCCAAAATGCCAAATTGCTCGGTAATTTGAGAGCAGTTGTCTAAAAAATCCAAATTAATCAACTTAGCCAAAAATAATTATCTCACTTTATCCTTAGTCTTAAGGACAATGGATGAGGCTATCATAATAATATTCTTATGTTTAGCCTCATTCCTACTTTTCTAAAGAAACCAACAAATAATAGTGGGTAACACATTTCTAATATGCCTCTTAATACGAACCTCCCAATCATGCATGATATTAATGATGTTGTTAAAGTTCTTAAAAAATTGAGAGTTAAACACATTGTCAAAATAAAGCCAAACTTTAAGAGTAACAGGCCCATTAGCAAAAACATGTTTCCAATTCTCAATATGATAGCAACTTTGACATATAGACACAATATAAAAAACTTTTATCATTAAGAAAGTATCAACATGAATATAATTTTTAAAAATCCTCCACATTAATATAGAATAAGAAGCCGGGATACCTTTTTGCCAAATGGAAGATAAAATCTTAGAATTAGGTTGCAAATTCCTAATAGAATGTCACACTTCTTTGAATGTAAAGCTCCCATCATTAGACTTATTAAATAAAATACAATATGTGTGATCAAGTTGTAATGGTACTTTCAAAATGAGATTAATGACAAAATCAGGAACCATATCAGTAAGGTAATTCAAATTCCAAGTCCCTTCTTGAATTAAATTAGCCACTTTACAAGCACTATCGGCATGAGTATTGAGTAAATTATCAATAAAAGAGAATCCAAGCCAGTTATCTTGCCAAAAAAAGATGTCCCAGCACCCCAAACCTCATTGAATGAAACTTTCAGCATCCCATTTAATAGAACAAAGCCTTTTTCCAATTGAACGAATACCCTTTTTTGAAAAAGCAATTAAGAGGATGCTTACCAACACAATATTTAGCAATCATAAACTTCGACCAAAGGCTTTTTTTAGACCTTGGATTAAACCAGAGTTTATGGGAAAAATTAAGAGCCATGTCACTTAATATCTTTAAACCCAACTTGCCTTCATCCTGGACACCAGAGCATCTATCCCAAGAGGCCCACAAATAAAATATTTACTTTCTTTGCCCCCCCCCCCAAGAATTTGTTAAAAATCCTTTCAGGTCTAGTGCAAATATTCCTAGTCGGGATAAAGTGTAAAATAAATATATAGGAATGGAGCAAAGAACAATTTTAATTAAAACTAATCTTCCCCCAAATGAGAGAAAATTAAAAGCCCAAGTAGAAAGTTTTTTGTGAATATTAGACAAAATATCCCCAAATAAATGAGATCTCTTCCTACCTTTAAAAAGAGGAGGGCCTAAGTACTTAAGGGGTAATTGCTTATGTTAAAAAACATAATTCTCCTAAATAAAAGAGATTCTAGGTTGAGTTATGGATTTAGCAGTGATAAAGCAACTTTTCATAGGATAAGATATTAAACCATTAGCCTTTTGAAAAAAACTAAGAAATTTAAAAAGCATATTAAGCATCTTCGTAGAATCATTCATAAAATAATAAAATCATCAACAAAACTTAAATGTGACACCAAAAAACCACCAATAGTATGATATTGTATGTTAGAGTGATTTCTAAAATGTTTATTAAGGCCTCTTGAAAGAAATTCAGTAGCTATAATAAACAAAGTAGGAGATAAAGGATCCCCTTGCCTAAGGCCATGAGTAGAATTGAAAAAACCATGATTCCTACCATTGATAATCATAGAAGAAAAAATAATGCTCAATACTATTCTTAATGATACTAGCAAAGTCTTTATTGAAACCAAAAGAATGAAGCATAATGTAAAGAAATTTCCAATTCAGATTATCATAAGCTTTAGTAATATCAATCTTAAAAATGGCATTCCCACCCACATTTTTAGCTTCCAAATCTTGCACAAGCTCTTGAGCAAATAATACATTACCAAAAATAGAATGTCCTTTAACAAAACCAATTTGTTCAAGAGAAATGATATTAGGAAGAATTAAAGCTAATCTAGACATAATTAACTTAGCAATGAGCTTGTTGAAAAAAGGGCACAGACTAATAGGGTAATAATATCTCCAAAAATTAGTAACATCACTCTTGGGAATCAATACTATAGCAGTAGAGATGAAAAAATTTGGGTAAGGATTACCTTTAAAGAAATCAACAATAGCATTAATTAAATCCTCTTTAATGATATGCCAAGTTTTTTGAAAGAATTTTGTAGTAAAACCATCCAAACTGGCCCCAAAATAAGTATTCATCTCTTTAATAACCAACTTAATCTCATTTTCAAATGGAATTTCAGTGAGCATAATGTTATCCTCTTTAGACACAAGTGACAAAATAAAAGAAAATTCCAAATCTGAAGCAGGAATAAAGTTTTTGTTAAACACCTCCTTAAAATACTTAACACCAGAATCATAAACTAAGTTAGGAGAATCAAAATGATGACCTTCGAGATTGGAAATCTTGTGAATATAACTAGTAACGTTTTTTATGATTAGCAATAATGTGAAAAAATTTAGTGTTTCTATCCCCCTCAGCTAAAAACTTACAGGTAGCTTTTTGTTTTCAATAGGCTTCTTCTTATTCTTGAAGATTAACTAAGATGTCATTGACCTTATTTAAAGAAGTAATGTTTTTCGTAGAAGGAAGACTCATGTAAATATTATCGGCTAATTCAACTTGTTTCTCAGCTTCCATAATATTAGTAAATAAATTCTTAAAAACACATTTGTTCCACCAATTTAAATTTTACTTGAGCCGTTTGAGCTTAAGCCAAAACCGAATCATACCAAAATAATTATTATTAGGAAACAATAGAGCATGCCAATTAGCTTCAACATTAGTAAGGAATGAATCATGCAGAAGACACATATTTTGAAATCTAAAACTAGAAGAAGTAGAATTGTCATTCATAGAAATGTTCAAAAGTAAAGGAGCGTGATCAAAGAGAGTTCTAGATAAATGCTCAATGTGGGTCTTTTGGTACTTAAAAATCCAAACACTAATAAAAAGAATATGATCTAAATGTTGCCACATAGTAGCTTGATTCCACATAAAGGCATTATCAAAAAAACCAATATCATGTAAATTAGTAGCTAATAACATATCATTAAAATCCCCCATAGCTTGGTAATTTGGTGGTTTCCCCCCAACTCTCTCAGAAACATTAGTGATGGTATTGAAGTCACCACCAACCATCCACAATTCAGTATTTTTAGAAGAATAAGAAGCATACACAAAAGAAGCAACATAAGAAAATTGAAGATAATTGATATGGGTGTGCACAATTTGAGGAAAATCATTCAAAATATTTAAAGTAACCCAATATTTCCAGAAAATCCAAATTTTATTAGATCAATTACTAAAAAAGCAATAAAAACCAAGTTTAGTACGCATGGAAATAATCTTAGAAGTTGGGATTAAAGGTTCAAGTAAAACCAAAACATTAATATTATAAATTCTGCATAAGTTCTTCACCCTATCCCAAGAAGGAGGGTTTCCCACACCCCTAATATTCCAAATGAGGGCTTTAACCATTGATAGAAGAATTATGAGAAGCTCGAGTAACTCTAGAAGATTGACCTTTTGAGAGTTTATTGCTTTTAAATTTCTTCTTCCCCACTTTAGTATAACCCTCAACCATCTTATTGGCATTTAAAGGAGTTGACAATAGAGACATCAATCATACATATAGATTTTCCTAATAAAGAAACATCTTTGCTAGGAACAATTTCTCCTGCCTCTATGTGCTCCTCCTCATCTCCTTCCTCATTCTCTAATTGTTCACCATTGCTAACATTTAAAGTACATTGATTATGCATCATATCTCCATCACCACTAACATTGGAATAATCAATATCTACATTTCCATTTTGGACTGCATCCTTTAAACGTGATCTTCCAGAATCTGTAGGTTCCTCTTCTATGTCTTGAACAACCAATCCATTCTTTGGGGACCCAACATGAGATTTTTTTAAAGAATTATTTCCATCATTTTCTTCCTCCTTAATATTAGAAATATCTGTAGGTAATGTAACCATGTTGTCTTAATCAACCATATTATCATTGCTCATATCTAAAAGGATATGAATCTCATGATCAATACCATCATTCTTACCAGAATCATCCACATTTTTTCCTCCTTGCTCCCTTTTTTTTAAATTTGGCTTGATTAGATTGGAGAGGTCTTCCAAAAATGGAACCCAAAGCATGAAGAACATCCGGATTAAACAAATACAATTCAAATTCAGAAAGAAATTAAACCAGAATAATAGGAGACTCCTCTTTAATATCAAAGTAAGGAGTCCACTTCAAAAGCCTCATTTGACAGTTATTAATGTAATAAGATCATCTCGCAAAAATCTAGCTATAATCCAAATCATTTCATAGTTGAATATCAACATGTCTAGCATTAAGTAATCCAATAGAAAAACACCGTACAATTTGAGGTTACCAAAAAAATACTAAATCGAGTCAAGATTTGGGTGCAGTAAAGAGAACTTCCCTACCAGTGTAAACTGATAGGGAGGAATAAGTATCACAATGTCATCTTCAGAAATCAACAAAGCAGAAAAACATTTTACCGAAAACTTAGTAAAAGAAAAACTAGAATCTTTCGATGGAACACCACGAACAAGAACATAATGAAAAGAGCAAGATTTAGTGTTAGAATCATTACTAGCATCACAAAAGAAACCTTTTTGCTAACAACCAAAGATGCTGGCGGATTACCCCAAGGAGAGGGCTTCGATGAAGACGGACCAGCAGCCATTTGGAGGAGTCAAAAGGAAAACCAAAGGTCTAAAGGCCTTAGGTCACAAAAATGAAAAAATAGATCTGCACAATCAAAACAACAAACCAAAACCACCCAAATCTATAGTAGCACGACCAAGCTACAACAATAAAAATTAGATTGCTAGAGCATGACTGCATAGAGGAGAGAGAATATAGACATTGATATATACATATATATATATATATATATATATATATATATATATATATATATATATATATATATATATATATATATATATATATATATATATATAGGGCTCCAAAGGCAATGCTTTATCAACATTTGAGAAGCATTATCTTTTTTGAATCTTATAGGATACATACAGCCATAAGATAATAAGCAAATGCATTTAAACCAACATTTATTAGAGTAGAAATTCGAGCCTATTGTAGTGGAGGTTGACACCTTACGTTTCAATAAACCCTCAATTTTATTTTTATTTTATTTCAAATAAATAAAGAAAATTTTTATTTATATATTATTTTTTGATACATTACTTCATATTATATGAATTGCATTCATATGGGTGGTATATTTGCATTAGAGGGTATCATTTTCATATATTTCTTTAGTGTGCATGTTCTAGACTTTTCAGGAACATGTATGCTACTTTTATGATGATATGGTAGTAGTACCATATTGAGAAGTGTAAAAAATGTGTTAATTTATGTGTTATATTTTCAATGAAAATGTGTTATTTTATTTGTATTGTGGAGGAAAATATTGAAAGGGCATAAAATTCTAAGTTATACATAGCACCACGACATCATAACAAACAACACTGCAATGCCATCAAAGACACTACAGGAGTAACATAATATTTACTTTGCAGCGTCAAAAAGTTTAGCTTCGCAAACACATGTTCTATATCATTCAGCACTGCAGCGTCACATTGTATAATGCCTTGATACGCAAATTGCTCTTCCTTTGTTGCAACATTTGAAAGTTAGTAGTGTCATGATGTAGCAGTTATAACTTCCCAGGGACACCAAAATGATATGATTATTCATAATAAAACTATTCACATCAACAAGTGCTACAGCTGAGCCAAAATAGTAGCACAACGGTGTTAGTTTAATTGTTGGATGCAACGACACTGATCTTTCTAAAAGTTCATGAAGGTTATTAAACCTTAAGGAACTAACCTGAGGCTCACCAAGAGGAGGGTGAATTGGTAATTTTAAAACTTTTCCAACTTTAAAATGCCTATTCTTTCTATAATGATCGTATAGTACGATTAGTCATACAGTATAATTAGTACAAAAATTTTAACCTTTAAAATTTATGTCACTCCCCCTATGTGTGTGTGCATAGTTATCCAAACACTTATGTGGCCAGACTCAAGAAATAGAAAATAAAAAAAAATAAAATTATAGACTTTATTTACTTGACACTCCTATTCTACCCATTCTTGAGCTTTCAGTAGCCTTGAGTAGTATATGTCTTACTTACAATATTAGTGCTCACAGATAAAAGAAAATATCTAGAATATTTAGTGAGAAAAGTAACAATTTAATCAATAATATTTATCATCATCAAAATCATAGACTAGGGATCTTAGACTACATAAATCTCCCCCTTTTGATGATATTAAATAATGTTAGTTGATAGGCAAGATAAAAATGTTTTTCTCCTAAGTTCCCCCTCACTAGGTGATAGTTTTAAAAATTGGGGGTTACAAATTTTTATTTTTATTAATTTTTGTTTTTTTAAATGATAGATAATAATAAATAAAACAGAAAATAAGATAACAGTAATATAAACACATGATTCTATTAAGCTGAAACATAACAAAACATATATTTTCTCCCCCTTTTGACATCACCAAAAAGAGGAGGAACAACAAATAAAGTGAACATTTTAAGAAATAAAAATAGTAAAAATATAACAATCAAAACACTAAAGGTAAGGTGAATCTTGATCAGGTGGTGGTGATGGTAGTTGAAAGTATTAATGGATGGAGGTAAATTGATTGTCAATCAAGGAAAACCTTTCTCTAAACCATCTCATGTCTTCCTTGTACTATTGTTGTTGTTATTAAAAATGATAATCAAGCCTATTTTCATACCACTCGAGCCATTGAATTTTGTTATCGTGAGGGTATGCAGGGTAGGCAGGTGTAGGTTGTGGTATTCGTGGCGGTGGAGGTTCACCTGTAGGAGCAGCTTCCCCTTCTTCGTTAAATTCTTGCTTGGCGTGCTCATTCCCCCAATGGAAAAGGATACAGAAGGAGGCATCTGTATAGAAAATAGGAACATTATTGGGTTAAGCAGGAAAGGTGATTTGGTATTTAATATCTAGGATATTTCCTATAATGTGTCCAAAGGCAACATTTTATTTTTTTAGGTACTCGGATGTCGAATATGAGTCATGTTTTGGATATAATCAAGAATCATTTGGGCTTTATCAAATTGGTTATTCGATATGATTAGGTAGGTGACTATAGACAGTAGTGGGGTTATGTTAACCCGATCCCTAGGGTTAGGTATAATTGAGGTTCTAAGGTCATGTTGGATGACCCGGGTATTCTTATTTAAGGTATGGACCAGTGGTTGATGTTGGTTTGGGGGTACATTCCAAATGATCAAGTTGACATAAGTCCAGTTAAAGTCATTTGAGATAAGATATTGTGGATGAGGTCCTTTGGTAGAAAGACTGATATATTCTGCTAAATCTTCCATAGTGATTTCTATTTGTTGGTGGAAAACCTAGGAAGTCATGGCAGAGGTTTACAAATTTTGCTTAAGGTTTGCTAAGAATTCATAAAGAAGTTCAAAGTTTTTAGGGAAAAGCTAGTGTGGGGAGAAATTGAAGAGTAGTGGCAGTAAAGAGGTTCATTACCTCGATGTTAAGGGCTGGTTAATTTAACATTCAAGAAGGGGTGATTTTCAACTCCTTGTACTTGTAATAGGCATATTCATCCCTTATAGAGAGGAAACAGATCATCAAAATAATGAGAGGAGGAGGAGCTCCCCTGAGTCATTCTGTCATATTTGCTTCCACCGACCATTAGACATGAAGGTTCAGACGGTGTGAGTTTGAGGTAATAATGAGTTGAGTAAATTAAAATATTTAAATCCTACCAATTTATAGATTTTAGGTTGATCATATAGTATAATTGAGGTTCATACAGAAAGATAAGGGAAGTTAATTCGTTTGGATCACTTGTCGAAAAAGTTGGTCGATTCATATAGCACGATCAGGTATCATAATGAAAGATCTTAAGGAATTGCATTCATCCCGAGGAGTCATCAGTATGGTATTTGATGAAAGGGATTATACAGTACAAATAGTTATTCCTACAGTACAAAATGCAATTATTATATGGGATGAATTAAATTTGTCCCAATCTAGTTTGACATATGTATCATACAGTACGAAGAGGGGTAAATACCATATGTTTGGCAATAATTTCATACCAAATGAATTAAATTCCATAATGGTTGGTTATACATAGATCGCATATTATGAATAGAGGTTCGTATAGTATGATATACATATCATTGATCTAATCTAGACTTTTGATTAAACTAATGGTTGTGATATATGCATTTGTGCATATCATCTGTACGGATGTGGATCATACAGTATGATATGAATAAATTTTAAAAGATTTTGTGGGTCATTGAGGTGTGTGTGTTATGATTAGGAAATATATTAAACCAAATAATTTTTTTTTTATTTTAAAATATAAACTATAAATAATAGAAATGCATAAAAAACAAACACATATAATTTAATACATGTGAATGAATGATTCCAAATGAATTTTTTTTATTTATTTATCTTGAATTAAGCATGAACGTCTATTACACCTAATTTTATCCGTAAGGTGCTAAAGGTATCATAGGCTAGGATTTTTGTGAAGATGTCTGCCAATTAATCTCCTGTAACTATATAATGCAATTCTATATCTCCCTTAGCTATATAATCTCTTATAAAATGATGCCTAATGTTTAAATGCTTTGTGTGGGAGTGTTGAATTGGATTTTTGGATATGCAAATAGCACTAGTATTGTCACACATAATTGAAATGGTTCCTACAGGTAGTCCAACATAGCTCCCTACTACTATATATTATACCTCAGCTATGGAAGGGCTACTGAGTTTTATTTTCTACTGGACCAGGAAACTAAAGATGTCCTATGAATTGGCAGGTTCTAGAAGTACTTTTTTTATCTAGCCTACATCTTGCAAAATTAGAATGTGATTATCTTATTATTTCAAAAGAAGTGTTATGTCTAGGATACCAGATTCTTAATTTTGGATTGCCTAATAGATATTTAAAAATTCTCTTAAGAGCAGTCATATGGGATTCTTCTAGATCAGTCTAAAATCTAGCACAAAGGCAAACACTATACATAATATCCAGTATGCTAGTAGTTAAGTAAAGAAGTGATTCAATTATTCCCCTATACTTTTTCTAATCTACTAATTTTCCATTTGGGCCTTTGTCTAATTGAGTAGTAGAGCTCATGGGAGTGTTCATATCCTTAGCATTATCCATTTCATAATTTGTAAGAATGTCATTGATGTATTTATGTTGGCTATGGAAGGTTCCATCATCCATCTGCTTTACACTAAATCCTAAAAAGTAGCTTAACTCTCTCATTATACTCATCTCAAATTATCTACTCATTATCTTTGAAAATTATCACATAGGTTTTTATTTAAGGATCCAAATAAGATGCCATCAACATAAATTTGAATAATAAGTAAGTCTTCTCCTTCTTTCTTTAAGAAAAGGGTTGTGTCTACACTACCCTTAATAAATCCTATATCTAAAAGGAATGTGCTCAACCTTTCCCACCAGGCTCTAGGTTGTTGGATCAACCCATAAAAGGCCATCTTTAGTTTGAATACTTGATTTAGGAATTATAAATTTTTAAAACCTAGGGGTATACTCAATATGGACATCCTCTCAAATCACCCCATTTAAAAAGGCACTCTTATCATGCATTTGATATAGTTTAAAACTCTTAAAGAAAGCAAATGCTAACAGCACTCTAATGGCTTCTAGTCTAGCTACAGGGGCAAAAGTTTCCTCAAAATCTACTCCTTCGATCTGGTTATACCCCTTAGCTACTAATCTTGCTTTATTTCTCACTATTATTCAAAAGTCATTCATCTTATTTTTAAAAACCAACTTTGTTCCAACCACACTCTGGTCCTTAGGTCTCTTGACAAGTTCCCAAACATTATTTCTAACAAATTGGTTTAGCTCTTCTTATGTTGCTAGGATCCAGAATTCATCAGTTAGGGCTTGATCTATGTTGATGGGTTCTATCATAGAGATAAAAGATGAATGACTAACTTTCTTTCTAAGTCCATGCCTAGTCCTAACACTTTTAGATGGGTTTCCTTAAATAAGTTCTTTAGGATGACTAAAATAATATCTCCATTCTCTAAGCAATTTTTCTTGAGGTTCTGCTCTATCTCTTATAGTAATTATTTCTATACCTTAAATTACCTCCACTTTTTCTTCTTCATGATTAGATTTAGAGGTCCAATCTGATTCATCAAATTCCACATAGGTAGACTCTTTTACTACCACGGTCTTCTTATTAAAGATTTTATAGGCCTTACATACATATGAGTAACTTGAGAAGACACCTTTATCAGACTTGGGGTCAAATTTTTCAAAGGGTGATTTTCCATTAATTAAGATGAAGCACCTACAGCCAAAGACATGTAAGTGATAATGGTTGGGTTTCCTACCCTTAAGGAGTTCATAGGGTGTCTTAATAAGCTTGGATATAACATTTTCTTTATTTAAAATATAACAAGCAGTATTCACTACTTCTGCCCAAAAATACCTAGGAAGTAAATACTCAGCTAGCATTTCCCTTGCAGCTTCCACCAAGGTTCTATTTTTCCTTTCAGCTATTTAATTCTACTGGAGGGTCCTACGGGCAGAGAAATTGTGTTCTATTCCTATCTCTTGATAGAAGGATTCAAACTTATCATTTTTAAACTCTCCATCATGATCACTATGAATTGTTAAGATTTAACACTATAATTTCCTTTGAATCCAAGTGAAGAATATTCTAAATTCCTCAAATGACTCACTCTTATGTGTTAGGAATCTAACCCAAGTAAATCTAGAGTAGTCATCCTCTATTACAAATCCATATATCGCCCCCCCTAGGCTGGCTATACTAACAAGTCCAAATGGGTCCATGTCAAAGATTTTTAGTGGCCTAGAGGTGTTAATTTCTTTTGTTGAATGAAATGAAGACCTAACTTATTTTTCGAGTTGGCATGCGTCACATAGGTGGTTCTTAGTGAAGTTTAACTTAGGTATGCCTCTAACTAAGTTTTTCTAGGTGATATTTTTAAGAGTCTTCATACTAGCATGACATAGTCTCCTATGCCATAGCCACAATTCATCAATTATACTTTTTAAGCACAAGGAATTTAAATATTCAATGCAATTCAAGTTTAACATCTAAACATTATTCATCCATTTTCCTTCTAACACAGTTTTTCATTTAAACTAAAAATGCATTTGTTAGAAAGAATTTTTATATCAAATCATTTATTGCATAGTTGACTAATACTTAATAAATTTTACTTTAAACCATTAACTAATAAAATATTTTCAATCATAAAGTTTTTAGAGTTACAAATTATACCTGAGCCCACCACTTTCCTAGTGGTGTTGTCCCCTAATATCACCTTGCCTCCTGACCTGGCTTCTAGCGTGATGAACTGCTTCATCACTAGTTATATGCCTCGAGCATTCACTGTCTAGGTACCACATTCTCTCACTAAGCCTTTTATGAGAGTAGCTTTTTATAGTCATTCAAAGGTTAGATTTTGTAACCCAAGTGAGTTTGGGTTCTACCTTATACATAATTGAATGAGATGGATGCATGCTATGATGTGATGAATGCAATTTTAGCCTCCACACTAGATATGTCCTATGGTGGATTGTGTAGGCTATGTGACCTAAGATGCCATAAGAGTAACACCTAATACCAGGAAATAAACTTACTAACCAATGTGGGTCATGGTGCTTTCTCCTAGGTTTAGGTAATGCATGCTATGTTGAGGGGTTGTACCATTGAGTTAATATGGGTGATGGTTTATTATTCTCAAGTACAATGACTTTTGCTTTCAAAAATTCATTAGCATTTTCAAAGCTTGCTACTTCCAATTTTAATGCTTGCTCACTACTATCTAGTTAACATGCAAGTTTCTCTAATTCCTTCAATAAGTTTTCTAGTTCAATATGTGATGTTTTCAAGGAATCATGTGCATCCGAGAGGTCAGTATACTTGTTATTAAATGCATCAAATTCATTTAATTAATTCATATGCATGCTATCTAAAGTACAGTGTTCGATAGTTAAACTAGCATGTTCCTTTTATAAATTAAAAAATTTAGTATTGAGACTAGCATGCATCTTTTTCAATTTCCTATACGAATTATGAATATTTTTAGAAATAATAAGTAGTTCATCATAGGAAAGTTGACATACCTCATCTTGATATGAATGATCAAGATTACTGTTAGTCATAAGACACAGGTTTTTTATCTCCTCCTCTGCTTCTACTTATGATGATTCTTAAGTGAAGTCAGCCTAAAAAGCTTTTACATCTTTTGTTTTCTCCTCTTAAACTTTAGCTTCTCTTAACCCTTCTCTTTGATTAGGTGAGTCTTCAGGTTGGGCAGTCATCTCAGAGGTGGCCTGGTTTTTGTACACAAAGAAAATTATATCTGAAGAATTTTTAATATTTTTGTTACTTTTACCTTTGCTCTATTCATGTTGATGATGTCTCTATTTTCTTTTAGAAAACTCTTGAATTGTCATAAGGTGACGTTGTCATCGTCTTCTACTGTATAACTGTCATTGTCTAAATTATTTACTTTTAGTGCTACAGTTCTCTCTTTCTTCTTCTCTCCTGCATCACTTTGCCTTTGACTCACTCCTTGCTCATAGGCATTGAGTGACCCAAGCAAATTATCAATGGAATAAACATTCAAGTCTTTAGATTTAATAATTGCGGTTATCTTTATTTCAGAAGAACTACGAAATAATGTAGAATCTTATTAACTTTCTCAGAGTTTGATAGTTCTCTACCTAGTGCATGTAAGGATGTCACTATCTAGGTGAATCTAGTGTATATTTTAGATACAGTCTAGCTAGGTTTCATACGAAAGAGTTCATAGTCATGTAGTAGACTATTTAGCCTAGACTATTTTAAATCACTAGTACCCAAATAAGTGATACATAATCTATCCTTAATACCCTTTCCCATAGTATATGTAGAAACTCACATATAATCTTCAGATTTTAAAGTATAAAAGATATAATTCAAATATTTAGCATTTAACTATGTGAGTTCCCTATCCTTATATCTCTATTCAGCAAAAAGAATATCAGTTTTGACACCATTAACTACATGTGATGGAAGTGAATAGCTAGTTTGAATCATATACCAAATTCTATAGTCAATGGATTGTAAAGAAGTAGGAATACATATTTTCCTAAAGTCAAAAGAAATATTTTCAAATAGTGGTGGATGAGTTATTAAATAACCCTCCAGAGTGTTATGATTATAAAAATGAGCTATTGATCATTCTTAAGAAGTTTTCTAAAACCTTGTTTTTGAAACCACTCTGATACCACTTGAATGTTCGTGAAGATTATTAAACCTTAAAGAACTAACCTGATGCTCACCAAGAGGGCGTGTAAATTGGTAATTTTAAAAATTTTCTAACTTCAAAATAATAATGATAATATTTTTAAAATAGTTTTTAGAAACTAAAAATACTAAATTTTAACTGATTGAGAAAGCGAATGAGTTTATCAAAAATATTAATTTTACTATAATGATATTTTGATTTACGAGACAATGTGATAATCATCAAATTTTTTAAGCAGTTATAACAGAAATAAAATGCAAAAAATATAAAAGTATGAAGAGAAAAAACACACCATAAATTTTTGTAGTGGTTCAGTTAACCATGACTTATGTCCACTCCTTGGAGTCCTTTACTCTAAGAATTTGTACTAACAGTAAGTGACTCTCCTTTTTCCCCCATTGCAAGGTGCAGAAGCTCTTACAGGCTCACTTTCACCAAGCGTGATGTGGCAAAGTGTTGGATGCTATGTTACCCTCCTAGTGTTGGTAGCAGACCTTGACTCATTTTTCTCCCTCCTAGAGAAGGGAGAGAACCTCAGCTCCTTTTTCTCCCTCCCGGTGATGGTAGAGTACCTCAACTCCTTTTCACCCTCCTAAAGAAAGCAGAGTACCTCAAGGAGTTGACCTATAAGCCTCTTACCCTAGAGAGCTTCCAAAGACTCACCAAGGTCATAGGAGAAGCAAAGTCGTAGCTAGCCCAGAGCAATCATGTGGTTCCCTCACACTCTTTCTCCCTCATGCTCAACCTCACCTTCTAGTTCCTCTCAAACCCTATATTTCTCAAAAGCAACTCTTTAACTACCTTCAGCAGTACCATAATCCTCTCACCATTAAAAAGAGAATTTTAAAAACTTGCTTAAGTATTGGGCTTCAGAAAAATCCTAAAAAATCAAGTTAGTCATTACTAGTCATATTATATGATTGGAGTTCGAATAGTACGATCAGTTCAAAACTAGTCCTGTCTATTATGATGTAAAAGTCATTCAAATGAACTATTTAATTAATTTAAACATATCAACTAGTATGATCCATAGATTATCCAGTATGATCTGTTTGATTTCCACTATTTATATAGGATGATTCCTGGGATGACTGAAAATCATCTATATTAATCATCCCGTACTGCTCTCATCATACAGTATCATTAGTTGCTTTCAAGTAGGTTTTCCAATATTATATGAATATTGTACTGTACGATTAGTTCAAAAATCATGGTTTCTATTGGTATGATCTTTGGGATGATCAAATTTCATCTTTGTTAATAATTTGGCACAATTAATATCATATAATATGATCAGCTATCTTTAATTAAACCATAATTTAATTAACTAATTATGAGGGTTAATTTAGCAAGATTTTAAATATTCATACAGTATGATTAACATCATACAGTATGATTAGTTGAAAAATAAAAATTTAAAATCTTACTTAAATTAATTTCGAGGGTAGGGTTTTCAGACTATAATGAATCGTACAGTATGATCGAGATCATACAGTATAATTAGTTTACATAAATTAATTTTTTAGTTTTCCATTAAGCCCATTCTTTCTATACTGATCCTATAGTATGATTGTAAGTCGTACAATATAATTTGTATAAAAATTTTAACATTTAAAATTTATACACTACCCCTGTGTGTGTGCATAGTTAACTAATTGCATACCCTCTTATATTGCTAGACTCAAGAAATAAAAAATAAAGAAAAATAAAATTACAAACATTATTTACTTATTATTCTTATTCTACCCATTCTTAAGCTTTCTGTAGCCTTGAGCAGTATATATCTTACCTACAATCATAGTGCTCTATTTGATTAAAATAATTTGTTTTGAAAACATTTATTTTCTTTGGAGAATTTAATTTCTAAAATTTTATTTTTAAAATCAAACGCATCATTATGAATAATATATCACCTTGAGAGGTGAATATATCATTCCCTAAAGGGTTTATATTATAAAACTTTGAATTCATCATGATTATTGTCGTCAAACTCAAGGAAGAATCACATACGACCTCAAAGGGTCAGAATGAAATTTGATCGAGTGTTTGATTATATTAATCTGGATAAAGGGAACATTAATTTTATAATCAAAATTATGATTGTAATTGATATATCTCTCCAAGGAAAGAAGATATCAAGCACTATCGATTGTTTGAAAATGATGATAATGATTATCAGTTTGATTTTCCCAAAGATAATTAATTAAAGTTTTGAAAGGATTAATTTTTAAACATTTATTTGATTTGGGTTTCTAAATCTCCTACGAGAGTAAGCCCTCGTAGTTAATTACATCATAGGAACATCAGACTTTCTTATGAATACTCTCGATTAAAATAACGTAAAAAATTTTATTTAGAATTTAAAGTTTAATATCAAAGGAGATGAGGATTGGAACTTTAACTGGGATTGGATCAAATTTAAACAGTTATTTTTTGAGGTCGAAGGAGAAAAGGTAGGAGGTTCTTTGGGATTTTAAAATATTTCATAAGCACCCGAGCCTATCCTAAGTGTTGGACTTAAATTTGAATTGAAAGATATTTAAATTAAATTGCCAATTTTATTAGAAGGTTGGGATTAAATTCCCAGAGGTTGTGGCCTTATAACTTGAGCTTGCCTCAAAACCTACATCTAAATTAGATACTAAAAATTGGTGACCCAAACCTAGCTAATGCAATACAGGATCTGGATTTATCCCAGCCTAGAGTGGGGAGCTAGCTAACCACCTAAATGCTTCAAAATCATGAGTTAGTCTTTTATGTGAGAGTACTAGGGATGTTATATTAAGTTAAGTTTCATGAAATCGGGGTGACATCTAGAGCAGATCCTAATTGTCCCAATGACTTATGTTGGGTAATTGATACTTAAAGTAAAATGCAATTATAAATTTAGACACTTTTAAGTTTGTACCTAATATAATGCATGCTAGTTGACTCGATTAAATGCTTAAATCATATTGATGTAGTTTTAAAAAAATACTTAAAAAAGATTTTTCCCTAAAAGAGTGTATAATATCCCCTTGATAGATCTGCACCCTTCATAGGCCAGGTGGTCTTCTAAAACCCATAGGTAAGGAGGTGCCTAAGTAAAGGAAACAAAATACAATAAATATGTTATGCAAACTCCCGACGATCCTGAGCTTACTTCTTAAAAATGTTAGAGTTTCTATATTAGCTAAAAATTTTAATTTATTTCAGTAAAATAGTTTTTAACGTTCCCTCATGAGCCTTTAATTTGATTCCAGGCTAAATCAAATACGATATGTAAGATCACCAAAAACTGCTAAAAGTATTCAATTCTATATCGCAATCAACATTAAATAATTAACTGAATAATTAAATCAATTATATAATGTCCATAGGTAATTGCATTTTAATATTGCAACCCAGGGTTTATTGAAAAACTAAAGTCGTCGGGTACCATTGACAATAACCTGAATTCTACTCCTAAGACTTAAGGGAATTTGAGAATAGGTCTTATCATTCTTCACTTCTTTGTCCTTCTACGGGCTCCTTGGATCGTCGGGTCCGGATAACCAAATAAAAAGAAATCCCCTCAAAAGGGTGTTATCTTTTTTTTTAGATATTTTAAAATCATCCTAATTTTAATCTCCAAATGGAGATGGGCTCTCCCCTAAGGGATTCTCGTCCTCTTTGGATTCCAAATTAGATGTTTAACATCCTATCTCAAAGTACTTGAATATTATAACTCAAATTTATAAGAAATTACATTTAAATAAAATACTAAAATATAGACTCTGACCACCTGTAGGGTTACCCTAATAAAGTAACATTTAAATTAACATCCCAATTAGTTAATATTAATTTAAATTTAAATACTCAAATTTATAGCCATACTTAGCCATGCTCTTTTAATTTAAAGGTAGACTTAACCATTTTGAAGCACCTGCAGAAAATATTATTAATTAAAGCTTAATTTTTATTTTTGCCCCCTTTAGCTTTTAAATGCCCTATATGAGCATGGCCACCTGCATAAGATTGAATTTGTAAAAATCATCCCTAATATAGGAGTAAATCTAATGCCCATCAATTATATCATAGAGTGTAAAAATTAAAATAAATAAACACATCAATCTACACTAGCAACCGGCATGCAATGAAAACCATAGAAAACTCAGCACACAACAAAGAAATAAGCACCAACCTAGCCTAAGATGAGAGTTGGTTATCCTAGCAAACCATCTAAAGTGTGTAAGGTAGGCTGTGTGGGTTGGATAGTCTTGTATAGGATATTTGATTAAAGTTGTTTGATGTTCTTGTTGATTGAAAGACTTAAAGGAAAATTAGGATTAAAATTTAAATATTAAAGATTTAAAAATCAATTTTAAAATATATTATTTTAAAGTTAAATGGCTATCACCTTTGTTACTCATGGAGACCGTGAAGTTTATTTCACCTTCCTTGGGGCTAACTTAATAGCCTCGTAGGCTTGAGTTGCCTAGTGGTAACTAGTATAATTAAGTGATTTAATTTTATTAAGGTTTGAAAGTTGATGGATTTTAATGAGGATTGAATAGTTACCGTTTGAGGTTGAATCAAGATTTTTTTAATTTTAAATAAATTATTGAATTTTCTTGAATTATTTGAATTATTTAAACGTATTAATTAAAGGGGACAAAAATGGACTTTTAGATTCAAGGAGATTTCTAGAGTTTTAATATTTTTGTTAAATATTAGACCTTCTAATGAGTCATTATACTTTTAGTTAGTTGGGTTTTGAGGTTTCTACAATTAGTTATGAATTTTTAAACTTTTAGCTTAAACTATGACTTAAGGTTGACCGGATTATTGACTTTTAAAATTTGAATTATTTCTAATGGTCTGACATTTTTAATAAATATTAGACTCCAAATGGAGTCCAATGCCTTTGAACTTGCTCAATTTAGAATTTTTTAGAATTAGTTATAATTTTTCAAAGTTTTGGGAATTTATTTGAATTATTAAAAATGTTTAATTAAGGGGTTTTTATTGATTTTGCTCCAAATGAACTCCCAACTCCTTGAAATTAGCCCCAAAGGTCAAGAATGACTTAAGGAGAGATTACTATGTGTTTGAAAATTTTTGAAATTATTAATTATTTTTAATTAATTATATTAATTAAATATTTAATTTTAATTAAAATTAAATTAAGGTTGAAATTAAAGTCCTATCAACGGGCTTTTATTTTTCTTTGATTAAGAGTTAAATTATAGGAAGTTAGAGGTATTATTTGTATTTTTTGAGTTTAATTTGGATTTGTTGTAATTTTTGGAAGCTTTTAAAAGCTTAATCATAGGTTTAATATTAAATTAATTAATTGAGGGGCTTAATTACTTTTAAAATCAGTAATAAATTTCCCTAGGGTAGAGAATGTCACTATGTTCAAATGGTCCAAATTTCATGTCAATAGAAAGTGTATCCTAATTTTTAAAATTAATGTAAGTTCTCTAAACAAGGGTCCTTTATTATTGTCCTTAGTGATGTCATTAAGCTAAATATGTTTGAATCAAGGTATGTCTAACCCTTAGACATACATGTATACTTCACACATAAAATACAATCATGTCCTTAGAATTAGGAGAGCCTAGGCTAGGTGTATGTGTGTGCATCCTAAGCATGCAATGAACAAAATAATTAACATAGATGATGATTTTATTAATGAATGGTTCGAATGCAATAATTCATTAATCCTTCCGCATGATTTCTATTTACTCAAGCATAAATTATGCTTAAAATTCCATGACTTGCTCAAAGGCTCTCAAAATTTAATGCATTTAACTTTAAAATTAATTTAATATTTGAAAATAGCTCAAGTTTGGAATTTTTTAGAAATGTTAAAGAATCCAAAATAATTTTGAACAATCAAAAATAGACTTAAAATAGTTTTAAAATAACATTGAAAATACTTTAATAATTGAGACTATTTAAAATAGAAGATTTGGATTTTAGAAAATTATTTGAGTTAAAGTCAATTAAATATTAATTGAACATTAAATTTTTAAGCTAATTAAAAGAAAAAAATTTAATATATATTAAATTTTAAAATAGATTTTTAAATCTTAAAGTAATCAAATGAGATTTCTTGAATTTTGAAATATTTCAAAATAAACTTTAAATATTATTATTATTATTTTACATTTAATTAAATAATATTTGTTTAAAATTTAACTAAATAATAATTTGAAATAATATATTCAAAATTTTAATTTAATTTTAAAATAATTTATCTTAAAATAATGTTTTAATCATTAAAAGTATTTAAATCAATTTCTTTTTATTTTTAAAAAAATTTAATGAATTATTTAATTTAATAGAAATTTAAATATTAATTAAATATTAATTTAAAATATTTAAATAAAATGTATTAAATTAGAACTAATTTTGGAATAACATAATTTGATTTTATTCTATAAAATTTTCAAATATTTTAAAATAGTACATTAATATTTAGAAGAAAAAAAAATAATTAACTAATATTTAGTTAAATCATTACTTAAATACTTAATAATTAGTAATATTCAAAATATTTGGATATTTATCTTAAAAAAAAATTAAATTAAAGTTTTTTATTTTATAAAAATTTTAATATAAAAAAAACTAATTTTTTTTTATATTAAAATATTTTTAAACAAATTTTTTTCTTTTTTTAAGATTTTTAAATAATAAAACTAAATTTAAATTAAATTAATAGAGATGGCAGTGTCGGTAGTGGCTAGTTGGGCACGTTGCATGTTCGGGTTCATTAGATAAAACTGTGGCGGTGGTAGAGCTACCTGGCACTCCTTGGTTCGCTAGATCAAATCGCGAATATGGTAAGCCAATCATAGGCAATGATTGTAAAGTGGTGTAATCATTACATGATGATTGATTGGGTGGCGGGCTTGAAAGTTTGATAGGGATGTTAAGCCCTTATGAACTAGTCTTGAGGCTAACCAAGAGGGGGGGGGGGTGAATTGGTAGTTATAAAAATTCGAGAGCAAAACAACGATTATGAAAATCTTTTTGAATGTTTTAAAACTTTTAAAGTCAATCGATGTTGTGCAGATGTTTAACAATAACAGAATAATAAGAACAATCACACAATCACCAACAAAAAATAAGTGCGGAAAGTAATTAAAAAGAACACACCAGATTTTATAGTGGTTCGGTCAACTTGACCTACGTCCACTCCCCGAAGCCTTCCCTCCAGGTATTGCACTAACACAAAGTGACTCTCCTTTTACTCCCACATCAAGGCGGAGAAGCCTGTACAAGAACTCCTTTCTACCAACCCGGTGAGGCAGAGAACCTAAACTCCTTTTGCTTCCTCCTGAAGCAAGCAGAGAACCCGAACTCTTTTTGCTTCCTCCTAAAGTAAGCAGAGAACCCGGATATTCTTGCAAACGATCCCACCCAAAATAACCAACAAGACAAGAGATGAAGACTGGAGAAGATGACTATGATCCTTGCTTGGAGCAACCTTTGTGAATCCCTCATATACTCCCCCTCACAAGATCCTCTCTCTCTCTCTCTCCCAAGCTCTCTCTCTCTCTAAGTTTTCTCTGGTAAGAAAAGTGGCAAAAGATTTTTCTTTTTAAAAGAAAAATGTCTTTTAAAGAAGGGCTCAAAAATTGTCCTAAATCTCAACTAGCCGTCAAAGATCGTCCAGGATGATCGACAAATCATCTTGTACGATTAGTACAAAATCTCATATTTCAGCCTGGACGATCTGGTTTCTCTGGACGATTAGAAGAAAAGTTTGTTCAGATCATCCCGTACATTTCGGTGATCGTCCGGGATGATTAGTATAAATCAAGAATTTCATCCAGGGAATAGTTCTGTTCATCCAGGACAACTTAGGCTTGATGATCTCAAAATGACTTGATCATCCAGGATGATATTTTTATCATCTTGTATGATTAGTTCAAAATACCCAAAATCATCCTAAGCATCGTGCTAATCAGATTGCACAAAATGTGCTGTACGATTTAAAATGACTTGATCATCCGGGATGATATCTATATTATCCCATATGATTAGCTCAAAAATAGGAATATCGTACAGAGGATAGTTCTATTCGGCCAGGTGAAATGCTCTAGACGGTTAAGATTTTACATGTATCGTCCCGTACGATATTGTGATCGTCCGGGATGATATGATCGTATCAATCGGGTATTAATTACTTACCTTAATTACTAGACTAATTTAGGCATGAGTGTCAAGGATCATCCAGGATGATAGACATACCGTCCGGGATGATCAGACCAAATCTCTAAAAATAAAATCTTGCCTAACTTGATCTGGCGGCTGAGAATTTTTGATTTGAGCCTATCTTTCTTTACGATTGATGGATCATCTACAATGATCTGCTTAATCAGTCAGACTTAACTTGGTCGCCCTAATTAGGGTTTTTATTTTCACTGAATCATCTAGGACGATGTGAATATCATCCAGGACGATTAGAATAAAAAATGAACAGAAATTATAATTCACTAAAACTCTCCCCCTGAGTGTGTGTGTGTGTAAGATTACTTAGCTAGGGGATCAATTATATTATATTTGACTCAATAAAGATAAAAATAGTTCATTGGACCAGAATTACAAAATAGAATGACTCGATCTTGGGCTGGCATGAACTTGCAATTGATCCTCCGGACCTAAAAGATTAGAAAATCAACCCGAAATAGAGATGTTTGCAATCATCAAAATCATAGTCCATGAAACCCATATTTGCAACAATCTCCCCCTTTTTGATGATGGCAAACATTTATTAAATAGTTTCAAATTAACCAGATTGCAGTAAGTAAAGCACAGGCGAGAGATGATAAATTTTACTAATCATTAAAAACCAGTGACATTTAATACAAGAAAGGACACAACTACAATAAAAATAATAAATGAAAATGAAACTACTACAATATAAAAATAACTCCCCCTTTTGGCATCACAAAAAGGAGGAACAGAAAAGACAAAAATAACAGCAAACTAATAGATCACAAAGAAAGTAAAATAAATAATAAAGAGGCAGATCCTGATCAGACGGAGGTGGTGGTGGATTAAAGTAACTGTGAATGGTGGCTAACTGGTCACCAAACCAGGCCATGTCCTGGTCGTGCTGCTCTTGTTATTGAGTCACGGAGGAATTAAAATGAAACTCCCACTAATCAAAGTGGTGCACTAGATGATCTAGAGGGGACTCTATCTAGAGAGGAGCAAGTGTAGGTACCAGAGCAGCTTCTTCCTCTTCTTCCTCCACATCCGCGGCAGGCTCCAGATAAAGTCGAGTGCTATGCAGAATATGGAAGGCATTATTAGGGAAGAAGGAAGGGGGAATATCGGGTGGTACTAGATATTTGAAATTGTATTTCATTTGAAGGGCATAGTGGATGAGATGTCCTAAGGCTAGATTGGGGCATCTGCTGTGGCCCGGATCCCGAATAGAAGTCAATTGTTCAATGTAGTGAAAAATCAAGTCAGTCGCATTGAAGTCACAATGGGTAAGGATGTAGTAGGTGGTGATGGAGAGTAGAGGAGTGATGTGGATGCGATCCCCAGCTTTAGGAATAACAGAGGAGCGAAGGACATGTTGGACTGTCAGAGCATCCTTGACTAAGGAGGAACATAGCTGGTCATGGAATGGGGCATTTGTGTTACGAAGGAAGTGGTTGGCGACACTCCAATTAAAATTAGGATTAGATGCTACAAGATGAAGCTTATCACCAGATTTTGACAATTGAAGGATATTATTAAAGTCCTCACGGGTTAATTCCACTGGTCGTTGATTAATAAATGATTGAAGGGCAGAGTAATCAGAGGTTATGAGCAGATTCGCAAAGAACACCCTAAGGAGTTCTGTACTGAATGGAATGGCACGAGTAAGAATGAAAGTGAGGGAGGTGTGAGTGAATAAATCAAGTACTGAATATGTCAGGGTCTGTGGGTTCACTATTTTTGAGATAGTGATCCCAGCATCAGAATATCTTTGAAAGGCAGCTTGATCAGCTACATCAGGAAAGCGGGTATCGGTATTTCCCCAGGAGGAACTGGCACCGCGTTGCCTTGATCTTTTTCCACCAGCCATGAGGAACACAATTCAAGTACGGAGAGGGAAGAGTGGAGTGAAAAACTTGGAAGAAAATGGCTGTTTAAATAGAAATCATCCAGATTGTCCCGTACGATCGCAGGATCGTACCGGACGATAGGTGTAATTATGACGTCTAGGATGATTGGTCAAAAAGACAGTCAGATCATCCAGGATGATCAGTAATCGTCCAGGATGATAAGAGACAGATGATCATCCCGAGGAGATAGCTGGATGACTTTTGACAAAAAGGTATCGTCCTGTACGATTATGTGGATCGTCCAGGATGATAGGTAATAAATGAATCGGTTGGGGCCAAATTTAAATCATCTAACTACTGCCACGTGGATCATCCAGGATGAGAAGGTGGATCGTCTAGGATGATCACAAATAATTGGCGCATATCACTCATCGGATTAAGTGGGGGGATGATTTGAATAGATCGTCCAGGAAGATGCATGGATTGTCCAAAATGAAGAGGTTCATCTAGGACGACGTGTGGATCATCTAGGATGATGTAAAGAAAAAGTGACAAAGATGTGGATGGAGAGGAAAGATCAGGGATCCAAAAAAACATACAAAAAGAAAAATCCAAAATCACATCAAATAAAAATAGAAACGAGGAAAAACAATAGTGAAAATAATAATTTTTTTTTTTTGAGATCAGCTCCAATAAATAATAATTTTCCCTTAATTTTTAATCCAAAAACTAAGAAGAAGAAGATCGATAATGCTGAAATCGAGAAAAGTTAGAAAATTGACTTTTGTAACTCCTACCTTGGACACCTTACAGGTTCAAATTCCTTTCAAACAAAAATGGAATTCAAAAGAAAAAAAATTAGAATCGAGAAGAGATCCTTTCAAGCCTCGTTCCAGAAAAATATCTGATAAAATAATATTACAAAGCAAGGAATCAGAAATCATGATTTTTAATCTCAAGTTTATGAAAATATTAAGTGACGCATGAATTTTTCCAAGACATTTAAAGATCTGGAAGAAAAGAAATCTTGGTTTCGGCTCATTTTGTGCCTCTTTTTCAATTTGTTTCGTGCGCTACGCATCTTTTAATTTTTGATACACTTTGTGTATTTTTTAATGTGGCGAAATTTCGCATCTTTTCAGCTTTGGGCTCATTTTGTACCTCTTTTTCAATTTATTTGGCACACTGCGCATCTTTTGTAAGCTTACTTTCTTTCATAATCGTTAAATAAACTCAGTTGTAAAATTACCTTCCAAACATAAGAGAGGAAAAAATGCACTCTCTATAATAAGGAGTAGTAATTCACATAATAAAAATCATACATCATATGATAAGTGCAATTACTTGATTAAGAAAACATAACAATGATCAAAAACTTTGAAAATACTATTCATATGAGGTAAAAAAATCAATTTTTTAATTTTAATGAAGATTTTTACCCAAAAGAAATAATACACCATTAAAGGGAGTTAGAGGAAGAGAAACAATCATTAATGTTTCTTCCCTTTAATAGATTCAGGGTAGTCAATCACTGCTTACAACCTTCCAAACAAAATAAGGCAAAACTCTCAGTCAGAAATCTATTTTATCAGCAGTATTGAGCAGTGATCTGATTTTAAAAGGAATAAAATAGTAAATCAAGAACAAGTTGAAATCATATTAAAATAAATACTCAAATAAAAAAACACTTGACAATAAAAGGAACTCAGCAGTGAATGAAGATAAAATAGGAAACAGATAATCAAATCAATAGATTAACAGAAACAAAAGAAAAATAGAAAACACTCAAAAATCATTAGTCATAAGAATCATACATTTATGTCAATCACACCCAATCTGGTCCTCAAAATGTTGAATGAGTCAAAGGCCAATAGTTTAGTAAAGAAGTCAGCCAGTTGATTTTCAGTTGCTACATGATGTAGCTCAATGTCCCCTTTTGTAACATGGTCCCTAATGAAGTGATGCCTTATATCAATGTGTTTGGTTCTAAAATTTTATATTGGATTCTTAATAATGTAGATGACACTGGTGTTATCACATAGAACTGAAATTGTGCCAACATGTAATCCTAAATCCAAAACTTGTTGCTTCAACCAAAGAACTTGGGCCACACAACTTCCTAAGGCAATGTACTCAGCTTCAGTAGTGGAAAGTGCAACTGAGTTCTATTTTCTACTAAACCAGGAGACTAAAGGCTGTCATATGAATTGATAAGTTCCAGAAGTGCTCTTTCGATCCACTCTACACCCTGCAAATTTAGATTCAGAATATCCAATAATCTCAAAAGAAGTGCTATGCTTAGGATACCAGATTCCTAAGTTTGGGGTCCCTAAAAGATATCTAAGAATTCTCTTAACAGCAGTCAGGTGGGACTCTTTAGGATCAGCTTGAAACATAGCACAAAGATAAAAACTAAACATAATATCATGTCGGCTAGCAGTCAGGTAAAGTAGTGATCCAATTATTCTCCTAAACTTCTTCTGATCAACAGATTTTCCATTTGAATCCTTATCTAACTGAATAGTGGAACTCATGGGAGTATTGATTGGCTTGGCTTTGTCCATTTCATATTTCTTCAAGATGTCCTTAGTGTATTTTGATTGATTTAGAAAGGTTCCATCATCCATTTGCTAAATGATAAACCCCAAAAAATAGGATAATTCTACCATTACACTCATCTTAAACTCCTTACTCATTACCTTAGAAAAATCATCACATAAATTTTTATTAGAAGATCTAAATAATAAATCATCAACATAAATCTAAACAATGAGTAGATCATCTCCTACTTTCCTAAGGAAAAGGGTGGTGTCTACGCTCCCCTTAACAAACTCTCTTTCTAGTAGAAATGTGCTAAGCCTCTCATACCAAGCTCTGGGTGCCTGTTTCAATCCATATAAGTCCTTTTTTAATTTATAAACATGATTTGGATATTGGAAACTCTCAAAACTTGGGGCTTACTCTATAAATGCATCCTCTTTTATTACCCCATTTAAAAAGGCACTCTTAACATCCATTTGAAATAGGTTAAATCCCTTATAATAGGCAAAGGCTTGTAGCACTCTAGTCGCGTCCAATCTAGCTACAAGGGCAAAGGTCTCCTCAAAATCAATCCCTTCAATTTGATTGTACCCCTTAGCCACCAATCTTACCTTATTCCTAACCACCACACCAGAATCATTCATCTTATTCTTAAAGACCCACTTGGTTCTCACTACACTTTGATTTCTAGGTATTTATACTAACTCTCAAACATCATTCCTTATAAATTGATTCAATTCCTCTTGCATAGCTAAGATCCAAAACTCATTAGAAAGGGCTTGATTAATGTTGGTGGGTTCAATTATTGAGATAAAGGCAGAATGGTTTACTTCCTTTCTAAGTCCATGCATAGTTCTAACAGCTTCAGAAGGGTCTCCTAAAATCAGTTCTTTAGGATGACTCGAAGCATATCTCCAATCTCTAGGCAAAGTTTTTTCAGGTTCTACCATTTCCACCATATTTACTTTTTCAACTCCTTAATTCTATTCCCCTTAGGACCAGATTCATCAAACACCACATGAGTTGTCTCCTCCACCACCAAAGTCCTCTTATTAAACACCCTAAAAGATTTCCCCATACTAGAATAGCCTAAGAACACTCCTTCATCAGATTTGGGGTCAAATTTTCCTAAGGATGATTTCCTATTGTTCAGAATGAAAACCTTACAGCCAAAGACATAAAGGTGGGATAGGTTTGGAGTTCAACCCTTAATGATCTCCTAAGGTGTCTTATTCAGATTTGATCTAACATTCACCCTATTCAGCACATAACAGGCAGTGTTCACTGCTTCAGGCCAAAAGTATTTTGGAAGTAAATACTCAGCAAGTATGGCTCTAGCGGCTTTCACTAAGGTCCTATTCTTCCTTTCAGCTACCCCATTTTTTTTGGGGGTCCTAGGAGCTAAAACATTATGGTTAATCCCTTGCTCCTCACAGAATGTTCCAAACCTCACATTTTCAAACTCTCCACCATGATCACTATGAATAGTCAAGATCTCATAACCTAACTTCCTCTGAATCCAAGTGGAGAAAGACTTAAATTCATCAAATGACTAAGATTTTTGTGACAGAAATTTAATCCAAGTGAACCTCTAGTAATCATCAACAATCATAAATCCATAGACTTTCTCACCTAAGCTGGCAGTGGTAATGGGTCCAAAAAAATCCATGTAAAAGACTTCTAAAGGTCTAGAGGTGTTGATGTCCTTAATTGAGTGGAAAGAGTAGTGGACTTGCTTCCCTAATTGACAAGCATCACACAGGTGGTCCTTAGTGAACTTAAGCTTGGGGACACCTCTATCTAAGTCCTTTTGGGTGACTCTTCTAAGGGTTTTCATACTGGCATAACATAATCTCCTGTGCCACAACCAAGACTCATCAGTAGCAGTTTTTAAGCAAATTGAAATATAAGTTTGAAAATAGCTTACATCCAGCATGTAGACATTGTTGATCCTTTATCCCTGTAAAATAATTTTGTCATTTAAGCTTATAATGTAGCAAGTGGGAAGGAACTTGATATTATATCTTTTGTCACAAAGTTGACTGATGCTCAGCAATTTGTGTTTCAATCCATCTACAAGTAAAACATTATCAATAATAAAATTTTGTGAATCACCAATTATACCTGCTCCTATCACATTCCTAGTGGTGTTGTCTCCAAGTGTAATCTTGCCTCCAGCTCTAGTCTCCAGCGAAATAAACTGATTTGGATCTCCCGCCATATGTCTTGAACATCCGCTATTCAGGTACCACATGCTCTTACAATGCAATTTGTGAGAGCACACCTACAAAATCATCAAACATCAGATTTAGGAACCCAAATAATTTTGGATTCCTTCTTATGAAAAGAAGAATGTAATGCATGTGTGCTGTGCTATGAAGCATATAATTTGGGCCTCCACACCCAATATGCACTATGATGAACAGTGTAGGTGTTGGAGATGTGTCCTAAAATGCCACAAGAAAAACATCTAACACCAGGAAAAGAGTTAACTAATCTACGTGGGTGATAGTGCCTCTTCCTAGGTTTGAATGAAACATGCTTTGATGATTTTGAAATAGATTTTTCAAAAGGTGGAGGTGCATAAAACTGTGCAAAAGTAGGAGGTGTTTCATTTTTCTCAAAAGCAGTAATTTTACTCTTAAAAATTCATTCTCCTTGTTAAGACTTGCAATTTCAATTTCAATGCTCCATTACTACTCTCCACTTCACATGCCATGTTGTCTAATTCTTTAAAAGCTCATTCTAAATCAACATGCAAGGTTTTCAATGAATCATGCTCAATAATCAATTTAGAATGCTTTTTGTTCAATTCATCAAATTCATCAAGTAAAGAATTATGATTGCTATCAAGTGTATAATGATCTTTATCAAAATTTCATGCCCTTTTTATAAATTCAGAAATTCTAATTTCAGACTAGCATGAGTTTTCTTAAGTTTCCTATATGATAAATAATTGTTTTCAAAAATATCAAATAATTGGTCATAAGTAAACTAACATACCTCTTCTTAATCAGACTAACTAGGATGATCATCAGCTATCAGACACAAATTTGTAGTCTCCTCCTCAGCTTCAGCTCAGAGGTGTCGGATACAGAATCTACACATAATGCCTTTTGAATCGGCTTCTTGTCCTTCTTGAACTTGAGTTTCTCCTCACCCTTCTCCTTGCTTGGGTGAACTTTATATGTCCAGGCTTCCTGCATTCAAAATAAATAGTATCAGATGAACCTTTAAAATTTGTTCTGGACTTACCCTTGTTTGACCTCTGAAAGTTCTTATGTTTCTTCCTTAGAAAGATTTTGAATTGCTTAGTGATTAAGCAAACATCATCGCTATCAGACCCAGAAGAGTCAGTGTTAGTATTATTGCCCTTTAGCACCATAGTTTTCTCCTTCTTCTTCTCACCTGCATCAAGCTATCTTTGGTTCACCCCTTGCTCGTAAGCAATGTGTGATCTAAGTAAGCTATCAATAGAATAAGTATTCAAATCTTTAAATTCAATGATCGCAGTTATCTTAGTATCATACGAAGAAGGTAAATATCTAATAATTTTGTTCACTCTTTCATAGTTAGTGAGTTCTCTTCCTAAAGCATGTAGAGAAGTGACAATTTTAGTGAACCTAGTATACATTTCAGAAATTGATTCACTAGGTTTAATGTGAAAGAGTTCATAGTCATAAAGTGAGATGTTCAATCTAGATTTCTTAACCTCAGATGTACCTTCATAAGTGATGCACAATCTATCCCAAATTTCTTTACCAGTTGAACAAGTAGAGACACGCATGTAATCCTCAGATTTTAAGGCACCAAAAAAATAGTTCAAACATTTGGCATTCAGTTGGGCTAAGTCCCGATCATCAAGAGTCCATTCAGTGAAAGGTAGTTCATTTTTAACATTATTAATCATTCTAAAAGGTTCTTCATATCCATCCTTAACAAGCATCCACATGCGATAATCAATTGATTGTAAAAAGGTGGACATGCGAGTTTTCCAAAAATTAAAAGGTATGTTATCAAACAATGGTGGTCGTATAATTGAATAACCTTCAGCAGTATTACGAATACCAAAGTTAGCCATGGATCAAATTTAAAAGTTTTTAAACTTAATTTTTGAATCGCACTCTGATACCACTTGAAAGTTCGATAGGGATGTTAAGCCCTTATGAACTAGTATCAAGACTAACCAAGAGGGGGGGTGAATTGGTAGTTTTAAAAATTCGAGAGCAAAATCTTTTTGATTGTTTTAAAACTTTTACAGTCATGCGATATTGTGCAGATGTTTAACAATAATAGAATAATAAAATAATCACACAATCACCAACATAAAATAAGAGCGAAAAGTAATTGAAAAGAATACACCCAATTTTATAGTGGTTCGGTCAACTTGACCTACGTCCACTCCCGAGAGCCTCCCCTCCGGGTATTGCACTAACACAACGTGACTCTCCTTTTGCTCCCACAGTAAGGCGGAGAAGCCTGTACAAGAACTCCTTCCCACCAACCCGGTAAGGCAGAGAACCTAAACTCCTTTTGCTTCCTCCTAAAGCAGGCAGAGAACCCGAACTGCTTTTGCTTCCTCCTGAAGTAGGCAGAGAACCCAGACCTTCTTGTGAACGATCCCACCAAGAACAACCAGCAAGATAGGAGATGATGACTGGAGAAGATGACTCTGATCCATACTTGGAGCAACCTTTTTGAATCCCTCACAAACTCCCCCTCACAATATCCTCTCTCTCTCTCCCAAGATCTCTCTCTCTAGGTTTTCTCTGGTAAGGAAAGTGGCAAAAAAAATTTCTTGTTAAAAGAAAAAGAACTTTTAAAGAAGGGCTCAAAAATTACCCAAAATCTCAACTAGCCGTCAAAGATCGTCTAGGACGATCGACAGATCATCATGTATGATTAGTACAAAATCTCATATCTCAACCTGGATGATCTGGTTTCTCTGGACGATCAGAAGAAAAGTTTGTTCAGATCGTCCCGTACGATTCTGCGATCGTCCGGGACGATTAGGGTAAATCAGGAATTTTGTTCAGGGAATTGTTCTATTTGTCCAGGATAACTTAAGTTGGACGATCTCAAAATGACTTGATCATCCAGGATGATATCTCTATCAACCTTTACGATTAGTTCAAAACAACCAAAATCATCCTGAGCATCGTGCTGATTAGACTGCATAAAATATGTTGTACGATTTAAAATGACTTGATCATCCAGGATGATATCTATATCGTCCCGTATGATTAGCTAAAAAATAGGAATATCATACAGAGGATAGTTCTATTCGGCCAGGTAAAATACTCTGGATGGTCAGGATTTTGCATGTATCGTCCCATACGATATTATGATCGTCCGAGATGATATGATCGTATCAATCAGGTATTAATTGCTTACCTTAATTACCAGACTAATTTAGGCATGATTATCAAGAATCGTCCAGAATGATACACGTATCATCTGGGACGATCAGAACAAATCTCTAAAAATAAAATTTTGCCTAACTTGATCTAGCGACTGAGAATTTTAGATTTGTGTCTATCATCCTATACGATCAATGGATCATCCAGAACGATTTGCTTAATCAGACAAACTTAACTTGGTCACCCTAATTAGGGTTTTTTTTTTAATGGATCATCCAGGATGATGTGAATATCATCCAAGACGATAAAAAAATTTGAATAGAAACTCTAATTTAATAAAACTCTCCCCTGAGTGTGTGTATGCAAGGTTACTTAGCTAGGGGATCAATTACATTACATTTGTCTCAATAAAGATGAAAATAATACATTGGACCTGAATTACAAAATAGACTGACTCGATCTTGGGCTGGCTTGAACTTGCAATTGATCCTGTGGACCTGAAAGATTAGACAATCAACCTGAAACAGAAATGTTTGCAATCATAAAAATCATAGTCCTTAAAACCCAAATTTACAATAGGGCCCACGCAATTTTAACTTAAATAAGTCATCATCACAAGGGCGTCGTCTGATTCCCCATAGTTCTGAATGGATTATTTAGATGGCGTCAAACCGAGATTTGAGAAGCAGAGGTGTTATGCGGCTTAAATTGATCATGGTATGGCAAGATCTTTACCATTAGTCAAAGGATCAACGACCCAGATTTTACATGGCTTAGAGTAGCATTAAGTCGAAACCCTAAATAGAAAAAGACCACATTCTCGAAGATGGCTCAAACACATTACATAAAATTTTAAACATGGATTATAGCAATGAAAATAATTCTTGTGGAGTGATTCTTATGGTCTAATAAGTGCTTAATGAAAAGCTAATTAGCCCTAAGTGTCCTAAGCAAGGTTTAAGGTTTTACCATGGTTTAATTGATAGTTTAACCTGCTTATGATGGCTCTGATTTTGTTGACTGTCCATGCTTAAATTTGTAGAAGAAACCATGGCTTGAGAATGCCTGGATCGATGGCAAACTAGCTTGGACGTAGATGGGTTTTAGTTCACTAGAGATCTTATCGTTTGTGAGCTTTAGACAGTTATATTTTATTGGGAACTTTAGTGGGAGAGGTCTGGAGCTCAAAATGAACATGAGTTGGGGCTGGGATGGCTCGAGAGGAGAGATAGGGAAACTTGAGTGAATGAGCTAACCTTCAAATTTTTGCCCTATTCAGCCTTCTCTAAGCCGAAGGGACAACTGAGATCCACTTAGGGCCTCTATAGGAGCAGGCCACCTGTCCAGTGGGTAGGTAGGAGCAGAGAATCAAAGGACATGATGGACATGCCATAGGGAAAGGGATTTTGGTCCCCACTTGCATATGTAGAGTGATTGGAGCTATTTAATCTTGATCCAAGGGATGAAGATTAGTTTGAGAACATTCTAGAGAATGTTTAAAATAGCTGGAGAGATTCCAAATGGAGTGGATGAGCTTAAGGAGGTTATTAGATCAAGCTGGACCCATTCAAAGTATTTGTTGACTGTTTCACTAATCAAACAGTCAACTTATCCTTAGGTAGACATGGGGAGAGCATGGTTAGTTACTTGGAAGGTTCTTAATGTTAAAGAATTGAAGGTTAAATGTATACAAGTGCATAAAAGAAAGTTTGACCAAATTTTTTAAGTTAACTTGGTCAAATTTTACTTGGATTGACTTGGCCAATGATTAACACTTGTTTAGGCTATGATTAGAAGTTGATTTGAAGCTTGATATGGATTAGATAGCTAGAGTTGAATGCTTGAGGTGGCTTGACCCAAATATACCACATTTGATTGGATTTAGGCTTAGTTTACCAAGTCATGTTTTGACTAGTCAAAGGGTCCAATCAGGTCCAAATCATTGAGGGGGAGTGTTCAAAGGGTTTTCGGTAAGCTTTGACTATATTTGGGATTTGATCTAATGTAAAAGGACTTAAGGATCGATCAGGTCAACCTAGGTTAACTTGGTCAACCAGGTTGACCCAAGGCTAGAGTTTGAGCTCAACAGATTAAGTTTAATATCTGGAGTTTTGCAGAGGTGATTTATGGGGTCAGAAGGGCTAAAATGGTCAAAATGACCATTTAGGCCGATAAAGGAATGTTGGGTCAACCTAGGTTGACTTGGTCAACCAAGTTGACACAAGGGCTAGGTCTGAGCTCAATAGGTTTGAAATGATATTTTGATTCTGTTGGAAGTGTTCCTAAGGTCTGGGGAGGTCAATTTAGTCAAATTGACTATTTAGACCCTTAAGGGCCTATTTTGTCAACGTTGGTTGACTTGGTCATCCAAGTTGATAAAGGACCTAGGTTTGAGTTCATTGCACTCCTAATGATGATTAGGGTACATTGGAAGAAGTTTTAGAATTTGATTTATATAGGCCAAGTTGAAGTTTAGAGAAAACTCCAAAATTGCCATTAAGGGGTATTTTGGTCTTTTTAACCAATGGTCAATTGGAGGTCAAAGTGGGTCCACCAAAATACAGTTTAATACTTAACAAATTATGATCAAGAGTCTAGATGTGATTAGAGGCTTTGGGGAAAGCTTTAAGGTCGGGTTTCACTAAGGGACATGTCTAGTGGCATAGGCCGTAAATATTTAAAGGTTTTATAGCCTCTGGATTTCAATCCTATTTTTACGGTTAGAGACCTTAGAGTGAGCTCAAATTTGGAGGGTTGCCTCTAGAGACATATCCTATCAAAATCCAACTGATAGAATCTGATTCAAAGGCCATTTAACTAGGGTTTGAAGTGTTTGAAAAATCACTAGAAAAGGCTTTCAGGACCTAAGCCATTATCCTTGGATTTTGGTCTGAATTTTTAGGATTTATGTTGGGTTTTACATTTGATTGCTAGGATTTAAATTATCCATGTCATTAGCAATCATCTGACTAATTGTTGATGACTAGATATGATCAGGGTTTTGATAGGAGATTGGATTGGTTAGATATGGGCTGATTAAAGATAAGGATTGGTTTAACATATGGATAGTTCTTAGGATCTAGAGGATTTTTAAGGTCTAGAATCTAGAAAATTCCTTGGGCTTAGATAGATCCTAGGTTTTAGATTCTAAGAGGATTATAGAGTCTAAGAAATCCTAGGGTGTGAGGTCAAGAAGAATCCTAGGACCAAAAGAGATCATAGGGTTTAGAGTTTAAAAGAATCCTAGGGTCTGGGAAGATCCTAGGGTCTAGATAGATCCTAAGGTCTAAATTTATCTGGAATCTAGATTGGGTTCTAATGATCTCATACAAAAATGAGGCCAATAAATGGACCCCCAATATGTGTAATAGAACAAAATTCTATTATACATATTAGCGTTGATCGAATTGGAAATTCAAGTCTAGAATTTTGATCCTAAGGGAAGGAAAAGTTTATCCCTGGGTAATTGGGGTTTGAATTGATACTAGGGTAGTGCCATAAAGGGTGTACTCTACCACAAGCGGGTCTAATCATAAGGGAAGGAAGGACCTACTTTAAGGGAAAGAAGATTGAATGGTCGTATAGGAAGGAAGAACTCCTAACTATAGAGGACCGAGTCTGGATTTTAATTCTAAGGGAAGGTAAACCTAACCTTAGAAGATAGAGTTTTGATTTGATACTAAGGTAGTGCCACAAAGGGTCTACTCTTCCACTAGTCAGTCTGGTCCTTAGGGAAGGAGATACTTAACCCTAAGGAAAGAAGAGCTTGATTTGAGGATTTGAAATTGAATTTAAAACTAGAGTGGTGCTATAGAAGGCATGTTCCTCCACTAGTGGATCTAATCCAAAGGAAAGAAAGCACGATTACTCACATCTAACCTTAAGGAACAAAAGAATGGAAGATCTTATGGGAAGGAAGCATTGCTTCTCATAGATGATTGGATCTAAATTTTGATGTTTGAGACTGGGATGGTGCCTCAAAGGGCATGCTCCATCACTGATTGATAATCTTGTGGAGAGGGAACTTACTCTACACAAAAGATTAGATCTAGAGTTTAAAAACTAGAATGGTACTATAGAGGGCGTTATCCACAACTAGTAGATCTATTCCTAAGAAATAAAGCACGATGACTCACATCTAATCTTAAGAAAAAGATAACTAGAAGATCTTACAGGAAGGAGCATTGCTTCGCACAGAGGATCGAGTTTAAAATTTGAAAGCTTGGATGGTGCTACAAAGGGCGTGTCCCACCACTAGTGGATGATCATATGAGCAGGAAGTTTGCTCCACATAAGATTAAGACTGGATTTTAAATTTTAGGATTGTGCCATAAAGGCATGCTCCATCACTAAAGGATCTAATCTAAATGCAAGAAAGCACGATGACTCACACCTTACCTTAAGAAAAGAAAAGCAAGATTCTGGAATTTAAAAATTTAAACAAAATTGAGTTAACTTGATTCAAAATTTGAAATTTTTTTTATTCAAAGCTTGAGGTACATCAAGCATTGTATCTTTTAAGAAATCACCCATTTACATAAAGCATTGGTTGATTTCCCTTACAATCTACTAGCTTATATGAGCCTCCTTTGTAGACTATCTCTACTACAAAGGGTGCTTCCTAGGTTGGTCCAAACTTTACGCTGATCTTTCAGTGAGGTAAGATAGGCCTCCGAAAAACCAAGATCAAGTCTCCTACTTGAAAGGTTCTAGGTCGCACTAACTTATCATGAGCATGAACCATTCGGGTTTTATAAAGTTTTAGATTTTGCTGAGCTTGGAGACGACATTCTTCAAGGCCATCGACCTCTTCTAACTGGAGTTGTGAAGGAATTTAATTTCTAGAGGGTGTACAGCCTCAGACCCATACACTAATGCAAACGGTGTGGATTGGGCCGGGATTTTGTAAGTGGTCCGGTAGTCCCACAAAGCTTCCACCAACCTCTCATCCCACTGATAATTGATATCATCCAGGGTCTTTTTGATGAATTGAACCAAGTTTTATTGAGGGCCTAAGCTAATCCATTATCTCATGAGTAATAGATTATTGAGTATCTCCAATCAATACCATGGTGACTTAAAAAGTTGTTGATCTTTATATACTTGAAAGTGGACCAATTATTGAATATGATTCTGTAGGGCACACTGAATTGATATATGATATGGTCATGGAAGAATTCATTACATGGTGTGATGTTACATTTCTTAGTGGGACTACATCTGCCCACTTTAAAAAGTATTCAGTCACTACTAAAATGAAGCGATGACCCCTTGAAGTAGGAGGATAAATTGGCTCAATGGTATTCGTGCCCCAACCTTTGAAGGACCATAAAGCTATCATGGGATGCAATACATTAGATTGCTGATATAAAACCAAAACATGAACCTAGCACTAATGATAACATTTTGCAATTTTAATGCAATCATCAATCATCATAGGCCAGTAGTAACCAAGTCTTTTGATTTTTATTTTCATATTTAGATCTGATTGATGAGCACCGCATAGTCTGGCTTGGACTTCATTAATAATCTTTAGGGCCTCTCATTTATCTAGACAGGAGAACCACATCTAATTGAACAATTGACGGTACAACGTATTATTAACTAGTGCATATAATATGGAACATTTTTTGATTTGATTGGCAAGTGACCTATCACAGGGGAGCTTACCTTCTTGAAGTTTTTTTTTAATAGTTGTCTCCAATCTCCTTCTTCATCAACTGTTGAAGATATAGAAAGGACCTGGGAAGTTTTTTTATTGAGGTTCTCTAAATCTATAGGAGATTGGACTTAACAACCCTGTATTTCTATAGGGATGGAGTCTCCTTTTGGACTGAAAGAATTCCTTTGTGAGCATTTCTAGGGCATCTACCAAAGAATTGCTTCCATAGGGAATCCTATACATAGTTATAACAAGAATTTGCTCGAGCAAGTGCGTAGTGTACTGGTTGTACTTCAGAAGTTTAGGATTCAAAACCATATAGGTCCCTACAATATGGTTGATCATTAGTTGAGAGTATCCAAAGATTTTAATCTCTTTTATCTCCATTAATATTATAAGTTCTAGGCTAATTATTAGAGCTTCATACTCAGCCTCATTGTTTATATAAGGCTCTGATAAGTGCGAAGAAAAATACATCTTTCCCTTATCTGGTGTTATGAAAACCAGGCCTATTTTGACTTTTTTGAGAATAGTAGGTTGATGTGTATTACCCCACTGGGAAGATGTTGTGCCATCAAAATACATTACCTAGACTTGATCATTAGATTCCTCAAAACTCATAATTTACTCGTCAGGTAAATCATCATTTAGAGGAGACTCCACTAGCACCGGGTGTGTTGCAAGGAAGTCGACAGTGGCCTACCCATTCACAGTACACAGGAGAATGAAAGTGATTTCAAATTAAAGTAATATCATAAACCAATGATCTAAACGCCCTAATAATGTAGGTCGGGTCATACGATATTACAGGGGTTGACACTGGAAATCAAATTAACATGATGAGGAAGCATGTATGCCTTAGTTTTTGTGTTATAAATACCACGGTAAGATATTGTTTCTCGATTACAGGATACTAGATTTTGGTTGGAAGAAGTCTCTGACTTAGGTAGTAAAGGGTGTTCTCTTTCCCCTCATAATTAACTTGAGCTAGGAGGGCCCTAAGAGACTCATTAAGGGCTGCAGTGTAGAGTAATAAAGGTCTCCTCATGATAGGGGCTACTAAAACTGGCGAATTTATCAGGTATTATTTGACATTTTTGAAAGCAGATTGACATTTTCCATCCCAAATGAACTTGGTATCCTTTTTAGCCAGGATAGAGAATGATTGACATCTTCTGGAAAGGTTAGAAATGAATCTTCCTGAAGAGACCTTAATTATTCAAGGCTCTTGGGAGGTGACATATTTAAGATAACTTTCATTTTGGTAGGATCAATTTCAATTCCATGGTGCCTGACTATAAAGCCTAGGAATTTCTCTGACGTGACACCAAACGTCCATTTCAAGGGATTCATCTTAAGGTCGTAGCGGTGCAACCACTTGAAGATGATTCTTAGGTCATAAAGATGAGCCTCTTTCACTTTGCTCTTGACAAGTAAATTATCAATGTAGCACTTGACTTGATTATGGATTAAGTCATCAAGAAAGTGAGTCCACTTAGGTTGCACTTACATTTTTAAGGCCAAAGGCCATAACTTTCTAACAAAAGATCTATATAGGAGTTTTGAATGTAGTGTTCCTCTCATATTCTAGGGCCATCTTGATTTTTTTATAACCATATGAGCCATCCATAAAGAAGAAAATGGCATGTGAGGAGTGAAAGTTCGATAGGGATGTTAAGCCCTGATGAACTAGTCCTGAGGCTAACCAAGAGGGGGGGTGAATAGGTTATTTACAAAATTCGTGAGTAACAGGAAAGATCTTTTCTATAATTTGCAGTGAAAATAAGTAAACACAAAAATGAAAAGATCAAACACAAATTTCACCCAAGCAGATAATAACAGAAAAGTAAAGTGCAGAAAATAATCAAAAAGAGCACACCATATTTTATAGTGGTTCGGTCAACTTGACCTACGTCCACTCCCCCGAACCTCCCCTCCGGGTATTTCTACTAACACAAAAGTGACTCTCCTTTTGCTCCCATAGCAAGGCGGAGAAGCCTGTACAAAATTCCTTTCCACCAACCCGGCGAGGAAGAGAACATGAACTCCTTTGGCTTCCTCCTGAAGCAGGCAGAGAACCTGGACTCCTTTTGCTTCCTCCTGAACCAGGCAAAGAACCTAAACTTCTTTCATTTCCTCCTAAAGCGGGCAGAGAACCCGGATCTTCTTGCGAACGATCCTCCCACAGAAAACACTAACAAGATGAGAGACGATGAATGAAGAAAATGACTCTGTTCCTTTCTTGGAGCAACCTTTGTGAATCCCTCAAAAACTCCCCCTCATAAGATCCTCTCTCTCTCTCCCAAGCTCTCTCTCTCTTTCAAGGTTTCTTTGGAAAGGAAAGTGATAAAAGATTCTCCTTATTGGAAGAAAAAGATCTTTTATAGAAGTGCTTAAAATTTGCCCTAAATCTCAACTGGTCGGCCAATATCGTCCAGGACGATCTCTAGATCGTCCTGTACGATCAGTTCAGAATCACCCGTTTCAGCCTGGACGATCTGGCTCTTATGGACGATTAGCAGAAAAAAGTTATTCAGATTGTCCCGTATAATTCTGCGATCGTCCAGGATGATTAGTGTAAATCAGGAATTTTGTCCAGAAGATCGCTCTGGACATCTAGAGGATCTTGTGTCGGACGGTCTCAAAATGACTTGATTGTCCAGGACGATAAGTCTATGGTCATGTACGATTAGTTCAAAACATCCAAAAATCATCCTAAGCACCACTCTGGAGGTACAGGTGAAGATATCTATATCGTCCTGTACGACTAGTTCAAAAATAACCAAAATCATCCTGATCACCGCTCTGGACGTATAGGTGAAATGCACTGGACGGTCATGATCGTCCCGGACGATCTTACGATAATCCCGAATGATATGATGGTATCAATTAAATATTAATTACTTTGTGTAATCACCAGACAAATTTTGGCATGATTGTACTAGATCATCCAGGATGATACACGTATCATCCGGGACGATCAGACCAAATCACCAAAAATAAAAACTGCCTAACTTGATCTGGCGGCTGAGAATTCTTGATTTTAGCTTATCATCCTGTACGATATTGATATCATCCAGGATGATCAGCTTAATCAAAATGACCTAACATGATTATCCTAATTAGGGTTTCTATTTTCACTGGATCATCCAGGACGATGTGAATATCGTCTAGGATGATCTGAACAAAAATTTAACAGAAACTTTAATTCACTCAAGCTCTCCCCCTGAGTGTGTGTGTGTAAGGTTACTTAGCTAGGGGATCAGTTACATAGCATTTGACTCAATAAAGATGAAAAAGTACATTGGACCTAGATTTCAAAATAGACTAACTCGAGCTTAGACTGGCTTGAACTTGTAATTAAACCTGCGTACCTGAAAGATTAAACAGGCAACCAGAGATAAAAATGTTTGCTATCATTAAAATCATAATCTTTAAAACCAGATTTGCAATAATCTCCCACTTTTTTATGATGGCAAATATTTGTTAAGTAGTTTCAAATCAAATAGATAAGAGCAACCAAAGCACGTATGAAAGATAAATACCATTTCAAAATTCACTAAACACAAAATACAATAAGGAGAATAACTGCAAAATAAGAGTAATACAAGAAACAACTAGAACATTACAAGAAACTATTAGCCACTCAAAATACTAACTCCCCCTTTTGACATCACAAAAAGGATGAGGAACAGACACAATAATACAGGCAAAAAATAACACAAAACATAAGGCTAAAAAGGAGGCGGATCCAGATTAGAAAGAGGAGGTGGTGGTGGCTGAAAGTAACTGTGATAGGTAGTGAAGTGTGCTCCAAGTTAGGTAATGTCCTGGTCATACTGCTGTTGATGCTGAACAAATTAGTCATTGAAGCATTGCAGATCCTCAGTGTGCTACTGCTCCTAGACAGCCACATAAGAATCAAACCGGGCCTCCCACTGGTCGAACTGCTGTACCAGATGATCAAAAGGGGATGTAATACGAAGGGGAGCAGGTGCATCAGGTGCAGCAGGAACAGGAATAACTTCTTCCTCTTCCTCCTCAATATCCGGGGTGGGCTCCGGATGTAGTCGGGTACTGTGGAGTACATGGAAGGAATTATTTTTGAAGTAGGAAGGAGGGACATTGGCAGGGACTGGATATTGTAGATCATATTTGGTCTCTAGAGCATATGTAATGATGTGTCCTAGAGCTAGATTTGGGCATCGTCTATGGCCCGGATCCCTAATGGTAGTAAGATGCTCGATATAGTGGAAAAGGATATCGGTGGCATTGAATTCCCGGTGGGCCATAATGTAATAGGTGGTCAGAGACAGTTAAGGGGTTATGTGAATGCAGTCCCCAGCCTTTGGGATGATGGAGGAATGAAGGACATGTTGAATGGTACAGGCATCCTTAAGAAGGGAAGAGCAAGCGTTGTCATGGTAGGGGGCGTTGGTATTTCTAAGGAAGCGATTGGAGACACTCCAATCATAATCAGGATTAGAAACTAGGGTGTGGAGTTTGTTACCAATGACGGAGAGTTGAAGGATATGGTGAAAATCCTAGGTGGTGAGTTCTACAGGTCGCTGATTAATAAAGGAGTGAAGGATGGAGTAGTCAGTGGCGATGCGAAGATTTATGAAAAAGACTAGGAGAAGTTCAGTTCTGAATGAGAAGGCCAGGGTGAGGATGAAGGGGAGGGAGGTATGCACAAACAGATCCAGGATAGGGTAGGTAAGAGTACGGTGGTTGACGATCTTGGATTGTGTGATTCCAACTTCAAGATAGCGTTGGAAGGCAGCTTGATCGGGTGCATTTAGAAAGTGGGGATCGACATTTCCCCAGGAGGAGCTTGCACCTTGATGCCTAGATCTCTTTCCACCAGCCATTAGAATCACAAGAGAGGAGGTATGGAAGGAAGAGGGGTGAAGAAAACTAAAAAAAATTGGCTGTTTAAGTAGAAGTCGGACGGATTGTCCCATACGATCGTAGAATCATCCAGGATGATATGAGTAATTATGAAGGCAAGGACGATTGGTCAAAAAGTCGGTCGAATCGTCCAGGATGATCAGAGATCATCCAGGATGATTAGAGACAGACGATCGTCCCGAGGAGTCAAGCAGGATGACTGTTGATGAAAAGTATCATCCTGGACGATTAGGTGGATCATCCGGGATGATATATAATAAATATTTAGGACGGACTAAATTTGAATCGTCCAACTGCTGACACGTGGATCGTCCGTGACGATGAGGTGTATCGGTCAAGGCGATGACCGATAATTGGTGTATTCTCAGCCGTTTGATCAGGATCAAGAAAAATGAATCATATCAACCAGGATGATGTAAGGATCGTCCAGGATGATCACCAATAATTGATGCATCTCAGCCATATGATCAGAGTGGGGATGATTTGAATGGATCGTCCAGGATGATGTATGGATCATCCAGGATGAAGAAGATCATCTAGGACGATGTGGGAATAGTCTAGGACGATGTGAAGAAGAAAAAAAATGAAAAAGATGAGGGATCCCAAAAACATATACAACAAAATAAAAATACAAAGCAAAGGAAATAAAACTATAAACGATAAACACAAAAACATAAAACAACAAAGTTTTTTTTTTGAATCGATCTGCTCCAGTAAATCAGATTTTCCCTAGATTTTGGATCCAAAAACCAATAAGAAGACGATCGACAGTGCTGAAATCCAAAAAATTTGGAAAATTGACTTTCGTAACTCCCACCTCGGACACCTTATAGGTATAAATTCTTTTCAAAACAAAAATCTAATTCAGAAGAAAAGAAATTAGATGCTAAAAGAGATCCTTTCAAGCCTCGTTCCAGAAAAATATCTAATATAATAGTACTACAAAGTAAGAAATCAAAAATCATTATTTTCATCTCAAGCTTTTGAAAATATTAAGTGGTGCATGGATCTTTTGAAGATATTTAAAGATCTGAAAGGGAAGAAACCCTATTTATTTGTCGGCTCATTTTGTGCCTCTTTTTCAATTTGTTTGGCATTTTGCACATCTTATGATTTTTGATACACTTTGTGTATCTTTTCAATTTTTGGCGACATTGCACATCTTTTCAGTTTGGGCTAATTTTGTGCCTCTTTTTATTGTGGCGCTCTTTACGCATCTTTTGTAAGCTTTCTCCCTTTCAAAATTGTTAAAGAATCTTAGCTGTGATATTTCCTTCTAGATATAAGAGATAACAAAACTCACTCTCTACAATAAGGAAGATTAATTCACAAAATAAAAACCATATATCATATGATAAGTGCAATCACTTGGTTCAAAAAATCATAATAATGACTCAAAACTTTGAAAACACTATTTATATGAAGTAGATTACTGTAGGAAGATAAAAATAGATCTCTATTTCAAAAACTAACTTTTTAATCTTGAAGAAGATTTTTATCCAAAAGAAATAATACACCATTAAAAGAAGTTAGAGGAAGAGAAATAATCATCAATGTTTCTTCCCTTTAACAGATTCAGAGGAGTCAATCACTGCTTACCAGCTTTCAAAATAAAAATAAGGCAAAATTCGCAGTCAGAAATCCAGTTTATCAGCACTAGTGAGCAGTGATCTAATTTTGAAAGGAATAATATAGTAAATAAAAAAAAAGGTAGGAAATCGCATCAAAATAAATACTCAAATCAAAACAACAGCAAGACTAAAAGTGAAAATCAGCAGAAGAACAAAAACCAACAGGAAATAGATAATCAAATAAACAACTAACTAACAGAAACAGAATGAAAAACAAACAAATTAGAAATTAATAGTCATCAGAGTCAAGCATTTATGTCAATCACACCTACTCTGGTCCTCAAAATGCTGAATGAGTCAAAGGCCAGTGGTTTAGTAAATATATTAGCTAGCTGATTTTATGTTGCTACATGATGTAGTTCAATGCCCCCTTTTGAACATGGTCCCTAAAAAAGTGATACCTTATATCAATATGTTTGGTTCTAGAATGTTGGATTGTATTCTTAGAAATATATATGGCACTAGTATTATCACACAGAATAGAAATAGTGCCCACAGGTAATCCTACATCCAAAACTTGTTGCTTCAACCAAAGAACTAGGGCCACACAGTTTCCTAAGGCAACGTACTCAGCTTCAGCAGTGGAGAGTGCAACTGAGTTCTATTTTCTACTGGACAAGGAGACTAAAGACTGTCCTATGAATTGGCAAGTTCTAGAAGTGCTCTTTCTATCCACCCTACACTCTACAAAGTAAGAATCAGAATATCTAATAATCTCAAAAGAAGTGATGTGCCTAGGGTACCAAATTCCTAGGTTTGGGGTCCCTAAAAAATATCTAAGAATTCTCTTAACAGCAGTCAGGTGGGACTCTTTAGGACCAGCTTAAAGCCTAGTATAAATACAAACAATAAATATAATATCAGGTCGGCTAGTAGTCAGGTAAAGCAGTGATCCAAGTATTCCTCTATACTTCTTCTGATCAATAGATTTTCCACTTGAATCCTTATCTAACTGAACAGAGGAGCTCATGGGAGTGTTGATTGGCTTGACTTTGTCCATTTCATATTTCTTCAAAATGTTCTTAGTGCATTTAGATTGATTGAGAAAGGTTCCATCATCCATTTGTCTTATGCTAAACCCTAAAAACTAGGATAATTCTCCCATCATACTCATCTCAAACTCCTTACTCATTATTTTAGGAAACTCATCACATAATGATTTATCAAAAGATCAAAAAATTATATCATCAACATATATCTTGATAATGAGTAAGTCATCCCTTAGTCTCCTCAGAAATAGGGTGGTGTCTACGCTCCCCTTAACAAATTTTCTTTCTAATAGAAATATGCTAAGCCTCTCATACCAAGCTCTGGGTTCCTGTTTCAATCTATATAAGGCCTTTTTTAATTTGTAAACATGATTTGAATATTGGGAACTCTCAAAACCTGGGGGTTGTTCTACAAAAACATTCTCTTTTATTACCCCATTTAAAAAGGCATAATTGATATCCATTTGGAATAGCTTAAATCCCTTATAACAAACAAAGGCTAGTAGCACCCTAATGGCTTCCACTACAGGGGCGAATCTCTCCTCAAAATCAATCCCTTCAATCTGATAATACCCCTTAGCCGCCAATCTTGCCTTATTCCAAACCACCACACCAGAATCATTCATCTTATTCTTAAAGACCCACTTGGTTCCCACTATACTTTGATTCCTAGGTCTTTCTGCTAGCTCCCAAACATCATTCCTTACAAATTGATTCAGTTCCTCTTGCATAGCTAAGATCCAAAATTCATCAAAAAGGGCTTGTTTGATGTTGGTGGGTTCAGTCATTGAGATAAAGGCAGAGTGGTTTACTTCCTTCCAAAGTCCACGCCTAGTCCTAACACCTTCAGTAGGGTCTCCTAAGATCAGTTCTTTAGGATGACTCGAAGAATATCTCCAATCTCTAGGCACTGTATTTTGAGGTTCTACCATTTCCTTCAGATTTGTATTTTTAACCCCTTGGATAATCTTCCCTACCTCCTCTTCTTCCTCAACTCTAGTCACCTTAGGATCAGATTCATCAAACACCACATGAGTTGTCTCTTCCACCACCAAAGTCCTCTCATTAAACACCCTAAAGGATTTCCCCACATTAGAATAGCCTAAGAACACTCCTTCATCAAATTTGGGGTCAAACTTTCTTAAGGATGATTTTTCATTGTTTAGAATGAAAACTTTACAGCCAAAGGCATAGAGGTGGGGCAGGTTTGGAGTTCTACCCTTAATGATCTCATAAAGTGTCTTGTTTAGGTTAGATCTAACATTCACCCTATTTAGCACATAACAGGCAGTGTTCACCACTTCAGCCCAAAAGTATTTTGGAAGTTAATACTCAGCAAGCATGTCTCTAGCAGCTTTTACTAAGGTTGTGTTCTTTCTTCCAGTTACCCCGTTCTACTGAGGGGTCCTAGGGGCTGAAAAATTGTGACTAATCCTTTACTCCTCATAGATAGTTCTAAACATCTCATTTTTAAACTCCCCACCATGATCACTATGAATAGTCAAGATCTCACAACCAAACTTCCTCTGAATCCAAGTGGAGAAATACTTAAATTCATCAAATGACTCAGATTTATATGACAGAAATTTAATCCAAGTGAACCTTGAGTTATTATCAACAATCACAAAACCATAGACTTTTCCCCCTAAGCTGGCAATGCTAATGGGTCCAAAGAGATCCATGTGAAAGACTTCTAAAGGTCTAGAGGTGCTAATGTCCTTAATATAGTGAAAGGAGGACTGGAATTGCTTCCCTAATTGACAGGCATCACACAGGTGGTCCTTAGTGAACTTAAGCTTGGGGACACCTCTAACTAAGTCCTTTTGGGTGACTCTCCTAAGGGTTTCCATACTAGCAAGACATAATCTCCTGTGCCACAGCCAAGACTCATCAGCAGCAATTTTTAAGCAAATTAAAACATTAGCTTTAAAGCAACTTACATCTAGCATGTATACATTATTGATCCTTTATCCCTGTAAAATAATTTTGTCATTTAAGCTTAAAATGCAGCAAGTCAGCAAGAATTTGATGTTGTATCCTTTGTCACAGAGTTGACTGATGCTCAACAGGTTGTGTTTTAATCCATCTACAAGCAAAATATTATCAATCATGAAATTATTTGAATCACCAATTATACCTGAACCTACCACCCTCTTGGTGGTGTTGTCTCCAAGTGTGACCTTCCCTCCATCCCTGGCCTCCAGCGAAATAAACTAATTTGCATCTCCAGTCATGTGTCTTGAACATCCGCTGTCTAGGTACCACATGCTCTCACGAGATCTTGTGTGAGAGCACACCTACAAAATCATCAAATGTCAGATTTAGAAACCCAAATAAGTTTAGGTTCCTTCTTATGAAATGAAGAATGCAATGCATGTGCGCTGTGCTGTGAAACAGGCAATTTGGGCCTCCACACCCAATGTGTACTACGGTGAACAGTGTAGGTGTGGGAGATGTGTCCTAATATGCCACAACAAAAGCATCTAACACCAGGAAAAGGGTTAACTAATCTACATGATTGATAGTGCCTCTTCCTAGGTTTGAATGAAACATGCTTTGATGATTTTGAAACAGATTCTTCAAAAGATGGAGGTGCATAAAACTATGCAAAAGTAGGAGGTGTTTCATTTTTTTCAAAAGCACTGATTTTAACTTTTAGAAATTTATTTTCTTTCTTCAAACTTGTAATTTCAAATTTTAATACTCCCATACTACTCTCCACTTCACATGCCAGATTATCTAATTCTTTAAAAGCTTTTTCTAAATCAACATGCGAGGTTTTCACTAAATTATGTTCAACAATTAAATATGAAAGCTTTTTGCTCAGCTCATCTTTGATTAATTCAGCACATATACTTGCATATATTGAGTGGGGTTTACTAATTTATATCAAAGAAAACCTATGCATTTTTTAGGGGAGATAGAGCCTTAATCATCCATTATTATAATTCAAATTTATACATACCCACAACCCCCATCACATATACACGAACACCTTTTCCCATCATACATACATTCTATTTTCTACAACATATACTAAACCAATGTAGATAAGCCATTAATAAGGTATGCAGGTCCTAAGTGATGGGGCTGCCATAGTTTTCCTTATGGTACAAGGCTGTTATGATGCCAAATTTTCTTAGAAAATCCAAACTTAAAAATTTTAAAAAATTAGAGTTTAGGGTGTCGTTGTATCAAAAATTCATTATTTAGGTGAATTTAATCTTACTCATCTTGAAAATTTTGATAATAAATTTGAACTAGAATTCATAATTCTGATGTTAAAAATAGCTATCTTACTTGCATGCATCGAATATAAAAATCTTGATTTTAAAATTATGTGCTTTGGTGGTTAGCGGACAGTGCACTCCATGAGAGTATAAGCCTATAAGAAATTGTACCCTTCAAACTTCCTTCTAGGATGATTATCTTGACCATCAAATAAGTTTTATAAACTCTAAAATCATTCTAATTTAATTGATTGAAAATTTTAATTCCTTAATTCAAATATGTAAAATTTTTAAACTAAAATAAGTTTAATCTCCACTTTAATTGAAAGTTTTCCCTTCAAAGATATAATTAACTATAGAGGCTTGCTTTTATAAGAGCCGAAGAGCACAGATTAAAATAAACCCTACTTTAGTTTGCTAGAACCTAGAAAAAATCTCTAGGTATAGACCTAAGCTAATCCTTTGCTAATTTCATTTTCAAAATGATTAGTGAATGCAAATTTTTTCTCTTGAGATGAATTTTACATTTTCTATGTTAAGTTTCATTATGAAAATAAATTCTTTTTCTCTTTTCAAATTGATAGTGAAGTATTAATCTATCTTTCAAGGTGGTATAAAGTTTAGCTATGTGGATTTTATTAAAGAAAACATAAAGAAAATTAGTGGTACACATCTATTTATCCATAAATGTACATTCTATTTTTGCTTCACCCATCATCTGGGCTACCAGATTAGCAAACTACATTATAGAATCAGATATCATCACCCGTATTGTACTCTTTACTATTGCAACTTAATTGGAACTCAATCCTTCAGCTGCCTCATAAACTTGGGGATTCATATTTTTTCAACACTTTCACCATTCACACATATACAAAGCTCAAATTATCATAAAAAATGGCATAGGCATACATAAAAATTTGATTATTTTTATGGCTCTCATTATAGTTCAATCCTACTAAACCATCGCCATTATATCACTTAAGCTATTGTCACAACTTGATTTTGTTAATCCTACTATACTGAAGCAACACCTTGTCAAAGCTATGATACCAGATCTAATACTTCCTAAGACCAAATTGGAATAATTTTTTTTCTTAATTTAATTTCTTTGACATATACAACACAAAGCCATCTAATTTATCAAATATAAATAGAAATAAAACATCAATTTTATTTAATTTCATCAAACTCTACTTTCAAGAGAAAAATATAGATTAATGGTTATTCAAATTGCTTTTTCATAAAAATACAAACATTTTCTTGTTTGATAAAAGAATATCGATACTGAACATATCTAAATCTTGAACTTAACTTGGATTAAGAATCTCTATCAATATAAACTACTTAGTAGGGGTTTTAACCATTCCTAAAGCACAATCAATATATAGGGTGATCAAAACACTTACTTAGTAGGTAATCAAAATCTAGTATTACAAAGTTTAATATACTGGTATAAAATAACTTTTATACTAGTTTATAATATATGAACAATAATTATAGTTATAGTGAATTATCTTGATGTTTTTTTTAATAGTGTAATTTTATAAATTTGTATCATAATCAAATAAGTATCAAGAGCACGTATATATCAACAAAAGAATGCATGTTACTTAAACATATTCAGAATAAGAGGAATATTAGATAAATGTTACAATCCAGGAGCCCAACCTTATATTTTGATAATTATAAAGTTTTTTGGATGATTATTTAGTTTCTTCTGCTTTATATACTACATATTTTTTCTTTGTGCATCACTAACATTTCAAGTTCAACATACACAAAATATTGTTAGAGAATTAGAGCTCAAGAAATGTGTGTATAAGTTAGGCTTATTTGAAAAGAGTCTTTTTTTGTCAATATATGATAAAAGGTGTATATTAGCTAAATAATCACACGCACACACACAAGAGAATAAAAATAAATATTTAAAATTTTTAACCAATCAAATTGTACGATCCATATCGTATAATGTGATTAGTTCAACAAAAATTAATTAACATATTTAATTTGAATAAAAGAAAAAATATTTTAATATAAATAATCATACTATACAATGAACGCATCGTATTGGATGATTTAGCTATTATTAGAAACCCTATCATTGAATCAACCTTACTTAAAATAAACAAATTTAAAATTTAAAAATTAAACTATTTGTATAATACATACTTATCTATACCATATGATCTTCAATACTATTGTCTTATTTATGTCAAGTAATTAAGGAATTAAATTGGATCTGAAATAATTATATATTATGATGTACGATCATGTATCGTATAGTATGAAACCTCTGAATGTTACCTTGGTTCATCCTATATGATCAGATGTTGGATTTAAACTAATCATACTATAAAATTTATAATTAGACAGGATGATCTATGGTGGTGATTAAACTAACTATACTATATGATACTTCTATCATACTCTACAAATAAAGCCCAAAGAATTAAAATGTTAAGGCTTTTAGAAGCCCACCATTTAAACTTTTTTGAATACTTTGCAAGAGTCTTTTGGCAATCAAGGGGTTAAGCCTTCTATGAGAGAGCATTGAAGAGAGGGCATTGAGAAAGAGGAGAAAAAGGCTGAGGTTATGAGAGTGGAGATGATCCTTGTGGTTTTCGAGGGCATGTGAGAGGGATTCCACATGGTTTTAATGGCCAATTTACACCTAAGTTCATCCTTGTATCATTGCTTATCTTTAGGGAAGCTCCATAAGGATCCCTTTAGTATCAAAGGGTCTCCAGCTACTCAACTACACCAAGAAGGTGAAAGTGATTCATACCATGCTACCACACCAAAAATTTTAAAGTGATCCGGTCTACTCAAATGCACCAAGAGGGGGAAAGTGATTTGGGCTACTCTACTGCACCAAGGAAGTGAAAGGGATTCTAGCTGCTCTATACACTAAGGAGGTGAAACAGATTTTGACACTCCATAACACTAAGAATGTGGAGGTGATTTTATAAGGTCTTCTCTATCAAGCTATAGGGGCTGAAGGAGAGTCACTATCTATTTAGTGCAATACCAAAAAAGAAGAACTTCAGGGAGTGGGCATAGGTCAATTTGACCAAATCACTATAAAATTTGGTTTGTGTTCTTTTATTTTCTACATTTACTTTCTACAAATTTTACTTTTCAATGTATTTTATTTTCTTCAATCTTATTGAGTTTGGTTGTTATTATAATACAAAAATCATCTTGGTTGATTGGCTTTGATCTTTTTTTTTTTAAAATAGAAAAATAAAAAGGATAAAAATATTTGTTATAGGATTTTTTTATAAAATTAAAAAAAATATTTTTTTTTTTGGTTGTTTGCTTCTACTTTCAAGATTATAAATTTGGTTATTTAATTCAAATTAAAAGTGGTTTAAAAAAGTTCTTAAAATACCAATTCATCTAGCCTCGCCCCTCTTAGCATGTCATTCTATAATTTAATTGGTTTCATAACCATCTATTGAACTTAAAATAAAAAAGCATGAACATAATTTCAAAACATAAACATCTACTTGAGTATAACATTAAAATGTATAATGTATTCTGCAAGTTACGACATGTGCATATGTAACATATTTTCATGCAAATGCAACATATTTGTTACAATTAAATGTGTCACATGATGTTAGATAGTATGTTTAGATGAATTATCATGCATGTTGCAATGCATGTATGAGAGGAATTTTAAGATATTCGTGTGCAATGCAAAGGGGTGTCCGGCTGCATAGGTGACTATTATTACAGAATGTGCAGGGTTTTATCTGGGCTTTATTTACTCCTTCTATCTGCTTGTATGAATATTGCAAATTCGGTGGCATGGTGTTGCTCTTTAACGGCCTTCAATTTTTACTACTAATTCCCTACTTTTGCATATTGGTGAATCATTGCTTTGTCACCCAACATGTAGTACTTCATTATTCTGATATAAGCTCCCTTTTCTCAATCTTCTGGAGTTCAAATCCATGAGTCAATCGATCCTTACCTAGATTGGGTAAAGGCATCTAAATAACATAGGGTCATTTTATTATAGATAAGGTATCATAAGCTGATGAGACCCAACGCTCGACTAATATGTCATTGTTTCTTCTTTTATTAAATTCTCCATAAGATATTCTCCTCAAAATAAGAACATGATAGAGTACAAAGTCATCTTTGATGTCTCAGTGAAATCTTAGACATTATTGTACTAGCTAGCACTGCCAGCTCAGGTTGAGAAACATTAGGATATGTGATTGTTAATGATTACTTAAGGTTTACTTGGATTAAATTTCTATCACATAAAAATGAATTGTTTAAGGAATTTATGGCATTTTCTACATGGATTCAGAAGAAATTAGATTATGAAATCGTAACAATCCATATGGTGGGGAATTTAAAAATGATAAGCTTTTCAGCTCCTAGAACCCCTCTATAGAATGGGGTTACTGAAAGAAAGAATAAAATCTTGGTAGAAGCTGCTAGAGCCATGCTAGCTGGGTATTCACATCCTAAATATTTTTGGGCTGAAGTAGTGAATTCTGCTTGCTATGTTCTCAATAGGGTTATTGTGAGATCAAAACTCAATAAGACACCCTATGAATTACTTAAAGGAAGGATACCTAATCTCTCTTACCTTAATATTTTTGGATATAAGGTGTTCATTCTAAAGAATGGAAAATCTCATGAAGAAGTTTTCCTGCGAAATTCATTTATAGGTAAAGCCTATTGAGTTTTCAATAAGAGGACAACAGTGGTAGAGGAGACCACCCATATAGTGTTTGATGAATCTCATAGATCTATTAAGCCTAGGTTAGAAGAAGAAGAAGTGGTTGAAGTCACCCAAGAAGTAGAATCTATTAATCTAGAAAATATAGTAGAGCCTTAGAAACCTTTGCCTAGAGATTGGATATATTTATCTAGTAATCCTAAGGAGCTTATCCTAGGAGATCCATCCGTAGGAGTAAGAACTAGGAATGGACTTAGAAAAAGGTTAGTCACTCTACTTTCATCTATATGGTATAACCCTCAAACATAGATCAAGCCTTATTTGATGAATTCTGGATCCTAGCTATGTAAGAAGAATTGAATCAATTTGTTAGGAATAATATTTAGGAGTTGGTTAGTAGACCTAAAAATTAAAGTGTTATAGGAACTAAATGGATTTTCAAGAATAAAATGAATGACTATGGTATTATAATTAGAAATAAGGCTAGATTAGTAGCTAAGGGGTATAATCAGATTGATGGAATTGACTTTAGAGAGACCTTTTGCCCCTATATTTAGGTTAGAAGCCATTACAGTGCTATTAGCCTTTATGTACTCTAGAGAATTCATATTATATTAGATGGATTCTCTTAACAGCAGTCAGGTGAGATTCCTTAGGATTAGCTTAAAATCTAGCACAAAGACAAATACTAAACATAATATCAGGTTGGCTAGCAGTCAGGTGAAGTAGTGATCGAATTATTCCTCTAAACATCTTCTGATCAATAGATTTTCCATTTGAATCTTTATCTAACTAAATAGTGGAACTCATGGGAGTATCAATTGGCTTAGCTTTGTCCATTTCATATTTCTTTAAGATATCCTTAGTGTATTTTGATTGATTCAGAAAGGTTCCATCATCCATTTACCTTATGCTAAACCCTAAAAAGTATGACAATTCTCCCATCATACTCATCTCAAACTCCTTACTCATTGTCTTAAAAAAATCATCACATAAATTTTTATCAGAAGATCCAAAAAGTATATCATCAACTTAGATCTAGACAATGAGTAGATCATCTCATACTTTCCTAAGGAAAAGGGTGGTGTCTACGCTCCCCTTTACAAACTCTCTCTCTAATAGAGATGTGTTAAACTCTCATACCAAGCTTTGGGTGCCTATTTCAATCCATATAAGACTTTTTTTAATTTATAAACATGATTAGGATATTAGGAATTCTCAAAACCTGGGGGTAGCTCTACAAAGACATCTTCTTTTATTACCCCATTCAAAAAGGCACTCTTAGCATCCATTTGAGAAAGCTTAAATCCCTTAGAACAGGCAAAGGCTAGTAGCACTCTAATGGCTTCCAATCTAGCTACAGGGGCAAAAGTCTCCTCAAAATCAATCCATTCTATTTGATTATACCCCTTAGCCATAAATCTTGCCTTATTCCTAACCATTACACCAGAATCATTCATCTTATTCTTAAAGATCCATTTGGTTCCCACTACACTTTGATTTTTAGCTCTTTCTACTAACTCCCAAACATCATTTCTTATAAATTGGTTCAATTCCTCTTACATTGCTAAAATCCAAAATTCATCAGAAAGGGCTTGATTGATATTAGTGGGTTTAGTCATTGAGATAAAGGCAGAATGGTTTACTTCATTCCTAAGTCCATGCCTAATTCTAACACCTTCAAAAGAGTCTCCTAAGATAAGTTCTTTAGGATGACTCGGAGAATATCTCCAATCTCTAGGCAACATATTTTCAGGTTCTACCCTTTCCTCCTGATATACATTTTCAACTCCTCGGGTAATCTCTCGAACCTCTTCTTCTTCCTCAACTCTAGACTCCTTAGGATCATATTCATCAAACACCACATAATTTACCTCTTCCACCACCAAAGTCCTTTTATTAAACACCCTAAAGGATTTCCCTATACTAGAATAGCCTAAGAACACTCCTTTATCAGATTTGGGGTTAAATTTTTCTAAGGATGATTTCCCATTATTCAGAATGAAAACCTTACAGCCAAATACATGGAGGTAGGACAAGTTTGGAGTTCTACCCTTAATGATCTCATAAGGTATCTTATTCAGATTGGATCTAACATTCACCCTATTCAGCACATAATAGGCAGTGTTCACCGCTTCAGCCCAAAACTATTTTGGAAGTGAATACTCAGCAAGCATGGCTCTAGCGGCTTCCACTAAGGTTCTATTCTTTCTTTCAGCTACCCCATTCTGCTGAGGGGTTCTAGGATCTAAAAAGTTATGGCTAATCCCTTGATCCTCATAGAAGGTTCTAAATTTCTCCTTTTTAAACTCCCCACCATGATCACTATGGATGGTCACAATCTCACAGCCTAATTTCTTCTAAATCTAAGTCGAGAAATATTTAAATTCATCAAATGACTCAGATTTATGTGAGAAATATAATCAAAGTAAACCTCAAGTAATCATCAATAATCACAAATCTATAGACTTTCTCCCCTAAGCTGGTAGTGCTAATGGGTCCAAACAAATCCATGTGAAGGACTTCTAAAGGTCTAGAGGTATTGATGTCCTTAATTAAGTGAAAAGTGGAGTGGACTTGCTTCCCTAATTGACAGGTATCACACAGGTGGTCCTTAGTAAACTTAAGCTTGGGGATACCTCTAACTAAGTCTTTTTGGGTGACTCTTCTAAGGGTTTTCATACTGACATGACATAACCTCCTATGCAACATCCAAGTCTCATCAGCAATAATTTTTAAGCAAATAGCAACATCAGCTTTAAAGAAATTTAAATCCAGCATGTAGACATTATTGACACTTTTTCCTCGTAAAATAATTTTGGCATTTAAGCTTATAATGTAGCAAGTAGGCAGGAACTTAATGCTGAAGCCTTTATCACATAGCTGGCTGATGCTGAGCAGATTGTGTTTCAGTCCATCTATAAGTAAAATATTGTCAATAATGAAATTTTGTGAATTACCAATTATACCTGCTCCTACCACCCTCCTGGTGGTGTTATCTCCAAGTGTAACCTTGCCTCCAGCTCTGGTATATAGCGAAACAAAGTGAATTGGATCTCCCATCATATGTCTTGAACATCTGCTGTCCAAGTACCACATACTCTCACGAGGCCTTTTATGAGAGCACACCTATAAAATCATCAAACGGTAGATTTAAGAACCCAAACAGGTTTGGGTTCTTTCTTATGAAAAGAAGAATACAGTACATGTGTGCTGTACTGTGAATCATGCAATTTGGGTCTCCACACCCAATGTGTACTATAATGAATAGTACAGGTGTGAGAGATATGTCTAAGCATGCCACAAGAAAAATATCTAATGCCAGGAAAAGGGTTAACTAATCTACGTGAGTGATAGTACATCTTCCTAGGTTTGAATGAAACATGCTTTAAGGATTTCGAATTAGATTCATCAAATGGTGGAGGTGCATAAAATTGTGCAAAAGTAGAAGGTGTTTCATTTTTCTCAGAAGCAGTAATTTTCAATCTTAGAAATTCATTTTTCTCCTTAAGACTTACAATTTCAAATTTCAAATAATGCTCAGCACTAGTTTATTATGATTTGGGTAAATCTGTTCATTCAAGTAAAGTGAATTCTAATACAAGTTATTTTTGATGATAACAAAAGCTTATTATTTGTTTTATTCTTCTCCTAACAAATATTTGAGTTTTGTTGTTTTGTCTAATAAAGTATTTTTAAGGAAATTCACACTCCAGATTGCTGAAGACTTCAAGTTCATTTGTTCCCTGTAAATGAAGTCTGTATTTTTATTTTTCTTGAGTCTGAGAGAGTGTGATTGTAAGTTAGATAACTATGGACACACACACAATGGGGGAGTAAAAAACTTAATTTTTTAAACTGATCGTATAGTATGATTTCATATTATACGGGACGATTTGTAGTATATTTCCTCCATATCGAACCCATATACCAAGAAATTTTTTAAAGTTACGTTCGTACAGTATGAATCACTATTCATACATGAGGTTTTTCTGTAAGAACTGCTCTGAATTGGGTTCGTACTGGTTTGTATGGGATGAATCGTTCATTTTTTGAACTATTCATACAGTACAAAATTTTTTTCGTACACGATATTTTGTTGTACGAAGGGCACTGAATTGGGTTCGTACGGGATAAATTGTTCATTTTTTGAACTATTTGTATAATACAAAATTTATTTCATACACGATATTTTATTGTACGAAGGGCACTGAATTGGATTTGTACTGGTTCATACGGGACGAATCATTCATTTTTGAGCTATTCGTATAGTATGAAATATAATTTATACAGAAGATTTTGTGGTATGAATGACTCTATTTTAGGTTCGTATGGAATCATACGAGATGAATTGTTCAATGATTTAAACTATTCATACAATATGATGATCGATCATATGGGATGATCAGAACACGTGAAACTTGAAAAATTCAGTTTTTGGACGGTTTTTCTTGCCTTTAGTATATAAGGATCTTTAAATTGACATATAAAAATACCCTTCTGCGAAAATACTTTTGGTGAGTGAAAAGGAGAGTGATTGGGAGAGTGTTTGGGAGTGAGTGTTGAGAAATCTTTGAAGAGAGATTTGTGAAGGGATTCACAAGGTTATCCAATTATAAGGATTTCTTTACTAATTCTTCAAGCATCTTCCTAAGTTCCTTGGAGACTTTTGTAAGAGTTTTGTTCGAGAGGATTCCGATTCTCTTCCGTCACTTGGAGGGTGAAAAAGGACGACGGTTCTCTGCCATCACTTGGAGGGTGAAAAAGGACGACGGTTCTCTGTCGCACTTTAAGAGTGTAAAAGGACGTTTGGTTCTCTGCCTTCACCAAGAGGGTGAAAAAGGATGATGGTTCTCTACCACACCGAGTTGGTGGAAGAGAGTTTGTAAAGGCTTCTCCACCTTGCTGTGGGGACAAAAAGAGAGTCACTTGAGTTTAGTGCAATACCTAGAGAAGGAGTCTCTAGGGAGTGGATGTAGGTCATGTTTGACCGAACCACTATAAATTCTAGTGTTTTATGATCTTCTATTAACTTTTATGTATTATTTTTTTTTCTAGATTTTATTTTCTTTCTGTGGTTGAAATTCTGTGATTTGAAGGAAGTAGAAATTAACTCTTTTCGTACTGTATGAAGTCAAATCGTACTGTACGATTTACTTAAAATTTTTCCAAAATTCCAAGAGTAATTTTTTAAAAGGACCAATTCACCCCTCACCCTCTTGGTTAGCCTAGGGACATGAGAAATAGGTTTAACAACCTATTCTCACTTTCAAGTGGTATCAGAGCCAATTTCAAAAATCACTGTTTAAAATACTTTTTAAAATTCGATCATGGCTAATTTTAGAAATAGAAATACTTTAGAAGGTCACTCGATCACGAGACCACCTTTGTTTGACAATATCCCATTTAATTTTTGGAAAACTCGGATGTCTACATTTCTACAATCTCTTAATTATCGCATGTTGATGTTAGTACAAGAAGGTTATATTGAACCCACTAGAATTATAGAAGGAATTAGAGTTTAAACACCTTTTACCGAATGGACTGTAGAAGAATGTGAGCTAGCTCAATTAAATGCTAAGTGTTTGAATAGTTTCTTTTGTGCTTTAAAATCAGAAGACTACATACGTGTTTCAACTTGTAAATATTGAAAAGAAATTTGGGATAGGCTTTGCATTACTTATGAAGGTACAAATGAAGTGAAGCAAACTAGGTTGATCACTCTCTTCAACGACTATGAACTATTTCGAATGAATCAATCTCAGACATGTACACATGTTTTACTCACATAGCCACTTCATGGCATGCTTTAGTTAGGGAGTTAACTAATGCAGAAAAAGTTAACAAGATACTTCATTGTTTACCTACTGCATATGATGCAAAGATAACTGCAATAATAGAATCTAAAGATTTAAATATTTATTCTGTTAACAATCTTATTGGATCACTAATTGCTTACGAGCAATCTGTGACTCAAAGACAGATTGATGCAGGTGAGAAGCGAAAGGAAAAGAATATAGCTTTGAAGGTGGACAATTCAGAAAGTGATCATTCACTACTTGAGGATGAAGAGGATATTGCCTGGATGATAAGGTAATTTTGAAGTTTCTTAAAAAGGAAGCAGAGAAGATGCCAACAGTGGAACAAAGGTAAGTTCCAAAAGAATGTTATGGCTTCTAATGAAGTTATTTGCTATAAGTGTAGGAAGCCAGGACACATAAAGACATATTGCCCCAATCTCAAGGGAAATCCTAGCAAGGAGAAGGCCAAGGAGAAAGCAAAGGAAAGAAGGGGTAAAAAAAGACTTCAACGAGCATTTTGGGTGGACTCAGCTTCAGATTCCTCAGAAATTACACTAGAAGAGGAAGTCACAAATTTGTGCTTAATGGCTGACAATCTTGATCAATCAGATCAAGAAAAGGTATATGACTTAAGTTATGAAGAATTGTTTGAAGTTTCTGAACGCATACATACAATATATAGGAAACTAAAAAAATTGCATGCTAAGTTGAATTTTGATTATTAAGAGCTGCAGAAAGAATATGAGTTCCTTAGGAAAGAACATGCATTAATTGATAGCAACCACATGACCTTGTTGGATGAGTTTGATGATTTAAACAAACAGCATAATCTTTTAAAATCATTTCACACTGAACTTGAAAATAATTTTAAAACTTATATGGATGAATCAGATACTAGAGAGCATGATTTAAAGATTGATAATTTGATTCTAGAAAGTGTTAATGCTTATCTTAAAGTTTAGTTAAAAGCACTTAAAGATAATAGAAATCCACCTAAACTTGAAGATTTTCATGAATCCTACTACAAGACCACTATTTCAAAGTCTAAGAAGAAAATTTTTAGGAAGAATAGATTGGTTAATCCTTTTCTAGGAATAAAGTATTTTTCTTATGGTAGTTTAGGACATATTTTCCACACTTGTATACTTAGATATATAACACATTTAGTGTGGAGACCTAAGGTGTATAAATCATAGCATATCACACATGCATCTGGTTTAAAATTGTCAAGAGGAGAATCCAAACTTAATTAGGTTTCCAAGATTAATATTTGATCATTTTGCAGGATCGCTCTAACATAAGACCTCGTGAGAGTATTTAGTACCTGGACAGCGGCTGCTTAAAGCTTATGACTGGAGATACGAATCAATTTATAATGTTGGAAGCCAGGAATGGAGGCAAAGTTACACTTAGAGATAATACTACCAAGAGAGTGGTAGGTACAGGTATAATTGGAAACTCTAGAAACTTTGTGATTGAAAATGTGCTGATGGTTGAAGGTTTCAAACACAATCTGTTGAGTATAAGTCAATTATAAAGTTTTTGTCTACTAGTTATGTTATTAGTCTAAATGAAACTATTATTTTGAATGGTGATAAAGTTAATAATATTTACATGCAAGATTTGAATTCTATTAAACCTTCTACTACTCTGTATTTGAAAACTATATCTGATGAATCATGGTTATGGCATAGGAGGCTTTGTCATGCTAGTATGTGAAATCTTAGGAAAATCACTCAAAAATAACTAGTTAGAGGTTTACCCAAATTAGACTTCACTAAAGATCATTTGTGTGATGCATGTCAATTAGGAAAACAAGTGAGATCCTCTTTCAATTCAATCAAGGAAATTAGGACTAATAAGCCCTTCAAAATTCTTCACATGGATTTATTTGGACATGTTAATACCTTAAGTCTAGGAGGAAAATGATTTGGGTATGCTATTGTGGATGAATATTCTAGATTCACCTGGATTAGATTTTTGAATCATAAGAGTGAATCATTTGAAGAGTTTAGAGATTTTGCCACTTAGATTCAGAGGAAACTAGGTTTTGAAATAGTTACTATGCAAAGTGATCATGGGGGAGAATTTGAAAATGAAATGTTTAATAATTTTTATAAATCTCATGGGATTGAACACAACTTCTCAGCTTCTAGGATACCTCAATAGAATGGAGTTATAGAAAGAAATAACAGGATATTAGTTAAAACTGCTAGGGCCATATTAGCAGAGTATTCACTTCCTAAATATTTTTGAGCTGAAGAAGTTAGCAGAGCATGCTATGTGTTGAATAGGGTATACATAAGGTCTAAATTAAATAAGACACCCTATGAACTTCTTAAAGGTAGGAGTCCCAACCTCTCATATCTACTAGTTTTTGGAAGTAAAGTGTTCATTCATAATAATGATAAAACTATCTTAGGAAAATTTGATCCAAAATCTGATGAAGGAATCTTTCTAGGTTATTCAAGTGTTGGAAAATCCTATAAAGTTTTTAATAAGAGAACATTGGTAGTTAAGGAGACCACACATGTTGTTTTTGATAAATCTTATGATAGTAAAGGGTCTAAGTTGGATGAAGATGAGGTTGAGGTAGTAACCCAAAAACTTGAAGATCAAAAAGTTGAAGAAAGGGTTGAAAAGGAAGAAGAAAACCAATTGCCTAGAGAATAGAAATTTGTTAGAAGTCATCCTAAAGAATTAATTTTAGGAGAACCAAGTGAAGGAGTTAGGACTAGGCATGGTTTGAAGAAAGAATTAAATCATTCAGCATTTATTTTAATGATTGAACCCAATAATATAGAACAAGCACTTTTGGATGAATTTTGGATTTTGGCCATGCAAGATAAGTTAAATTAATTCAAGAGAAATAATGTTTGGGAGCTAATTGAAAGGCCAATAGATCAAAGTGTAGTTGGAACTAAGTGGGTGTTCAAAAATAAAATGAATGATTCAGGAGTTATTGTGAGAAATAAGGCTAGATTGGTAGCTAAGGGGTATAATCAAATTGAAGGAACTGATTTTAAGGAGACATTTGCCCCTGTAGCAAGACTTGAAGCAATTAGAGTTTTATTAGCCTTTGCCTATTTTAAAGATTTTAAATTGTACCAAATGGATGTTAAGAGTGCCTTTTTGAATGGGGTGATAGAAGAGGATATTTATGTTAAGCAACCTCCAGGTTTTGAAAATTCTAAATTCCCTAATCATATTTTTAAATTAAAAAATGTATTATATGGACTAAAATAGGTACCTAGAGCATGGTATGAGAGGTTAAGCACTTTCTTATTAAAAGGATGATTTGTTAAAGGAAGTGTGGACACCTCTGTGTTTTTGAAAAGAATTGAAAATGAAATACTCATTATACAAATATATGCGGATGACATAATTTTTGGATCAACTGATAAAACTATATGTGATGAATTTTCAAAGACAATGAGTAGTGAATTTGAGATGAGTTTGATGGGTGATTTGAGTTATTTTCTTAGTTTTAGCATAAAATAAAATGAGGAAGGAACTTTTCTTTATCAATCTAAGTATGTTAAAGATATCCTCAAAAAGTATGAAATGAATAATGCTAAACTAGTAACTACACCCATGAGTTCCTCAATACTATTAGATAAGGATCCTAAGGAAAAATCTATTGATTAAAAGAAGTTTAGAGGAAAAATTGGATCTTTACTTTATTTCACTGGTAGCAGATCTGACATTATGTTTAGTGTTTGCTTATGTTCTAGATTTCAAGCTGATCCAAAGAAATCACATTTGACAGCAGTAAAAAGGATTTTAAGATATCTTCTGGGAACTCAAAATTTAGGGATTTGGTATCCTAAAAATAGTTCTTCTTTTGATATTATTGGATACTCAGATTCTGATTTTGCAAGCTGTAGGGTGGATAGGAAAAGTACGTCTGGGACATGTAAATTCATTAGAAATTTATTAGTATCTTGGTCCAGTAGAAAACAAAATTTAGTAGCACTTTCTACAGTTGAAGCAGAATATATTGCCTTAGGGAGTTGTGTATCACAGGTTCTTTGGTTGAAATAATAATTGAGTGACTTAGGATTTTCAATTGGCACCATTCCAATCTTTTGTGATAACACTAGTGCCATTTATATTTCAAAGAATCCTATTCAATATTATAGAACCAAGCATATTGATATAAGGCATCATTTTATAAGAGATCATGTAGCGAAAGGGGAAATTGAATTACATCATGTCGCTACTAAAGATCAGCTTGCAAATATCTTCACAAAACCCTTAGCTTTTGACACTTTAAGCATGTTAAGGATGAGGCTAGGTTTAATTGATCTAAATGCTTGATTGAGAATTCTATAAATGTGTGTTTATATGTGTTTGTAAGTATGTTCATTGCAAGTGATTTATTTTCTAGTGTTTTATGTTTTATTGGTATCCTTTGTGTTGTCATTTTTTTTTAAAATAAAATTTTTTTTTTGTTCTTTAGTTGAGTGTTGGAAACCTGTAAGATTGGAGAGACGAAAGTGTATCTTATTTTATCTATTCGTACTGTATGATGACATCATCATACTGTACAATTGCATGAAATTTGTGTGTACGAATGGGGGAGGAATCACGGTTAGTGTCAGTTATTATTGATGATCGTACGTATGAATACATCATTCATTTGTACGATCCAAGTGTCATTTTGTATGAAGACGACCCTAACCATCGCCTAAACAATCTTAAATTTTCTGAACATCCCGGACGAATATGTCATCGTCTGTACGATCGGGAAGTCAAAAAGCATGTACGAAAGGATGCCTCGGGACGAGCAGTTTATGAAAAACCATTTTATTTTGATTGCTTTCATTAGTCTAAGATGAAATTTGATTCATCCCGGATGAAATAAATTTTTTCTTGTACGAAATGATTTCGTACAGTACGATTGATCTGATTTTCTATAAAAAGGAGGTCATTTTCTTTCAATCCATCCTCACTTCAAACCCTTTAGAGCATAGAATAGAGATGTCTGGAAGTGGAAAAAGAGTGCGTCAAACCAGAGGGGCTTCTTCTAGGAGGGACTGGGATGATAATTTCTTAAGTGGGCAAAATGAAGAGGCATACTATAGGTATGTCGCATCCAAAATCACTCCCTCTCGCATTCTACTGCAAGAAAATCTTCATTTTGTAGTAATGCCTCTCTTTGATACTACCCATTTCTCCTTCCTTCTCACTCAAATCTTCTCATATAATAGAGACCTCTTTCATGTTTTTCTAGCCAACATGACTTTTAGTCATGATCATACTAGGATCTCATCATATGTTCTGAAACAGAGAGTAGAGATTACCAAGGAGGATCTAGAAGAGTACTTTCATTTAAGAACTATGGGAATTCGGGCAAACACTTTAACAGCTCGATCTGATTATGACTGGACTGAAGTCAATCAGGTTATTAGAGGTGTAAGACAACTAACTCATGTTCCTCGAGTTGACACCTTAAACCAAAATGCTCGTATAATTCAACATGTTCTCAAGAGCTCTATCATTCCTAAGGCTGGAGATAGAGTAAACATGACCCCTCTTCTCTCTTGTGTCACTTACCTAATCATGTCTGGTCAACTAATAGATGAAGCCCAACTACTTTTGGACTACATCTTTTACCTTACTAATATTGGCCAACCTAGTGTAAAGAGGAAGAAGAATATTGCCCTTAGTCATGTAATCTATTTTATTCTTGAGAAAAAGTACAACATAATCCATCCTGACAGACCTTCAGAACTCCCACTCTATTTCACTGATGCCTCTTTTAGAGCACTTTTTGGGAGAGATGAACATGTGATTAGTTCTGATGATGAACTTGCTCTTGCTCCTGCTCCTGCACCTGCACCTGGACCTGAACCTAACCAAGACTTCTACTAGGATATGGTCCAGTGATTTAATAGAAAAGATCAAAGATTAGATTATATGGAGGTGCACCTAAAGCAGTAGGATGATCAGTATAAGGAGGATAGAGTGTGGATAAGAGAATAATTTGATTATGTGAATAGAAATATTGCAACGCTAAACAGCTATTTTGGTCTGTTCAGCGCTCCACCACCTCCTCCAGATAATGGTCCTTCAGATTTCTAGTATGCTTTGTTTGGCTTGGCTTGGATGTGTTTGTGATTCTTTTTTTCTGTTGTTAGGCTGTTTAAGAACTGATTTGACTTGTTTATGTTTGTTTTTTTTGTATTGAGAATTTTATCAAGTTTAACATATGATGTGTGCTACAATGTAAAGCTTGCTATGGTGTATGTTTTTGAAATGATTAGAAATGAAATGTTCAAGTGTTTCTATGCATATCATTTTGTGTGTTTTTTTTTTTTTTTTTTTTTTTTTTTTTTTTTTTTTTTTTATGCTTCGCTACGCCTAGGGCAGCCTGGCCATTGCCGGTTCCGACATCCCACGCTAACTTATGATGCGTGGTTAACGAAGCGAGCTTCGCGTACCACTCCATTGAGTAATTCGGCCTCGCCGACGCGTATAATTCCGACTGCTCCTCGAAAAGTCCGGCCATATTGCTTCCAGCCCTTTCTTTCTCACTCCATGTCTCTCTTACTCACTACTAGTACGACGAGTGGTTTATTGACTCAAAACGTTCAAATTTTAAAACACTTGATTGTATTTGATTAAAGTTTTAAAATGTTAATTGAGTTTATATTACAATAGAAAATTCTGTGCATAACATTAAAATCTTAAAATATTTAAGATTTTGTTATTATTTGGTGTGGATTAGAAGATCTTACTTTATCTTATTTAGACATGTATTATTTAGTCTAAATTGATGTATATTTGATGTCTTAATATTACTCTTACATTCTATATCAAATTGTTCATTATTATATTTGTGACCCAGAGATTGTGTTGTTGGAAAGAATCTTATCAAATGAAAATAAATAAAGTAAAGCTTGAAAAGATGCATAAAATGTGCCATACAATAAAATATGCGCAATGTCGCCAAATGTAAAAAGACACACAAAGTGTTCCATTCAATAAAAGATGCACAATGTCGCCAAATCTAGAAAGAGGCACAAAATTTGCCTACATTTTGAAAAGATGCACATTGTCGCCAATTGTTCTTTCCTTTAGCATTTTCTCCAAATTCACTAATCAATGATTGTCAGTTTTGACTTCAAATTTTGGTAATGTTATTTCATCTTTTGTGTAAATGTTGAGGCTACTAATCTGTCTAATACATTACTACTTTAGATCAACTTTTCTTCTACTTATTATAATATGCAATCTAACATTTTTGAGTCTATATTTTTTGCATTTGATTTGAATATTGTAGTTAAACTTCATTTAACATTATTCCACTTCTCAACTAATTTGGTTTCCCTTTTTGTTGTTGTCAAAAGGGAGAGAGTTTTATTGTTTGACTTTGTTTGCTTGATAAGCTTTTATTGTTTGACTTTATGTGCTTGATTGGTTTTGACTTGTTGCATTTAAGTTTTTAATTGCTTGTGTATGTAAGAATGTACTTTGCCTGTGTGTAGTGTGTAGTGTTTGTAATGCTTGTGTTGCATGTTCTTCTTATTCTTCTTACCCTTTCCTTCGCTTATTCAGTATGTTCCCTTTTTTATCCCTTGTTTAGATTAGGTCATTTCTTTAGGGGGAGCTTAGGCTTTAGAGGGAGCGTTGGAGTTTATTTACTTAGGGGGAGTGTACATTTACTGGAAGCTTAGGAGAAATATGACTTAAAGTGCTCATTCAAACAATAATTGTTTTGCCATCATCAAAAAGGGGGAGATTGTTATGATTTGGGTAAATCTGTTCATTCAAGTCAAGTGAATTCTAATACAAGTTATTTTTTATGATTACAAAAGCTTATTGTTTGTTTTATTCTTCTCCTAATAAATATTTGAGTTTTGTTGAATGTATTTCTATTTCCAAAATTAGCCATGATCGAATTTCAAAAAGTATTTAAACAGTGATTTTGTTGTTGTCAAAAGGGGAAGAGTTTTATTATTTGACTTTATTTGCTTGATAAGTTTTTATTGTTTGACTTTGTGTGCTTGATTGGTTTTGACTTATTGCATTTAAGTTTTTAGATGCTTGTATATGTAAGAATGTACTTTTCTTATGTGTAGTGTGTAGTGTTTGTAATGCTTGTGTTGCATGTTCTTCTTATTCTTCTCACCCTTTCCTTCACTTATTCAGTATATTCCCTTTTTTATCCCTTATTTAGGATAGGTCATTTCTTTAGGGGGAGCTTAGGCTTTAGAGGGAGCGTTGGAGTTTATTTACTTAAGGGGAGTGTACATTTAGTGGAAGCTTAGGAGAAATATGACTTAAAGTGTTCATTCAAACAATAATTATTTTGCCATCATAAAAAAGGGGGAGATTATTATGATTTGAGTAAATCTGTTCATTCAAGTCAAGTGAATTCTAATACAAGTTATTTTTTGATGATAACATAAGCTTATTGTTTGTTTTATTCTTCTCCTAACAAATATTTGAGTTTTATTGTTGTGTGTACTAAAGTATTTTTCAGGAAATTCACACTCTAGATTGCTGAAGACTTCAAGTTCATTTGTTCATTGTAAATGAAGTCTGTATTTTTATTTTTCTTGAGTCTGAGAGAGTGTGATTGTAAGTTGGATAACTGTGCACACACACACAGAATGGGGGAGTAGAAAACTTAATTTTTTAAACCGATCGTACAGTACGATTTCATATCGTACGGGATGATCTGTAGTATATTTCCTCCATATTGAACCCATATACTAAGAAAATTTTCTAAGTTACATTCGTATAGTATGAATCACTATTCGTACATAAGGTTTTTCAATACGAACTACTTTGAATTGGGTTCATACTGGTTCGTACGGGACGAATTGTTTATTTTTTAAACTATTCGTACAGTACGAAATTTATTTCATACACAATATTTTGTTGTACGAAGGGTACTGAATTGGGTTCGTACTAGTTCGTACGGGACGAATCGTTCATTTTTTGAAATATTCATACAGTACAAAATTTATTTCGTATATGATATTTTGTTGTATGAAGGGCACTTAATTGGGTTCGTACTAGTTTGTACGGGATGAATCATTCATTTTTGAACTATTCGTATAGTATGAAAAATAATTCGTACAGAAGATTTTGTGGTACGAATGACTCTATTTTAGGTTCATATAAAATCGTACGAGATGAATTGTTCAATGATTTGAACTATTCGTACAGTACGAAGATCAATCGTACGGGACGATCGGAATGCATGAAACGTGAAAAATTAAGTTTTTTGACTGTTTTTCTTGCCTTTAGTATATAAGGATCTTTAAATTGACATGTAAAAATATCCTTCTGTGAAAATACTTTTGGAGAGTGAAAAGGAGAGTGATTGGTAGAGTGTTTGGGAGTGAGTGTTGAGAAAACTTTGAAGAGAAATTTGTGAAGGGATTCACAAGGTTATCCAATTGTAAGGATTTTTTTACTAATTCTTCAAGCATCTTCCTAAGTTCCTTGGAGACTTTTGCAAGAGTTTTGTTCGAGAGGATTCTGATTCTCTGCCATCACTTGGAGGGTGAAAAAGGATGACGGTTCTCTACCATCACATGGAGGGTGAAAAAGGACGACAGTTCTCTGTCGCACTTGGAGAGTGTAAAAGGACATTTGGTTCTCTGCCTTTACCAGGAGGGTGAAAAAGGATGACGGTTCTCTGCTGCACCGAGTTGGTGGAAGAGAGTTTGTAAAGGCTTCTCCGCCTTACTGTGGGGGCAAAAGGAGAGTCACTTGAGTTTAGTGCAATACCTAAAGAAGGAGTCTCTAGGGAGTGGATGTAGGTCGTGTTTGACCGAAACACTATAAATTCTAGTATTTTTTGATCTTCTAATTATGTTTTTGCACTATTTTTTTTCTGCATTTTATTTTCTTTCTGTGGTTGAAATTCTGTGATTTGAAGGAAGTAAAAATTAACTCTGTTCGTACTGTATGAAGTCAAATCGTAATGTACGATTTAATTAAAATTTTTCCAAAATTCCAAGTGTAATTTTTTAAAAGGACCAATTCACCCCCCCTCTTGGTTAGCCTAGGGACATGAGCAATAGGTCTAACAACCTATTCACACATTCATAGTTAAGTTACATGCCATGGTGTTTATTTCTTTATAAGCTTTTTCTAAGTAAAAATGCGATGTTTTTAATGACTCGTGCTCAATAATTAGTTCATAATACTTTTGTTTAATTCATCAAATTCATCAAGTAAAGACATGTGATTACTATCAAGTGTAGAATGATCCTTAATCATAATATCATGCTCTTTTTACAAATTCAATAAATCTAATTTCAGGCTGGTATGGATTTTCTTAAGTTTTCTATTCGATGAATGAATTTTCTCAGAAATATCTTGCAATTGATCATAGGTTAGCTCACAAACCTCTTCTTGATCAAATTGACCAGGATGATTATTAGCCATCAGACACAAGTTTGTAGTCTCCTCTTCAGCTTCAGTCTCAGAGGAGTCAGATGCAGAATCTGCCCAAAATGCCTTTTAAATCTGCTTGTTATTCATTCTAAACTTGGGTTTCTCCTCACCCTTCTCCTTGCTTGGGTGAGCCTTAAATGAAGGATAATCAGCCTTTATATGTCTAGGCTTCCTGCATTCAAAACAAACAGTATCAGATGAACCTTTAAAATTTCTACTACTCTTACCTTTATTCCACTTCTGAAAGTTCTTGTGTTTCTTCCTTAGAAAGCTTTTGAATTGCCTAGTGATTAAGGCAACATCATCGCTATCAGACCTAGAAGTATCAGTATCAGTTTCATTGGCCTTCACCGCCATAATATTCTCTTTCTTTTTCTCACCTGCATCAAGCTGTCTTTGGTTCACTCCTTGCTCGTAAGCAAAGAGTGATCTAAGTAAGTTATCAATAGAATAGGCATTCAAATCTTTAGATTTAGTGATCGCAGTTATCTTGGCATCATAGGAAGAAGGCAAACATCTTAAAATGTTGTTAACTTTCTCATATTTAGTAAGCTCTGTTCCTAAGGCATGCAGGGAGGTAATAATTTGAGTGAACCTAGTATACATTTATGAAATTGATTCACTAGGTTTCATGCAAAAGAGTTTATAGTCGTGAAGCAAGATATTCAATCTAGATTGCTTGACTTTAGATGTACCTTCATAGGTAATACATAATCTATCCCAAATTTCTTTACTAATGGTATAAGTGGAAACACGCATGTAATCTTCAGATTTTAAAGCACAGAAAAAGTAGTTCAAACTTTTTGCATTCAGTTGTGCTAAATCATGATCATCAAATGTCCATTCAGTAAAAGGAAGTTTAGTTTTAATACCATTTACAAGTCTATGAGGTGCTTCATAACCATCTTTAACAAGCATCCACATACGATAATCAATAATTTGTAAAAAGATGGACATACGAGTTTTCTAAAAATCAAACGGTATATTATCAAACAAAGGTGGATGAGTAATTGAATAACCTTCGGTAGTATTTCTATTTCTAAAGTTAGCCACGGATTGATTTCAAAAGTTTTTTAAAACTTGATTTTATGAATACCACTATGATACCACTTAAAAGTTCATTAAGGATGTTAAGCCCTTATAAACTAGTCCCGAGGCTAACCAAGAGGGGGAGGGGGTAAATTGGAAGTTTTAAAAATTCGTAGGCAAATGACGATTTAGGAAATCTTTTTGAATGTTTTAAAATGTTTACAGTTATGCGATGATGTGCAGCTGTTCAATGATAACAAAATAATAATCACAATCACACAATCATCAACATAAAAGTAAGTGCAGAAAATAATCAGAAAGAACACACCAGATTTTATAATGGTTCGGTCAACTTGACCTACGTCCACTCCCCAGAGCCTCCAATCCGGGTATTGCACTAACACTAAGTGACTCTCCTTCTGCTCCCACAATAAGGGGGAGAAGCCTATACAAAAACTCTTTTTCCACCAACCTGGTGAGGGGCAGAGAACCTGAACTCCTTTCGCTTCCTCTTGAAGAAGGCAGAGAACCTAGACTCCTTTCGCTTCCTCCTGAAGTAGGCAGAAAAGCCAGATCTTCTTGCAGATAATCCTTCCACAGAACCACCAACAAGACAAGAGATGACGACTGGAGAAGATGCCTCAAATCCTTGCTTGGAGCAACCTTTGTGAACACCTTACAAACTCCCCCTCATAAGATCCTCTCTCTCTCCCAAGCTCTCTCTCTCTCTCTCTCAAGGTTTTCTTTGGTACGGAAAGTGGTAAAAGATTTTTCTTGTTGGAAGAAAAATATCTTTAATAGGAGGGCTAAAAAATTGCCCTAAATTTCTAATGGTCATCAAATATCATCCAGGATGATCGAAGGATCATCCTGTACGATCAGTGTAAAATCTCATATATCAGCCTGGATGATCTAGTTTCTCTGGACGATTAGAAAACAAAATTTGTTCAGATCGTCCTGTATGATTCTGCGATCATCCAGGATGATTAGTGTAAATCAGAAATTTTGTTCAGAAGATAGTTCGGATCATCCAGGGAAACTTATGCTAGACGATCTCAAAACGATATGATTGTCCAGGACAATATTTTTATCATCCTGTATAATTAGTTCAAAACACCCAAAATCATCCTGCATATAGTTCAGATTGGCCTGCACAAAATGTTCTGTATGATTGAAAATGACTTAATCGTTCGGGAGGATATGTTTATTATCCTGTACGATTAGTTCAAACTCAGGCATGTAGTCCAGAAGATAGTTCGGTTCTTCCAAGTGAAATGCTCTGGACGATCAGGATTTTACATGTATCATCCAGTACGATATTGAGATTGTCCAGGATAATATGATTGTATCAATTAAACATTAATTGCTTTTCTTAATCACTAGACTTATTTAGGCATAATTATAAAGGATCGTCCAGAATGATACATGTATCATCTGGGATGATCAGACAAAATCTCTAAAAATAAAAACTTCCCTAACGTAATTTGGCGACTGAGAATTTTTGATTTAAGCATATCGTCTTGTACGATGGGTCTATCATCCAGGATGATCTGCTTAATCAAACTGACTTAACATGGTCGCCCTAAGTAGGATTTCTATTTTCATTGGATCATCCAGGATGATATGAATATTATCCAGGATGATATGAATAAAAATTAGAAATAGAAACTCTAACTCACTAAGACTCTCCCCTTGAGTGTGTGTGTGTGCAAGGTTACTTAGCTAGGCGATCAATTACATTACATTTAACTTAAGAAAGGAAAAAATACATTCACACACACGTGAACCCGATCTTAAGTTGGCTTGAATTGCATTTGATCTTTTGTACCTGAGATGTTAGCCAAACAAAAATAGAATACAGAAATGTTTATTATCATTAAAATTATAATCCTTAAAGCCAGATTTGCAACAGTAATGTAACTAATCCCCAAGTTAAGTAACCTTACACACACGCACTCAGGGGGAGATTTTTAGTGAGTTAGAGTTTATATTCATTTTTTTGTTCCAATTGTCCTGGACGATATTCACATAGTCCTGGATGATCCAGTGAAAATAAAAACCTTAATTAGGGCCACCATGCTAAGTCGATCTAATTAAGCAGATCATCCTTTATGATACATACATTGTACAGGATGATATGCTCAAATAAAAAATTCTCAGCTGCTAGATTAAGTTAGACAAGTTTATATTTTTACAGATTTGGTCTAATCATCCCGGATGATACGTATATCATTATGGATGATCCATTATAATCATGCCTAAATTAGTCAGATGATTAAGGAAAGTAATTAAGGATTGAGTGATTTGATCATATCATCCTGAATGATCGTAGGATTATCCTGGATGATACATACAAAATCCTGACCGTTTAGAGCATTTTATTTGGATGACCTGAGGAATATACTGGACGATATTCTCAATTTTGAACTAATCATATAGAATGATATATATATCATCTTAGACGATCAGGTCATTTTGAAACCATCCAGTATGATTTGGCTGTAGGACCTGAGGAATCTGCTGGATGATTTTATTCTTTCTGAACTAATCGTACAGCACAATATACATATCATCTTGGATAATCAATTCATTTTCTTCAGATCATCCAGGCTTTTCTCCTGGATGTACCAAGCTATCTTCTGGATGATATTCCTTATTTGTATTAATCATCTAAGATGATCGCAAAATCATCCCAGATGATATGAACAGAATTTGTCTTCTAATCATCTAGAAGAGCCAGATTATCCAGGCCAAAAGGGTCTATTTTACACTAAGCATACAGGATGATCTACCGATCGTCCTAGATGATCTTTGACGACTAGTTGAGATTTAGGGAAATTTTTGAGCCCTCCTATTTAAGATCTTTTTTGTTCAATTGAAAAAATATTTTGTCACCTTCCTTGCCAGAGAGAACCTTGAGAGAGAGAGAGAGCTTGGGAGAGAGAGAGAGAGATGATCTTGTGAGGGGGAGTTTGTGAGGTGTTCACAAAGGTTACTCTAAGCAAGGATCTGAGTCATCTTCTCCGGTTATCATCTCTTATCTTGCTGGTGTCTCTGTGGTAGGATTATCCACAAGAAGATCCAGGTTCTCTACCTGCTTCAGGAGGAAGCGAAAGGAGTTCAGGTTCTCTACTTGCTTTAAGAGCAATAGAAAGGAGTCCAAGTTATCTGCCTTACCAGATTGGTGGAAAGGAGTTTTGTACAGGCTTCTCCGCCTTGCTGTGGGAGCAGAAGGAGAGTTACTTAGTGTTAGTGCAATACCCGGAGGGGAAGCTCCGGGGAATGGACGTAGGTCAAGTTGACCCAACCACTGTAAAATCTGGTGTATTCTTTCTGATTATCTTCTACATTTATTTTTTTGTTGATGATCGTGTGATTGTGATTATTATTTTATTATTGTTGAACATCAGCACATCATCGTGAAATTGTAATTGTTCTTTAAAATATTCAAAAAGATTTTTCTAAATCATTTTTGCTCAGGAATTTTCAAAATAACGAATTCATCCCCCCTCTTGGTTAGCCTCCGGATTAGTTCATAAGGGCTTAACATCCCTAACGAACTTTCACATCCTTTAAAATTAAATCATTCCAAAACCTACAACAACAACAACAACAACAACAACATCAAGCCTTTATCCCACTACGTGGGGTCGGCTACATGAATCCTTTTTCTCCATTGTGTCCTATTAAAAGTCAAATTCTCGTTTAAATCTAATAAAGAAAGATCATTTCTAATATTTTCTAACCAAGTCTTTTTAGGTCTACCTCTACCTTTCTTAACATAAGTCAAATCTAAGACCTCTACTTTCCTAACCGGGTCATCGGGAGACCACCGTTTTACGTGACCAAACCATCTAAGGCGACTCTCTCTAATCTTATCTTCCACTGGAGCTACTCCAACCTTTTCACGAATATGCTCATTTCGTATCCTATCTCTAAGGGTAAAGCCACTCATCCACCTGAGCATCCTCATCTCTGCAACACTTAACTTAGAATTATGCTTCTCTTTTAATGGCCAACATTCAGCACCATAAAGCATTGCAGGTCTCACCACCATCTTATAGAATTTTCCCTTAAGTTTGAGGGGTACTTTTCTATCACACAATAAGCCCGATGCATTCCTCCACTTCAACCATCCAACTTGGATTCTGCTGATAATATCCCCATCTATATCACCATCACTCTGAACAATAGATCCAAGATATCTAAAACGTGTACTCTTATTAATGACTACATCGGCCAAAGTCACAATGCCCTCACTAGGTCTATTATTACTAAAATTACACTCCATATATTCTGTTTTAGATCTACTCAAGCGAAAACCTTTAGACTCTAAGGTTGACCTCCACAATTCTAGTTTACCTTCAACTCCCTCTCTAGTCTTATCAACAAGAAGAATATCATCAGCAAAAAGCATACACCAAGGTACATCCTCTTGCAAATGTCTAGTGAGAACATCGATGACTAAAGCAAAAAGATATGGGCTTAAGGCTGATCCTTGGTGTAATCCAACCGAAATAGGAAAATACTTGGTCAAACCACCTTGTGTTTGAACACAAGTAATAGCTCCTGCATACATATCTTTAATGATTTGAATATAAGCGTTATTAACTTCTTTCTTTTCAAGAACTCTCCATAGCACTTCTCTTGGAACTTTATCATATGCTTTTTCTAAATCAATAAATATCATATGTAAATCCTCCTTATTCTCTCTATATTTCTCCATCAAACCTCTTAATAAATGTATGGCTTCCATAGTAGACCTACCCGGCATAAATCCAAATTAATTTTGAGAAACATTAGTATCACGCCGCAACCTATGCTCCATAACTCGTTCCCATAGTTTTAAAGTATGACACATTAACTTAATTCCTTTATAATTCGCACAATCTTGTGCATCACCTTTATTCTTAAAAATAGGGATTAACACACTCATTCTCCACTCATCTGGCATCTTTTAGTCTACAGCTAATTTGATTATTATCCAAAACCTAGTGATAGGATAAACATCACACCTCTTATATTCCTCACTACCTATTTTATTATGGTTGAGATTTATTTCAATACAGCTAATTTGATTATTTGGTACATTGAAAACCTTACCTGTATTAGAGATCCCAAAAAAATCAAAGCCAAATTGTGCATTAGGTCATATCATTACCAATATTTTGTAATCAAAATAAGATCTTCAATTTCCTACACCACCTAACCATCTTCTAATCTTCTATTCAAACAAATCCTTTCATGTCCTTCACAGTGCTCGTCATCAGAATGCTCATTAGTTGGACCCCGAGCCAGAGGTGGCAGAGGGTGGTCCAACACCAGCACGTGTACACAAGCCTTCTTACTATGTGACATTGATTTAGAGATTTGATGAGATGGAAACTCACTTTAATGCTTACATCATGTAGTAGCATCAACAACATGAAATTGATATGGCATGATTTGGAGAGCAGTTTGCATCCCATCATTGATACTTTCAGCCACCACCACCACCACCACCTGATTAGGGACCTTTCTATTTTTAGCATGTGTTTTATATTTGAGTTTATGTGTATGGTTTTCTTTTCATTATCCTATTTATTTTCTTTTTCTTGTTATGCTTAGTCATTCCTCCTTTTAGGTGAGGTCAAAAGGGAGAGTAGAATGTTGTTGTTAGGTTGTATTCCTACTTTGCTATGATTAGTCTAATTTTGTATTTATGTCTTATTCATGATTATGTATTGTTCTAGTTCTTCTCATTCATTCCCTTAAAATAATAATAATAATAATAATAATAATAATAATAATAATAATAATAATAATAATAATAATAAAATATAATAATAATAATAATAATAATAGTAATAATAATAATAATAGTAATAATAATAATAATAATAATAATAATAATAATAATAATAATAATAATAATAATAATAATAATAATAATAATAATAATAAAACTCCTTATTATCAAAAACCTTAACCCGTAAGGGGTAGATGAGGACATAACAAAATTAATTTGAAATCATGACCAATAATGTTTGTCATCATCAAAAAAAGAGATTGTTGTAAATATTGACCCATGTCTTGTGATTTTGATGATAACAAATATTATGGGTTGTTTACATGTCATCTCCTGTTATCATTATTATTAGATATTTGTTCTTGTGCAATAACATTTCAGGTCCACCGTACACCGCATAATGTGATCAACTCAAAACTAGATAGAATAAGTATAAGTCTCTTTAAGAGTCTATTTTTAACTTTTATTTAATTGCACATTTCTTGAGTCAAATTCTTATATTTGGTGGATGCTAAACTTTGTGATTGTGCACATACACATTCGAGGAGTGAGTAAGTGAGAAAATTAGAAGTCTAACTTTTCTTAACTGATCATATTATATGATCAGTTATTAAAAAATCATTATAATGGCTAATTCACATAATTAAAGTATTTTTACTCATCGTAGTATATGATCCATATCATATAGGATGATTAGCTAAAATAATGATCTTAGTCGCCAATATTATTTTAGGTAATTTTTTTATATTAAAAATTTATACTAATAGTACTGCATGATACTAATAATGAACAATATAATTAAATCTTACCTAATATAATCTCGTAATTTGGGTATTAAACTTGGATTAATTAATCTAGTCAAATTATAATTTATAATCGGACCAATCATACTTTACAACCTAATCTCTACTGAATGTTTATGAGGGTGGTTAAACAATATAGACTAGCCCGAGGCTAACTAAGTGGGGGGTGAATTGGTATTTTTAAAAATTCTTTAAGCAAGAAAATAGGAAAATCTTTTCGAAATCTTTTTGAATATTTTCAAAATAAATAATTTAAGCGAAAGCAGATAACCAAACATAGAGATTTTAATACAGATCAGATCACAGAAACAAGCGTAAATAAATGCGAAAATGATAAGTAGAATGAAAATAGTAGATTTATAGTGGTTCAATCAAATCTGACCTACGTCCACTCACCAGAACCTCCCATTCCAGGTATCGCACTAATCAATTAGTGTCTCTTCTTTTGCCCCCACAGCAAGGTGGAGAATCCCTTAGAAAATCTTTCCATCGATCTGATGTGATTGATAAATATAGTTTAAAAAAGATTTAAATTTTTTTTGGAAACTTGAAATTTCTAGAATTTTTAATATTTGAGATCAAAGTTTATTATAAATAATATATCTCTTCGAAAGGTGAATATATCACTCCCTAATAGGTTCAAATTAGAAATCCTTGAATTTATCCTAATTATCATAATCAAACTCAAGGAGAAATAATATATGATCCCAAAAGATCAAAGTGATGTTTAATCAACTGTTTGACTATACTAATATGAATAGATGGATCATTAATTTATAATCAAAGTTACGATTGTAATTGATATATCTATCCAAAGAAAGAAGATATCAATCACTATCGATAGTTTCAATATGATGATAAGGATCGTCAGGTTTGAATTTCCCAAAGATAATTAATTGAAAGTTTTAAAAACTTGATTTTGGAAATCTGGTCTGCGTTTCTAAATCTCCTAAGAGCGCAAGCCCTCCTAGTTAATTACATCGTAGGAAACCAAAAATTTTCTTATAAATACTCTTCATTAAAATAGTGATATGAATGCCATTTAAGAGTTCAAAGTTTGATCTCTAAGGAGGTAGGGACTGGAATTTTAAATGAGACTGGTTCAAGGTTGAATAATTCTTTCTGGAGTCAAACGAGGAATGGTAGGAGGTCTTTTAAGATGCTGAATAACTTTAAAAACACCCCGACCTATCCTAAGTATTGAGCTTAAATTTGATGGAAATAGATTTAATATTTAAATGATAAATTTTATTAGAAAGTGGGAATTAGATTCCCAGAGGTTGAGGTGTTAAGATTAAAAATCTGTCTCAGATCCTAAGTCTAAAATTGGGTACTGAAAAATAATGACCCAGATCCTAGCTAATTCAATGCAATCCTGGACTTACTCTGGCTTGGATTGGGGAGCCAGCTAAACCACCTAAATGCTTCAAAACCATGTGTCTGGTCTTTTAAATGTAGAGTGATAGGGACATTATTTCAGATTAGTTTAAAGGAGAGAGTGGGGCTGACATCTAGAGCAAATTTCTAATTGACCCCTTGACTTATGTTGGGTGAAATACTTAAGCTAAAAATGTAATTAATGAATTAGACTCAATTTTTTAATCTGTATCTAATGTAATGCATGCTAGTTGACTCGATTAAATACTTAAATAAAAATGAAGCAATTTTAAAATCAAGCTAAAAAATAGGTTTAATCCTAAAGATTTCACAACATTCCCTTGACAGGACTGCACCCTAAAAGGTCAGGTGGCCTTCTAGAACTTACAAATGGGGAGGTGCCTAATAAGGTAGAGAAGGTTCAATATGTATGCATGAAAAACTCCCGACGATTTAGGCTTACTTCTTAAAGGCGTTAGAGTTTTTATCTAAGCCTAAATGTTTTAAATTTTTTTAAAAGTCGAAATAGTTTTAACGTGTCCTCATGAGCCTTAGATCAGGTTCCAGGCTAAATCAAATACGATATGCAAGATCGCCATAAAAACTAAGAAAAGCAGACAAATTTCTAATCACAATCAATACATCAATAATTAATTAAATCAATTAAATTAATGCTCAAAGTGAAAATCCCTATGGCAAGTGCTACTTAATTGTACTACCCAGGGTCTGTAGGAAAAGTAAAGTGGCCGGGTACCACTGACTACAACCTGGATTCTACTCCTAATACTTAAGTGACTTTGAGAATTGGTCTTCTCTTCATTCTTTACTTCTTTGTCCTTCGGCAAGGCTTCTTGGATTGTCAGGTCTGGATATCCAAATTAAAAGAAACTTCCTCTAGGTAGGGGTGTTATCTTTCTTCTTTGGATACTTGAAAGTATCCTAAATTATATTCCAAGTGAAGAAGTACTCTCCCCTAAGGGATGTCACTCTTCTCCTTAGAATCAAGTTTGGATCACTATTATCTCATCTCAAATCACTTAACATTGCAACTTAATTTTAAATCAAATTACATTAATCAAAATTTAAAAATCTAGACTCAATCTTGAAGGGTTATCCTAATAATCAACAGTTAATAAATATTCCAAGCAGTTATAATTAATCTCAAAAAGTTAATGTTTAAAAATTAAAGTATTAAAATCACCGCCATGCTTGGCTATACTCTTTTAATTTAAAGGGGGACTTGAGCAAATTTCTGGAGCACCTGCAGAAAATAGTATTATTTTTAAAGCTTAATTATTTAATTACACCCTTTAATTTTAAATGCCTTGTACGAGCATGGTCACCTGCATAAGATTGAATTAGTACAAATTACCCCTAACCTTAGGGTAGATCTAACGCACAATCAACCATATCACATAGTGCAGAAACTAAATAAACAATCACATCAATTACTTAAATCTAACAACCAGCATGCAATAAAAGCCACGAAAAACCTAGCACATGCAAGTAATAAAAAATTAAACACCGGCCTAGCCTAATACTAGAGTTGGTTGTCCTAGCAAACTATCTAAAGTGTGTGAGGTAGGATGTGTGGTTTGGATATGTCCTAAGTAGGTTAATTAGTTAAAGTTGTTTAATATTTTGGTTGGTTGTAACGTTTGAGGGAGATTTTAATTTGAGTTTAAGTATTAATGGATTAAGATTCATTTTAAAGTATATTTTAAAGGATTATTGATTATCACCTCTGTTTCACACCGAGGCCGTGAAGTTTATTTTACCTTCTTTGGGGCTAAGCTAATTGCCTCGTAGGCTTGGGTTAACCAGTGATAATCATATAATTAAGTCTTTTAATTAATTAAGGGTTGAGAGTTGATAAATTTTATTCAAATTGATTGGTTGCTAGTTTTTGAGTTAAATTATGATTTTTTGGAATTTTAAAAGATTTATTGAATTTTGGAATTTTTGGATTATTTTAATGATTTAATAAAGGGGTCAAAAACTCACTTTTTGATTAGGAGTGTTTTCTAGAATGTTAGTATTTTATTAAAATACTAGACCTTAATACAATTAGTTAGACTATAAGTATGCTGGATGTGAATTTTTCTATATTTTATTACGAAGGTTAGAAGTTTTAACTTGATTTTGAATTAAGTTTGACCAAAAGTTGAGCTTTTTAAATTTGATTGATTTCTAGAAATTTGATATTTTTGATAAATATTAGACCTTAACATGAATTGTATGCCTTTGAGTTTGCTTAATTTGGAGTTCATTTGAATTAGTTATGAATTTGCAAAGTTTGACACTTTATTTGAATTATTTAATTTGTTTAATTAAGGGGCTTTTGATGATTTGAATCCAAATGACATCCAAGCTTCTTGAAATTATATCCGAAGATCAGGAATGATTTGAGGAGAGATTATCAAGTGTTTGAGAGATTTTTCAAATTTTTAATTATTTTTAATTAATTAATTTAATTAAATATTCAATTTGAATTAAAATTAAATTAAGCTTGATTTTGATGTCCAGTCAAAGTGATTTCATTTTTCGTTGATTAATGATTCAATTGTGGTCAGTTAGAATGATTATTTGTAATTTTTGGGTTTAATCTTGATTTATTACATTTTTTGGAATTTTAAGAGCTTAATTAAGGTTTGATTTTGATTAAATTAATTAGAGGGCTTAATGACTTCAAAATTCAGTGGGAAATTTTCCTTAAGGCTAAGAGTGTTACTAAGTTTAAGTCTTCAAAGTTTCAAGTCAATATAAAGTCTATCCTAATTTTTGGAAATATTCTAAATCCTCTAAATAAATTCTTAATTATTGTCCTTAACCATGTCACTAGGTTAATGGGTTTGAATCAAAGTTTTTAACCCTCAACAAAAACATGTATACATATACAATCACAAAGAAATCCTAACACTAGGGAAGCTTAAGTTAATTAGTGTGTGTATGTCCTAAGCATGCAAAGATCAAAATTAATTAAGATTGATTAATGATGTGATTAATGGATAGTTAAAATATAATTATTCAATAATCACCTCTCCACAAATTCTATTCAAACATGCTTAAACTAGGTTTAAAATCTCAAGGGATCTCTTAATATTTGAGAATTTAAACATATACATATAATTTTAAAATAATTTTAAAAATATATATATAATACATACAAACCTATATATATATATATATATATATATATTAAAATTAAAATACTTAAAATATCCTTAAAATGAGTTTAATATGGGAGACCCTCTAACTTTTTTTAATAATTTAAAAAAATAAATTTTTAATTTTTTGAAAATATTTAATATAATATTTAATAAATTAAATATTAAAAATGTTCAAATAATTTAAATTATTTAAAATAAATTAAATTGAATCTTAGACATTCTCTAGGATTACAATATTATTTAAAATAATTTTTTTATATGAATTTTCAACATTATTTGAGTTTAATTTTAATTAAATACTAATTAATATTCAACTAATTAATTAGTTAAAAAATTATTAAATTAAATTTAATTTTAGATTAAAGTGTTTAAAAAAATTATTTAATTATTTAGCATATTATAATATTTAATCATGAATTTTTTGAGAATATTAAAAATACTATTACATTAAACATTAATTAAATATTAATAATATTGAAATAATTTAAAATATTTGAATAAAAATACTTTAAATTAAAATTAAATTTTAAAATAAATATTTTAAGTAATATTAGAGAATATTAAAGTAATTTAAAATAAAAGTTTAAATTTTAGGAAAACATTTAGATTAATATTAAATTAAAATTTAATTAAATCTAAATATTTGAATATTTGAAATAAGTTTAAATATATAAAATATTTTAAATTAATTTTAATTTTAAATCAAAGGGATTAAAATATTGAATAATTTGATATATTATATGTCAATTTTAGATTTGTATTTAATTTATAGCAATTTTATAAAGTTTTTAAGCTTTGAAAATATTTAAAATAATTAAAATTGGCCTAAATGATCTCTGGCGGTGGAATTGGACACGTGGCAGCTTGTAGTTTATTAACCCAAATCGTAGGCAATCATTGCCGATGGCGCCGCCAGCAATCATTGCGCACTCAACGTCGCGGATGCGGTTTCAGTTAAGTTGTGCCAGTACGGACGCTCAGCCGTTTGATCTCACATGGTTCTGAACTGATGATCATGATCATGTCAGACAGAAGATCTCCGCACTGCTTGATCCCGTGGTTTGAGATTAGTAGTTGGGATCGAGCCAGATTATAGATAATACCGCTGGATTGAACTAGCGGTTACTTAGAAACACAGAATATCTGATCTGGAATGTTGATCATGAAATCAATGGTCCAAAAGCCATGTAGCTCATGCAGCATTAAACCGAGACCCTAAATATGTAAAATGGATCGTTCTCTCGATTCACTCAATTAAAATGCTTGAAATTTTAAATATAGAATGCCCTTATGAACATAAATTAGGGGAAATAAAGTCATAGCTTAAAGGTAGCTTTTCAAAAGCTAAATTACTCTAAGTGATTCTACCTACGGTTTATGTTTTACCTCAAGTTAATGGATGGTTTGAACCGTATAAGGGATGGTTGATCTTGTATACTAACCACGCTTGTTTGCTCTTCAGATTTTTCGGTCTGATAAGCACTTGATCAACAGATTCAAGACTTGGATGGAATTGGTCCTTTGCTCACCAGAAAACTCATCGAAGACTATTTTGACCAATTTGATTTGAGTGGTGAAGCATAGAGTGAAGGCTGGGAAGCTCAAACAAAATGATAGTTCCTCTGGAGAAGCTTGAGGAAGTGAGATAACGTAGAGATTAGAAAACTCTTGAAAATGGTCCTTTTGCCTTATTGAATTATCCTCAGGTTAAAGGGACGACTGGGATTGAATTTGGAAGCACCTAGATGTATTCCATGTGTCTATAGGGTGGTTAGGATGCAGGTAATAAAAGGATAATGGTACAAGCCATGTGGAAAGCAAGTCTTGCCCCCCATGTGCCCATGTGGAGAAATTAGAAATTGATTAAAGTTAAACCAGGGATTAAAACAGGTCTTAGAAGCCTCTAAAATTCACTTTAGTTGTTGGAATGATTTGATGGAGAATGGATTAACTTTGAAGGAGTGTTTGACCATTTCAAGAGTCTTTAATGAACAATTGACTAGTTTGACTAGTCAATTGTCAAGGTGACTGCCAAGGTGGCAATCAAATAGTCTCAAGTACTGATTTGGAAAAGGTTGGAGGGGACTTGATGATTAAGGCTTGGGTTCTGAATATTTTGAAGGGGGTTTGAGATGGTTTGACCAAGCTTAGTTGAGTTGACTTAGTCAAGCCAACTAGAGTTCAACCCAAGGTAGATTTTGGAATACTTAAGCCATTATTTGAAGCAGACTTAAGGCTTGATGATATAGAGATGGCTTGAAATAGTTACATGGGTTGGATTAAAGAACTAGTTTGAACAGATTGAATATTTTAACCAAGTCAAATCAAGAGTGATTTGACTTTAAATGCATTTGAACATGTTTAGGACATTATTTGGAATGGGATGGGAAATTTAAAATGGTTTAGAATGATTAAATAAGTTAAAATGATCCATTTAAAGCCTTAAGGGATATTGGGTCAACCTAGGTTGACCTTGTCAACTAGGTGGGTCCAAGGTCTATGAATGGATTCAACATATTTGAAATGACATTTGGAGACCAATGGAGGTGGTCCCAAGGTCTAGGTAAGTCATCTGGTAAAAATGACCTATTTGGGCCCTTATTCGGCCATTAGGTCAACCAGGTTGACCTAGGGTCTGGGTCCAACAAGTTTGGTTTGATATTTGAAATTTGATGGAAGTGGTTGCATTTGATTTGGAGCTTATTTGATCAAAGGTGACCATTCACACCCCTTAAGGGGTATTTTGGTCATTTTGACCCATGGTCAATTGGAGGTCATAATGAGTCCAAAAAAATACAGTTTAATATTCAAGACGTCAGGATTAAAGGTCTTGATGTAGTTGGAAGCTTCGAAGAAAGCTCCCAAGGTCAAAATCCACTGGATGATAGGTCTAGTGGCACAGGCTATAAATATTTGAAAGTTTTACAACCTTTAGAGATCAATTCAATTTCTGGGGTTAGAGACCTCAGAATGGGCTCAAATTTGGAGAGCTGCCTCTAGAGACATGTCCTAATAATATGCAACTGATAGACTCTGAATCATAGGTCATTTGACTGGGTTTTGAAGTATTTGAAAATTTCCTAGGAAAGGCTTTTAGGATAGGGTCCTTTAAGCTTTGATTTTGATTTGAATATATGATTTGAACTGGGTTTTGACTTTAAATGATTGGATTTGAATTACCCAAATCAATAATAATCAATTGAATAATTTTATTGATTGGATAAGATTAGTGCATGATAGGGGGCTGGATCAAGGTTCAAGCTAGGATTGAAATAGGTTTGAAAACTGGATATATTTAAAGTCTGAATTAATTGGAAGTTTGAATTAGCTTGAAATCAAGGTTGATTTAAGGTTTAAATTGATATAAGATCTAGATTAATCCTAGGACCTAGATAGATCTAGGGTCAAGGCAGATATTATGGTCTGGATTGATTTAGGATAGATCTTAGGGTCAGGATTGATCTAGAGTCTAGATTTGTTGGATATTTAAATTGATCAAAGGTCTGGATTAATCAAAAGTTTGGATTGATTTGAATCTAGATTGACCTGAGGCCTAAATTGATATAGGATCTAGATAGATCTAAGGTCTAGGTAGATCTAGGGTCTAGGTAGATCTAGAACCTGGGTAAATCTTAAAGCTTAAAGTCTAGGAGGATTCTAGAATCTAGAAGTCCTAAAGTCTATAGTCTAGGGGCCTCCTATGATTTAGATAGATCTAAGATTTGGATTTGATCTCGGGTCTAAATTGATCCTAGAGTCTGGATTCATCTGGAGTTTGGGTTGGGTCCGACCTCATACAAAAATAAGGTCAACAAATGGACCCCCAATATGTGTAATAAAATAAAATTTTATTGCACATATTAGCGTTGACCAAATTAAAAGGTCAAGTCTAGAATTTTGATCCTAAGGGAATGAAAAGTCTATCCCTGGGGAATCAAAGGTTTAGATTGGTACTAGGGTAGTGCCATGAAGAGCGTACTCTACTCCTAGTGGGTCTGGTCCTAAGGGAAGAGAGTACCTTCACCCTAAGGAAGAAAAATTAAATGATCACATAGGAAGGAAGAGCTTCTAACTACAGAGGATCAAATTGAAATTCGATACTAGGGCAGTGCTACAAGAGGCGTACTCCACCACTAATAGATCTAATCCTAAGGAAAGGGAAGTCCTAACCTTAGGAAGAAGAAGTCTGGATGATCATATAGAAAGGAAGAATTCCTCACTATAGAGGATCAATTTTAAAATTTGATACTAAGGGAAAGGAAATCCTAACCTTAGAAAATTGAAATTTTAAATAGATACTAGGGCAGTGCCATAAAGGGAGTACTCTACCACTAGTTAGTCTAATCTTGAGAGAAGGCAAAGCCGGTCCTTAAGTAAAAGAAGAGTAAATGATCATATAGGAAGGAAGAACTCCTAACTACAGCGGATCAAAGTTAAATTTGATACTAGGGTAGTGCCATAAGAGGCATACTCCACCACTAGTAGATCTAATCCTAAGGGAAGGGAAGTCCTAAACTTAGGAAGAAGAAGTTTGGATGATTGTATAGAAATGAAGAATTCTTAACTATAGAGGATTGATTTGAAAATTGATACTAGGGTAGTGCCATGAGAGGCGTACTCCACCACTAGTAGATCTAATCCTAAGGGAAGGAAAGAAAACCTATCCTTAAGGAAAAGAAGAACTAGGTGATCCTATAAGAAGAAGGAACTCCTAATTATAAAGGATTTAAATTTGATTTTAAGGGAAAGGGAACCTTAACCTCAAAAGATTGAATTTAAAATGATACTAGGGTAGTGATGGGGATAGCATACTATACCACTAGTAGATCTAGTCCTAAGGGAAGAGACATCTAACCCTAAGGAAAGGAGATTGAGTGGCTATATAGAAAGAAAGAACTTCTAGCTACAAGGGACCGTATCAGGGTTTTGATTCTAAGGAAAGGAGAAACTTAACCCTAGATGAAAAGAGATTGATTATGAAATTTAAATTGACACTAGGGTAGTGCCACGAGGGCCATACTCTACCACTAGGAGATCTAGTCCTAAGGGAAGGAAGAACCTAACCTTAAGGAGAAGAAAACCTGGATGATTTTATAGGAAGAATGAACTTCTAATTGTAGAGGATCAAGTTTGAATTTTGATACTAGGATAGTACCACGTAGGGCATACTCCACCACTAGTGGATCTAATCCTAACGGAAGGGAGAACCTAAACTTAAGGAGAAGAAAGCATGAGTCTGTAACTTGAAATTGAATCCATGACAGTTCCATATGGGACTTATTCCATCACTAGGGAGTCTAATCCTAAGTGAAGGAGAATACTTACTCTAAAGAAAAGAAAGCTGGATGATCTCATAGGAATAGAGTATTGCTTCCTATACGAGCTCAGGCTTAAAGTTTTGAATTTTGAAACTAGGATGGTGCCACAGAGGGCGTTATCCATCACTAGGAAATCTAATCTTAAGGAGAAAAGACACCTAACCATGAGGAGAAGGAAGCCAGAGGACCCTGTGGGGAGGAAGCATTGCTTCTCACAGGAGGTCACATTGCTTCTCATAGGAGGTTAGATCTAGATTTTGAATATAGGATGGTGCCACGGAGGGCATGCTCCATCACTAGAAGATCTAATCCTAAGGAAAGAAAGTACGATGACTCACATCTGTCCTTAAGGAGAAGAAAATTGGAGGACCTTGAGGGAAGGAAGCATTGCTTGCCATAAAAGGTCAGATTTGGAATTTAAACCTAGGATGGTGCCATAGAGGGCGTGCTCCATCACTAAAAGATCTAATCCTAAGGAAAGAAAGCACAATGACTCACATCTATCCTTAAGAAAAAGAAAATTGGATGATCATATGGGATGGAAGCACTGTGACTCATACTTAACCACAGAGGATCAGATCTGGATTTTGAACCTAAGATGGTGCCACGGAGGGCATGCTCCATCACTAGAAGATCTAATCCTAAGGAAAGAAAGCATGACGACTCACATCTATCCTTAAGAAAAAGAAGACTAGATGATCGTGTGGGAAGGAAGTACTGGGACTCACACCTAACCACAGAGGATCGAATTATATATTTTAAACCTAGGATGGTGCCACAGAGAGCATGCTCCATCACTAGAAGATCTAATCCTAAGGAAAGAAAGCATGATGACTCACATTTGTCCTTAAGGAGAAGAAAACTGGAGGACCCTGAGGGAAGGAAGCATTGCTTCCCATAGAAGGTTCGATCTTGAATTTAAACCTGTGATGGTGGCACAGAGGGCGTGCTCCATCACTAGAAGATCTAAACCTAAGGAAAGAAAGCACGATGTCTCACATTTATCCTTAAGGAAAAGAAAACTGGATGATCACATGGAAAGGATGAACTGTGACTCATACCTAATCACAGAGGATCGGATCTAGATTTTGAACTTAGGATAGTGCCACAGAGGGCATGCTCCATCACTAGAAGATCTAATCCTAAGGAAAGAAAACATGATGACTCACATCTATCCTTAAGGAAAAGAAGACTGGATGATCATGTGGGAAGGAAGCACTTAGACTCACACCTAACCACAGTGGATCAGATCTAGATTTTAAACCTAGGATGGTGCCACAAAGGGTGTGCTCCATCACTAGAAGATCTAATCCTAAGGAAAGAAAGCACGATGACTCACATCTATCCTTAAGGAAAAGAAAACTGGAAGATCCTGTGGGAAGGAAGTATTGCTTCGCACAGAATCGAGTCTGGATTCTAAAAAAAGGATGGTGCCACAGAGGGCGTGCTACATCACTAGAAGATCTAATCCTAAGGAAAGAAAGCATGATGACTCACATTTATCCTTAAAGAAAAGAATACTGGAGGACCCTGAGGGAAGGAAGCATTACTTCGTACAGAAGGTCGGATCTAGATTTTAAATCTAGGATGGTGCCACAAAGGGCATGCTCCATCACTAGAAGATGATCTTGTGGAGAAGAAACTTGCTCTACACAAAAGATCAGGTCTAGAATGATTATTGCAGAGGAAAATTTATCTATATAGAGGACTAGGTCAAGATGATTGTATGTAGAGGAAACCTGCTCTATACAGAGGATCTGGTTAAGGTGATCGTATATAAAAAAACTTGCTCTATATAGAGGATCAGGTCAAGGTGATCGTATATAGAGGAAACTTGCTCTATACAGAGGATCAGGTCTGGATAATCATAAGTAGAGGAAACTTGCTCTATATAGATGATCGGGTTAGGATGATCGTATGTAGAGAAAACTTGCTCAACATAGAGGATCGGGTCTGGAATGATCAAGAGTAGAGAAAGCTTGCTCTACACGGAGGATCAAGTCTGAAATGATCATGAGTAGAGGAAACTTGCTCTACACAGAAGATCAAGTCTGGATGATCATATATAGAGGAAACTTGCTCTACATCGAGGATCTGGTCAGGGTGATCATATATATAGGAAACTTGCTCTAAACAGAGGATCAGGTCTGGATGATCGTGAGTAAAGAAAACTTGCTCTACATAGAGGATCGGATTTGGATTCTAGAATTTGAATGATTTTTGAATTTGAATTTAAAGATCTTTGAATCTGAAAATGTTTAAATTTAAAATTTGATTTGATGGATCTGAATTTAAAGGGTTCCAAATTTGTGATGTGTTTTAAATTTGATTTGAATTTTTTTGAATTTGAAATTTGATTTGATTTTGATTTGTTTGAATTTGAAAGGTTTTAAAACTGATTTGATTTGAGTTTGGAGATGTTTTGAATTTAATTCGATTCAATTTTGAATTTTAAAAGTTTTTAAAATTTGATCTTGAAATAAATCTTGAATTAAAAAGGTTTTAAAACTTTATTTAAAATTTGACACTCATCTAGTAAGGTACTTCTTGAAGAGCCTCCCCAATATTTGAAAATATTAGGTGGCATTCTTCAGGGTTAATCAGTTGGTGGGAAATTCCGTCAAAGATCATCATTAGAATGAACGATCCAGTCAATATTGATTCAAGCTTTACATTGATTTTACAATGGATTAGAAGTGGTCTCCGAAAGACTACGACCAAGTCTCCTACTTGCGGAGTTCTAAAGTGACACAACTTATTAATATCTTGAATCAAATGTGACTTATAAACTTTTAAACTTTATTGGGCACGTATTTAATTTTTATTTGAGGCCTTCAAGCTCCTTGAATTTGAGTCAGGCACTCTGGTCAATTGGAGTTTGATTTTGAATAGTAAGTCCCAACAAAGGAAACTACGCCCCTAGATCAGGATGATCTAGGACCCAGAATAAGGTATGGTTTGATTTTGAACGATAATTTTCAACATTGGAAAATACTCCCCTAGTGGGGTTAATCTTAGACCCAACATAGAGTGTAATTTCACAAAGATGGCCTTGTACGAAAAGATGCCTATGTGGAAGAACTCACACCCATTTCTCAGGGACTATATTTGAATTTTCATCAAGAGTATAAGATTCATTCTTCTTATTAGAAAATTTTCTCAAGCTATTTAGACCCTGTCAGAATGACAAGCGAGAACAAATTTAGAAGTACAGTAAAAGGTAGTGTGACTCCAACTAACCTGATAAAATTTTAGGATTTAGGTTTTGTTGACCCAGATCAGGTTTCGTAGAAACTAAACTGGGGTTTCCCTTGATTATTTTGAATTAAAAATAATTTCAAAGTGGTTTAAGTTGAATAAAAAAATTTGATCTTTTCAATTCTCTTGCACAATAGATTTTTGTATCTTGATAGATTATCGATGCACAACGAAAATTCTGGATTCAAGATTTTCAAAATAAAGCAATTGAAAATTGACTGGATCTCTTGAGATTCAAGAATTTAGAAGAAGGGAGCCTCTTTTTTTTCTTTTCTTGTTGGCGCACATTACGCATCTTTTGATTTATAGTACATTTTGCACTATTTTTTGAATTTTTGGTGCATTCGCGCATCTTTTGACTTCTGATGCACTTCGTGTATTTCTTGATTCTTGGCGCACTTTACACATCTTTTAAATTTGTTTTTATTTTAAGAAGAGGCTGCATCTTTTTTATTTCAATGCTGGGGTTACATCTTAAGTATAAGAGAAGAAAACTCATTCTCTTATGCATGGACGGATAATCCTCAAGGCAGGATCCAGTCTTTTTGAAAAAAATATTGGCTTGACTTTTAAAAGTCATTGAACAGTAAGCATGCAAGAGACATCTATCTAAGATAGAAAATTACGAGAAGATTTAGAAGATTTTTATTTCTAGAGTCAACTAAAACTTGATGTAAATCTTAATTTGAAGGTTGAGTCAACCCCCAAAAGTGGTTGGAGGGAGGGTATTCAAACATTTGATGGAGTCAATTATAACTTTCTCCTGTTTAAGACATAAAGTAGAGGTCAATTTTCATTAAGAAGATAACTCAACTATATTGAAATTTTGAACTCAGTACACTTGAAAAATTGGAAGCTTTTCCTTAAAGAGAAATTGTAAATCTAGGTGGTAAGGCCCAGCAGTATGGAATTAAATTCCTATGATCTCCTTAGAGGGAGATATTGTTATGGAGTCTGCACTATCCTAGTGGCATCATTTTAATCAAAAGATTTATCATGATAGGAGCCTATTGAAAGTTAAATTTTAATGATATTACTACTGATATAATCTCAGATTACTAGTGGCCTAGTAATTAGGAGAGTGGCACTCCAAGTGGTTTCTACTCCTCATCCTCTCTAGTTGATGTAGTGGGACACGTATAGAAATATGACATAATATCTTCTAGCAGAGTGGATGGTTCATAACCTTCAACTAGGGGTCTAGGGCCTAGTGTTGGTATTTGTTCAGTTTTAGTTTTATTGATTCTTGCCATGTAGTAGTCAAGAAGGTGTATTGAAGATCGCGCTCTCGCTTCTACAACCTTCTTCCTTTGAGCAATAAGAGAATGGTGGAAATAATTTCCACCAGGGAAGGGGTACGTAGAAGGTGCAACAAACTTTTTATTAGCCTTAGATTCGATGTGCTTTAAGGCTTTCACCTCAGTAGTCTTTTTGGCCTTAACAACCTTCTTTCTAACTCTTAGAAGGTAGTTCTTCCTTTTGTTCTTTCTTGCGACAAGGGTGCTAGAACTTGACCCAATCTCAGATTGAGATGGAAGTTCTCCCGTCGTTATTGAATTATGGTTCTTATCCACCTGAGGAGAGTGTACAGTGGGTAAAGGGGTGACAGTGGCCTCCATTTCAGAGATGGGGGAGTCAACTCCTGACCCAAAAGTAATCTCAACCAAGGGGACCCTTTGTATTCAGTAGATAGATCAATCATTTCTTCTCCATCGACTGATAACATAAAGTCTTGGAATTCTATTTCAAATTGGATGAAATTACCAGAAGTGATTCCTTCTACTATCAAGTTTCTATCCATGAAGAAGATGAGTTTCCCAGCCATTTGAGGGCTTGATTTCCTGGAATTAAAAGAATGTGATTTAAATAAGTGATTTTGAAATGGCATTTGAATTTTAAATTTGATTGATTTTTTTGAACTTTGAAACCCAACATGTTGAGTTTTCACTCAACATGAGAGTTTACAAAATTGACAAAGAAATTTTAAAGGTTGAACTAGACTCTTTTGCTACACCAATTGACTTGGGGCAAAATGTCAAAGCTTGAACTTGAATTTGAATTCAAAATTGAATTTAAGTTTTAAGGTGGAAATCACATTTAAACTTAAGGTTGAAATTGTGGTTAAAGTCAAAGTCAGATTTGAATTTGAATTTAAGGTCAAAGTTGAATGGATTTTCTTCAAACTTTGTGGCTCAATATGCTGAGTTTCATTCAATCATATAGGTTCACAAAATTGATATGAAAAATCTGAGGATCAGGCTCAACTCTTTTCAATTCACCAATTGGCTTGGGTAGAAATGTCAAAGCCCGAATTTGATTTTTTAAATTAAATTCAAAGTTAAATCAGGAGTTAAAATTGAATTTCAATTCAAGGTGGAAGTTGAATTTAGACTTAAAGTTTGCTCTGAGGTCGTAACTAAATCAATCTTCTTCAAACTTTAAAACTCCACACATTAATTTTTATTCAGATGTGCGGGTTTACAAAAGTAACTTGAAGATCTTAAGAATTAGGCTTGATTCTTTTCACCCCACCAAGTGATTTGGGGTGAAATGTCAAGGCTTAGATTTGACAAAAATTTTGAATTTATGTTGCATACGTTCAACTACAATAGAATGTTATAGAAGATACATGGAAATTGACGATTGAAATTAATTTGAGAAATCATGAAAGAGATTTAAGAAAATTTTGAAAATTCGGCAGAATCTCCCCTTATTTTTGAAACTCAATGTGAAGAATTTGCATTTAACATAAAGGTTTACAAATTTTGGAGGGGAAATTCTTAAAAGTCGACCCGACTCTTTCGTCCAAAGGAACTATTTGGAAGTGAAATGTCAAAGACCGACTATACCAGAGGGATTGAAGTTTTAAACCGAATTTGAAGAGGTAAAATTTTATTGAAAGCTTGGAACTTGGATTTGGAGATTGGTGGATCTTCTATAAATTGTGAAACTAAGCATGCTTCAATTTATTTGCACGCGAGTTTATAACATATATAAAAAGATTTTGAAAAGCTTGGCTTAACTCTTTCGCTCTACTAATGAACTTGGAGGCAAAATGTCAAAGCTCGACATTGAAGGAGGTTTCCTACACTTATCTCTCTTTTCACATGTCTTAATTGAATTGGCCACACTCACCCAAGAGAGAAATGGGAGAGGGGCCAACCAAGGGAAGGGTAGTTAAAAGTACCGATGCAATAAAATTTATAGCGCTATTAAAGATGGAGAGAGAGATTTTTCCCAGTAGAGTCACCAATTTTTGATGTGATTGAAAAATATAGTTTGAAAAAGATTTAATTTTTTTTGGGAAACTTGAAATTTCTAAAATTTTTGATATTTTAGATCGAATGCTTATTATGAATGATATATCACTTCAAAAGGTAAACATATCATTCTCTAATAGGTTTAGATTGCAAATCCTTGAATTTATCCTGATTATCATAATCAAACTCAAGGATAAACAGTATATGATCCCAAAGGATCAAAGTGATGTTTAATCCACTATTTGACTATGCTAATCTGATTAGATGGATCATTAATTTCATAACCAAAGTTATGATTATAATTGATATATCTATCTGAAGAAAGAATATATCAATCACTATCGATAGTTTAAATATGATGATAATGATCGTCAAGTTTGAATTTTCCAAAGATAATCAATTGAAAGTTTTGAAAATTTGATTTTGAAAATCTGGTCTGGGTTTCTAAAGCTCCTACGAGCGCAAGACCTCCTAGTTAATTATATCATAGGAAACCAAAAAATTTCCTACGAATATTCTTGATTAAAATAGCGATACGAATTTCATTTAAGAGTTTAAAGTTTGATCTCCAAGGAGGTAGGGACTGGAATTTCAAATGAGACTAGTTCAAGGTTGAATTGTTCTTTCTGGAGTCAAAGGAGGAATGAAAGGAGGTGTTTTAAGATTCTGAATCACTTCAGAAACACCCCGACCTATCCTAAGTATTGGGCTTGATTTTGATGGAAATAGATTTAATATTTAAGTGATCAATTTTATTAGAAAGTGGGAATTAGATTCCCGGAGGTTGAGGTCTTAAGATTAAAAATTTTCCTCATATGCTAAGTCTAAAATTGGGTACTAAAAATCAGTGACCCAGATCCTAGCTAATGCAATGCAATCCTGGACTTACCCCGGCCTGGATAGGAGAGCCAGCTAAACCACATAAATGCTTCAAAACCATGTGTCCGGCGTAGAGTGGTAGGGATGTTATTTAAGATTAGTTTAAAGGAGAGCGGGGCTGACATCTAGAGCAGATTTATAATTGACCCATTGACTTATGTTGGGTGAAATGCTTAAGATAAAAATATTATTGAAGAATTAGACTCAATTTCTTAATTTGGATCTAATGTAATGCATACTAGTTGACTCGAGTAAATGCTTAAATCATAATGAAGTAATTTTAAAATCAGGCTTAAAAATAGGTTTTATCCTAGAGATTGCACAACATCCCCTTGATAGGACTGCACCCAAATAGGTCAGGTGGCCTACTAGAACTCGCAAGCAGGGAGGTACCAAACAATGTAGAGAAGGTTCAATATGTATGTATGAAAAACTTCCGACGGTCCAGGCTTACTTCTTAAAGGCGTTAGAGTTTCTATCTGAGCCTAAATGTTTTAAATTTTATTTAAGTTGAAATAGTTTTAACGTATCCTCACGAGCCTCTGATCGGGTTCCAGGCTAAATCAAATACGACATGCAAGATCGCCAAAAAAACTAAGAAAAGTAGGCAAATTTCTAATCACAATCAATACATCAATAATTAATCAAATCAATTAAATTAATGCACAAACTAAAAGTCCATGTTGCAAGTGCCACATAATTATACAAACCAAGGTCTGTAGGAAAAGTAAAGTGGTCGGGTACCACTGACTACAAACCAAATTCTACTCCTAAGACTCAAGTGACTTTGAGAATGGGTATACTCTTTATTCTTCACTTCATTGTCCTTCTGCAAGGCTTCTTGGATTGTCAGGTTTGGATATCGAAATGAAAAGAAACTCCCCCTGGGTAGGGGTGTTATCTTTTCTCTTTGGATACTTGAAAGTATCCTAAATTGTATTTCCAAGCGAAGAAGTACTCTCCCCTAAGGGATGTCACTCTTCTCCTTGGAATCCAGTTTGGATCACTATTACCCATCTTAAATCAACTAACATTACAACTCAATTTTAAATCAAATTACATTAATCAAAATTTAAAAAATCTAGACTCGATCCTTCAGGGTTATCCTAATAATCAACAATTAATAAATATTCCAAGTAGTAATAATTAATCTCGAGCAGTTAATACTTAAAAATTAAAGTACTCAAATAACAACCACGCTTGGCCATGCTCTTTTAATTTAAAGGGGGACTTAAGCAAATTTTTGTAGCACCTGCAAAAAATATTATTAATTTTAATGCTTAATTATTTAATTACCCCCTTTAATTTTAAATACCCTTTACGAGCATGACCACCTACATAAGATTGAATTAGTATAAATTGCCCCTAACCTAAGGGTAGATCTAATGCACAATCAGCCACATCAAGAGTGCAGAAACTAAATAAACAATCACATCAATTACTTAAATCTAACAACCAGTATGTAATAAAAACCATAGAAAACCTGACACATGCAAGTAGCAGAAAAGTAAACACGAGCCTAGCCTAAGACTAGAGTTAGTTGTCCTAGCAAACCATCTAAAGTGTGTGAGGTTGGCTGTATGGTTTGGATATGTCCTATGTAGGTTAATTAGTTAAAGTTGTTTAAAGTTCTGGTTGGTTGAAAGGTTTGAGGGAGATTTTAATTTGAGTTTAAGTATTAATGGATTAAGATTTATTTTAAAGTGTATTTTAAAGGATTCTTGATTACGACCTTTGTTTCACACTGAGGCCATAAAGTTTATTTCACCTTCCTAAGGACTAAGCTAATAGCCTCGTAGGCCTGGGTTACCAAGTGATAATCGTATAGTTAAGTCTTTTAATTGATTAAGGATTGAGAGTTGATAAATTTTATTCAAATTGATTTGTTGCTGGTTTTAGAGTTAAATTAAGATTTTCTTGAATTTTAAATGATTTTTTGAATTTCAAAAATTTTGGATTATTTTAATGGTTTAATAAAGGTGTCAAAAACTCCCTTTTTGATTAAGAGTATTTTCTCGAATGTTAGTATTTTATTAACATACTAGACCTTAATACAATCAGTTAGATACGGTAGAATAGGTTTGATGTTTTTAAAAGAATTTGTATTTGCATTTATTTATTTTATGCTTCTTGAACCAAATGTCCTATTAAAATGTATGCCATCTTAGTGACCATTCACACACATATCAAGGAGAAAATTTGAATTTTTGAATTTCTTTGAGGTTCGTATGATCTGTATAATGTTGTTTGATCTGGAGAAAATAGGGATTAATTAGAAAATTTAATTAATATAATTTAAATTTAAACTAATCATACTGTACGATCTAAATAATATAGGACATTATGTATAAATCAAGAACTCTACCGCCAATCATCAGTTTGACAATATTTTGAAATTAAAAAATAGAACGAATTGTACTATATGATTTTAATTATGCTAGACGATATAGTTAGATTTTGCTTAGTTTAATCCCATGTTTAAGCAATCAAATCTACATTAAGTGAGATTTCATATAGTACTGTATGATATTTAAATTTATATAGTACGACTAGGTTAGCTCTCGAGATGATATTTAACCATTATCAATCATACATAATGGAAATCTTATTTGATTAAACGAATCATACTGTATGACCCCTGATATTGTACTAGATGATCAGTTCAAATATTTGAACTAATCATATAGACCCTTGCTCGTTATGTAGTACTAATAGTATGTATTGAATTGATCCGATTGTATGATCCCATATCGTACTATATAATCATAAATTACTAACTTAAAAAATTAAGTTTTTTGGAAGCCTAGTATTTAGACTTTGTCAAGAGACACTAGAAGAGTCTTTTGGCTATTGAGAGTATTTTTTGGGAGATCTTTGTGAGAGCTTTATAAGAGATTATGGTGTTTTTAGTGGATTAGGGGGAGAAGGTGTGTATGAGTTCAAAGTAGTGAGAGGAGATTTCACAAGTTTGCTCCAAAAAAGCTTCTACCTAAGTTCCTTCATGTCTTCATTAATCTTGAGGGAAGCCCTAGGGGAATAATATTCAAAGATAAAGATCTTAGGTTCTTTGCCTCATTAGGAGGGTGAAAAGGATTGCAGGTTCTCTACCTATCTAAGAGGGTGAAATGGATTTAGGTTCTCAGCCACACCATTGAAGGGTAGAAGTTATTTTGTAATTATTTTTCCCCCTTGATATGGGGGCTAAAGGTTTAGTGCAATACCCGAAGAGGAGGACTATGGGGGGTAGACTTAGGTTAAGGTTGACCGAACCACTATAAAATTTATAGTGTGCCCGTTTATTTTCTTTAGCACTTTTATTTTCCACATTTTAAGTTTCATAATATTATCTTCTTCCAAATTTCTGATAAGTATATTGAGAGTATTTTGGATAAAGTTTTATGAGCAAGGAAAAAAATATATAAATTTGAAAAAAAATAAATAAATAAATAAAATAAAAATAATTTTCTATTCATTTTTATAAAATAAAAAATATAAATTTTATTTGGTTTATGGATATTTGCTTTCGCATGTGTTTTTGTTTAACATCATTAATAAAAATAAGAAGGTTTTGAAAAAGAAATTTTTAAATAGCCAATTCATCGCCCCTCTTAGAGTGCCTAGGGTAGTTCAAAAAGGTTTAACAGCCTCTTTTGAACTTCGACTGCCACCACAGCTGCCATCATGTGGTGGTCGGGTTCTGTTGTAATCTTGATAACTGCCACCATATAACCCATGGGTTGAGCCAATTCATTTAACCCAGTTAAAACTAAATTCTCAAAGCTTCATGAATCTTTCATGGAATCCTATAAAGCCTCATTGACCTGAACCAGTGGCATAAGGACCATGAATCAAACTGGAATCCCGTATAGCTCAAAATTTCTCCACATAGTGGTTAGATTATTTTTGTTCATTTGATTTTGTCCAGATGATCTTTAGGATTTGGATAGAGTAATCCTATGGTCATTAAATAAAATGAGGGGTTCAAAATGAATTTGGACCGTTCATTTTAAACAACGGTCCTAATTTTGTCATATCTAACTTGATTCAACCATCATGTAGTTTTGAGGCTTTAAATCAAGATCATCTGATCATGATCTAATTGCTCAGAGTAAAACCATGTGGTTACCCTTAGTGTGCCAATCATTATCAACCTAATAAAATTACGCCACATGGAATGGTTTGGCTGATTGGGTAAATAGGATTTTAAAATTACAAAAAAATAGTGGATCTTTAAAAAATCATAACTCCTCTTCTACTTGTCCAAATTTCACATTCTTAGGCTTTATGGATTCATCATGAGGAGTACTATCAAACCCTTATAGTCTACGGTCATAGTATAAAACACATTATACCTAATTCCTAAAAATTCCCCTGGGGTATTTCTTAACTTATCCATAATACATAGGTCACCATGGGACTAAATTGAAGGGAATATTTCTTGGAGATGTCTAGCAGATCTCCTATAATTATTAACTCAATTGTAAATGTTTAAGGAGTCCAAATGGATTTTCCAAGTTTATGGGTCATCATCTAACCTATGAATTTGAAAATTGATAACCAAGAATCCATAGGGAATTTTGTTTTGATCTTTGGTGTGATCGTAGTGCTATGTTAAAGGGATAATAAGCCATTAATTTTACTCAAATCCATTGAGTTTAGGTCCTAAAACAAATCATTAAAGTTACAGATACATCAAGGCTTGGTGATTAATATCTAAACCTATGGAGGCATTAATGAACTCTAATTTAGTTGGTTTGAATCACATGAATACATGTACTTTTGTTTCAAATTTTAATACATTTGGAGGTCATATGGTTTGTCATTTAGCAAACCAAAATTTCATGCACATAAATAACCTAAGATCTTTAAAAATTCTTAATATATTCAAATTAAATTTAAAAATTATATTTAACAAAAAAATGTGTAGAATTAAAAGCTTAATAAAGGAAAAATAAATGCCCTAAACAATCATTCAAAATTAAAATAAATTTAAAAAAGTAAGAATTATCAATATTTAATTAAAATAAATAATTAAAAATATATAAAAAAATTACCAAAATAATTTTAACACTTGAAATCATCCTTAGAAGTCATTTCTGATATTTGGTAAAGATTTCAAGAGGTTTGTAGCTGATGTGGTACAAAAATAAGAAAATGTTTCTAATTAAATAACTAAATAAATATAAAAATTCACCAATCTTAAAATATCTATAGCTAATTTTATACAAATCCAAATTTAGTAAACTCAATGGCATTGGACTCATCTCTTGTTCTAATATTATGAAAAATATAAAAACTTCAAAATTCATTATAAATAAAAAAGTCAACATTTGGGTCAAACTTAATACCTAAAATGAGTTAAACTTCTAAAATTCATAATTATTTCTAAAAAAATCAAAATTTAAGAAACTCAATGGCATTAAACTCATAATTAGGTCTAGTATTTATAAAATAATATAAAATTTCTAAAAACCATTACAAATAAAAATGTCAAGAAATGGACCATACATTAAATGTATTAAAATATTCAATAAAATCTGAAAAGTTAAGATTTAATCAAAATTTCAAAGAATTAACAACCAATTAATTAAATCAGTAGAAAAAAATAAAATAAATAACCAACACTCTATTAATGAAGTTTTTTAGGTTGAACTACTTCGGCCTTCGAGGCTACGTGTCCTGAAGAGGCTTTAGTCCTCATGCTCGTTGTGACAATGGCACGAATGAATTTGACATAAAGCAAACATTAAAATTATAAATATAATAAATAAAAAATTAATCAAACTATATTTAATTAAAAATTATTTATAAAATATTTAGATGTTATAGCTTCTATACCCTTCTGGCTGATTCCTCTCAGGAAAGAAAAAGTGTATTGGATTGGGAAGCTTTTAAGGACCAAACACTTAATTAAAATGGAGAAATCTATGTTATCCATCTAACTCAATATTGGTGGAGTGGTAGCATTATAAATATGAGCCTAGGACTAGTTGTTCAATAGCTTCAAGCTCCTAGAAGAGTTGAATGCTATGTTATATAAAATCTAAAATTAATAATTATAATAATAAAAATCAACTTTAAAAATTAAAATTTAAAATATCTAAATAATTAAATACTAAAATTCAAACCATCCATAAAAACCTTAAATAAGCTAAATCAAATATAGATATTTTTAAACTAATAAAACTTAGGATCTATCCAAGCCACATAGCCTTCTACAAACACTTATATAAATTGTTAGGACAACCAACTATAGCCTTGGTTAGGCCGATGATTTAATTTGGTTTTCTTGGAGTGCCTTGTAGAGAGGGTACTCTTGTTTGTATGTTTACTTTATAGACTCTGGATGTCCTATTTACTAAGGGTCGAAGTGAAAATTCAGAGTAATGCAATTTTATTTCAATTTAAATTTATGTATGTATAACTTCTCACACTTCATCATTTTATATGTGCATTTTTATATAACTTCTCTTTTATATTCCTACAAAGTTAAATGTACCTAGGTAATGTTGTAATTATAAAGGAAATTATGTAAGTGTAAATAATTTTTTATTTTTAGCAGCTCACTCTAGGTAAGTATAAGCTAATATTGGATACACCCCCTGAGTATCTATACATTTTTGTTCTATTCTATTCTTTCAAAATATAAAGTCCTTTAGCCTTCACTTTAATTGAGAGTATTCTCTTAAAAGATTTATTTAACCAAGAATAAAAAAATCTTATCTTAGTTTCTTAGTAAGGTAGGGCAAAATTTTATGGATACAAACCTAAGATTTAAACTTTTATTTAATTTCATAAGCAAAAGATAAGTGAATATTCTTTTTATCCTTGGGGATAATTTTAATATTCTTAATATGTTTGATTATGAGAATAAATATATGAATTTAATTTTATGATTAAATTATAAGTGAATATTCTTTTTATCCTTTTGGATGAATTGAATATTCCTTATATAGTTTGATTAAGGAAATAAATTCATTAATATACTTTCAGGATTAAAAAGATAAGTGAATATTCCTTCTTTCCTTTGGGATGAATTGAATATTCCTTATGCAGTTTTGATGAAGAAATTATATTCATTGATTTAGTTTCATGATTAAAATGATAGGTGAATATTTAATTTATCATTCAGGGTGAATTGCATATTCCGTATACTATATTTAGCCATGATAATAAACTGAAGGTTTCTCTTCTCAAATCGTTAGTGAGACATTAGTTTATCCTTTGGGATGGTATAATGTCAATATATGTAGATTTAACTAAGGAAACCTAAATATAATTTAAAGCAAATCTTGTGTAGCATTGACTTGAAATTTATCCATAGATTTTTCTGGAGACTCTTGGGATAGACTTCTCTCTCCATATTTAGTGAAGACTATTTTTTTTTAAAAAATACAATTATATTTAATGAAATTTTTGGGCTATTAGATTTTATGTAGATGCATATTTATTTAAATTTTAGTCAAGTACTTGCATGTTTGGTTAAATCTTTTATGTTCATGCTTTGTATAGTCTTGTATCTTGTATATCCCTATTGTGTCTACCCAGTTTAGTCTTGTATATGCATGCTTTATTTAGCATTTCAGACTTGCATATTTATTTACATTTGAGTCTATATTTATACAAGTAAGAAAATCTAATAGTTACTGTGTTTCATCCTAAAAACCCAGTGGTCTAGTCTAACTAGAATATTAATTTTGTCCTACGTCTGGTAGAGGTGCTGCCCATTTATAGTCTTACATTTACATTAGCATTTGTATGTTTATTTAAATATTAAGAATTGAGTCTATACCAACGCAAGTAGGTGTACCTATGGCTACTTTGTTACATCCTAAAAACCAAGCAAATTAGGCTAATCTAAATAATGATTTTGTCATAAGTCAATTAGGGGTGCTACCCGTATATAAGCTTGCATTTATATTTGCATTTATATGTTTATTTAAATTTCAAGTATTGAGTCTATGTTTAAGCAAGAAGGTGTATCCTATAGTTACTTGGTTTTATTCTAAAAACAAAGTGGATTAGTCTTTGAAAGTTTGGGGAAGTTGTAAGACCTCATTGAACTATCCCTAGGTGCAATAAGAGGGGAAGTGAATTGGTACTTTAAAAATACTACAAAACTTTCTTTTTATTTTTTGCTAGATAACAATTTTTGAAAATAAAACTAACTGAGTAACTAACACAAGCGTAAGCAATTTAGAACTGAAAATTTTTGTTTTGGTTTTGAGGCACAAATAAATCAAGCAGAATATAAAAATTTTTGCTAATCATGAATTAAACTAACTGTTGCTTGCAATAAGAAATAAAATTTATGTAAAAAATTTAAAATGCAAAAAAATGCAGAAAAGAAAAATAAATCATAAAGAGCACACCAGAAATTTTATAGTGGTTCGATCAACCTTGACCAACATATACTCCTCGGAGAACTCCTCTTCAGGTATTGCACTAACACTATAGTGACTCTCCATTTCCTCCATAGTAAGGTAGAGAAGCCCTTATAATAATCAATTCCACCAAACCCATTATGGTGGAGAACGGGAAGCTATGTAACACTCTTGGTGATGGCAGTGGACCTTCAATCCTTTTTCACCCTCATGGTGAAGGAATATATCCCAAGAAATCTTTTCACCCTCCCAGTGAAGGCAGATAACCCTAGACCTTACTTTAAATCTTTTCCTCCAAGAGAAACTCCAAGAACGTACTAAGGCCACAGAAGGAAGCTAGGTGCAAGCTTACCTGGAGCAACCGTGTGAATACCCCTCACATTCCTTCTTCCTCACACACGACCTCACCTTCTTTCTCTCTAAGCCCAAAGCTCTTTTATGAAATTCTCCCTCAGAGATCCTTCAACATCAAAAAGTCTTTTCAAATGACTTCAATGAGATGCTTAAGTTTGCATTGTATGATTAGTTTAATTTCACTTTATTCATATAGGATGATTGAAAATTATCTCTATTGGTCATCCGGTATGATTTACATCGTACAGTATATTTAATTAAAACATCAATGGTTCGTACAGTATGGTTAGCTACATACTATATAATTTATTTAAAAATTAAGGGTTTTGTCTAGTATGACAATCGGGATGATTGAGTTTCATCTCTATCAAATATACGATACGATCTTCACATTCTATAACATTAGCCATATTTATTAAACCATGATTTAATTGACTAATCATGGGGCATAATTTAAGTAACATTTCAAATATCGTATAGTACGATTGGGATCATATAATCTAATTAGATAAAAATTAAATTTTTAAAACACTTACTTAAATTATCTGGCGGCTAGGGTTTCATGATGGAAATGAATATAGCAATGTGATATACATCATAAAGTATGATTAGTTCTTTAGTATTAATGACACCATTATCCATTAACTTTCTATTTTTATATACCTAATCATATAATATGATCATAATTATATGGTATGAATAGTTCAAAAAAATTTTCAACTAAATTTTCCTCACTGCCCCATATATGTGTGCATGTGTGCATGGTCGCCAATTTAATATACACCCTAACATTGCTAGACTCAAGAAATATAAAATAAAGAAAATGAAAAATACACTCTTTTGAAATATATCCTATTCTACCAGTCTTGATCAATCTTGAGTGGTGTATGACGTACCTAAAATATTAGTATATATAAAAAAGATAATATCCAATATATATGCTAGAAGAAATAAAATCTCAATCAATAATGTTCTTTATCATCAAAATTCTAAGCAAGGGATCCTGGATTGCAACAATCTCCCCCTTTTTTATTATGGCAAATATTTTTGGTTGAAAAGGTAAGTTAATGTTCTTTTCTCCTAATCTCCCCCTCACTAGGTAATAGATTAGAAAAATAGGGGTACACTTTTTTTAATTTAAATATATTATTATTAATTTTAAAACAAAAATTCAAAAAGGAAGAAAAGAAAAAGAAAAAAATTGCACTGAAAACAAAAATTGCTTAAGATAAGTTATTTAATAAAAATGATATAAACATACAAACAATGAACAACTACTCCCCCTTTTGAAAACACCAAACATGAAGAAAAAGTACATAAAAAAAAGGCTACAGAGCACAAAACAATACATAAAAAATAAAACACAACACACAAAATTTGAAGGTCGAAAGGCCTCTGATAAGGTGGCAGTGGTGATTATGGCTTGAAGTATTTGTGAATAGATGAAAATTGTTCTATAAACCATGCCATATCAGTATCCTGTTGTTGTTGATGCTGCTTAATATATTTTAGGCGGGACTCTAGTCAATCAAATTATTTTATCAGCTCCTAGTAAGGGTAAGACTGGTATGCTGGTATAAGTTGTGGCACTGGTACTGGTGTAGGTGCTGGTGAGGGTGTAGCTGCAAGTCCAGCTACAGGACTGTCTCCCCCTTCTTCATCAAAATCTGGTTCATCTTGCTCATACCCCTGGTGATGATGGAAATGAATATGGAAGGAACCCTCAATGTAGAAACTAGGAAAATGAGTGCCAGTCGCATTGTAGGTAAGCTCATACTTTTATTCGATAATATATGTAATGACATGACCAAGAGTAATATTTTACTTTCTTATAGTGGAAGTAAGTTGAATAGGAGTCAGGTTTTGAATATACTTAATAATCATTTGGGTTTCAGCAATTTGGGTTTCAGACATAATAAAGTAGGTGACTAAGGAAAGGAGTAGAGTAATATGTACATGATCTCTAGCTTTAGGAATGATTGAAGTTTGAAAGATATGTTGGATAATACATGCATTTTGATTTAAGGAGTGGACTAAGGGTTGGTGTTGATTTAAGCCAACATTTCTAATAATTATGTTAATAGCACTCCAATCAAAGTCTCCTCTATAAGCCATTGATTGTGATTGAGGTCTTTTTATGGATAAGTGGATATATGTTCTTAAGTCTTCCTTAGTGATTTCTATGGGTATCTTACAAACATATGATCTCATGATAAGAGTGGCAACACTAACCCTTATATTTGCAAAAAAAACCATATAGAAGTTTAGAGTTGAATGGAAAAGTAAGGATAAGAAGAATATGGATAAAGGTGGATACGAAGAGATTCATCACCTAATAGTTCAATGCTTATTGATTTAACACTTTGGAGGTGGTGATATGAGCTTTCTTATACCTACAGTACACAGCTTCATCGTCAACAGATTGAAAATGATTGTTAATAGGGTTATGAGAGGAAGAGCCTCCTTGGGTCAGTTGACATCGCTTGCTGCCTCCAACAATTTGAGCACATAAAGATATGAGAGAATAAGTTGAGAGGGAATAAAAGGAATTTAAGGATTGAGTGAGTTGGACAATAGAAATCCTTATAATTTATAATTTTTTTAGCAGATCATATAATATGATATGAGTTTGTATAGTGTGATCAGATGAAGTTAAATCATCTATATGACTTGTTGGTAAAAGAGGTCAAACTGTATAATACAATCAGTATTGTACTGGATGATCTTAAGGAATTGTGTTTGTCCTGAGGAGTCATCTGTATGACATTTAACTAAATGGATAGTACAATACAAATATGTGTTAATACAATGTGACAGGCTAATTATTATAGTATCCGACTGATTTGAATTTGTCCAATGGCATTTGACACGTGTATTGTATAGTATGAAAAGGTATTCGTATGGTATGATCACCAATGATTGAACATATCTAGATCATTAATTTAATTGAGGGCAGAGATTTATGTAGGGATGTGTAGATAGTATAATATGAATTGAATCATACAGAATAATTTAAACAAATTTTAATTTCCATTTTTTTAAAATTAATACAACGGTATGTGTGTGATGATTAGGGAACATCTACTAAATAAATAAAAAAAATATGAAAATACAAAACATACACAAACAAATAGAAAGTCACACAAATTCCAAATGATAAATATTTAAAGCGTAGAAAATGAAAGATTGATTTCAAATGATAGAACAATTTAGATTCATCCTGAATCTAGCAGGAATATTTATAACTCTGAGTCTAGTCCTCAAGGTACTAAAGGTGTTATAAGGTAGGGGTTTGGTAAAGATGTCTATCAATTGATCTCTAGTAGCTATATGATGTAGTTTTATAATCCTCTTTGTTACATAATCTCTTAAGAAATGATGCCTACTTTCTATATGCTTTATATGGGAGTGTTGGATTGGATTTTTAGAGATCAAGATGGCACTAGTGTTGTCACACATAATAGGAATGGTTCCTATAGGTAGTCCAAGATCTAACATTTGTGGCTTTAGTCATAAGACTTGAGAAACACATCTTCCTACTACAATATATTCTGCCTCAGCGATGGATAGGCTACTGAATTCTGCTTTATACTATAACAGGAAACTCATGATTGGCCTATAAACTGATAGCTTTTTAATGTACTTTTCCTATCTACCCTACATCCTGCAAAGTTAGTCTGAATATCTTATTATTTCAAAGGATGAGCTATGTCTACGGTACTAGATACCTAGGTTTTGGGTGCCTAATTGGTATTTAAGGATTCTCTTAATAGAAGTCATATGAGATTCTTTGGGATCAGCCTAAAATCTAATAGAAAGATATACACTAAACTTTATATTGGGTCTACTAATAGTCAAAGAAAGAAGTGATCCAATTATCCCTTTATATTTCTTTTAATTAAGTGATTTTCCTTTTGGACCCTTATCTAACTGAATAGAAGAGCTCATGGGGGTATTTATTTCCTTAGTATTATCCATCTTATATTTATTAAGGATATCTTTGATATATTTTGATTGAAAAAGGAAGGTTCCATCATCCCTTTGCTTCACTAAATCCAAGGAAGTAGTTAAGCTCTCCCATCATGCTAATCTCAAGCTCTTCACTCATTATTTTGAATATTCATCACATAGTTTCTATTTGTGGATCTAAACAATATATCATTGACATAAATATGAATAATGAGTATATCTTCTCCTACTTTTTGAAGGAATAGGGTGGTGTTTGCACTATCCTTATCAAAGGCTCTATCTAGGAGAAATGTGCTCAGCCTTTCATACCAAGCACTAGGTGCTTAATTTAATTTATATAATACCTTCTTTAAGTTGAATACATGATAGGGAAATTGAGAATTCTTAAAACCTGGGGGTTGCTCGCTATACACATCTTCTTTAATCACTCCATTCGGAAAGGCACTCTTAACATCCAACTAATATAACTTGAATCCTCTAAAGAGAATAGTATAGTAGCACTCTAATGGCTTCTAGTCTAGCTATAGGGGCAACAGTTTTCTCAAAATTAATTCCTTTAGTCTGATTGTACCCATTAGCTACCAATCAAGCCTTATTCAACACCACTATGCTATAGTCACTCATTTAATTTTTGAAAACTCACTTAGTTCCTACAACAATTTTATCCTTAGGTCTTCAAACCATTTTTTATACATTATTTCTAACAAATTGATCTAACTCTTCTTGCATTTTTAGGATCCAGAATTCATTAGCTAGGGATTGATCTATGTTGGTGGGTTCTATCATGGAGATAAATACTGAATGACTAACCTCCTTTCTAAGTCCATGCTTAATCCTAACACCTTCAGATGGGTCTCCTGGGATAAGTTCTCTAGGATGACTAGAAGTGTATCCCCATTCTCTTGGCAAAGCCTCTTTAGGTTCTACCTTATCACCTAGGTCAATGGATTCTACCCCTTGGATGACCTCTAGTTCATCTTATTCTACTCTAGGTTCAAAGGTTTTATCTTTTTTGTCAAACACAACTTGGGTAAATTCTTCTACTACTTAGGTCCTCTTATTGAAAATTCTATAGGCCTTACCTAAAAATGATATTCTTAAGAAGTTTCCTTCATCAGATTTGGGATCGAACTTTTCTAGAGGTGAGTTTCCATTAATCGGGATAAAACATCTACATCCAAAGACATGCAAGTGAGAAAGGGTGGGTGTTATTCCCTTAAGGAGCTCATACAGTGCCTTATTTAACTTGGATTTGACCGTTACCCTATTTAATATATAATAAGCAGTATTTATAGCATTTACCCAAAAGTATCTAGGGAGAGAATATTTAGCTAGTATGGCGCTAGCTACTTTTACTAAAGTTCTATTCTTTCTTTCAGCTATTCCATTTTACTGAGGGGTCCTAGGGGCAAAAAAGTTATGCTCTATCCCTTTCTCGAGACAAAAGGATTCAAACTTAACATTTTGAAACACTCCACCATAACCACTATAAATAGTTAATATTTCACACCCTAATTTTTTATATATCTAGGTGGAGAAGGTTCTAAATTCAATAAATGATTCTTTTTTTTATGCTAGGAATCTAAACCAGTTGAATTCTAGAATAGTCAACAACAATTATAAATCCATATTATTTCCCTTATAGGCTGGCTGTACTAACAGATCCAAACATATCCATATAAAGAATTTCTAGTGGCCTAGAGGTATTGACATCCTTGATTCAATGATATGATGATTTAATTTTTTTTCTAGTTGGTAGACATCACATAGGTGGTTCTTAGTGATGTCTAACTTGGGTATGCCTCTAATTAGGTCTTTCTAGGTAATATTCCTAAGGGTACAGTCTTTTATGCCATAGCCAAGATTCCTGAATAATGTTTTCAAACATAGAGAGTTAGAGTATTCAATATAATGTAAATCAAGCATATAAATATTATTGACATTTTTTGATTCTAAAACAAATTTACCATCCAAACTAATCATGCATTTTATGGATTAAAAATTTATATCAAATCCTTTTTTGCATAATATACTAGTGCTAAGTAAATTATTCTTTAGAACATCTACAAGTAAAATATTCTTAGTTATGAAATTCTTTAAGTTTCAAAATATACCTGAGCCCACCACATTTCTAGTGGTGTTGTCTCCAGTGTGACCTTGCCTCCTGACCAGGCCTCTAGCATAATGAACTACTTCAAATCTCCAATCATGTGCCTTGAGCATCCACTATCCATGTACCACATGCTCTCACTAGGCCTTTTGTGAGAGCACTCCTAGAAAGTCAATCTAATATTAGATTTGGGAACCTGAGTGAGTTTGGTTTAAATCTTATAACTTGATGAATGGCTTACTTGCATGCTATGATATGGTGCATGTGATTTTGGCCTCCACACTAGATGTGTCATACTGTGTATAGTACTAGTGTGAGCTATGTGACCTAGCATGCCACTAAAATTACACCTAACCCTAGGGAATGAATTTAGTAGTTTTTGCTGGGGGATGTGCCTCTTCCTAAGGGTATATGATGCATGTAGTGATGTGGGATGATACTATTGTGTCAATATATGTAGTGTTCTATTTTGTTGCAATGCACAAATTTTTACTTTTAAAAATTTATTCACACTTTCAAGATTTGCAACTTCCAATCATAATGTATGCTAACTACTATCTAGTTCAGATGCACTTATTTCAAATTATTTGTTTAAGTTTTCTATCTCAAGATGCTTTGACTTAAAGGATCTATATACACTGGTTAGATCAATATTTTTCTTATTTAATGCATTAAACTCATTTAGCAAATATTTGTGATTACTATCTAAATTAGAATGTTCAACTATCAGTCAATTATTTTCTTTTTGTAAATCAGTGTTTAACTAGCATACAACTTTTTAAGCTTTCTATATAAATCATAAATTTTTTTCGATCTAATAAATAATTCTTTATAAGATATCTTATAAACCACATCTTGATCTGACTGATCAAGATTATCTTAGCCATGGGATATAGTTTTGTTACCTCCTCCTTTGCTTCTTATTTAGATGATTCTGTGGTGGAGTCAGCCAAAAAAACATTCGATGTTCGTTGCTTCCCATTTATAAGCTTTGCCTTCCCTATACACTTCTCTTTAATTGGGTGAGTTTCAGGTTGGGGCAATCTATTCACAGATGTCCTAGTTTCCTGCAATAAAAATATATCATGTTAGATGACGTTTTAAATTTTTAATATTTTTACCATTGCTCCATTATTATTGATGATGCTTTTGCTTCCTTTTTAGGAAATCTGTGAACTTTCGGGTCATTAACACGATGTCATCATCCTCCTCAACTACAGAGCTATCACTATCTGAGTCATTTCCTTTCAAGACAAAAATCTTCTCCTTTTTCTTGTTACCTACATCAAGTAGACTTTGACTCATGCCTTGCTGATAGGCAATGAGTGAGCCAAGTAATTTTTTAATCGAATATACATTTAAATCTTTAAATTCTAAAATTATAGTGACCTCAGCATCATAAGAACTAGGTAGGCAATGTAAAATCTTGTTAACTTATTTAGAATTAGAAAGTTCTCTACCTAATGCATGCAGGGATGTCACAATCTGAGTGAACCTAGTGTATATTTTAGATATAGTCTCACTACATTTCATGCAAAATAATTTATAGTTAGGCAGTAGAAAGTTTAACCGAGACTGTCTGACTTCACTAGTTCCCTCATATGTGATGCACAGTCTATCCCATATTTCTTTCCTAGTAGTACATATAAACACTCTCATATAATCTCTAGATTTCAAAGCAAAAGAAAAAAAAAACAATTCAAACCTTTAACATTCAATTGAGCAATCTCTCTATCCTCATGAGTCCATTCAATGCAAATTTTCCAAAAATCTAAAGGAATATTTTTAAATAGAGATGAGCAAGTTATTGCATAACCCTCCACAGTATTTCTATTTCAAAAATGAGCCATAAGATCTTTACTTGGGGATTTTAAAATCATGAATTTCAAGACTTGATTTGATACCACTTGAAATTTTGGGAAGTTGTATGTCCTTATTGAATTATCCATAGGTGTACTGAGAGATAGAGGGTGATGGAGGGGGGAGGGGGGGGGGGGGGGGGGGGGGTGGGGGGGTGGGGCGAATTGGTATTTTTAAAAATACTACAACAAAATCTTTCTTTTTATTTTATGTTAGATAATAATTTTTGAAAACAAATCTAAATGAGTAACTAATACAAGCGGAAGCTATTCAGAACTCAAAATTTTTGTTTTTGTTTTGACACATAAATAAATCAAGCAGAATATGAAATTTCTTTTTTTGCTAATCATGAATTAAAATAGTGGCATCTTAAAATAAGAAATAAACTTGTGCAAGAAATTTAAAGTGCAGAAACAAAAAAAATGAAGAAATGAAAAATAAATCTCAAAGAGTATACCAAAAATTTTATAGCGGTTTGATCAACCTTGACCTACGGCCACTCCCTAGAGTCCTCCTCTCTGGGTATTACACTAAAACTATAGTGATTCTCCATTTGCCCTATAGTAAGGCAGAGAAGCCCGGACAAGAGTCACTTCTAACAAACCTAGTATGGCAAAGAATCGGAAACTATGTTACCCTCCGGGTGTCTATAGTAGACCTTTAATCTTTTTTGCACCCTCCTAGTGATGGAAGAGAACCCAAGAAATCTTTCTCACCATTCTACTGATGGAAGATAACTCTAGACCATGTCTTTAAAGCTTCTCTCCAAAGAGCAACTCCAAGAACTCACTAAGGCATAAGGGGGAAGCTAGGTGCAAGCATGCTTGGAGAAACCATGTGAATAACCCTCACATTCCTTCTCCACCACACACACCCTCACATTCTTCCTCTCTAAGCCCAAATCTCTCTTAAGAAATTCTCCCTTAGAGTTCCTTTAATAGCCAATAGTCTTTTCAAAAGGCTTCAATGAGATGCTTAAGTACAAGGCTTCAAAAAACCCGAAATTTTTAATTAGGTCGTCACTATTCGTATAGTACAATATATGTTCCTACAGTGCCATTAGTCAAAACTGAAGTTGGTCCAATATAATGGAATAGTTATTTAGATGAATTATTAAAATGTTGCATACTTATCATATGGTACGATCGTAAGTTTGTACGGTATGATTAGTTAAATTCACCCTATTCATACAGGACCATTACTAGGATGATTGGAAATCATCTCTTTCAATTATCTGATATGATTGCATCATACATTATGTTTAGTTTAAACATCAATGATTTATACAGTATGATTAACATCATACTATATGATTAGTTCAAAAATTAAGGTTTTCATCTAGTATGATATTCGGGAAGATCAAATTTTGTCTCTGTCAATCATATTGTACGATCTTCATTATATAGTATAATTAGCCATATTTTTTAAAGTATGATTAAAATGACTAATCATAGGGGATAATTTAAGTAAGATTTTAAATATTATATAGTATAATTAGGATTACATAATATGATTAATTCAAAATTAGATTTTTAAAACACTTAAATTATCTTGCAACTAGGGTTTCCTGATGTAAATAAATCATACTATATGATATACATCGTACAATATGAATAGTTCATTAGCATTAAAGACACAATCAGCTATTAACCCTCTATTTTGTTATACCTAATCATACAGTGCGAATCATAATCATATAGTATGATTAGTTCAAAAAAAAATTTAACTCAATTTTCCTCACTCCCCTCTATGTGTGTGCACAGTTGCAAATTTAGCATACAGCTTACATGGCTAGACTCAAGAAATATAAAATTAGGAAATGAGAAATACAGACTCTTTTGAATACATCCTGTTCTACCTAAATATGAGTCTTGATCAATCTTGAGTGGTGTATGATGTACATGAAATATTAGTATACATAGAAAAGATAATATCTAATATATATGCTAGATGAAATAAAATCACAATCAACAATGTTTGTTGTCAGTAAAATCACAAGCAAGGAATCCTGGATTGTAATAGTTCTACATGAATACTGATTTGGTCGGAGGTTTGGTATGGGTGCTTCCCATTTATACTCTTGTATTTTTGCATGTTTTATAGTCATGCATTTTTACATATGTATAGTCTTTCTTGGGTATGTTAACTCTAGGCTTTAGATTATAAATTTCAAAGTTGCCCCTCTCTCTTGTATAAAGTTCTTTCCTTGACGCAATTATTTAAATCTAAATTTAAATCTAATCCATGTCTCTTTTTATCATCTATATCTAAATGTCTTTGGACAATGACCTTGTTCAATCTTTTTTTAAAATTTAAAGGGTGGGCATAGATTTACTCCAATAGCTATAAAACCCTCAATATTCTATCATTTGACTTTCCCAAGGCTTCAGCAAGCAAGAAGGGAAAATCTACCATCATTCATGGTCCCATATCCAAGTAAGTTTCAGATGGAGTCATCTTTTGCTATTCCAGAGATGACTAAATCTCAAAAAAGGAACAATAACTACCACATGAGGTAAAGGGCTGAGAAAGCTAAAATGCTCAAAGAAGATAACTTGATGAATGCTATAGCTGAAGAAACTAAACTAAAATTAGAAGAAAAGGTAGTTATAGAATTTGAAATTCTTTTTAAGCCTCATGTGGCACGTCTGAATCTCTTTCATCTGTGAAGGGAATTCAGTTTGGATAACAAATTCCCCACCTACTCCCTTCCATCAAAATCTTATTTTACCTTCCTTCTTTGAAAGGAAAAGAAAGTTTAAATCTTTATTGAAGGAGTTGATCCATCACTATGTCATTGGTATGGATAATCAAAGATTGAATTCCAGAAAAGCTTAAAGGATGTTATATCCGTTGGAATGCAAACACACTCTGGATGAAGGCATGAAATGTCTCCTCCTATCAAGGAAGAGTTTAGGTCTAAGAAGTGGATCCTAGGTGGCCAGTTACTATAAATCATTAGCAAGAACCAAAAAAATTCTCACATGTCAATCAGTTAATTGTTTTAGCAAATGATCAAAGTATGCTTATTTCCATCAAATCTTTGGGATATGGAGTATTATCCCTTTGAGGGTATAATCCCATTTCTCCGCCATCTTCAATCCAAATTAGAAATATTCCATTTAGAACCTTTGGTCATTCATTAGATAGACATCCATTAAGAAATGATCGACATCAGCTCCAAAGTTGAGATTCATCACCTCGTAATGAAAGAATGAGGTTGAAATTGGTAAGTCAACCAGTTATGTTAATTGAAGGAGAAAGGGTTTGGTGTCCTAAAATGGTTTCCATGTAAACTTCACCAATCTTGCATAAAAATCATTTAGCATAAGAGAAAGAATGAAAGGGAGAATCTATTGAAGAATCATCAGTTATTAGAGAATGCACTCATATAGAACCACATAATGTAGTAGGTGAAATCCATGGAAGAGAAAATGGATCACCTAAAGGATGGTATTCAACAAATAGATAAGCAAGAGACTGCAGAGAATGTAAAAACAATTCTATAAGATGATGAAATGGGTAAGTGTGTATTTATGGTGGATGCACTTCTTCTACACAAAAGGATAAATGTAAAATGAAAATAAAATCGGTAGAGGTTGAAAATGAAGAAGAAGAAGATGTTGATGAAGAGTATGTTCCAAATCTGACTAGCAACCTTTTTGATTAGCTAAGTAAAAAACAAAGATAGCTCGGATGGAAAAGAAAATGGAAAAGCTAATGGCTTCTATAGCGGCCCTCCAAAGCAAAGAGGCCCCTTCACATAAAGATCAAATAAATCCAATTCCAGTTGAATCCATCCATCATTATAATAAACCTAAAATGTTTGTAAAAGAAAATAAAATTGAGGCTCTGGAATAAAAAAAGGAAACAATACAAGTAGTAGACATAAAATAAATGGTAGAATAACGAGTTGAAGAGGCCTTAGTAAAATGTAAGGGTACCTCATCTATTCTGAAGGGTAGACCCTATCAATAAGAATATAACTTGGTTCCTTATCCTAAAGGTTTTGTGCTATCATCATTTAAAAGTTTTGATGGAATAGGGAATCTGAAGCAAAATCTAGCACATTTTAGGGCTAGTTATTATAATGCTGGAGGAAGTGTTGCTTTATTATTTAGACATATTGTAAGCAATTTATCAGGGATTGAATTTGAATGGTATGTCCATATACCTAATGGGTTAGTGCATACATTTGTAGAACTATAGCTGATGTTCACTAAAAGATTTGTTGTAGTACATCACCATGTCACGGTGGGGGATCTGGTAGTAGAAAAATTGAAACCTGATGAATGTCTAGTTGAGTATATCCTGAGGTGGAGGAATATCAGTATGAAATGTGAACCATAACTCGAAGAGTAGCTTTCTATAGAAATTATTTTAAAGAATATCCATGGTACAATTTCCTTCTTATCAAAAGGGTTTATAATCAAAACTTTTGAGAAATTATTGAGTAAAGCTTTAGTCTTCAAGAGGAAATGTCAATTTTCTTTTCTACAAGATCAATCTCTAATAGAGATCAGAAAAGAAAAATCTTAAAAGATGTTATAAAAGAAGTGTAGATCAGTATTTATAGTAAATAGAGGAAAACAACTGATGTAGATTCAAATAAAAAATTCATGTTTTCCATCATAGTACCAGTAGTACAGTAGACCTCCTATCTCACAACTTAAATCTCATTTCAATCTTACTCTTGAAGAGGAAAGAGAGAGGTTTGACAGTCTAATAATACCTATTCATTTAAAAGAGAGGCTACTAAAATGATTATTAAAAGCCTTTAAAAAAATTAGAATTTAAACTTCTATAACCAAAAAAGCCACAAGATGTAGGAAAATTAGGTCAACATACATATTGCCCACATCATTGGTTGATTAGTCATGAGTTAGAGAATTGTATAACTTTCAAGGTATGGCTTGAAATAAATATTAGAGGTGGATCAATTTTGATCCTAAAGAGTATTTAGTTAATCCTAGTTAGGGATCCCTTAAATGAGTGATTGGTGACCCTTCTGAATCAGTCTCAAACTTAAAATTATATAATAATTGGGATATAACTTTATCCTGATCTTCAAAGAAAATTTTAAATAAACTTTATCATTCATCTGCTCAGGTATCTGAAGGAGTATAGATTCCCCTCTAGGTTGATCTAATGGCTCCTGAAGAGGAAGTCCAGAATAAAGTTCCTGTTGAAGAACCTAAGAAGATATCGGCTAGCCAGTCTTCACTAGTTCAAAAAGAGGAACTCAAGAATAAAAATACTTATAATTTATTCTAATGGCAAAGAAAAGAATCTAGTAGCTCTTACATTAGATGATTTCTATTTTTTCCTTTTAGGGCTAAGAAAGCAATGAAGAAAAATTCAGTGTATATCTTATCTATAAATGGTTATGTTCAAAACAAATGATGCAACTAAAAATTATTCTACACAACCTAAAATAAACATAAATAAGTTAAAGTAGTCTCTTCAATAATTCTCTGATAGTGATTCCCTTATCTCTGATATTCAGAGTGTTCTTATTTGTACAAAAATTGAGATGTCCAATTCTGATAATTCATCGAATGAAGCATTAAAGATAAATGAACATACAAAATCAAAAGAACCCACTATCTCTTTCTGAGAAGAGATAGCCCAAGTAAATCTGCATAGGGGTAAAGTGTTACCCCCATAAGTTTTTATAACTAGCAATGGAAAGCAAGTGGCTGATAGTCCATGAACCTCAACACTAGTTCAACCAGATTCAGATGTAGCAAATTTAGATATTCCTAAAGTGGATTATAATGTGTTAGCACATCTTAGAAAACTTTATGAAAAATTGAGTATTTTTAATGCTTTAGTTCTCTCCAAGGAAATGAGGGAAGTTTTAATAAAATCTTTACTCAATCCAAAGATCTATATAGCTCAATTAACATCAACACAGTCTGATGAAACATTGAGTTACAAAGAAGTACCATAAATTTCATTCTCAAAAGATGATTTTCTATTGGAACTCCATATCATAATCATCTATTATATGTAGCTATGAATGTAGATAATTTAAAATTATCTTATGTACTTATTAATCCAGGAGCATCGATCAAGATTATAACTCTTAGAACTCTCGCTTACTAAAGGGTGGATACTCACAAACTTATTTCTAAAAAAACGATATTGCGAGGGTTTAATGAAAAAAGTGGGAGGGCTTTGGGTTTAATTACCTTGATTTTGGAAGGAGGAAACTTGAAAATTAAAGACAAATTTCATATAATAAATTCTAAAGCTTATTTTACTTCCCTTTTAGGTAGACCCTGGCTGCATGAATATAGAATGTTGCCTTCCACCCTTCATCAGTGTATCAAATACTCTCGTTAGGGAGTAGATTATTGCATTAATGGTTATTTGCAAGCACTTTTAGTTCATAAAGTTAGTATATATGGAGATTCCTTATATTATCTACCTAAAAGCAGGCCGTCTTCTTTAAAAATCTTAAACTAGCTGAAGAAGAAGCAAAAGAAAAGAATGAAAGAGAAAAAGAAAAAAAGTAAAGCATTCTAATATCAAACATGATGTTCCTCGGTCACCTGCTCCACTCTTGCAAAGAGTCAATAGAATAACACGACAATTTAAAGGAAGAGGTCGACGATGATAAAATCAAGTGAAAAAAGGAAATAAGAAGAAAAGTGTGTAAATAAAGGTGCCTGCAAAACATTTCAATTTTGAATCTAGTTTGAAGGAGGAATCATATGTGATTGATAAAAGCCTACAGACTATAAAATATAGAACTAATATAAAGCATTCAAAGATTGAGATTTCTATAGAAGCTAACATTTATGAGAATAGGGCCCAAGCTACTTGGGAAGCTAATTAAAATCCATCTACTATGCAGAGATTAAAGATGTATGTAGAAAATATTATCCTTGTTACATTCTCCCAAATTGATGTAAAAAGGTTAGAGTTGAAAGCCTCTCTTTATTTAAACCTAGACACCACAACCAACATCTTTATTCCTTTTTTTATAGGTAAAACCCCTAAACCGATGTACAGTTTAATGGTCCATTTATGAATGAAATAGTGAAACTCCCATTTGATTGGTACTCCAATTATGTAAGTAAGTTTACTATGGAAGGTTTAACACTATCAAGTTGGACCAGAGGTGAAGCTCAGTAATTTAAATATATGTGGATTACAAAAAATATAAAAATATATCAAGACCAGGCATCATCTTTGCTACTCTATGCCCATTTGATAATGATATTTAAGTGAATCTCTTGGTGCCTTGTTATTGCAGGTTAATTAGTAAGGAAAAGAGAATGCACTTTACTATTTGAGCTAATATTTACTTTTAACATTGCTTTGCCTTAATCTTCCAGGCTTAGAAGTTAAGACATTATATGATCTCTCATAAAGTGAATCTAATATTAAGAGAAAATCCATTACAATATATGATGACTCATCCAACATTATCATGAAGATTAGCTAGATGGTTAATGAGTTTGTTATAGTTTGAAATCACATTCATTCTGTTATGAGTAGTAAAAGGGCAAGTTGTGGTAGATTTTCTAGCAGCTCATCGAGTACAAAATGATTGCCCGATCAATGATGAGTTTCTGATATACAAATCATAAATCTTGAGTTAAATGATAATTCCACCGAGGAATTCTATTTTGATTATATTACTTTTAGTCAATGAGAAACATCTAATCATATTTTCCCAGGAAAAGCTGGAATCAATATAATATTTTTTACACTAGAAAAGGGTATAATATATTATATAACCTTGTATGAATAATAAAATTGAGTAGAGTTACTAATTATAGGATTAAAATTATTAATCCTGAATGAAATTCAAGATATTAAAACTGTTGGAGATTCATATTAAGTGATTAACCATATAGTAGGTACTTATCAAGTACTAAAAGAAAATCTAGTTCCTTATCATTAATATATTATGCATCTACTTGAATAAATCTTGAATATAACTTTACACAAGATTCCTCATTGACATAATTCCACAGTAGATGCCTTAGCAAAATTAGCTAAAGCTATATCTTATCTTGAAGGAGATTCAATTTTAATAGAAGTATAAGGTCACCAGGTTTTATTACTTTTAGACATTGAATATATAAACAAAAATCTCTCACCAAGGTTAAAATTATTTTAGCAGTAGAATATGACGTGGTGGATTGGAGGAAGCCCTTCATAAAAAATAAGCAAAAAAATTAACTACCTCAGGATAAATTGATAGCTAATCAAATCAAAAGAAGATCCATTCATTTCTTATATTGATTAATGATACCTTATATAGAAGATCATTCAATCTTATGTGGTTAAGGTGTTTGAGTAAATCAGAAGCATTAAAGATTATAGAAGAAGAACATGCGAAGTTGTGTGGTGCACATCAATCGAGATTGAAGATGAAAATGAAAATTAAAAGAATGGGTTATTATTGTCCATCCATGATTGACGAGTGCATAAACATTGCACGTTGTTGTAATCAATGCCATGTATATGGTGTAGTTCTACATCAACCACCAAGTGCGTTACACTAAACAATTACTTCATGGCTTTTCGAAAGATGGAGTATGAACATTATCATTCCAATTGATCCTACATTCTATAGAGGTCATAGGTTCGTCACAACTGCTATAGATTACTTCTCAAAATGGGTAAAAGCAGTTCTTTCAAAGAAGTTATTGCTCATTACATTCTAAACTTTTTCATAGAAGTTAATTCTCATCACATTCCAAACTTTTTTAAATTTATAATAAATACCTTTCACAACATTGGCACATAAAATGGCTTAGGATTTAGAATAAATTTACATACAAATACTATAATCAGCTTAACATCTCAGTGGTTTGACCCAGCACCCCATTTTGAATTCAAAAGTAATATCGAATAGAGGCTTCTATGTCACGATGGTGATTTCTAGTGCCTCTGTGCTCTCGAACCTATTACTAGCAAGCACAATACTGAAGCGCTCAAGTTTAAAGAAACATTTAAGTTTTTATTTTAAAATATTTTTTCATAGTTTGGGTAATTATTATTTACCCAGCTTGGAAAAAATATCACCATTTACATTTTCACAAATAAAAATAGACAAAATAAATATATGAAAACAACTTCAATTCAAATCAAATTAAATACAATTTTGTAATGTCATCGAAATAAATCCATACAATTCAAAACTAATAAATCAACTTAAATCCATTCAAAAATCTCTAAAATAATACAGATCGTTGACTTATCAATCATTGCATTCACTCAATCATAAGTTCAGTCTCACAGTTATGCTTATAAATCATTCAACATGTATTGTAATGCTAATCAATTAAAATTTAATGCATGGGATAAAAAATTCTACCCGTAAATCCTCTAGATGCATCTCTATCATCTTATTGGAGCAAACTATAAACTCTAGGTCAAACTGGTACTAGTACTGGTATCTTTTATTTTGTAAGTTATCTTTGACCTTCAATAAATCCTCATCCATTTGTCAAGCTCATAGATCCTTTACTGTATTCTCTAGCTCCAGTAGTCTTCTACCAATAACCCTACCTAGCTTGCTCTCATTTTAATCTATATTAGATTTTCTATCAATATAATGGATAATTAGCCAACCGATGTCCTCATTGTCTATAACTAAAGCTTATTCAGTCATTAAAAAATACTATCTAGTATGTCTCTTTAGGCTCACTTCACTACACTAGTCACACTTGACTCAAATTTTTTTGTGTTGTCTAAAAATTTACTCCTCTTTCATTACTGGCTCTCTAGGTCATATCATCTCTCAATCACTTCCTTCTTATATCCTATCGAAACTAGAGAATAGTCCACCAATCTCACTCTCTCCACAAACTCAAAAAATTCTTAAATTATCTATGTACAAGAGGATGTCTGAACTCATCCTTTAATCCTTTCAAGAATCTGTAGCCTTTATAGAATGTCATATTGATCAACTATGGATCATACCTTGCTAGTGTAGTAAATTTGGCATTTTATTGCATCACTATCTTTTCTCCCTATTCTAATGTCATAAAAGCTTATTGAATTTGTTGTCTAGCAGACAGAGATACATACTAATATTTAAAAACTATAATAAACTTTGCCCAAGTAATATCCACATTCATATTACCCTAAAATTTCAACCTCTATTATCCTATCCACCATTTCTCAACCTCTCCTTTGAATAGAAATACTGCTAGTGGCACTTTCATGTGATATGGACATTGTGTGCTATTAAATATATTGTACATCCTCAACATTCAATCTTTACCTACCTGGGATTTTTTAACTGCTTTAACAATGGTGGATTCAATTTATGAAACATTTATAGAGGTCTATCCACTTCTAATTCATCTTGTCCAATCTATTTACTTTGAGCATCACTCAATACCTGTGCAGGCATACTAGCAAGCTATATAAAATATTTATATAAATTTTGTATATAAAATAATATATATATTTAATAGTGCCTCTAAATTAATAGCCAACTTGAATTAATTATACTATTAACATCCAACAATCCTTGCTTATATGCATGTACTATATTATTCCATATCAGTTATCTCAATCTCCCTTTAATGCATGAAATGCAATATGAAATGTTGAAATATATAAATTCATGAATATTAATTTAATAATTGATAGCTTCAGAAAATTGTAACTTTTATTTTAACTGATAATATCTAATAATTTATAGTAAAAGTATCCATAAATTCCATATCTATTAAATCCAAAAATTTATCAGGTAAAAGTGTAGTAAATTAGGATAAAATGCATCTTTATCAATTTAAAAGGGATTAAATTTGTCAAATTTAAAATCATTGAAAAAGTGAGGTTTGGGTCACTTATAATGATTAGAAGACTTATACTAACTTATGCAATGGAAAAAAAGTCATCAAAATCTTCTTTCTCTCGCTTCTTCCTTTCGCCTTCCTTTTCTTCCTAAGTAAACCACAACATTAGGGAAGGAAGTTACTTAATATTTAGAATAAATTATTTATATAAATTTTGTTAGTGGCTAAGCACTATAGTGCTCCAATCTAGTGCACAGTTGAATTCAGAATTACTACAAAATAATGTCTTTAATGCCACGCTGAAGATTTCTAGCACCCTTGTGCTCTCATTCCTAACACTACAGCAATCGCAAGCACATCATCAAAGCACTCAAGTTCAAAAAAAAAAATTTAATTTTTTATTTTAAAATACTTTTTCATAGTTTAGGTTGTTACAAGTCCTCTATCCATGGCCTTATGTGGAGTGCTCCCCTTTAAATTCAAATCTTGCTCCTTGTCACTATTATGGAAAATCAACCATCCAGGATTCACTCTATCTACATCTAAAAACTATCCATTCATAAGAGAACACTATCCAGGTATGCCTCTCATTGCATTGAGCATACTCTGGTACACTTCCCATATATAATTCATATTCTTTTTGCTATCTAATTTATTCCAATTTTACTGTTGTCTCCTTTTGTCATAATATCATCTCCAAATCTTTTTGTGTGCATATTCTATATGATTACTTGAATTATCAAATCATTTTTATCCAATCTTGCTCTTTCAATTAGTTCTAAAAAACTCCAAAATTCTCAATGGCACTAATGGATACCTCTGCTCATCCCGAGTCCTCTAAAAAATCTATAATGCTTTTCTTCCATTATGGGGCATACTTGGTTAATGTAGTAAATTCATCTTCGTATTGTATCACTATTCTTTTCCCTTGATCCAATCTCATGAAAGCCTCTTGCATTTGCTACTAGCTAATGATGGTACATACTAGTTTCTAAAAATAACTATAAATGCTACCTAATAAATATTTATATCATCTTTCCCTAAAATTTCTCATATTGTTGTCCTATCCACCATCTCTAAGCTTCACCATCAAATAGAAACTCTACTAGTGGCACTTTTATATCTCTGTATATTATATAATATCATTTAATTTATCTGTCCTCAATTGCCAATTTTTTGCTACATGGGATTCTATTGCATCTTTAAATAATAGTAGCTTCAATTTATGAAACATTTGTAGGTGCATATCATCATTATTATCTTTAGTCCCTAATTGGGTGCTCTAATTTTCACTTATAATCTAAGTAACCAGATTGGCCAACTATAACATACAATCTGAAGTCACTGGGGTTACCGCTGCAGCTTTCCCATTCTGCACATCTTAATCAATAGGATCCATTTTGTCTACTAATAGAAGTCGCTTTCCTAAACTCAGCATATACATAATTGTAGATCAATAAATCAAATATATAAAGATGAAACATTATTCTACCCATCCTCTACCCAACTCATAATCAATCATATAGCTCTAGTTATAATTCAATTCTTCCAATAACCACTACTTTGATAGCAAGTGTGATTCTTCAAGACCAAAATTGGAAGAATTATCTATTTTTTTAATCATCTATGAGAGCTTTTATGAAATCATCAATATAAGTCAATGCAACCAACGGAAGCAACTAAGCATCGCATACATCAAAATCTTTCACTATATTCTTTCATCAAATCTCATTTACATTATTTAAAAGATCATTTAATATCAATAATCTATAGTAAGCTCATGATAACAAAAGAAGAAATAAAATACAAAAAATATCCACAAAAAAATTGGAATTCTCAATTAGCCTCGCTCCATATAGTTTTGGCCCTTTCCCTATCATGAAATTAATAAAATCCACATAATGAGCTTAGAATTCCCAACTAAAATCCAAAACTCACTAAAGCTTCCAATATAAGGTTTTAGAAAACAATCTCCATGCTTATCTAAATTTATACAATCAATAGCTTTCAATAATCTATCAATAATAATCATCAATACCGTAAATCAACATGATCAGAAATAGAAAGCAGGAATCATTATGTTGAAATTCATAATCCATAAGTTATATATACAAGAAAGTAAATTCATTGATAATATATTTATCAATATAGTAAGAAACAATATTAGAAGAAATGTATCTATATTGCAATTATTCTATATTATCATTTGGTAATAAGATGAATTATAAATGTACATGTGTCACATCAATAAATTATGTATCAATTAAACTGTATATGCATGGGCATGAATGATAAATGCATGAATAAGTCATCGATTAATCTATATGATATCAATTTACACATCAATATCATGTAATTCAACAAGGGAGGACATCCAGCTTTAATGTGGTATTTTCATCTTTCCATGTGTTAACCATCAATCTTATTATTTATTCCTTAAGTTGATTATCATGATATGTGACTTTTAATGAACTATAAAGAGTTGTCACTCTCTACATGTTAGTGTAATCACCCATCAATTATATGCTATAACAAAGATAACACTGTAAACTATATTTAAAGGAAACCTAATCGGCCCACCCTCCTATACAAAGTACTATCATTTTATAGCTAACTATCATTAATTATAGTTTTAGCAGCTAGCATTCCTTGCTTACATGCAAATGAAACATTCATTTTATATCAATAGTATTAATTTCTTGTATAATGCAATAATATGTATATAATATCATACAAAGTAGGAAATTATTTAAAGTGCATGCATACTATTCATCAATTTTTTAAAGATCATAACTCTCAAATTTACACATCATATGTAAAATGTTATATGATAAAAGCTCAGTAAATCAGAAGAAAAAGTTTTTTTTTTTAGGATTTAAACCAATAAAAATAGAACCCTTGAAAAATAAAGTAGGAATTGGGTTACTTACAATGATCAGAATACATTTTATAACTGGGGCAATAGACAAAAATGACCAAAATATAGTTTTCTTTCTCTTACCTCTCTCTCTCTCTATCTTTACATCTCTTCTTCCTTACTTGGCAAGCCATGATAGTGAGAGGTGATAAATGAGTGAAATGGTGGGAAGAATATATATAATCTTATTTTAGTGTGTGGAGCCGTGGCACCTAACAACCTAGCACCACTGCACTACATGCGATTCCAAAGTTACTATAGAATAGAAAGCTATGGCACTGAGGTGCACTCTTTGGTGCTTCTCAGTGCCATTGCTCTTTAAGTCATAGCACTATAGTGCTTCATGTAACTTTTACAAATTTTGAAAATTCATATTATTCAAACATTGGGTTGTTACCCATGCGTCGTAAATATAGCCAAATCTATAAGACTCCATCGGGCCCATATTCAATCCCTCGATAATAAATTATCTTTGGGAATTTAAATATCTTGATATTTTGGAATTGGATTACATTGGTTTCATTGGATTTACCTCATCAAGATGCGTGATTTAAGTACATGCATGTAAGGTTTGAAGATCATTTAGTTATTCAAATAATATTATGAAGTTTCTAAACATTTTTTGTGGTTTATTTTGCTTTATTTAGACATAAATTTTATTAATCATGGTAATAATGATTCTTCTTATTTGAAGATCATTTTTTTTTAATGATTTTCACATTTGATTAGCTAAAATTCTCAATTTTCTAAATGATATTTACCATATATATTTTTAATGCTTGATGGTTTCGTATTTAACATGAGGAACCCTCTTTGGTACTTCATGATCATTCAAGTTGGTCATTAACTAACAAGAAAATTAAGGAAAAATTTTCTTCTGTTCACAAATAATTTTTCATATGTATATATCACTTAAAAGAAAATTTTAGAGGTCTTTTGAGTAAAGAAAATTTTAGATATCTTTTGAGTAATCAAAAAGTTTAAGGATGTTGTGGAGAAAGAAAGTTGACTTGAGATCAACTTCATGCCATTTATTTAAGGAGGATAATTCTCATTAAGGAAATTTTAAAAACAATTATGAAACTAATGAAAGACATCATTCCATGGAAATTTTGAATTAAATGGTGTGGAAAAAAGGATAAATTGAACCATCCATGATATCATCAAAAGAATACAAAGTACAAATGATTGCTCAAGAAAATTTGTAAAGAAGTAGTTATATGTGTAGTTTTCTTAGTTTATTGGTTCCAAACAAGAAGTTTATAAAAAAAGAAAGCATAAAAAGATTGGTGATGAAGACATGTTAGGATCTCATATTTAAGAGTATTTAGAAGTATGGCCCATGTGCATTTGCATTTCATAACTAGAAGTTAGTGAGATGAAATAAACAAATTATCATAATAACTCAAAAGGACAAAAGCTATACATTCAAAATACCTGGAAATTAATTAATAATAGATATACATATTTAATTTGAAATGATAATGAGATTGGGGTTCATGTAATGAAAACTTTAACTTTGAAGATGAAAGTATATAGCAACTAAGGATGGAGAAAGAAAGAGAGGAGTCTACTACCCCATAAATAAAGTAAATAATAAGTACCTAAGAAAACTCAACTTCATTACCGTTAAATGAAAGTTGACGTAAAAAGAGTATATAAATTTAGGAGTTTACAAAAACTGTGTGAGGTAACTAAGAAACAAAAAAATATTACTCTTTTTTGCTTCTTTGTTCACTATGAGCCCAAGGATTTCTAAGTAACAGTACAAATTATGGTGTGAAGAAGATGTTATGGATAACAAAATTTTGACAAATTGAGAAGAATGACACATATGATCTAGTTAACATTGTAAGATTGTATCAAGTAGAATGATTATAAATAAAGAATTAGCAACCTCTCCCGATAAAATATAAATTCTCTAATCATTTTAACTTTTCCAATTTCAAATAGCTTTGTAATTTCTTCAAAATCTACCTTTTTCATACTAATTTATTTTTTATAATAAGTATCTTTTCCATACTTATTATAGCATACATTTTATTTAGTTAGTTAAAGCAAGTTGATAGAACAATTTATTGAATAATTTTAAAAAACAAGATTCATATGTACCAAAAACGATATCAACAAAAGTTGGTTAAAAATGTTTTGATTAAAAATTTAATCAGAAAATAAATTTATTCTGAAATGAATTTTAAATATTTTTTGCACCATTAAAAAAAAAGGTTTCACCGCACATTAAAAAGGCTTTAGCGGCAGTTATAATAGCTATAAAAAATTTTGTAGCGAGTTGAAAACTTTTTATTAACCTGCGGGGAAAATTTTCAAGTGCTTTTTGATTGGCGGATTAAATTATCGCAATAGTAGTAGAATGTGGGAATTTAAACCACCACTATCAGGGGCGGAACCAGCCTTTCGTTTTAGGGGGGGGGGGGGGGGCAAAATTTTCAAATAAATGAAAAAAAAAAAAATAAAAGTATCTTAATAAATTGTTATTTCATAGGAGAAAATAAGGTAATAAAATCAAGCAGTTACAAGAAAAAAAATGGAAATGTAGAACCTCGTGTAACCTAATAGTCATTTCTAAAAATGGCCATGAAATATCATCGAAAGGCTGGAATATTACAGCCGGAGCAATAGGAAATCCCAAAATACGGGAAAAAGAATTGGTGATAAAAATCACCAAAACCAGCTATTACTGTTTCATATTATACAGTGGCAAGTTTCCTTTTTTTCATTTCCTTCATTCTCTTTCAATCCAAACCCAGATATAAGACATTTATAATAGGGAATAAAGAGAGAGAGAAGAAAGAGTATAGGCAACAATGGATGCAACTCTAAAATATCCAAATTGCAAAAGGAAGAAAGATTTCCACAATGTCCACAGATAACCTGGAAATATTCAACAAATAGGTTAGCAAGATAAAGAATCCATGCAGAAAATCGAACAAAGATATCCATGAACTACACAAGTTAACATGTATTCCTAAAACCTTAGCATTACAAAAATTAAAACAATTTGTTTTCGTGTATCACGTGCGAACAAAACTCCAATGCGACGCCCTTGCGAACAAAACTTGAACGCCTGACTGTAGGCCACTCTGCCTCTTTCACAATTTTTTTGCAGCTGTGTGTGTGAGATTACGGGCGGTTTGGTCAAAGGGGGCAAAAAAACAGAATTTTCAGGGGGGGGGGGGGGGGGGGGGGGGCGCAAATTACTTAATGCCCTCTCTATTATTATTTTTTTTTTAGGGGGGGCAATTGCCCCCCTTGAGCTTAACGTAGTTCCGCCTCTAACCACTATAGTATTATAATTGAGGTCATTTAAATAGTAATAAAAACCATTGAATTTTTTTAATAAACTTGTTATTTTTAAGTTAAAATTGTATTCCTTTAGTACATATAAATTTTTATCTATAGTGAACTAAGGTTTTAGTATTGTTATTGATACGTCACCAAAAATCGCCTTGATCGAACATGATTCTTGAGGCATATTCAATTTAGCATTTTCCAAAATTAAATTTGGAAACATCTAAATTCCAATTTCATTAAACTTATAGTCAAATTAATTATCTTAGTAAGATGAACCCAATGATATAAAAATCAGTCTGATTCGAGCCCAAATGGGCTTAAATTGAGAGCTTAAGTATATTTGGAAGCTTTCGAGCAATGATTGCATGACCAAATGATATTCAAATATGGAATACTTATAATAAAATCATGGAGCTCGATAAGACAAATCCAATGAACCCAAGATCATTAATTTAGACATCATTAAGGCAAATCAATACTGAATGAATATTCTATGATCGAGCAAATTAATTTGGGCAATCTAATGGAATACTCTGAATTTGCCAAGTATATTCTCCAAAATTGTGGGGGCACGCCACTCTTAAAATCTATAAAAAGACCCCCACTCTTTAGAAAAAGGGGGACCATTTTACTAGAATTGGAGAGAGCTCTGAGGCTTCAATGATCTGGAGCCCCACTTCAGCACCACTACAAACAAACTTTTGTCGGCCGACTAGACCAACACACGGCCACCTGACAACACCCAGACCTCTACCTTACTGTCAACCATCACCGAACCATTGCCCGCTACTAATCCCTGTCAGGTCTCAAATCCAAAATTGACCATCATTGGATCTTCGCCTGGCTACGAACTGCTAATGGACCACTGCTTATCAATCTGACCAATATGGGACCACCATTTGGCCATCGACCATCACCAAAAAATAGCCCAGTCACTGACAACCATTAAATAGCTACTAGACCACCACCCTCCCATAGACTGATTGACCTTAGCCCAGCTGACAATAGCCACCTGACCTCCACTAGACCACTGACCATCGCCAGACCTTCACCCAATTACTGACCACCAATTAAACTCTGTCAGACCACCATCAAATCTCAACTCATCCACCAACACCCATTGGATCTTCTCTGAGTCGTTGCTACCATACTCTTAATTTTCATCATCTCGTAACACTCATTATTGGGTCCGAAGTACTTATGTGAAGTTTAACAAACTCACAAAACTATTATAATTTTGTTGTCTCCAAGTTAAGAGATGGATCAAGCTTTGTAACTCACGAAAGTACATTAGAAACTTCTCACCTAGGCAAGGCACCATGGTTTTTCCCTTTTTAGTTTTCCATGTAAAATGGTTCTATTGCAATCCAGGATCCCTTGTATTTGATTTTGATAATGATAAATAATATTGATTGGATTACTATGCTCTTCCTTAAAGAGTATAGATGTTATTTTTTATCTGTGAGCACTAACATTTCAAGTAAGATACGCACCGCTCAAGACTTTTGGAAACTCAAGACTGGGTAGAAGAGGATGTAAAAGAATTTGTATTTTGTATTTTCTTTATTTTTCATTTTTTGAGTCTGCCATAAAAGAGTGTATACAAATTGGGTGATCATGCACACACACACACACAGGGGGAGAGCTTCTTTTTTTAAGATAAATTTTTTTTAAGGAAAATCCCTATATGATCTGTCATCAAAACTTAGGCTTAATGGCTAATTCTAATAATCAATTTGTAAACTAATTATACTATACGAATATGATCATACTATACGATTTATTTGCATCTGAATAACCCTAGCCGCCAGTATAATTTATGTAAGATTTTGAATATGTTCTCTGAACTAATTATACTGTATGATATTAATCACACTTTATGATCATTTGAAATCTTGCCAAAATTATCCCCTATAATCAGGTAATTAAATTATGGTTTATTAATGACTACCATTTGTACTATATGATACACATCGTACGATATGAAATGTAGAGACTAAATTTGGTCATCCAAATGATCGTACTAGACAAAACTAAGATTTTTGAACTATTCATCCCGAACAATATTCATATTATACTGGATGATGTGCTTGAATTGAATTATTCATTTTGTATAAAGTGTACAGTGCGGGATGAATTATAGAAATTTTTTTGGTCATCCCATAAGTCATCCCTTATGAATAGTGGAAAATAAAATGATCATCCAGTACAATCTCCAGATCATACGGTACGATATGCTTAAAATTTATGAACTATTTATCTCCCTTCGTACTGGACAAAACTAATTTTGAATTGATTGTACTGTATGATATTGGATCATACTATATGAATAATGATAGCTGAATTGAATGATTAGGGTTTCCTGAAGCCTAATATAAAAAATAAGTTTTTTTATTCTTTTCAAGTGTGGGAAAGAGAGGAACATGATAACTGAAGGAACTCTTGAGAGGGAGATTTTGAAGAAAACCAAGGTTTGTGAGAGGAAGGAGAAGGTGAACTTGAGCGTGAGGGAGAAGGAGGGTGAGGGGATCACACTGTTGCTCTGAGCTAGCTTCATGCTTGCTCCTCCTGTGGCCTTGGTGAGTCTTTTGGGAGTTATCTAGGGAGAAAGGCTTCTATGTTAAAGTCCTTGAGGTTCTCTATCTTCTCCAGGAGGAAGAAAAAGGCAAAGGTCTGCAACCTTCACTAGGAGTGTGATATAGCGTCTGGAATTTCGCCAAATTGTGGAAGGTGAAAGTGAGTTTTGTAAAGGCTTCTCCACCTTATTGTGGGAGTAGAAGGAGAGTCAACTTTTAATAAAGCAACTCTGGGAGTGGTGGATTATGCAGAGTGGATGTAGGTCAAGGTTGACCGAATGATTATAAAAATTTTTGGAGTGCTTATTCCATTTTTTGCATTTTACTTTTCTTGCATTTAATTTTTGCTATAACTATTTGGTAAAGTTTGATTTTAATATTCCATTGCGAGATTTAAAATTTTACCACCGTTGTTGTAATTGTGAATGAATAATTAGCTTCCGCATTTGATTAGTTAAATCATCCTTTTTAAAATCTGAAAAATCCTATAAAAATTAGAACTCTTGTTTAGAATCTATTTTTTAAAATATCAATTGACCAGCCCCCTCTTGGTGCATCTGATACTTTCAAGTGGAATCAGAGCGGGGTTTCAAAATAGTATTTTAGAAAACCTAGAAACATATGATCCATGGCACAGTTTGGTAACCATAACACTGCGGAGGGTTATTCCATAAGCCGTCCACCCTTACTTGATAATATACCATTTAATTTTTGGAAATTTCCCATGTTAACTTTTTTATAATCTATAGACTATCGCATATGAATGTTGGTATGAGAAGGTTACTCTACACCTTTTCATCTCATAAATGGCATTAAAACTATTTTATCATTCAATGAATAGAGTAATGAGGATAGAGAACCTACACAGTTGAATGCAAAATACTTAAATTATTTCTTTTACACATTGAAATCAGAAGACTATATGTGAGTGTCTACTTATAGTAATGGTAAGTAGATCTAGGATAGTTTGTATATCACGTATGAATGAACTATTGAGGTTAAACAGTCTAGGCTAAACATATTACTACATGATTATGAACTCTTTCACATGAAACCTAATGGACTATATCTGAAATGTACACTAGGTTCACCCAGATTGTGGTATCCTTGCATGCACTAAGAAAGGAGTTATCTAATTCAAAAGAAGTTAATAAAGTTTTAAGATGCTTACCTAGTTCTTATAATGTAAAAATAATTGCACTAATCGAGTCCAAAGATTTAAACATTTATTCAATTGATAATTTTCTTGGGTCACTCATTGCCTACGAGCAAGAAGCGAGTCAAATGTAAAGTGATGCAGGAGAAAATAGAAAGGAGCGAACTGTGGCTCTAAAAGTGAACAATTTAGAAAGTGACAGTTCTGCAGCAGAGGAAGATGATGACATAGCCTTAATGACTCATCAGTTTAAGAATTTTTTAAAAAGGAAATAAAGGCGTCCTCAAAATAATTAGAATAAAGATAAAAGCTCAAAGAATATTAAAGTTACATCTGACATAATTTTCTTTGAGTGCAGGAAACCAGGTCATCTCTAGCCTAATTATCCCAATATGAAGACTCAGCCAACCAAGGAGAAGGGTGAGGAGAAGTCAAAGTATAAAAAGGGCAAGCTAAAAATATAAAAAGCTTTTTGGGTCGACTCTGCCTCAGAATTATCAGAAGAAGAAGTAGAGGAGGTAATAAATTTGTGCCTTATGACTAACGATAACCTTCATCAATCAGATTAAGATGAGGTATGTCAACTTTCTTATGATGAATTATTAGTTATTTCTAAAAAAAACTCATGACTCGTATAAGAAGTTAAAGAAAATGCATGCTAGTTTAGTTAAAAAACTTTCTGAATTGGATAGAGATCACATGTCCATGCTAGATGAATTTGATATATTAAACAAGAAGCATGTTGAATTAACTGTTGCACAAGATTCCTTGAAATCATCACATATTGAACTATAAAATGCATTTAAGGAATTAGAAGAACTTACATGTCAACTAGAGAGTAATGAGCATGCATTGAAATGAGAAGTGTTAAGCTATAAAAGCATAAATGAATACTTAAGAGCAAAGGTTATAGAATTAGAAAATAATAAACCATTACCCTCACGTGTCCAATGGGATAACCCCTCAATATTGCATGCATCACACAAACTTAGGAAGAGGCACCATCACACACTCAGGATAGTGAACCCATTTCCTGGTGTTAGGTGTTACTCTTGTGGTATGCTAGGTCACATAGCTCATAATTGCACAATCCACCATAAGACACATCTAGTGTGGAGACCTAAATTATATCCATCACAGTATAACATGCATACATCTCATTCATTCAAGCATAAGGAAGAACCCAAACTCATGTGGGTTCCCAAAACTAACCTTTGATTGATATTATAGGGGTGCTCTCACGAAAGGCCTAGTGAGAGCAAGTGGTTTATGGACAGTGTTACAAATCTGAATGCAAGGAGTATAGTTTTGATGATAACAAATATGTTTGTGTTCTATTTTTCTTGGCTAACCATTTCAGGTCCATAAGATCAAGTACAATCCAAGTTAGCTCAAGATTGAGTCAGTCTTTATGTGGTTCAGGTCTAATATAATTTTTTCCCTTTCTTGAATCAAATTTAATATAATTGATCCCCTAGCTAAGTAACCTTGCACACAAACACTCAGGGGGAGATTTTTATGAGTTTAGAGTTTCTGTTAAGTTTTGATCACATCGTCCTGGATGATCCAGTAAAAATAAAAATCCTAAATTGGGCCGTCAAGTTAAGTCGGTTCGATTTAGCTGATCGTCCTGGATGATACTCCTATCGTATAGGATGTTATGCTCAAATCAGAAACTCTCAGCGGCCAGAATGATTTAGGCAAGTTCTTCTTTTTGGATCTTTAATCTGATTATCCCAGACAATATGTGTATCATCCTCGATGATTCATTATAATCATGCCTAAATTAGTCAGGTGATTAAGGAAAGCAATTAAGTTTTGATTGATTCGATCATCTCGTCCTAGACGTTCACAATATCGTACGGGATGATGTGTTAAAAATTCTGACCATCTAGTACCTTTCACCAGTACATCCAGAACTATGTACCGGATAATCAAGTCATTTTGAAATCATCCAGCATGTCTGAGCTGTACGTCTAGAATTATGTACCTGATGATTTTGGGCAATTTTTAACTAATCATATGGGAATCGTCGCGAACGATTAAGTCATTTTGAGATCGTCCAGCACAAGTTCCCGTGGATTACCAAAGCTATCTTTTGGATGAAATTCTTGATTTATACTAATCATCTCGGATGATCGAAACAAATTTTGTCTACTAATCTTCTAGATGAACCAGATTGTCCAGGCTGATACATGTGATTTTGAACTGATCGTACAGGATGATCCGCTGATCGTCCTGGATGATATTTGTTGACCAGTTGAGATTTAGGGTAATTTTTGAGCCCTCTTATTTAAGATCTTTTTCATTCAACAAGAAAAATCTTTTACCACTTTACTTTCTAGAGAAAACCTTGAGAGAGAGAGAGAAAGAGAGCTTGGGAGAGAGAAAGTGGATCTTGTGAGGGGGAGTTTGTAAGGAATTCACAAAGGTTGCTCCAAGCAAGGATCCGAGTCATCATCTTCATTCTTCATCTCTTATCTTGTCGGTGTCTCGATGGGAAGATCGTTCACAAAAGGATCTGAGTTCTCTGCCTACTTCAAGAGGAAGCGAAAGGAGTCTAGGTTCTCTACCTGCTTTAGGAGGAAGCGAAAGGAGTCTAGGTTATCTGCTTGCTTCAGGAGGAAGCTAAAGGAGTATAGGTTCTCTGCCTCACCGGGTTAGTGGAAAGGAGTTTTTTTTATACAGGCTTCTCCGCCTTGCTATGGGAACAGAAGGAGAGTCACTTTGTATTAGTGCAATACCCATAGGGGAGGCTCCGGGGAGTGGACGTAGTTCAAGTTGACCGAACGACTATAAAATCTTGTGTATTCTTTCTTATTATTTTTTGCACTTACTTTTCTCTGTTGATGATTGTGTGATTGTGATTATTATTCTGTTATCATTAAACATCTGTAAATCATCGCATAAATGTAAACATTTTTTAAAATAGTCAAAAAGATTTTCTAAATCGTTGTTTGCTCACGAATTTTTAAAACTACCAATTCACCCCCCGTCTTGGTTAGCCTCGGGACTAGTTCATAAGGTTTTAACATCCCTATCAAACTTTTAAGTGGTATCAGAGCGGGATTCAAAAATTAAGTTTAAAAACTTTTGAATTTCGATCCATGGCTAACTTTGGTAATCATAATACTACTAAAGGTTATTCAATTATACGACTATCATTGTTTGATAATATACCTTTTGATTTTTGGAAAACTCGCATGTCCACTTTTCTTCAATCTATAGATTATCGCATGTGGATGCTTGTTAAGGATGGTTATGAAGCACCTTTTAGAATGGTTAATAATGTTAAAACTGAACTGTCTTTCACTGAATGGACTTTTGATGATCAGGACTTAGCCCAACTAAATGCCAAATCTTTGAACTATTTTTTCTGTGCTTTAAAATCTGAAGATTACATGCGTGTTTCCACTTGTACAACTGGTAAAGAAATCTGGGATAGATTATGCATTACTTATGAAGGTACATCTGAGGTTAAGCAATCTAGATTGAACATCTTACTTCACGACTACGAACTCTTTCACATGAAACCTAGTGAATCAATTTCTGAAATGTATACTAGGTTCACTCAAATTGTCACTTCTTTACATGCTTTAGGAAGCGAACTTACAAATTATGAAAAAAATGAATAAAATTTTGAGATGTTTGCCTTCTTCTTATGATGCCAAGATAACTGCAATTATTGAATCGAATGATTTAAAAAATTATTCTGTTGATAACTTACTTGAATCACTCATTGCTTATGAGCAAGGGGTGAACCAGAGATAGCTTGATGCAGGTGAGAAAAAGAAAGAGAAAATTGTGGCTCTAAAGGCCAATGATACTGACACTTATTCTTCCGGGTCTGATAGCAATAATGTTGCCTTAATCATTAGGCTTTTCAAAAGCTTTCTAACGAAGAAGCACAAGAACTTTTAGAAGTGGAACAAAGGTAAGAGTAGCAGAAACTTTAAAGCTTCATCTGATACTATTTGTTTTGTATGTAGGAAGCCTTGACATGTAAAGGCTGATTGTCTTACACTTAAGGCTCACCCAAGCAAGGAGAAGGGTGAGGAGAAACCCAAGTTTAGGGAGGACAAGAAGCAGATTCAAAAGGCATTCTGGGCAGATTCTGTATCTGACTCCTCTGAGACTGAAGCTAAGGATGAGACTACAAATTTGTGTCTGGTGGCTGATGATCATCCTTGTCAGTTTGATCAAGAAGAGGTATGTGAGCTAACCTACGATCAATTATAATATGTTTCTGAGAAAATTCATTCATCGTATAAGAAACTTAAGAAATCCCAGGTCAGTTTGAAATTAGATTTCTTGAATTTGCAAAAAGAGCATGATGTTATGATTAAGGATCATTCTACACTTGATAGCAATCAGATGTCTTTACTTGATGAATTGAACAAAAAGCATTTTGAACTAATTGATGAGCATGATTCATTAAAAACCATGCATGTTGATTTAGAAAGAGCTTTTAAAGAATTAGACACTATGGCATGTAACTTAGAGAGTAGTAAGGGTGTATTAAAATTTGAAATTGCAAGTCTTAAAAAATAGATTGAATTTCTAAGATTGAAAATTAGTACTTTTGAGAAAAATGAAGCACCTCCTACTTTTGCACAGTTTTATGCAGCTCCATCATTTGAAGAATGTAATTCAAAATCATCAAAGCATGTTTCATTTAAACCTGGAAAGAGGCACAATCACCCACGTAGATTAGTTAACCATTTTCCTAGTGTTAGATGCTTTTCTTGTGGCATGTTAAGACACATCTCCCACACCTGCACCATTCACTATAGTATACATTAGATGTGGAGACCCAAATTATATGTTTCACAGCACAGCACACATACATTGTATTCTTCTTTTCATAAGAAGAAACCCAAACCTGTTTGGGTTCCTAAATCTGACGTCTAATGATTTTATAGGTGTGCTCTCACACAAGACCTCATGAGAGAATGTGGTACCTGGACAGCGGATGCTAAAGATATATGACTGGAGATGCAAATCAATTCATCTCGCTGGAGGCCAGGGCTAAAGGCAACGTTACACTTGGAGACAACACCACCAAGAGAGTGGTAGGAGAAGGTATAATTGGTGATTCAAAAAAATTCATTATTGACAATGTTTTGCTTGTAAATGGATTGAAACATAACTTGCTGAGCATCAGTCAATTTTGTGACAAAGGATACAACATCAAGTTCCTGCCCACTTACTGTATTATAAGCTTAAATGATAAAATTATTTTACAGGGACAAAGGATTAATAATATCTACATGCTGGCTGTAAGCTGCTTTAAAACTGATGTCTCAATTTGCTTAAAAACTATTTCTGATGAGTCTTGGTTGTGGCACAGGAGATTATGTCATGCTAGTATGAAAAATCTTAGGAGAGTCACCTAAAAGGACTTAGTTAGAGGTGTCCCTAAGCTTAAGTTCGCTAAGGACCACCTGTGTGATGCCTATCAATTAGGGAAGCAAGTCTAGTCCTCCTTCCACTCCATTAAGGAAATAAACACTTCTAGACCTTTAGAAGTCCTTCACATGGATTTGTTTGGACCCATTAGTACTTCCAGCTTAGGGGGGAGAGTCTATGGAATTATGATTGTTGATGATTACTCGAGGTTCACTTGAATTAGATTTCTGTCACATAAATCTAAGTCATTTGATGAATTTAAATCTTTCTCCACTTGGATTTAGAAGAAATTAGGCTGTGAGATTGTAACCATCCATAGTGATCACGGTGGGGAGTTTGAAAATGAGAAATTTGGAACCTTTTATGAGGATCAAGGGATTAGCCACAACTTTTTAACTCTTACGACTCCTCAGCAGAATGGGGTAGCTGAAAGAAAGAACAGAATCTTGGTGGAAGCTACTAGAGCCATACTTGTTGAGTATTCACTTCCAAAATACTTTTGGGCTGAAGTGATGAACACTGCCTATTATGTGCTGAATAGGGTGAATGTTAGATCAAATCTGAATAAGACACCTTATGAGACATTAAGGGTAGAACTCCAAACCTATCCCACCTTCTAGTCTTTGGCTATAAGGATTTCATTCTGAATAATGGGAATTCGTCCTTAGGAAAATTTAACCCCAAATCTATTGAAGGAGTATTTTTAGGCTATTTTTGTGTGGGGAAATCCTTTCAAGTGTTTAATAAGAAGACTTTGGAGGTAGAAGAGATAACTCATGTGGTGTTTGATGAATCTGATCATAAGGAGTCTAGAGTTGTGGAAGAAGAAGAGGTAGGAGAGATTACCGACGGAGTTGAAAATGTAAATCATGAGAAAAGGTTAGAACCTCAAAAAACATTGCCTAGAGATTGGAGATATGCTTTGAGACATCCTAAAGAATTGATCTTAGGAGACCCTTCTGAAGGTGTTAGAACTAGGCATGGACTTAGGAAGGAAGTAAATCATTCTGCCTTTATCTCAATGACTGAACCCACCAACATCAATCAAGCCCTTTCTGATGAGTTTTGGATCTTAGCTATGCAAGAGGAATTGAGTTAATTTGTAAGGCATGATGTTTGGGAGTTAGTAGAAAGACCTAGGAATCAAAGTGTAGTGGGAACCAAGTGGGTCTTTAAGAATAAGATGAATGATTCTGGAGTGGTGGTTAGGAATAAGGTAAGATTGGTGGCTAAGGGGTATAATCAAATTGAAGGGATTGATTTTGAGGAGACCTCTGCCCCTGTAGCTAGATTGGAAGCCATTAGGGTGCAACTAGCCTTTGCCTGTTATAAGGGATTTAAGTTGTTTCAAATGGATGTCAAGAGTGCCTTTTTAAATGGGGTAATATAAGAGGATGTCTTTGTAGAGCAACCCCAAGGTTTTGAGAGTTCCCATTATCCAAATCATATCTATAAATAAAAAAAGGCCTTATATGGATTGAAATAGGCACCCAGAGCTTGGTATGAGAGGCTTAGCATATTCCTACTAGAAAGAGAGTTTGTTAAGGGGTGCGTAGACACCACCCTTTTCCTTATGAAAGTAAGAGATTATCTACTCATTGTCCAGATCTATGTTGATGATATACTTTTTTGATCTTCTGATAAAAATTTATGTGATGATTTTTTTAAGATAATGAGTAAGGAGTTTGAGATGAGTATAATAGGAGTATTGTCCTACTTTTTGTGGTTTAGCATATGAAAAAAGGATGATGGAACATTTCTGAATCAATCAAAATACACTAAGGTCATCTTGAAGAAATATGAGATGAATAAAGCTAAGCCAATCAGCACTCCCATGAGTTCCACTATTCAGTTAGATAAGGATTCAAATGAAAAATCTATTGATTAGAAGAAGTTTAGGGGAATAATTGGATCACTACTTTACCTGATTGCCAGCCGACCTGATATTAGGCTTAGTGTTTATCTTTGTGCTAGGTTTCAAGCTGATCCTAAAGAGTCCCACCTAACTGCTATTAAGAGAATTCTTAGATATCTTTTAGGGACCCCAAACTGAGGAATCTGGTACCCTAGGCACAATACTTCTTTTGAGATTATTGGATATTCTGAATCTGATTTTATAGGGTGTAGGGTGGATAGAAAGAGCACTTCTGAAACTTGCCAATTCAGAGGATAGTCTTTAGTCTCCTGGTCCAATAGAAAAAAGAACTCTGTTGCACTTTCTACTACTAAAGCTAAGTATATTGCCTTAGAATGTTGTATGGCCCAAGTCCTTTAGTTAAAGCAACAAGTGTTGAATTTAGGATTACCTGTTGGCATAATTTTAGTTCTATGTGATAATACTAGTGCCATCTACATTTTTAAAAATCCAATCCAACATTCTAGAACCAAACATATAGATATAAGGCATCACTTCATTAAGGATCATATTACAAAAGGGTACATTGAGCTACATCATATAGCAAACGAAAATTAACTGCCTGACATCTTTACTAAACCACTGGCCTTTGACTCATTCAATATTTTGAGGACCAAATTGGGTGTGATTGACATAAATATATAAATTTGATGATTATTGATTTCTGATATTTTTTGTTTTCTTCATTTTGCTTTAGTTTTTGTTTGATTTGTTGGTCTATTTTATTTTAGAATTTGTCCTTTCCTGCTAATTTTTATTGTTTGATTTGTTTATCAAATTTGATTATTTTCTGTTAATTTTTATTTGTTGATTTTTATTTACTGGTTTTCACATGTCTGTTTTTCTTCCTTCTTATTTTTTATTTACTGCTTACTCACTTCTAAATCAGATCACTACTCACTAATGCTGATAAATTAGATTTCTAACTGAGAATTTTTCCTTATTATTTGTTTAAAAGCTTAAAAGCAGAGATTGACTCCTCTAGATCGGTTAAAGGAAAGAAATGTTAATGATTATTTCTCTTCCTCTAACTCCTTTAATGGTGTATTATTTCTTTTAGATAAAAATCTTCTTCAAAATTAAAAAGTTGGTTTTTGAAATTTAGATCTATTTTATCTACTACAGCAATCTATCTCATATAAATAGTGTTTTTAAAGCTTAGAATTGTTGTTATATTTTTCTTAATCAAGTGATTGCACTTATCATATGATGTATGATTTTTATTTTATGAATTACTCTTCCTTATTGTAGAGAGTGAGTTTTATCGTCTCTTAAATCTAGAAGGTAATTTCACAACTGAGATTCTTTAACAATTATGAAAGGAAGCAAGCTTACAAAAGATGCGCAATGTGCGCCAAATTAAAAAAAAGGTACAAAATGAGCCCAAAGCTGCAAAGATGCGTAATGTCGCCAAATTGGAAAGATACACAAAGTGTATCAAAAATCAAAAGATGCTCAAATCGCCAAACAAATTAAAAAAGGGGCACAAAATGAGCCCACAAAGAAATAAGCTTTCGTCCCTTTCAGATCTTTAAACGTCTTAGAAAAATCCATGCACCACTCAATATTTTCAAAAACTTGAGATAAAAAATCATGATTTCTAATTCCTTACTTTGTAATACTATTATATCAGATATTTTTTTAGAATAAGGCTTGAAAGGATCTCTTTTTGAATCTAATTTATTTTTTTCTGAATTAGACTTTTGTTTGAAAGGAATTTGAACCTGTAAGGTGTCCGAGGTAGGAGTTACGAAAGTCAATTTTTTAACTTTTCTAGATTTCAGCATTGTCGATCTTCTACTTTTTGGTTTTTGAATTAAAAATTAGAGAAAATTTTATTTTATTCGACCTGATAAAAAAAAATTGTTGTTTTCACTATTATTTTTCTCGTTTCTATTTTTTATTTAATGTGATTTTGCATTTTCTTTTTTTTTTTGTGTTTTTGGGATCCCTGATCTTTCCTCTCCATCCTTCATCTTTTTCACTTTTTCTTCACATCGTCATGGACGATCGTCACATCATCCTGGATGATCCTCTTCATCTTGGATGATCCATTCATCATCTTGGACGATCCATTTAAATCATCCCCACTTGATCCAATGGATGATCTGCACCAATTATTGGTGATCATCCTAGACAATCCACGTGTTTGCAACTAGACGATTCAAATTCGGCCCATCCGATGCTTTTATTGCATATTATACCGGACGATCCACCACATCAACCTAGACGATACTTTTCATCAACTGTCATCCGAATGGACTCGTTAGGACGATCATCTGTGTCTAATCATCCTGGATGATATCTGATCGTCCTGGATGATCGGACTGCCTTTTTGACGAATCATCCAATTCGACATTATTACACCTATCATCCTTGACGATCCTTTGATAATCCTGGATTATCAGTCCATTTTTCTTTATAAACATCCCCTCTTCACAAAATTTTTCACTCCACTCTTTCCTCTCCTCACTTGCATTTTGTTCCTCATGGCTGGTGAAAAAGATCATGGCATCAGGGTGCAAGTTCATCCCGGGGAAATATCAATCCCCACTTTCCTAATGTAGTCAATCAGGCTACCTTCCAGCACTACCTTGATGTTGGAATCACTCAATCAAAGATCGTCAACCCTCGCACTCTTACCTACCCGGTACTGGATCTGTTTGCTCATACCTCCCTTACCTTCATTCTCACCCTGGCCTTCCCCTTTAGCACTGAACTTCTTAGGGTCTTTTTTGCCAATCTTTGTATTACCTCTGATTACTCTGCACTGCACTCCTTTGTAAATCAGAGACATGTAGAATTGACCAAATAAGATTTTCACAATATCCTCCAACTTTTAGTCACTGGCGATAAGCTCAACACCATAGTTTCTTATCCTGATTTTGATTAGAGTGCTGTCATTCATTTCCTTAGAAATACCAACATCCACTACCATGATAATGCATGTTCTTCCCTACTTAAGGATGCCCGTATAATTCAACATGTCCTTCATTCCTCAATGATCCCTAAGGCTGGGGACCACATCCACATCACACCTTTACTTTCCCTGACTACCTACTACATCATGGCCCACTGGGAGTTTAATGCTACCGATCTCCTTTTTCACTATATCAAACATCTCACTAGCATTAGGGATCCGGGCCACAAGAGATGCCCAAATCTAGCCCTAGACCGCCTCATTTCCTATGCACTTGAGTCAAAGTATAATCTTCAATATCTGGTTACTGCCAATGTCCCTCCTTCCAACTACACAAACAACTCCTTCCATGTTCTCCATAGTACCTGACTTCATCCAGAGCCCACCGCGGATGTTGAGGAAGAAGTTGTTCCTGAAAGTCAAAGATTCGCCAAGAGGGGGGGGGGGTGAATTGGTATTTTAAAAATTTAAACCTAAACAGGAGTTCTAAAATATTTTTTTTTGTTTTTAAAATAACAATTTAATAAGTAGAATGCAGAAACTAGTAGTTCATTCACAACAACGTTATTGGTGATACAATTGCAAATTTCATAATATAAGATCTAACTTAAACTTTTTACCAAATAATTAAAAGCAGTAAATAAAATACGTGAAAAGTAAAGTACGGTAAAAATGGAAAAAGCACACCAGAGATTTTTATAGTGGTTCGTTCACTTGACCTACTTCCACTCCTCGAATTCCTCCACTCCAGGATTGGCACTACTAAAAGTTGACTCTCCTTTTGCTCCCACAGCAAGGCGGAGAAGCCTTTACAAGACTCACTTTCACCTTCCTCAGTGTGGCGGTATACCAAACGCTATGTTACCCTCCTGGTGACGGCAGCGGACCTTCTCCTTTTTCTTCCTCCTAGAGACGGCAAAGTACCTTGATAATGTTGATCTTGAAGCCTCTCTTCCCTAGAGAGCTTTCCCAAGACTCCACAAAGCCACAAGAGGAGTAAAGCATGCAGCTAGCTTGGAGCCACCGGGTGATCCCCTCACACTCCTTCTCCCTCACGCTCAAGCTCACCTTCACCTTCCTCTCATAAGCCCTGGATCTCTCTGAAGAAAACTTCTCCCTCAAGAGTCCCTTCCTCTCTCAATGCCTTTCACAGCAAGAAGACAGACCAATAACTATCCATTGAAAATTTTTAGTTGTTTTTAAATCAGGATTCAGAAAACCCTAAAAATTTTAACTTTTTTGTCTCTGTTCGTACAGTACGATATATAATCGTACAGTACGATCAGTTCAATATAGCTTCATCCAGTACGAGGACAAACGAATAGTTCTCCAATTCTATACATATCGTACTGTATGATATGTATATCGTACAGGACGACCATATTGTTTTCAACTGTTCGTACAGGACGATCCCTAGGACGAGCAAATTCATCTCTAACTATCGTCCAACACTGCACTATTCGTACAGTACGATTAGTTCATTTCAGGATATCATCCAGTACGATATAAATATTGTCCAGGATGAATAGAACAAAAAATCTTAGTTTCGTCCGGTACGATCATAGGGACGAATGAAATCGTCTCTGACTATCGTACGGTACGGTATAGTATCGTACAATACGATCTACTTTAACTAAGAAACCAAAGTTTATTTTCTGATTACAAGAGATAAATTTGGTAAGTATTCAATTAATCATATCATACGATCTGTATCATACAGTACGAATAGTTTAAAAGTTTAAGATTATAAACTTACAAAACTTATTCTGGCGGCTAGGGTTTTTTAATTGAACCTCATCGTACAGTACGATTACCATCATACAGTACGATTAGGTTACAAAACTAATCGTCTGGAAAATAGCCGTTAGCCTGAGGATTAATGATTAATCGTACAGTACGATTGAAAATCATAATGTACGATAATTTTTAAAAAAATTTTAAACATGAAAATAACTCTCCCCCTGTGTGTGTGCGTGGTTGCTCCTTTCACATACATGCTTTTGTGGAAGACTCAAGAAAATAAAAAAAATAAATTAAAAATTATAAGATTTTCAAGCTCCTATTCTATCCAGTTTAAGTCTCTAGCAACCTTGAGCAGTGTGTATCTGACCTGAAATGTTAGTGCTCATATACAAGAATAAATATTTGTAAGCTTAAGGAAGTCCATATTGATTCAGTAAGTATTAGTTGTCGCCATGAAAATTAAGTGCTCGAGATCCTGGATTTCAACAATCTCCCCCTTTTTAATGGCGTCAAATAATATTTTCCGATTACCATAGTTGTTATGTCTTCCTTAACTACCCCTCAGAAGGATAACTTTTTTTTATTTATTTAAAATAGGAGGAGAAGAAGAAAATAAATTTTTTTTAATATAACATACAGTGTAAACACAACAAGAGAACGAGCAACATATAATCAGAAGAGTAACTATAAACAACGGATATCATTAATAGTAAAGACAGAACAACACAAAAATGTCTCCCCCTTTTGAGAGCACCAAAAATGGAAGAAATAACAGAGCAACTACAAAGATAAAAAAACTAGAAAAGAAAAAAAAGTACAACACAAGCAACTAAAATATTCAGAATTCGAGATCCTGATCCAGAGGTGGTGGTGGAGGTCGTGGAAATAGTTGAAAGTACTGATGGAGGGATACGAACTGGTGATCGATGGAGGTGAAGCGCTCCCCAAACCATTTCCGATCACTTTCATGTTGTTGATGTTGTTGAGTAATGTGGGAATCCAGCCTAGTCTCCAATCGATCAAGGCGTTGAATGATGTCATCGTGAGAGTAGGCAAGATAGGCAGGGTCAGGCGGGTGTATTGGTGGTGGTGGAGGTGCGTCGGCAAGAGCAGCAGCCTCTTCTTCATCAAAATTGGGATCGGCGTGAGCGGCCCCCTGATGGAATAAGATATGAAAAGAGGCATCTGAAAAGAAGATAGGGAGATGATCTGGAGGTAGAGGATAATGAATTTGATACTTAGCATCTAAGATGTAGCCTATGACATGTCCTAAAGTAAGGTTTAGTTTTCTGTGGGCACTTGGATATCGGAACGCAGATATGGTATGGATATAATCAAAAATCATTTGGGCGTCATTGAATTTGGTTCCAGACATTATTAGGTAGTGACCACAGACAGCAGTGGAGTAATGTGGATGTGGTCTCCAGCTTTGGGTATTATAGATGTGCGAAGAACATGCTGTATAACACGTGTTTTTTTATTCAGGGTTTGGACCAGGGGTAGGTGTTGATTAGATGGGACTTTTCGTAGGGTCATGTTAACTAAGGTCCAATCATAATCATTTGTGAGCATAGATTGGGGATGAGGGCCTTTAATAGATAGGCCAATGTGCTCAGCTATATCGTTGACAGTGATAATGACATGCTGTTTGTAAACATATGAAGTAAAGGTGGTGTTCTCTAGGTCCACTTTCAAATTTGCAAGAAATTCAAAAAGTAGTTCAGAGTGGAAAGGAAATGCTAGAGTAAACAGAAATTGAAGCGTGGTGGAGGTGAAAAGGTTCATCACCTCGAAGTTCAAAGCGGTTTGATGCAACATTCGAGATGGGGTGATTTTGGCTTCCTTTAATTTATTATATGCTTTCTCGTCGGCAGCGGAGAGAAAACGGTCGTCGAACCTCCGAAAGGAGGAAGAGCTCTCCACTTTCATTCGGCCGCACTTACTTGCACCAGATATTGTTGAGGGAGTGGATGGAGAAAGTGAGGAATTGGGAGAGGAGTGATCTTAACCAAAGAAAGCCTCCAATTTATAGAATTTTGGAAGTATCGTACAGTACGATTGAGGATCACATAGTATGATGTGTAATTATTTCATTTGGATAACTGTTCAGAAAAAGAAGGTCAAATTGTCTAGTACCATCAGAATCGTAATGGACGAACGTGAGTGAGAGGCGTTCATCCCGAAAAGTCGTCTAAACGATCTTTGACCAAAGTGATCGTATAGTACGAACAGGTGTTCGTACAGTACGAAGGGTAATAATTTTCGTACCGGCCGAGTTTAAATTCGTCCCAATCCATATTGACACGTGGATCGTACCGTACGATGTGGTGTTTGTACAGTACGATGACCAATAATGTAAATCATACAGTACGAGTGGTGAGTCGTATAGTACTGTTGCAAATCTAGTTTTGATGATGACAAACATGTTTCCAGTGTGTTTTGCTTGGCTAATCTGTTTCAGGCACAAAAGACCACGAGCCACTCAAGTCAACTCAAGATCGGGTCCAAGTGTGTCAAATGTATGATTTTTCCTTTTATTTAGTCAATTGTAATGTAACTGATCCCCTAGCTAAGTAACCTTGCACACACACACTCAGGGGGAGAGCTTGAGTGAATTAGAGTTTCTGTTCAAATTTTGTTCAGATCATCCTGGACGATTTCCACATCGTCCTGGACGATCCAGCCAAAACAGAAACCCTAATTAGGGCGACTAAGTTAAGAGGGTCTGATTAAATAGATCGTCCTGGACGATCTCTAGATCGTATGAGACGATATGCCCAAATCAGAAATTCTCAGCCGCCAGATCAAGTTAGGCAAGTTGTTATTTTTAGATACTTGGTCTGATCGTCCCGGACGATACGTGTATCATCCCGGACGATTCAGTACAATCATGCCTAATTTAATATGGTAATTAAGGAAAGCAATTTATTTTTGGTTGATACGATCATATCGTCCTAGACGATCGCAGGATAGTCCCGGACGATCATGATCATTTAGTGCATTTCAGCTGTACGACCCGAACTGTGTTCAGGACGATTTGGGGCCTTTTTGAACTAATCGTATAGGACGATGTCCCAATCGTCCTGGACGATCAAGTCATTTTTTGGTCGTCCAACAAAAATTTCTCTAGACGACCCGAGCTGTCCTCTGGACGATTTTCCTTGATTTGTACTAATCGTCCCGGACGATCGCAGGACGTACGGGACGATATGAACAACTTTTTCTACTGATCGTCCAGAAGAGCCTAATCATCCAGGCTGAAATAGCTGAATTTGAACTGATCGTACAGGACGATCTATCGATCGTCCTGGACGATCTTTGCCGACCAGTTGAGATTTAGGGCAAATTTTAGGCCCTCCTTTAAAAAAACTTTTTCCAAAAATAAGAAATATCTTTTGTTGTCTTCCTTCCCTGAGAAACCATAAAGAGAGAGAGTTGGGAGAGAGAGAGAAGATCTTGTGAGGGGGAGTTAGTGAGGGATTCACTAAGGTTGCTCCGAGCATGGATCAGAGTCGTCTTCTCCGCTCGTCGTCTTTCATCTAGTCGGTGTTCGTCATGGGAGGATCGTTTGTAAGAAGATCTGGGGTTCTCTGCCCGCTTCAGGTGGAAGCAAAAGGAGTTCGAAGGTTCTCTGCCTGCTTCAGGAGGAAGCAAAAGGAGGTTGGGTTCTCTGCCTCACCGTGTGGTGAAAAGGAGGTGTTTGTACAGGCTTCTCCGCCTTGCTGTGGGAGCAAAAGGAGAGACACTTTTTGTTTAGTGCAATACCTGGAGGGGAGGCTCCGGGGAGTGGAGGTAGGTCAAGTTGACCGAACCCCTATAAAATCTGATTTGCTTTTCTGATTCAGTTTTGCACTTTACTTTTCTGATATTAACTGCTTGGGTGAATATCTGTGGTTGATCTTTTCGTTCTAGTTTATGTGTTTCCGCTGCTACGTATCAAAAATATTTTCATTATTATCATGAAATTTTTAAATAACCAATTCACCCCCCCTCTTGGTTAGCCTCGGGACTAGTTCACTAGGGCTTAACATCCCTATCGAACTTTCAAGTGGTATCAGAGCGGGATTTAAAATTTAGGTTTAAAAACTTTTGAATTTGATCCATGGCTAATTGTAACAATCGTAATACTGCTGAAGGATATTCTATTACAAGACGACCGTTGTTTGATAATATTCCTTTTGATTTTTGGAAAACACACATGTCTACTTTTCTGCAATCTATTGATTATCGCATGTGGATGTTAGTTAAGGACGGATACAAACCACCTTTTAGACTGGTTAACAATGTGAAAACTGAATTACCTTTTGCTGATTGGACGTTTGATGATCGTGATTTAGCATTGCTTACGAGCAAGGGGTGAACCAAAGGCAACTTGATGCAGGTGAACGCAAGAAAGAGAAGACAGTGGCACTAAAGGCCAAAGATTCAGATGCTAGCACTTTCGGGTCTTATAGCGATGATGTTGCCTTAATCACAAGGCAATTTAAAAGCTTTCTAAGGAAGAAACATAAGAACTATCAGAAGTGGAACAAGGGTAAGTCCAATAAAAATTTTAAGGGTTCATCTGAATCTGTTTGTTTTGAATGCAGGAAGCCTGGACACATTAAGGCTGATTGTCCTACACTTAAAGCTCACCCAAGCAAGGAGAAGGGTGAGGAGAAACCAAAGTTTAGAAAGAACAACAAGCGGATTCAGAAGGCGTTCTGGGCAGACTCTGCATCCGACTCTTCTGAGACTGAAGCTGAAGAGGAGGAAACAAACTTATGTCTGATGGCTGATGATCACCCTGGTCAGTCGGACCAGGAAGAGGTATGTGAGCTGACTTACGATCAATTATTTGAAGTTTTTGAAAGAATTCATACATCCTATAAGAAACTTAAGAAAACTCATGCTAGTTTGAAATTAGATTACTTAACTTTGCAAAAAGAGCATGATTCTGTAGTTAAAGATCATTCCACACTGGATTCCAATCACATGTCTTTGCTTGATGAATTCGATGAGTTGAATAAAAAATATTCTGATTTATTGTCTGAGCATGATTCATTGAAAACTACGCATGTGGACTTAGAAAGAGCTTTTAAAGAGTTAGATACAATGACATGTGAAGTAGAAAGTAGCAATGGAACCTTAAAATTTGAAATTGCAAGTTTAAAGAAAGAAAATGAGTTTTTGATAGTAAAGATCAGTGCTTTTGAAAAGAACAAAACACCGCCTACTTTTGAACAGTTTTATGCACCGCCACCTTTTGAAAAATCTATTGCAAGTTCTTCAAAGCATGTTTCATATACATCTAGGAAGAGGTATTATCATCCACGTAGATTAGTTAACCCTTTTCCTGGTGTTAGATGTTTTTCATGTGGCATGTTAGGACATATTTCTCACACCTGTACTGTTCACCGTAGTACACATTGGGTGTGGAAACCCAAACTGCCTGTTTCACAGTACAGCACGCATGCATTGCATTCTTCTTTTCATAAGAAGGAACCCAAACCTATTTGGGTTCCTAAGACTAACGTTTGATACTTTTGTAGGTGTGCTCTCACACAAGACCTCGTGAGAGCATGTGGTACCTAGACAGCGGATGTTCGAGATATATGACTGGAGATGCAAATCAGTTCATTTCGCTGGAGGCCAGAGCTGGAGGCAAGGTTACACTTGGAGATAACACCACCAGGAAGGTGGTACGCTCAGGTATAATTGGTGATTCCAAAAATTTTATGATTGATAATGTTTTGCTTGTAGATGGACTGAAACATAACTTGCTGAGCATCAGTCAACTCTGTGACAAGGGATACAACATCAAATTCCTGCCCCTTGGCTGCATTTTAAGCTTAAATGATGAAGTTATTTTACAGGGGCAAAGGATCAACAACATTTACAAGCTGGATGTAAGTAGCATTAAATCTGATAATTCAATTTACTAAAAAACTGCTGCTGATGAGTCTTGGCTATGGCATAGGAGATTGTGTCATGCCAGTATGAAAACCCTTAGGAGAGTCACCCAAAAGGACTTAGTTAGAGGTGTGCCCAAGCTTAAGTTCACTAAGGATCACCTGTGTGATGCCTGTCAGTTGGGGAAGCACGTCCAGTCCTCTTTTCACTCTGTTAAGGACATTAGCACCTCTAGACCTTTAGAAGTTCTTCACATAGACCTCTTTGGACCCATTAGCACTGCCAGCTTAGAGGGGAGAGTCTATGGTTTTGTGATTGTAGATGATTATTCGAGGTTCACTTGGGTTAAGTTTTTGTCACATAAATCTGAGTCATTTGATGAGTTTAGATCCTTCTCTACTTGGATTCAGAAGAAGTTAGGATGTGAGATTATTACCATCCATAGTGATCATGGAGGGGAGTTTGAAAATGAAAGATTTAGAAGTTTTTGTGAGAATCATGGGATTAGTCACAATTTTTCAGCTCCTAGGACCCCTCAGCAGAACGGGGTAGCTGAATGGAAGAACAGGACCTTAGTGGAAGCCGCTAGAGCCATGCTTGCCGAGTATTCACTTCCAAAATACTTTGGTGGTGGAAGAAACAACCCATGTAGTCTTTGATGAATCAGATCCTAAGGAGTCTAGATCTGAAGTAGAAGATGAAGAGATTATTGAGGTTACCCAAGGAGTTGGAAATACAAATTTGGAGGAAAGGGTAGAACCTCAAACCGAGTTGCCTAGAGATTGGAGATATTCTTCGAGTCATCCTAAAGAACTGATCTTAGGAGACCCTTCTGAAGGTGTTAGGACTAGGCATGGACTTAGGAAGGAAGTAAACCATTCTGCCTTTATCTCAATGACTGAACCCACCAACATCAATCAAGCCTTGTCTGATGAATTTTGGATTTTAGCTATGCAGGAAGAATTGAATCAATTTGTAAGGAATGATGTTTGGGAGTTAGTAGAAAGACCTAAAAATCAAAGTATTGTGGGAACCAAGTGGGTCTTTAAGAATAAGATGAATGATTCTGGTGTGGTGGTGAGAAATAAGGCAAGATTGGTGGCTAAGGGGTATAATCAGATAGAAGAGATTGATTTTGAGGAAACTTTTGCCCCTGTAGCTAGATTGGAAGCCATTAGGGTGCTACTAGCCTTTGCCTGTTATAAGGGATTTAAGATGTTTCAAATGGATGTCAAGAGTGCCTTTTTAAATGGGGTAATTAAAGAAGATGTTTTTGTAGAACAACCCCCAGGTTTTGAGAGTTCTCAATTTCCAAGTCATATCTATAAATTAAAAAAGGCCTTATATGGATTGAAACAGGCACCCAGAGCTTGGTATGAGAGGCTTAGCACATTCCTGTTAGAAAGGGAGTTTGTTAAGGGGAGCGTAGACACCACCCTTTTTCTGAGGAGATTAGGAGATGACTTACTCATTGTCCAGATCTATATTGATGATATAATTTTTGGATCTTCTGATAAATATTTATGTGAAGAGTTTTCTAAAATAATGAGTAAGGAATTTGAGATGAGTATGATGGGAGAATTGTCCTACTTTTTGGGGTTTAGCATAAGACAAACGGATGATGGAACCTTTCTCAATCAATCAAAATACACTAAGGACATTTTGAAGAAATATGAAATGGACAAAGCCAAGACAATCAATACTCCCATGCCCTCCTCAGTTCAGTTAAATAAGGATTCAAATGGAAAATCTGTTAATCAGAAGAAGTATAGAGGGATAATAGGTTCACTGCTTTACCTGACTGCTAGCCGACCTGATATCATGTTTAGTGTCTGTCTTTATGCTAGGTTTCAGGCTGATCCTAAAGAGTCCCACCTGAATGTTGGTAAGAGAATTCTTAGATATCTTTTAGGAACCCCAAACCTAAGAATTTGGTACCCTAGGCACAACACCTCTTTTGAGATCATTGGATATTCTGATTCTGATTTTACGGGGTGTAGGGTGGATAGGAAGAGTACTTCTGGGACTTGTCAATTCATAGGACAGTCGTTAGTCTCATGGTCCAGTAGAAAACAGAACTCAGTTGCACTTTCCACTGCTGAAGCTGAGTACATTGCCTTAGGAAGTTGTGTGGCCCAAGTTCTTTGGTTGAAGCAACAAGTCTTAGAATTAGGAGTACCTGTTGGCACAATTTCTGCTATGTGTGATAATACTAGTGCCATCTGTATCTCTAAGAACCCAATCCAATATTCTAGGACCAAATACTTTGATATTAGGCATCACTTCATTAGGGACCATGTTACAAAAGGGGACATTGAGCTACATCACGTAGCAACTGAAAATCAGCTGGCTGACATATTCACTAAACCACTGGCCTTTGACTCATTCAGCATTTTGAGAACCAGATTAGGAGTGATTGATATAAATGCTTGATTCTGATGACTGCTGATTTATGATTGTTCTGATTGGTATTCTGATTTCTGTTTATTAGTTTTGGTATTATGATTTTTGATTTCTGTTAGTTAGTTTTGGTATTCTGATTTCTTATTTCTGTTAGTTAATTTTGGTTTGATTATTTGCTTTCAGTTGATTTTATTTCTTCTCCTGATTTCTGTGTTAGCCTTACTGTTAGTTTGATTAGAGTATTTACTTTGCTGTGATTTTCTACCTGTTTTTATTTGTTTACTGGTTCATATCCTGCACTTACTGTTTTATGCTTTTTAAGATCAGATCACCGCTCACTACTTCTAATGATCTAAATTTTTGACTGTGAGTTTTTTACCTTGTTTTGGTTTGGAAGCTGGTAAGCAGTGATTGACTTCGCTGAATCTGTTAAAGGGAAGAAACAATTATAATTGATTCTCTTCCTCTAACTCCTTTACTGGTGTATAGTTTCTTTTGAATAAAAATCCTCTTCAAAATTAAAATGTTGGTTTTTGAAATAAAGATTATTTTATCTTCCTATAATAATCTGCCTCATATCAATAGTATTTTTCAAAGTCTTGAGTCATTAGTTTGATTTTCTAAACCAAGTGATTGCATTTATCATATGTTGTATGGATTTTGTTTTGTGAATCGTTCTTCCTTACTATAGAGAGTCATCTCCTATGTCTGGAAGATAATCTCACAGCTGAGACTCTTTAATGATTATGAAAAGGAGAAAGCTTACAAAAGATGCGCAGTGCGCCAGATAATTTGAAATAGAGGCATAAAATGAGCCCAAAACTGAAAAGATGCGAAATTGCCAAATTGGATACACAAAGTGTATCAAAAATCAAAAGATGCACAAAGCGCCAACCAATTTGAAAAAGAGGCACAAAATGAGCCCAAACCAAGCTTTCTTCCCTTTCAGATTGTTAAATGTCTTAGAGAAATCTGTGCGCCACTTAATATTTTCAAAAGCTTGAGTTTTGAAAATCCCGATTTCTGATTTTTTACTTTGTAACACTATTATATAAGATATTTTTCTGGAATGAGGCTTGAAAGGATCTCTTTTCAAAATCTAATATCTTTTCTTCTGAATCAGATTTTTGTTTTGAAAGAGGTTTGCATAGATAAGGTGCCCGGGGTCGGAGTTACGAAAGTTGATTATTTCCAACCTTTTCTGGATTTCAGCGCTGTCAGTTTTGGTTTTCTGTTGTGTAGTTGTTCTATTTATGTCTTATTTCCGTGTTCTATTTTTCCTCCTCCTTTTTGTGATGTCAAAAGGGGGAGTCAGTTGTAGTCATGTCTGTTTCTGTTTTATGAGTCATGTTTCCTGTATTGTTTTAGTTGTTAAATGAAAATTTGAAGAAAATGTTTGTGTTTTGATCTCCTAGTTTACTTTTATTTTTAAACTACTTTACAAATGTTTGCCATCATAAAAAAGGGGGAGATTATTGCAAATCTGGTTTTGATGATGACAAACATGTTTCCAGTGTGTTTTGCTTGGCTAATCTGTTTCAGGCACAAAAGACCACGAGCCACTCAAGTCAACTCAAGATCGGGTCCAAGTGTGTCAAATGTATGATTTTTCCTTTTATTGAGTCAATTGTAATGTAACTGATCACCTAGCTAAGTAACCTTGCACATACACACTCAGGGGGAGAGCTTGAGTGAATTAGAGTTTCTGTTCAAATTTTGTTCAGATCGTCCTTGACGATTTCCACATCGTCCTGGACGATCCAACCAAAATAGAAACCCTAATTAGGGTGACTAAGTTAAGAGGGTCTGATTAAGCAGATCGTCCTGGATGATCTCTGGATCGTACGGGACAATATGCCCAAATCAGAAATTCTCAGCCGCCAGATCAAGTTAGGCAGTTGTTATTTTTAAATACTTGGTCTGATCGTCCCGGACGATTCAGTACAATCATGCCTTATTTAATCTAGTAATTAAGGAAAGTAATTTATTTTTGGTTGATACGATCATATCATCCTGGACGATCGCAGGATCGTCCCGGACGATCATGATCATTTAGTGCATTTCAGCTATACGACCCGAACTGTGTTCAGGATGATTTGGGGCCTTTTTGAACTAATCGTACAGGACGATGTCCCAATCGTCCTGGACGATCAAGTCATTTTTTGGTCGTCGAGCACAGATTTCTCTGGACGACCCGAGCTATCCTCTGGACGATTTTCCTAGATTTGTACAAATCGTCCCGGACGATCGCAGGATGGTACGGGACGATATGAACAACTTTTTCTACTGATCGTCCAGAAGAGCCTAATCGTCCAGGCTGAAACAGCTGAATTTGAACTGATCGTACAGGACGATCTTGGCCGACCAGTTGAGATTTAGGGCAAATTTTAAGCCCTCCTTTAAAAGAACTTTTTCCAAAAATAAGAAATATCTTTTGCTGCCTTCCTTCCCTGAGAAACCATAGAGAGAGAGAGAGTTGGGAGAGAGAGAGAAGATCTTGTGAGGGGGAGTTAGTGAGGGATTCACTAAGGTTGCTCCGAGCACGGATCAGAGTCGTCTTCTCCGCTCGTCGTCTTTCGTCTAGTCGGTGTTCGTCGTGGGAGGATCATTTGCAAGAAGATCCGGGGTTCTCTGCCCGCTTCAGGTGGAAGAAAAAGGAGTTCGAAGGTTCTCTGCCTGCTTCAGGAGGAAGCGAAAGGAGGTTGGGTTCTCTGCCTCACCGTGTGGTGAAAAGGAGGTGTTTGTACAGGCTTCTCCGCCTTGCTGTGGGAGCAAAAGGAGAGACACTTTTTGTTTAGTGCAATACCCGGAGGGGAGGCTCCGGGGAGTGGACGTAGGTCAAGTTGACCGAACCACTATAAAATCTGGTTTGCTTTTCTGATTCAGTTTTGCACTTTACTTTTTTAATATTAACTGCTTGGGTGAATATCTGTGGTTGATCTTTTTGTTCTTGTTTATGTTTTTTCGCTGCTACGTATCGAAAAGATTTTCATTGTTATCGTGAAATTTTTAAATAACCAATTCACCCCCCCTCTTGGTTAGCCTCGGGACTAGTTAACTAGGGCTTAACATCCCTACTGTACGATGTGGTGTTTGTACAGTACGATGACCAATAATGTAAATCATACAGTACGAGTGGTGAGTCGTACAGTACGATATGTGCAAGATAGGAGAGATCTGGACCATTGATGGAGTGGACCGTTGAGATTTTAGTATTTTTGGAATAATCGTACAGTATGATATTGGATCGTACAGTACGATGTTCAGAAAAATTCAAGTTTTAAACATCAACAAGGTGAATGTGAGAGGATCAGGAAAGTCCCTTGATTTTTTTTTTAATTTTTAGTTTAAACAAAACAAACACACAAAAAAAAACATTTTTTTGTTTTTTTTATTATTATTTTTTTTTATTTTTTTTTTAATTTTTTGTTTTAAGCTTGAATGTTTATGACACCTAATTTTGTTCCCAGGATACTAAAGGTGTCATAAGCTAATAGTTTTGTAAAAATGTCAGCCAATTGATCTCCAGTCGCAATGTGGTGTTGTTCAATATCTCCTTTGGCTACATGATCTCTTATGAAGTGATGTCTAATGTCTATATGCTTTGTTCGAGAGTGCTGAATTGGATTTTTAGATATACAAATTGCACTAGTGTTATCACACATTATTGTGATGATTCCTACAGGTAGTCCAAGATCTAAAAGTTGTTATTTTAACCAAAACACTTGTGCAACACAGCTTCCTACCGCTATGTATTCTATTTTAGCTGTTGAATGGGCTACCAAATTCTCCTTTCTACTAGACCAAGACACTAATGATTGTCCAATGAATTGACAGGTTCTAGAGGTCTTTTTTTATCTACCATACATCCTGCAAAATCTGAATCTGAGTACCCTAAGATTTCAAACGTAGTGCTGTGTCTAAGATACCAAATTCCTAAGTTTGGGGTGCCTAGTAGATATCTAAGAATTCTTTTGACAGCAGTCATGTGAGATTCTTTTGGATCTGCTTGAAAATGAGCACAGAGACAAACACTAAACATTATATCCGATCCGCTGGCAGTTAAGTAGAGAAGTGATCCAATTGTTCTTCTGATCGACTGACTTCCTATTTGAGTCCTTATCTAATTGAATGTTAGAGCTCACGGGAGTATTCATGGCCTTAGCATTTTCTATTTTATACTTTTTAAGTATATCTTTGATGTACTTAGTTTGACTAAGGAACGTTCCACCTTCCATCTGTCTTACACTAAATCTAAGGAAGTAATTAAGTTCTCCCATCATACTCATTTCAAACTCATCACTCATTATTTTTGAAAATTCATCACATAAGATTTTCTCTGAAGATCCGAACAAGATGTCATCTACATAGATCTGAACAATGAGTATCTCATCTCCTACCTTTTTCAAGAATAAGGTGGTTTCCACACTACCCTTAACAAAACCTCTATCTAGTAGGAATGTACTAAGTCTTTCATACCAGGCTCTTGGTGCTAGCTTTAGCCCACATAGTGCCATTTTCAACTTAAACACATGATTTGGAAATTGTGAGTTTTCAAATCCTGGGGGTTGTTCAACATAAACATCCTCTTTGATTACTCCATTTAGGAAAGCACTCTTTACATCCATTTGATATAATTTGAAACCCTTGAAGCAAGCAAAAGCTAAGAGTACTCTAATGGCTTCTAGTCTAGCCATGGGTGCAAATGTTTCCTAAAAATCTATTCCCTCGATTTGGTTGTAATCTTTTGCTACCAATCTAGCCTTATTTATCACTACTATTCCAGAGTCATTCATCTTATTTTTAAAGACCCACTTGGTTCCAACCATGCTTTATTCTTTAGGTCTTTTGACTAATTCCCATACATCATTCCTAACGAATTGGTTCAACTCTTCTTGCATTGCTAGGATCCAGAATTCATCTCCTAAGGCTTGATCTATATTTGTGGGTTCAATAATAAATATAAATGCAGAATGACTGACCTCTTTCATAAGTCCATGCCTAGTTTTTACACCTTCTGATGGGTCTCCTAAGATCAGTTCTTTAGGATAACTAGAAGAATATTTCCAATCTCTAGGTAGTTGTTCCTGAGGTTCCGCTCTAGTCTCTATGGCAATGGTTTCCACTCCCCAAATAATCTCAACTTCTTCTTCTTCATGATTAGATTCAGAGGTCTTATTGGATTCATCAAATACCACATGGGTAGAATCTTCTACTACCAGGGTCCTCTTATTAAAGATTCTATAGGCTTTATCTACAAATGAGTAGCCTAAGAAAACCCCTTCATTAGATTTAGGATCGAACTTTCTAAAGGGTGACTTGCCATTGATTAAGATGAAACATTTACATCCAAAGACATGTAGGTGGGAAAGATTGGGTGTCCTACCCTTAAGCAATTCATAGGGTGTCTTATTAAGTGGATCTTATATTTATCCTATTTAGAATATAGCAAGCAGTATTCACTGCTTCTGCCCAAAAATAGCTAGGAGGAGTGTATTCAACTAATATTTCTCTAGTAGCTTCAACTAAAGTTCTATTCATTCTCTCTGCTATCCCATTTTGCTGAGGAGTTCTAGGGGCCGAGAAATTATGTTCTATTCCAATCTCTTTACAAAATGATTTAAACTTATCATTCTCAAATTCTCCACCGTGATTACTATAAACTGTCTTAATTTCACATCTTAATTTTCTTTGAATCCAAGTGGAGAAAGTTCTAAACTCTTAAAATGACTCACTCTTATGTGCTAGAAATTTTATACAAGTAAACCTAGAGTAGTCATCCACTATTACAAATCCATAAGATTTTCCTCCTAGGCTAGTGGTACTAACAGGTCCAAATAGGTCCATGTGTAGATTTTCTAGTGGCCTAGTGGTGCTGATATCCTTAATTGAATGAAATGATGATTTCACTTATTTTTCTAGTTGGCAGGCATCACATAGATGGTCCTTGGTAAAGTCTAACTTAGGTATGCCTCTAACTAAGTCTTCCTGAGTGATGTTCCTAAGTGTTTTCATACTAGCATGGCATAGTCTCCTATGCCATAGCCAAGAGTCATCATCTATTATTTTCAGACACAAAGAGTTTGAGTTTTCAATGCATTTTAAATCTAACATATAGACATTATTATGCATTTTGCTTCTAACATAAGTATACCATTTAAGCTAATCATGCATTTGTTAGAAAGAAACTTAATATCAAAGCCCTTGTCACATAGTTGACTAATATTCAAAAGGTTATGCTTTAAGCCATCAACTAACAGTACATTTTCAATTACCAAATTTTTTGAGTTTCCAATGATACCTGAGCCCACCACTTTTCTGGTAGTATTGTCTCCCAAAGTTACCTTGCCTCCTGACCTGGCCTCCAGTGTCATGAACTGCTTCATGTCTCCCGTCATGTGTCTCGAGCAGCCAATGTCTAGGTACCACATGCTCTCACTAGGTCTTTTGTGAGAGCATCCCTACAATTTCAATCACAGGTTAGTTTTGGTAACCCAAGTGAGTTTGGGTTCCACCTTGTGCTTGTATGGATGAAATATATGCATGTTATGCGGTGATGAATGCAGCTTAGGTCTCCACACTAGATGTGTCCTATGGTGAATTATGCACGTGCGTGCTATGTGACCTAGCATGCCACAAGAATAACACCTAACACCGAGAAATGGGTTCACTAATCTACGGGGGTGGTAGTGTCTATTTCTGGGTTTGGATGATGCATGTTGTGCTGGTTTTGAATGAGATGGTTCACATGGTGGAGGCTGAAAAAACTCAGCAAATGTGGGAGGTGTTTTATTTTTTTCAAATGCATGAAGTTTTTCATTTAAAAAATTATTCTCTTGGTTAAGCCTTGCATATTCAAATCTCAATGTATGCTCACTTCTATCTAATTCCTCTGCAAGTTCTTCTAGTTCCTTAAATGCATTCTCTAGTTTAATATGTGATGATTTCAAGGTATCGTGTGCAGTGGTTAACTCAATATGCTTCTTATTTTGATGCATCATATTCATCAAGCAAAGACATATGATCTTTATCCAAGTCAAAAAAATCTTTAACTACACTAGCATGCTCCTTTTGTAAAGTACTAAACTCAGTGTTAAGACTAACATGCTTTTTCTTTAACTTTCTATACGAATCATGAATTTTTTTAGAGATAATTAATAGCTCATCATAAGAAAGTTGACATACCTCATCTTGATATGATTGATCAACATTATCATTAGCCATAAGACATAGATTAGTTACCTCCTCCTCTGCTTCTTCTTTTGATGATTCTGAGGCAGAGTCGGCCCAAAATGCTTTTTGTTTCTTAGACTTGCCCTTTCTGAACTTTGGCCTTTCCTCACCCTTTTCTTTGGTTTGTTGAGTCTTAACGTAGGGGCAATCAGCTCAGAGATGACCGGGTTTCCTGCACTCAAAGTAAATTGTGTAAGATGCAACTTTAGTGTTCTTTGAGTTTTTACCTTTGTTCCAACTACTTTGATGACGGCGTTGGTTTCATTTCAAAAAATTCTTGAACTGACGAGTCAGCAGGGCTATGTCGTTATCTTCCTCTGCTGCAGAGATGTCACTTTCAGAATTGTTCACTTTTAAGGCCACCGTCCGCTCCTTCTTCTTTTCACCTGTATCACATTGTCGTTGACTCACTCCTTGCTCATAGGCAATGAGTGACCCATGCAAGTTATCAATCGAATAAACATTTAAATCTTTTGACTAAGTTATTGCAGTAAGTTTTGCATCATATGAACTAGGCAAACATCGTAATATTTTATTCACTTTTTTTGAGTTAGACAACTCTCTCCCTAAAGCATGCGAAGTTGTCACTATTTGGGTGAATCTAGTGTACATTTCAGGGATATTTTCACTAGGTTTCATGTGGAATAGTTCATAATTATGTAGTAGTATGTTCAGCCTAGATTGTTTGACCTCACTAGTTCCTTCGTATGTGATACATAGTTTGTCCCAAAATTCCTTACCAGAAGTATAGGTAGACACTCACATATAATCTTCTGATGTTAATTCACAAAAGAAACAATTTAAGCATTTAGCGTTTAACTGTGTAAATTCTCTATCCTCATTGCTCCATTCATTAAAAGCTAATTCAGTTTTAACTCCATTCACCAAACGAAACGGTGCAGAAAAACCTTCTTTAACCAACATCCACATGCGATACTCTAGAGACTGTAAAAATATAGACATGCGTATTTTCCAGAAATCAAATGGTATATTGTCAAATAAAGGTGGACGGGTTATAGAATACCCCTCCGCAGTGTTAAGGTTACCAAATTGAGCCATGGATCTTACATTTCTAGGTTTTTCTAAAACACTATTTTGAAACCCCGCTCTGATACCACTTGAAAGTCAGAGATTCACCAAGAGGGGGGGTGAATTGGTATTTTAAAAATTTAAACCTAAACAGGAGTTCTAAAAGATTTTTTTTTTTTAAATAATAATTTAATAAGTAGAATGTGGAAGCTAGTAGTTCATTCACAACAACGATATTGGTGATACATTTGTAAATTTCACAATATAAGATCTAACTTAAACTTTTCACCAAATAAATAAAAATAGTAAAATTAAAATGCCTGAAAAGTAAAGTGCAGTAAAAACAAAAAAAGCACACCAGAGATTTTTATAGTGGTTCGGTCACTTGACCTACGTCCACTCCCCGGAGTCCTCCACTCCGGGATTTGGACTACTAAAAGTTGACTCTCCTTTTTCTCCCACAGCAAGGCGGAGAAGCCTTTACAAGACTCACTTTCACCTTCCTCAGTGTGGCGGAATACCAAACGCTATGTCACCCTCCTGGTGATGGCAGTGGACCTTCTCCTTTTTCTCCCTCCTGGAGATGGCAGAGTACCTTGACGATGTTGATCTTGAAGCCTCTCTTCCCTAGAGAACTTTCCCAAGATTCCCCAAAGCCACAAGAGGAGCAAAGCATGCAGCTAGCTTGGAGCCACCGTGTGATCCCCTCACACTCCTTCTCCCTCATACTCAAGCTCACCTTCACCTTCCTCTCACAAGCCCTGGATCACTCCGAAGAAAACTTCTCCCTCAAGAGTCCCTTCCTCTCTCAATGCCTTTCACAGCAAGAAGACAGACCAAAAACTATCCATTGAAAATTTTTAGTTGTGTTTAAATCAGGCTTCAGAAAATCCTAAAAATTTTATCTTTTTCATCTCTGTTCGTACAGCACGATATATAATCGTATAGTACGATTAGTTCAAATATAGCTTCATCCAGTACGAGCACAGACAAACAGTTCTCCAATTCTATACATATCATACTATACGATGTGTATATCATACAGGATGATCATATTATTTTCAACTGTTCATATAGGACGATCTGTGGGACGATCCTTGGGATGAGCAAATTCATCTCTAACTATCATCCAGTACTGCACTATTCGTACAGTATGATTAGTTCATTTCAGGATATCATCCAGTATGATATGAATATCGTCTAGGACGAATAGAACCAAAAACCTTAGTTTCATCCGGTACGATCATAGGGACGAATGAAATCGTCTCTGACTATCATACGGTACGATATAGTATCATACAGTGTGATCTACTTTAATTAAAAAACCAAAGTATATTTCCTGATTACGAGAGATAATTTTGGTAAGTATTCAATTAATCGTACCGTACGATCTGTATCGTACAGTATGAATAGTTCAAAAGTTTAAGATTATAAACTTACCAAACTTAATCTGGCGGCTAGGGTTTTTCAATTGAACCTCATCGTACAGTATGATTAGGTTACAAAACTAATCGTCTGGAAAATAGCCGTTAGCCTGAGTATTAATGATTAATCATACAGTATGATTGAAAACCGTACAGTACAATAATTAAAAAAAAATTTAAAACATGAAAATAACTCTCCCCCTGTGTGTGTGCGTGGTTGCTCCTTTCACATAAATGCTTTTGTGGCAGACTCAAAAAAATAAAAAATAAAGAAATTAAAAATTATAAGATTTTCAAGCTCCTATTCTACCCAGTTTGAGTCTCTAACAACCTTGATTAGTGTGTATCTGACCTGAAATGTTAGTGGCCATATACAAGAATAAACATTTAAAATCTTAAGGAAGTCCATATTGATTCAGTAAGTATTAGTTGTCACCATCAAAATTAAGTACTCGAGATCCTAGATTTCAACAGTTCCTTTACCTGCTGCACCTGATGCACCTACTCCTCTTCATATTGCATCACCCTTAGATCATCTGGTGTAGCAATTCGACTAGTGGGAGGCCCATTTTAATTTCTATGTGGCTGCCTAGGAGAAGCAGCATGATATAGATTTGAGGCGCTTCAATGACTATGCTGCCCAGTAACAACAGCAACACGATCAGGACATGGCCTAGTTTGGGGCACAGTTTGTAGCCATCCAAGGCTACTTTCAGCCACCAACTCCTCCTCTATCTGATCAGGATCCACCTTCAAACTAGTCTATTTTGCTAATGTTATTTTCCTTATCTTTATTTTATATTATTATTTTATGTATTTTTTTATTATTTTTCCCTTGTTGAGATGTCTAAAGGGGGAGTAGTTATTGTATTTCTGGATCATTTTAATTCCTCAGCTTATTAATGTTCAGATTTTTTTTTTTAAATATCAATGTTTATTTACTGAACTTGTATTTCCTAATAAATGTTTGCCATCATAAAAAAGAATGACATTATTACAAATCTGAATTCAAGGAGTATAGTTTTAATGAGAACAAACATGATAATGTTCTGTTTTGCTTAGCTAACCATTTCAGGTCCACAAGGTCAAATATAATCCAAGACAGCTTAAGATTGATTCGGTCTGTATGTAGTTCAGGTATAATGTAATTTTTTCCTTTATTGAGCGAAATTCAATGTAATTGATCTCCTAGCTAAGTAAACTTACACACACACACACTCATGGGGAGATTTTTGTGAGTTTAGAGTTTCTATTATATTTTGATCACATCATCCTAGACGATTGACATATCATCCTGGATGATCCATTAAAAATAGAAATCCTAACTTGGGCTGTTAAGTTCAGTCGCTTCGATTAAGCTGATCGTCCTGGATGATACTCCTATCAGACAGGATAATATGCTCAAATCAGAAACTCTCAACCGCTAGAATGATTTAGGCAAGTTCTTATTTTTGGATCTTTGATCTGATCATCCCGGACGATACATGTATCATCCTAGATGAGCCATTATAATCATGCTTAAATTAGACAGGTGATTAAGGAGAGTAATTAAGGTTTGATTGATTCGATCATATCATCTTGGATGATCACAATATCATATGGGATGATGTGTTAAAAATCCCGATCGTCTAGTGCCTTTCACCAGTACATCCAGAACTATGTACCGGACGATCAAGTCATTTTAAATTCATCCAACATGTCTGAGCTGTATGTCGAGAACTACATACCGGATAATTTTGGGCAATTTTAAACTAATCATATGGGATGATGCCCATATCGTCCCAGACGATCAAGTCATTTTGAGATAGTCTAGCATAAGTTCCCCTGGACGACCAGAGCTATCTTCTGGATGAAATTCCTGATTTACACTAATCATCCCAGATGAACGCAGAATCATACAAGATGATCAGAACAAATTTTGTCTACTAATCGTCTAGAGGAACCAGATCATCCAGGCTGGTACATTTGATTTTGGGTTGATCATACAGGGCGATCCTTTGATCGTCCTGGATGATATTTGTTGACTAGTTGAGATTTAGGGCAATTTTTGAGCCCTCCTATTTAAGATCTTTTACGTTCAACAAGAAAAATCTTTTGGCACTTTCCTTTCTAAAGAAAACCTTGAGAGAGAGAGAGATCTTGAGAGAGAGTGAGAGAGGATCTTGTGAGGGGGATTTTGTGAGGGATTCACAAAGGTTGCTCCAAGCAAGGATCTGAGTCATCTTATCCTTTTATCGTCTCTTATCTTGTCAGTGTCTCTATGGGAGGATCATTCACAAGAAGATCCAGGTTATCTGCCTACTTTAGTAGAAAGCGAAAGGAGTCCAGGTTCTCTGCTTGCTTCAAGAGGAAGCGAAAGGTGTCTAGGTTCTCTACCTTCTTCAGGAGGAAGCGAAGGGTGTTCAGGTTCTCTACCTCACCGGGTTGGTGGAACAGAGTTTTTTTTTATACAGGCTTCTCCGCCTTGCTGTGGGAGCAGAAGGAGAGTCACTTAGTATTAGTGCAATTCTCAGAGGGGAGGCTCTAGGGAGTGGACGTAGGTCAAGTTGACCGAACCACTATTAAATCTGGTGTGTTCTTTCTGATTATTTTTTACACTTACTTTTCTATTGATGATTGTATAATTATGATTATTATTCTATTATCATTGAACATCTGTAAATCATCATATAACTGTAAACATTTTTTAAAACAATCAAAAAGATTTCTTAAATCACTGTTTGCTCAAGAATTTTTAAAACTACCAATTCACCCCCCCTCTTGGTTAGCCTCAGGACTAGTTCATAAGGGGTTAACATCCCTATCAAACTTTCAGACAGTAGCTACTCAAGACATATGACTAGAGACATGAAGCAATTCATGACATTGAAGGCCAGGTCAGGAGGCAAGGTGAGTTTAGGACACTACACCACCAGGAAGGTGGTGGGCTTAGGTATTATTAGAACTTCTAAAAATTTTGTAATTAAAAATGTTCTATTAGTTGATGGTTTAAAGCATAATCTTTTAAGTATTATTCAACTATATGATAAGGGTTTTGACATAAAGTTTCTTTCTAACAAATGCATGATTAACTTAAATGATAAACTTGTGTTAGAAGAAAAACGGATAAATAATGTCTATATATTAGACCTCAACTACATTAAAAATTCAAACCCTTTATGTTCATAGATAATAGCTGATGACTCTTGGCTATTACATAGGAGACTATGCCATACTAGCATGAAAACACTTAAGAATATCACTTAGAAAGACCTAGTTAGAGGCATACCTAAGTTAAAATTCACTAAGGACCACCTATGTGATGCCTGTCAACTACGAAAATAAGTGAAATCATCATTTCATTCAATCAACGGTATCAACACCTTTAGGGCACTAGAAATTCTTCACATGGATCTATTTCGACCTGTTAATATAGCTAGTCTAGGAGGGAAAACTTATGGATTTGTAATAGTGGATGAGTACTATAAATTTACATGGGTAAGATTCTTAACAAATAAGAGTGAGTCCTTTGAAGAATTTAGAACTTCTCCACTTGGATTCAAAGGAAATTAGGATGTGAAATCTCAATAATCCTTATAATCATGATGGAGAATATAAAAATGATAGGTTTGAATCTTTCTATCAAGAGATAAGAATAGAACATAACTTCTCTGCCCCTAGGACCCCTCAGCAAAATGGAATAGCTGAGAGAAAGAATAGAACCTTGGTTGAAGCTACAAGGGCAATGTTAGTTGAATACACTCTCCTTAGATATTTTTGAGCAGAAGCAATGAATATTGATTATTATATTTTAAATAGGGTGAATGCTAGACCCAAACATAATAAGATACCCTATGAACTCATTAAGGGTAGGGCACCTAATCTTTCTCACTTACACATTTTTTGATGTAAATATTTTATCTTAATTAATGGTAAGTCACTTATAGGAAAATTTGATCCTAAATCTGATGAAGGTGTCTTTGTAGGCTATTCATCTATAGGTAAATCCTATAAAATCTTTAATAAGAAGATACTAGTAGTAGAAGAGTCTACCCATGTGGTATTTGATGAATCAGATAAGACCTCTAAAATTAATCACGAAGAAGAAGAAGCTGAGGTCATTCAGGGGGTAGAAACTATTGCCATAGAAGATAGAGTAGAACCTTAGGAGTAATTAGCTAGAGATCAGAGATATTCTTCTAGTCATCCTAGAGAGTTGATCCTAGGAGACCCACCTAAAGGTGTAAAAACTAGGCGTGGACTTAGGAAGGAAGTTAGTCATTCTGTATTTATCTCTATAATTGAACCCACCAATATAGATCAAGCATTAGGGGATGAATTTTAGATCCTAGCAATGCAAGAAGAGCTAAACTAATTTGTAAGGAATTATATGTGGGAATTAGTCAAGTGACCTAAGGAACAAAGTGTGGTTGGAATGAAGTGGGTCTTTAAAAATAAGATGAATGACTCTGGAATAGTAGTGAGAAATAAGACCAGATTCGTGGCTAAGGGGCATAACAAAATTAAGGTAATATATTTTGAGGAAACCTTTGCCCTTGTAGCTAGACTAGAAGCCATAAGGGTACTCTTAGCCTTTGCTTGCTTCAAGGGTTTTAAGTTGTATTAAATGGATATTAAGAGTATTTTCCTAAATAGGGTAATCAAAAAAGATGTTTATGTTGAGCAATCCCCCAGATTTGAAAACTCACAATTTCCAAATGATGTATTTAAATTGAAAAGGGTATTATATTGGTTAAAGAAAGCACCTAAAGCCTGATATAAAAGACTTGGTATGTTCCTGCTAGATAGAGGCTTTGTTAAGGGTAGTGTCAACACCACCCTCTTCTTAAAAAAGGTGGAAGATGAGATACTAATTGTTTAGATCTATGTAGATGACATCCTATTTAGATCCTTAGAGAAAATCTTAGGTGATGAATTTTCAAAAATAATGAGTGATGAGTTTGAGATGAGCATGATGGAGAACTTTGTTGAAATTCAGGATCCCGAGCACTTGATTTTGATGGTGACAATTAATACTTATTGAATTTATATAGACTTCCTTAAAGATTATAAAAGTTTATCTTCGTCTGTGAGCACTAACATTTCAGGTCAGATACACACCGCTCAAGATTGCTGGAGAATCAAACTGGGTAGAATAGGATATTTAAAAACATATATTTTTCTTGTCTTTATTTTTATTTTCTTGAGTCTGCCACAAAAGCATGTATGTAAAAGAGCAACCGTGCACACACACAGAGGGAGATTTTTTTATGTCAAAATTTAAAAAAAAAAACTGATCGTATTATATGATTTTTAATTGTATTGTACTATGAGTCAATAATACTCAGGGTAACGGCTAATCCTGGATGATTAGTTGTGTAATTTAATCATACTGTACGATGAGATTCAATTCAAAAACCTTAGCCACCAGAATAGGTTTGGTAAGTTTCTAATTTTAATATTCTGAACTATTCGTATTGTACGATTATTTAAAAACTTACCAAAATTATCTCCCGTAATCAGGAAATAAAATCTTTGTTTGTTAATTATATTTGATCGTACTGTATGATGTAGATCATACTGTACGATGGTAAGAGATGATTTTATTCATCCCATTGATCGTACCAGATGAAACCAAGGTTTTTATTCTATTCATCCCGGACGATATTCATATCATACTGGACGAAGTTCTGAAAATGAACTAATCATACTGAATGAATAGTATAGTGCTGGATGAAGGTTAGAGATGAATATTCTCATCACAGAGATCATCCCACATATCATCCTGTCTGAATAATTAAAAATAACATCATCATCTTATACGATCTCTGGATCGTACAGTACGATATTCATAAAATTCATGAACTGTTCATCTGTGCTCGTACTAGACGAAGCTGTCTTTGAACTGATTGTACTGTATGATGTTATATCGTACTGTATGAACAGAGATGAACAAGTTGAAAATTTTAGGGTTTTCTGAAGCCTGATTTAAAAGGACTTTGATTTTTCATTTGAAGAGGTTGTTGGTCTGTCTAACTACTGTGAGAAGCTATGAGAGAGGAAGGAACTCTTGAGAGAGACTTTGTAGAGATCCAGGGCTTGTGAGAGGAAGGAGAAGGTGAGCTTGAGCGTGAGGGAGAAGGAGTGTGAGAGGATCACACAGTGGCTCCAAGCTAGCTGTATGCTTTACTCCTCTTGTGGCTTTAGGGAGTCTTGGGAAAGTTCTCTAGGGAAGAGAGGCTTCAAGATTAACATCATCTGGGTACTCTGCCTTCTCTAGGAGGGAGAAAAAGGAGAAGGTCTGCTGCCGTCACCAGGAGGGTGACATAGCATCTGGTATTCCGCCACACCGGGGGAGGTAAAAGGGAGTCTTGTAAAGGCTTCTCCGCCTTGCTGTGGGAGCAAAAGGATAGTCAACTTTTAGTAGTGCAATTTTTAGAGTAGTGGACTCTGGGGAGTGGACGTAGGTCAAGTGACGGAACCACCATAAAAATTTTTGGTGTGCTTTTTCTATTTTTTTATCGCATTTCATTTTTCACATACATGCTTATTGCTATATCTGCGTGGTGAAAAATCTGATTGTATTTTCTTTGTATTGAGAGATCTATAATTGTTTTACCAATATCATCGTTGTGATCGTATCATTAGCTTTCGCATTCCACTCATTGTGTTATTATTTTAAAACTCCAAAAAATTTAGAACTCCTATTTAGGAATAATTTTTAAAATACCAATTCACCCCCCCCTCTTGGCGCATCTCGTACTTTTAAGTGGTAACAAAGCAGGGTTTCAAAATAGTGTTTTAGAAAACCTAGAAATGTAAGATCCATGGAACATTTTAGTAACCGTAACACAGCGGAGGGTTTTTCTATAACCCGTCCTCCTTTATTTGACAATATACGTTTGATTTCTGAAAAATATGCATGTCTACATCTTTACAGTCTCTAGACTATCACATGTGGATGTTGGTTCATGAAGGTTATTCTGCATCGTTTCATATGTTGAATGGAGTTAAAACTGAATTAGCTTTTAATGAATGGAGCAATGAGGATAGAGAATTCGCACAGTTAAATGCTAAATGCTTAAATTATTTTTTTTGCGCATTAAAATCAGAAGACTATATACGAGTGTCTACTTGTAGTACTGGTAAGCAAATTTGGGACAAACTGCGTATCACATACGAAGAAACTAGTGAGGTCAAATAATCTAGGCTATATATACTGCTACATGAATATGAACTGTTCCGCATGAAACCTAGTGAAACTATCTCTGAAATGTACACGAGATTCACCCAAATTGTGACATCCTTGCTTACTTTAGGGAGAGAGTTGTCTAACTCTAAAAAAGTGAGTAAAATACTGTGATGTTTGCCTAGCTCGTATGATGCAAAAATTACTGCAATAACTAAGTCAAAAGATCTAAACATTTATTCAATTGACAATTTGCTTGGGTCACTCATTGCCTACGAGTAAGAAGTGTGTCAACGATAAAGTGATGCAGGTGAAAAGAAGAAGGAGTGAACGGTGGCCTTAAAAGTGAACAACTCTGAAAGTGATAGTTCTAAAGCGGATGAAGATGACGACATAGCCTTGATGACTCATCAGTTCAAGAAATTTTTTAAAAAGAAAGCAGCGCCATCATCAAAGTAGTCGGAACAAAGGTGAAAGCTCAAAGAATACTAAAGTTGCATCTGACACAATTTTCTTTGAGTGCAGGAAACCCGATCATCTTTGAGCTGATTACCCCAACATTAAGACTCATCAAACTAAGGAAATTTGCGAGGAAAGGTTAAAGTTAAAGAATGGCAAATTTAAGACACAAAAAGCTTTTTGGGCCAACTCTGCTTCAGAATCATCAGAAGAAGAAGCAGAAAAGGAGGTAACAAATTTATGTCTTATGGCTAACGATAATCTTGATCAATCAGATCAAGATGAGGTATGTCAAGTTTCTTATGATGAGCTATTAATTATTTCTGAAAAGATTCAAGACTCATATAAAAAGTTAAAGAAAAAGTATGTTAGCCTTAACACTGAGTTTAGTACTTTACAAAAGGAGCATGGTAGTGTAGTTAAAGATTTTTTTGACATGGATAGAGATCACATATCCCTGCTTGATGAATATGATGCATTAAATAAGAAGCATATTGAATTAACTATTGCACATGATACCTTGAAATCATCACATGTTGAATTGGAGAATGCATTTAAGGAATTAGAAGAACTTGCATGTTAACTAGATAGAAGTGAGCATACATTGAAATTTGAAATTGCAAGTCTTAACAAAGAGAATGAATTTTTAAATGAAAAACTTCATGCATTTGAAAATAATAAAACACCTCCCACATTTGATGAGTTTTATAAACCTCCACCATGTGAACTATCTCATTCAAAACCATCACAGCATGTATCAGCCAAACCCAGAAATAGACACTATCACCCCCGTAGATTAGTGAACCCATTTCCCAGTGTTAGGTGTTATTCTTGTGGCAAGCTCGGTCACATAGCCCGCACGTGCATAATTCACCATAGGACATTTCTGGTGTAGAGACCTAACCTGCATTCATCACAGCATAACATGTATATATTTCATTCATACAAGCATAAGGTGGAACCCAAAATCACTTGGGTTCCCAAAACTAATCCTTGTTTGACTTTGCAGGGATGCTCTCACAAAAGATCTAGTGAGAGCATGTGGTACCTAGACAGTGACTTCTCAAGACACATGACTGGAGACATGAAGTAGTTTGTGACACTGGAGGCCAAGTCAGGAGGCAAGGTGACTTTGGGAGATAACACCACCAGGAATGTGGTGGGCTCAGGTATCATTGGGAAATCTAAAAATTTGGTAATTGAAAATATTCTTTTAGTTGATGGTTTAAAACATAATTTGTTAAGTATCAGTAAACTATGTGATAAGGGCTTTGACATAAAGTTTCTTTCTAATAAATGCATGATTAGCCTAAATGATAAATTTGTGTTAGAAGGAAAATGTATCAATAATATTTACATGTTAGATTTAAACTGCATGAAAAACTCAAACGTTTTATGTTTAAAAACAATAGCTGATGACTGCTGGCTATGGCATTGGAGACTTTGCCATGCTAGTAGGAAAACATTTAGGAATATCACTCAGAAAGACCTAGTTAGAGGTATACCTAAGCTAGACTTCACTAATGACCATCTATGCGATGCCTTCCAATTAGGAAAAAAAGTGAAATCATCATTTCATTCAATTAAGGATATCAACACCACTAGGCCACTAGAAATTCTACACATGGACCTGTTAGTACCGTTAGCCTAAGAGAAAAATCTTATGGATTTGTAATAGTGGATGACTACACTAGGTTTACTTGGGTAAAATTCTTAGCACATAAGAGTGAGTCATTTGAAGAGTTTAGAACTTTCTCCACTTGGATTCAAAGAAAATTAGGATGTAAAATTATGATAATCCATAGTGATCACAGTGGAAAATTTGAGAATGATAAGTTTGAATCGTTTTGTCAAGAGATAGGAATAGAATATAATTTCTCTGCCCCTAGGACTCCTCAGCAAAATGGAATAGTAAAAAGAAAGAATAGAACTTTAGTTGAAGCTGCTAGAGCTATGTTAGCAGAATACACTCTTCTTAGATATTTATGGGTAGAAGCAGTGAATACTGCTTGCTATGTTCTAAATAAGGTAAATGTTAGATCCAAACTTAATAAGACACCCTATGAATTCCTTAAGGGTAGGACACCCAATCTTTCCCACTTACATGTTTTTGGATGCAAATGTTTCATCTTAATCAATGGTAAGTCACCCTTAGGAATGTTCGATCCTAAATCTAATGAAGGAGTCTTCGTAGGCTACTCATCTGTAGGTAAAGCCTATAGAATCTTTAATAAGAGGACACTGGTAGTAAAAGAGTCTACCCATGTGGTATTTAATGAATCCAATAAGATCTCTGAATCTAATCATGAAGAAGAAGAAGTTGAGATTATTCAGACAGTAGAAACCATTGTAATAGAAAATAGAGCAGAGCCTCAGGAGCAAATGCCTAGAGATTGGAATATTCTTCTAGTCATCCTAAAGAACTGATCTTAGGAGACCCATCAGAAGGTGTAAAAACTAGGCATGGACTTAGGAAAGAGGTTAGTCATTCTGTATTTATCTCTATGATTGAACCCATAAATATAAATCAAGCCTTAGGAGATGAATTTTGGATCCTAGCAATACAAGAAGAGTTAAACTAATTTATTAGGAATGATATATGAGAATTAGTCAAGAGACCTAAAGAATAAAGTATGGTTGGAACTAAGTGGGTCTTTAGAAATAAGATGAATGACTCTGGCATAGTAGTGACAAATAAGGCTAGATTAGTAGCAAAGGGGTACAACCAAATTGAGGGAATAGAGTTTGAGGAAACCTTTGCACCTGTGGCCAGACTAGAAGCCATTATAGTACTCTTAGCTTTTGCTTGCTTCAAGGGTTTCAAATTATATCAAATGGATGTAAAGAGTGTTTTCCTAAATGGGATAATTAAAGAGGATGTCTATGTTGAACAACCCCCAGGATTTGAAAACTCACAATTTCCAAATCATATGTTTAAGTTGAAAAAAGGCACTATATGGATTAAAGCAAGCACCAAGACCCTGGTATGAAAGACTTAGTACATTCCTAGTAGATAGAGGCTTTGTTAAGGGTAGTGTGGACACCACCTTATTCTTAAAAAAGGTAGGAGATGAGATACTTATTGTTCAAATTTATGTAGATGACATCTTATTCGAATCTTCAAAGAAAATCTTATGTGATGAATTTTCAAAAATAATGAGTGATGAGTTTGAAATGAGTATGATGGGAGAAATTAATTACTTCCTTGGGTTTAGTGTAAGACAGATGGAAGTACATCAAGGATATTCTTAAAAATTATGAAATTGAAAATGCTAAGGCCATGAATACTCCCATAAGCTCTAACATTCAATTAGATAAAGATTCAAATGGAAAGTCAGTAAATCAGAAGAAGTATAGGGGAACAATTGAATCACTTCTCTACTTAACTACCAACATACTGGATATAATGTTTAGTGTTTGTCTCTGTGCTCGATTTCAAGCAGATCCAAAAGAATCTCATATGACTGCTGTCAAAAGAATTCTTAGATATCTACTAGGCACCCCAAACTTAGGAATTTGGTATCCTAGACACATCACTACTTTTGAAATCTTAGGGTGCTTAGATTCAGACTTTGTAGGATGTAGGGTAGATTAAAAAAAGCACCTTTAGTACCTATCAATTCATTGGATAATCATTAGTTTCATGGTTCAGTAGAGAATAGAATTCGGTAGCCCTCTCAACAGCTAAAGCAGAATATATAGCGGTAGGAAGCTGTTTTGCACAAGTTCTTTGGTTAAAATAATAACTTTTAGATCTTGGACTATATGTAGGAACCATCTCAATAATGTGTGACAACACTAGTGTAATTTGTATATCCAAAAATCTAATTCAGCACTCACGAACAAAGTATATAGACATTAGACATCACTTCATAAGAGATCATATAGCCAAAGGAGATATTGAACAGCACCACATTGCTACTGGAGATCAATTGGCTGACATTTTCACAAAACCATCAGCTTATGACACCTTTAGTACCTTGAGAATAAAATTAGGTGTCATAGACATTCAAGCTTAAAATAAAATAAAAAAAATTAAAAAAAATTGTGTTTATTTTTTTATTTTTTAAAATAAAAAAGGGCTTTCCTGATCCTCTCACATTCACCTTGCTGATGCCCAAACCTTAAATTTCTCTGCACATCATACTGTATGATTATTCCAAATACACAAATCACAGCCTTCCACTCCATCCATGGTCCAGATTTATCCTGTCTTGTACATATCATACTATACAAAAAATCACTCGTACTATACGATACACATAATTAGTCATCGTATGATACAAACCACCAATCGTACTGTATGATCCACATTTCAATCTGGATTGGGACAAATTTAAAATCGACTGGTATGAAAATAATTACAGTTTATATTGTATGAACATCTGTTCGTACTGTACGATTGATTTCATCAAAAGTCATTCAGACGACTCCTCGAGACGAATGACCTCTCACTCACATTCGTCCAGTATGATTCTGATCATTCTGTACGATTTGATTGTCTTTTTTAAAAGTCATCCAGATGAATTAAATACTTTGATCATACTGTATAATACCATATCGTACTGTAAGATTATTAAAAAATTCTATAAAAAGGAGGGATTCTATGGCTCATTTCACTCACCCCTTTGCAATCCTTCCTCCCTTAAATATATTCTTCTCTACGGCTGGTAGAAGCAAGCGAGGCCGATTGATCAAGGGGAGCTCTTCCTCCTCTCGGCGGTTCGACGACCACTTTCTCTCTACTGCTGACGAGAAAGCGTACAACAAATTCAAAGAAGCCAAAATCACCCCGTCCCATATATTAAATCAAGCTGCTCTAAACTTCGAGATGATGAATCTTTTCGCCTCCACCACTCTTCAATTTATTTTGACACTCACTTTTCCCTTCCACTCTGAACTTCTCCTCGAATTTCTAATAAATCTTAAAATCGGCTTAGAATGCACCACCCTTACCTCCTATGTCTGTAAACAACATGTTGTCATCACTGTAAATGACATAGCTAAACACATTGGCCTATCCACTGAAGGCCCTCATGCCCAATCTCTACTCACTAATGATTATGATTGGACCTCAGTCAACATGCTACTTAGAAATGTACCCTCTAATCAACACCTACCATTTGTCCAACATCTTAATCAAAATGCACGCGTTATCCAGTATGTTCTTCGCACGTCCATAATACCCAAAGTTTGAGACCGTATACACATTACCCCACTTCTGTCTGTGGTCACTTACTTAATCATGTCAGGCGCCAAAATCAATGAAGCTCAAATGATCTTTGACTATATTCATACCTTGCCTGCTTTCTGATATTCCAATGCCCAAAGAAAACTAAATCTTGCCTTAAGACATGTCATAAGCTACATCCTAGATGCAAAATATCAACTTCATTATCCCATACCTCCAGAAAATAATCCTATATTCTATTCAGACACCTCTTTTCGTATTTTATTCCATCAGGGGCTTGCTCACGCTGATCCTAATTTCGATGAAGAAGAGGTTGCTGCTCCTACCGACGCACCTCCACCACCACTAATGCACCCACCTGGACCTACCTATGTTTCCTACCCTCACGATGATATTATTCAACGCCTTGATAATTTAGAAACTAGACTAGATTCTCATATTAATCAACAACATCAACAACATGAAAATGATATGAAATGGTTTTGAAAATGCTTCACCTCAATCGATTACCAGTTCGCGTCCCTCCATCAATACTTACAAGTGGTTCCACCACCTCCACCACCACCTCTGGATCAGGATCCCGATTATTGAAAGCTTTCGTACTTACTTCTATTAGTTGCTTCTATTTTTGTTTGCTTTTGTAGTTCTTATTTTTGATCTGTACTCTTTTTGTTCTTATTTGCACTTGTCGGTCTTCCCTTTTTATTGCTGTCAGAAGGGGGAGAAGTTTCTGTATTGTTATGTCCTTAATATTAATATTATATGTTGTTTATCTGTTGTTCAAGTTATGTTCATTCTGTTATTTTTATAAATAATAATAAAAAACCAAAAAAAATCTCTTTCCTCCTATTTTACAATCAATTATCCTACTGAGGGGGAGCTAAGGAAGACATAACAATTGTGGCCATCAAAAAATATTATTTGATACCATCAAAAAGGGGGAGATTATTGAAATCCAGGATCCCGAGCACTTGATTTTGATGGTGATAACTAATACTTACTGAATTTATATGGACTTCCTAAAAGATTATAAAAGTTTATCTTTGTCTGTGAGCATTAACATTTCAGGTCAGATACACACTGCTCAAGATTATTGGAGACTCAAACTGGGTAGAATAGGATATTCAAAAACTGGTATTTTTATTTTCTTTATTTTTATTTTCTTGGGTCTACCACAAAAGCATGTATATAAAAGGAGTAACCATGCGTACACATAGAGGGAGATTTTTTTTATGTCAAATTTTTTTTAAAAAAAAACTGATCGTACTGTACGATTTTTAATCGTACTATACGATGAGTCTTTAATACTCAGGCTAACGGCTAATCCTAGATGATTAGTTTTCTAATCTAATCATACTGTATGATGAGGTTTAATTCAAAAACCCTAATCGCAAGAATAAGTTTGGTAAGTTTCTAATTTTGATATTCTGAACTATTCGTACTGTACGATATATATCGTACTGTATGATTATTTGAAAACTTACCAAATTTATCTCCCATAATAAGGAAATAATATCTTAATTTCTTAATTATATTTGATCATACTGTATGATATAGATCGTACTGTATGATGGTTAGAGATAATTTTATTCATCCCATTGATCGTATCAGACGAAACTAAGATTTTTATTCTATTCATCCCAGATAATATTCATATCATATCAGACGATGTCCTGAAAATGAACTAATCATACTGTATAAATAGTACAGTGCTGGATGATGTTCAGAGACAATTTTGCTTATCCCAGAGATCATCTCACATATCTTCCTATACAAATAATTAAAAATAACATGATCATCTTATACGATCTCCAGATCGTATAGTACGATATTCATAAAATTCATGAACTGTTCGTCTGTGCTTGTTCTAGAAGAAGCTGTCTTTGAAATGATCATACAGTACGATGTTATATCGTACTGTACAAACAGAGATAAAAAAATTGAAATTTTTAGGGTTTTTTTAAGCCTGATTTAAAAGGACTTTGATTTTTAAATTGAAGAGGTTGTTGGTCTGTCGTACTACAGTGAGAAGCTTTGAGAGAGGAAGGAACTCTTGAGAGAGAAGCTTTCTTTGTAGAGATCCATGGCTTGTGAGAGGAAGGAGAAGGTGAGCTTGAGTGTGAGGGAGAAGGAGTGTGAGGGGATCACACGGTGGCTCTAAGCTAGCTGCATGCTTTGCTGCTCTTGTAGCTTTGGGGAGTCTTGGGAAAGTTCTCTAGGGAAGAGAGGCTTCAAGGTCAACATCATCTGGGTACTTTGCCTTCTCCAGGAGGGAGAAAAAGGAGAAGGTCCGCTGCCGTCACCGGGAGGGTGACATAGCGTCTGGTATTCTACCAAATCAGGGGAGGTTAAAGGGAGTCTTGTAAAGGCTTCTCTGCCTTGCTGTGGGAGCAAAAGGAGAGTCAACTTTTAGTAGTGCAATTCTCGGAGTAGAGAACTCCAGGGAGTGGATGTAGGTCAAGTGATCAAACCACTATAAAAATTTCTGGTGTGCTTTTTCCATTTTTTTATCATATTTTATTTTTCACATACTTGCTTACTGCTATATCTGCGTTGTGAAAAATTTGGTTGTATTTTCTTTGTATTGTGAGATCTGTAATTATTTTACCAATATCATCATTGAGATTGTATCATTAGCTTCCACATTCTACTCGTTGTGTTGTTATTTTAAAAATCCAAAAAATTTGGAACTCCTATTTAGGAATAATTTTTAAAATACCAATTCACCCCACTCTTGGCGTATCACATACTTGCAAACTTAATTACTTCCTTGGATTTAATGTAAAATAGATGGAAGATGGAACATTACTAAGGCCATAAACACTCCCATGAGTTCTATCGTTCAACTAGATAAAGACCCAAATAGAAAGTTGGTAGACCAGAAAAGGTATATGGGAAAATTAGATCACCCCTCTATTTAACGGCCAGCAGACCATATATAATATTTAGTGTATGCCTTTGCACCCGATTTCAAGCTAACCCAAAAGAATCCCACATGACTGCTGTCAAGAGAATTTTTAGATATCTACTAGGCACCCCGAACTTAGGAATTTGGTATCCTAGACACAACACTACATTTAAAATCTTAGGGTATTCAAATTTTAATTTTGTAGAATGTAGGGTAGAGAGAAAAAGCATCTCTTGTACCTATTAATTCGTAGGACAATCCTTAGTTTCATGGTCTAGTAGAAAATAAAATGTGGTGGCCCTTTCTACAGATGAAGCAGAATATATAGTAGTAGGGAGTTGTGTTGCTCAAGTTTTATGGTTAAAACAATAACTTTTAGGTCTTGGACTACCTGTAGGAACCATCCCAATTATGTGTGACAACACTAGTATAAGTTGTATATCTAAAAATCCAATGCAACACTCCCACACAAAGTAAATAGATATTTGGCATCACTTCATAAGAGATCATTTAGCTAAGGGTGATATCGAACTACACCATATAGCTACAGGAGATTAACTGGCTGACATATTCATAAAACTACTAGCTTATGACACCTTTAGCACCTTAAAGACAAAACTGGGAGTCATAGACATTCATGTAATCCAAGAAAAAAAATTTATTGGAAAGCATTTTTTATTTGTGTCTTTTAAAATTATATGTGTTTGTTCATGTACCCATTTTTATTTTATTTATTATTATTTGTTAAAAAAAAGTTTTCCTGATCATCTCACACACATCTTACTGACACCAAAACCTTAAACTTTTGTTTCTATCATACTGTACAATACACGATCGTAATGTATGATCTTCATAAATGCACAATCACATCCCTTTATTCCATCAATAGTCCAGATTTGCTTGTTAATATACAAATTATATTGTACGAACCACTACTCATACTGTATGATCCACTTGTCACTCAAAGTTCACTTGCAGTCCATTTGGTATAATATTATTGATCATCATACTATATGATTCCTCTCTTCAAACGGTATGATCCACGTATCAAACTAAATTGGGACAAATTTAAACTCGGCTGGTACGATCATAATTGCACTTCATACTATATAAATACCTATTCATACTGTATGATACTTCTTCTCAAAGGTCATACCGATGACCCCTCGGGACTAGCAAAATCTCTTAAGATCATCCAGTACGATATCGACCATACTATATGATTTGACTGCTTTTTAACTGTTAGGCCAAATGAATTAATTTCCCTGATCATACTATATAAACCTCTTTATACTGTACGATCTTTCCAAAACTCTATATATTGGAGTGTTTGACTGGATCAACTCACTACATATTTGACATTCTCTCATCCTATCAATCCTTCTTTATAATGGCTGGTTAAAGCAAGCATGGTAGATTGATCGAGGGGAGCTCCTCCTGTCGTCGGTTCGATGATCATTTTCTCTCTACCACAGATGAAAAAGCTACCATAAGTTCAAAGAGGCTAAGATCATCCCATCTCGCAGGCTAAACTAAGCAGCCTTAAATTTTGAGGTTATGAACCTTTTTCCTCCACTACTCTCTAATTTCTTTTTACCTTGGCCTTCCCTTTCATTCTTAACTCCTATATGAATTCTTAGAAAAGCTTTGTATAGATTTTGAATGCACCACCTTGACCTCATTTGTTTGTAAACATAATATCAAAATCACTAAAGCTGATCTAGCTAAACACATTAGCCACCTACCAAAGGACCTCATCCTAAGTCTCTACTCACAAATGAGTTTGACTGGACCTCTATTAATATGTTGCTTAGAAATGTGCCCACAAACCAACACCTACCACTTATCCAAAGTCTAACTTAAAATGCCTACATCATCCAACACGTTCTTCAAACCTTTATTATATCCAATGTTGGAGATAGCATACACATTACCCCACTTCTATCTATTGTCACTTACTTAATCATGTCCGCCACCCAATTTGATGAAGCCCAAATGATCTTATAGTACATTCATAACCTGTCTGTTATTAAATATCTAAGTGCCCGATGTAAATAAAATATTTCCTTATGATATATCATTGGATACATCCTCGATGCCAAATATCAACTAACCTTTCCTATTCCACCTGATAATCTTCCTATCTTTTACATAGATGCCTCATTCTGTATTCTTTTCCATCTGGTGCAAGAGCATATTGATCTAAATTATGATGAAGATGGGGAAGTTATTCCTGAAGGAGGACATCCACCACCACTGATACCACCACTTGCACCTGCCTACCCTGCCTACCCTCAGCATGTTATTATTCAGCAGCTCGATTGACTTAAAACTCGGCTAGACTACTACATTGACCAACATTAATGATAGCGTGAAGATGATATGTGATGGTTTGGTGAATGATTCTGAAAGAGTGAATAAGTTGTTAGACCTATCAATTATGTCCCAATGCTAACCAAGAGGGGGGTGAATCGGTTATTTTAAAATTCTCTTGACTATTTTGAAAACCCATTTAACTAAAAACTATATATATATCGTGCTATATGATTTCATTCATACAGCATGATCAGAACACTTTTTAAAACTATTTTTCAACCATAGAAAAATAAAGTTCAAGGCATAAATTAAAAAGTAATAAATAAAAATAAGCATAGAGAACACCATATTTTATAGTGGTTCGGTCCAACAAGACCTACGTCCACACTCTGGAGACTCCTTCTCCAAGTATTGCACTATAATCAAGTAACTCTCCTTTAGCCCCCACAACTAATCGAAGAAGCCCTTACAAACTCTCTTCCACCAAACCCTGGTGCGGTAGAGAACCATCATCCTTTTTCGCCCTCCTGGTGAAGGCAAAGAACCCGACATCCATTCTCACCCTCCTAGTGATGGCAGAGTACCATGCATCCTTTCTCACCGTCCTAGTGATGGAAGAGAGCCAAGCATCTTTTCTCACCCTCCTATTAATGGTAAAGTACCGAGCCTTCTTGAACAATTCTCTTGAAAGAGCCTTCAAGGAGATTGGGAAGAACTTTGAAGAATAAGTAAGAGAATCTCACTGTTGGATAACCTTGTGAATCCCCTCATAATTTATTTACACTAGATCTCTCACAGTCCACTCTCAAAACACTCTCCCAAACACAATCCATAAGAGCACTCAAGAGAAATTCGTGGAAGGACTATTAGACAGTCATTTTTTAGGAACCTTATACACAAAGGACAAGAAAAACCATCCAAAACCTAAAAATTTCAAGTTTTATAGAATCAGATCGTACCGTATAATCAATATTTGTATGTATGAATAGTTCATATCGTTGAACGATTCATCCCGTATGATCATGTACGAACCAATGAACCCCAATTTTTATACTCTGGAAAATGATATACAAAATTCATTGGTATCATATGAACAGTTCAAAAACTGAACAATTCATCCCGTACGATCTAGTATGAACCAATGAAACCCAAATTTTATACTCTAGAAAATGATATATAAACTCTAATCATATTGTATGAACAGTACAATAATACACAGTTCGTCCTGTATGATCCAGTATAAACCAATGAAATTAAGTTTTCGTACTCTAAAAAATGATATCCGAACTAAAATCGTACTGTACGATCAGTTCAAAAAATTGAACAGTTCATCCCGTATGATCTAGTACAAATCATGTAAGCTCCCATTTCGTACTCTAAAAAATGATATACTAACTAATATCATACTGTACGATCAGTTCAAAAACTAAACTATTCGTCCCGTATGATATAGTACAAACCATGTAAGCTCATATTTTGTACTCTATAAAATGATATATGAAAACATTTCGTACTGTACGATTTATACTTGGAAAAAATTTTAACCAGGCAGGTTCGTATTAGAGGAGAAATAACACAAATTGTCCCGTACGATCAGACATCATACAATACGATTAGTTTAAAAAATTAAGTTTTATCTCACTCCCCAATATGTGCATGCACAGTTATCCAACTTACAATCACACTCACTCAGACTCAAAAAAAGTAAAAATTACAGACTTCACTTATAATAAACTTTAACAAAATAACTTAAAGTCTTCAGCAGTCTGGTGTGTGAATTTCCTGAAAGACATGTTAGTACACATAATATAGAATTTTCAACATTAGTTAGGAGAAATAATAAACAAGTAATAAGATCAAACAATAAGAATATGTAATCATTAAAAACTCACTTGAATAATCAGATTTGCACTATTTTCAACAATCTCGCCCTTTTTTGATGATGGCAAAATAATTATTATTTGAGTTAACAAGTAAACGTAAATTTTCTCCTAAGCTTCCCTTAAAAGTAAGCTCCCCCTATATGAATGATCTATTTCTATTAGACACAAGAGGTACCATCACGATGAAAATTCCGAGAAAAAAACACAACCATACACAAATAACACACACACACAACATGCAACATGATCAAACATGATCAAACAAAACACATATCACAAACAAACAAACAAACAAATAATGAACTCCCCCTTTAAACAATTACAAATAAGGGTAACTATCAAAGTACTTGATGATTAAAACAATGTTAAATGAATTATAACTACAATATATAAATTGAATGCAAAAAGTAAGGACTCAAATGTTTTAAATCACAGAATAATAAGGATAAGAGAAGTTGATATATGTGAGTAATGTGATAGACGTATTATGTAACCACAACTGTTGTAGAAATGATGAAATAAAATTAATAATTTTTTAATTCAATAGTGATAATCATTAATTAGTATAATTGAGAAAATGATAAAGGAAAGAACGATTGGCGACATTGCACATCTTTTCAAATTGAATGTCACACTTTGTGCATCTTGTTAATTTTGGGCTAATTTTTTGCCTCTTTATAATCTGGCTAACATTGTGCATCATTTGTATTCGTGGCACACTTTGTGCATCTTTTCATTTTTAGGCTCATTTTGTGCCTACTTAAAAAAATTTCTTTCCAAAAATATAATCCCTTAACATGAATATAATAATGAATGCTTTGAGATAGAAATAAAAGCAATATTAAGACATCAAATATGCAATAATTTAAACTGAGTAATACATGTCTAAGAATAATATAAGAAAGATCTTCTAATCTATACCCAGTCATGATGTAATCTAAATATTTTGAGAGATTAGATTATGCACAGAGATTACTATTATAAACCAAATTCAACTAACATTTTATAAAGTCAATCAACTATGTTTGAGTGATAAAATTTAAAAATATTTCAAGTCATAATCACAATCATATAGCATTATGCATAGAAACATGACTTTTTCATTCCATTAAACATATGATGAAGCAAGCTTACACTCAAATCATCTCATAAAAAACATTAAAGCCTACAAATACAACAACGATACAACGACATCAAAGACAGAGAATAACCAACAATAATAACAACCACTACAATCAAGCCTATAAAAATAATAAAGACAACCAAATATTAAGCCAAATAGATAGAAAATCATCACTAGTAATCAGGATGACCACCATCAGGAGGTGGTGGAGGAGCAGCAAACAAAGAAAAATAACTATTGATTGTGGCAAAATTGGTGTTCACTAATTCAAACTGATCATGAATCCAACCTCTATCTTCATTATATTTGTCATCCTGCTGCTTTAAATGTGCCTCAATATCATTAAATCTTTGATCGAGATGATCAAAGTGTTAGACCATATTTTGATAAAAGTCCTGATCAAGTCTAGGTGCAGGGGCAGGGGAAGGTGCAGGTGCAAGTGCACCTTCTTCTTCAAAATCATCTCTAGATCCCTCTCTCCCAAAAAATGCCCAAAAAGAAGCATCGGTAAATTACATAGGCAACTCAGTAGGTCCGCTAGGGTGAATTAAGTTGTACTTCTTTTCTAAGATATATGAAATTACATGGACTAGTGTAATGTTTTTCTTCCTTTAGATGCTAGGATGGCCAATGTAAGTAAAAGAATACAAATAGTCTATGATTAATTGGGCTTCATCTATATGTTGAGCAGTCATGATCAAGTAGGTAACAATTGAAAGGAGGGGAGTCATATTGATTCAATCTCCAGCTTTTAGGATAATGGAGGTTCTAAGAACATACTGGATGATCCTTGCTTTTTTGGTTCAGGGTGTAAACTCTAGCTAAATGACTTAGTTAGCTTACTCCCCTAAGAACCTGATTGACTTCTGACCAATTATAGTCAGCTCTGGAGGTCAGGGTGTGTGCTAGAATTCCTAAAGTTCTAAGATGAAGAAAAGTCCACAAATCCTCCTTAGTAATTTTTACTCTCTATTTTAGAATATAAGAAGTGATCCTAGTGTGGTCCTAATTTATTTTTATATTTGTGAGGAAAACATGAAACAAATGCTTATTGTATGCATGAATGAGGCTGATGATAAATAAAAATTGAGTAGAGTCAAAAAGTGGCATTACAGCAAAATGAATGTTCTCCTGCATTAAGACATGAGAGGGTGTAATTTTGGAAGAACTAAATCTGAAGCATCCTCATTTTGTTGAGACAAAAAATTTTCATCCCAATATGTCTGGAGGATGATCCCCTAACATGTCGTGATGTTTTCCCACTACCAGACATCTCTAATTTGTGGCTTTGAAGGGTTTTAAATGGAAGTAAAATAAATGAAAACTCCCCTTCTATATAAAGAAAAATAATTAATCATACAGTACAAAAAGATTTCGTACGGGATGAAATAAATTTCATACGGCATGAAATAAATTTCATACATACAAACGGAAACGGCCAAAGATGAAATGGCTTTTCATAAACTGCCCTTCCCAAAGCGTCCTTTCATATAGGCTTTTTAACTTCCTGATTGTACAGATAATCACGTGTTTGTCTGAGATGATCAAAAAATTAAAGATCATTTCGATGACGGTTGGCTTCATCCTTATCCAAAAATGACAACAAGGAGCGTGTAGACGAATGATACATTCGTACGTAATATCAGTAATAACTGCTTAGAACTGCATACCCATCTCCATTCGTATAGATGAACCTGTACATATCATAGAGTATGATGATGTCATTATAGAGTATGAACAATTAAAAAGATTATTCTATCCCCTCAACTCTATTAATTTTTATGCACATGCTACAACATTCATATTATACGATATATTTGGTATAGTACGAATAGAACAACAAAAAAAGAGTACATGAAAAGCTCAAAAACCTTTCAAAGAAAAATAATTTTTATTTTTCATTAAAGTACAAATAATAAAAAGACATAGCAACAAAATATAATAAAAAATTATACAAAAACATACAACTTATACTGCACAAACTTGATAATCACACACAAAATAATGTTTATAGAAATTTCAATTATGCATTAAGATCAATCACACCCAGCCTTATCCTTAAAATGCTAAATGTGTCAAAAGTTAGTGGTTTTGTGAAAATATCTGCAAGTTGATCCTCAGTAGCAACATGATGCAATTCAATTTCCTCTTTTGCTATAGGATCTCTTATAAAAATGACGCCTTATATCGATATGCTTGGTTCTAGAATGCTGAATAGGATTCTTTGAAATGCATATGGCACTAGTGTTATCAAAAAAGATTAGAATTGTTCCAAAAGAAAATCCTAAGTCAATAAGGTGTTGTTTTAACCAAAGCACTTGTGCAACATAACTTCCTAAGGCAATATATTCATCTTTTATAGTTGAAAGGGCTACTGAGTTCTATTTTCTACTAGACCAAGAAACTAAGGAGTTTCCTATAAAATGACAAGTTCCAGAAGTGCTTTTCCTATCAACCCTACAACCAGCAAAATCTAAGTAAGAGTATCCAACAATTTCAAAGGCAGTGCTATTCTTAGGATACTAAATTCCTAAGTTTTTGGACCCCAAAAAAAATCTCATAATTCTCTTAACTGCACTCAGATGTGACTCTATAGGATCTGCTTGAAATCTAGCTTACAAATAAACACTAAACATGATATCCATCTGCTAGCTGTCAAGTAAAGCAATGATCCAATCATCCCTCTAAACTTCTTTTCATCAACTAATTTTCCTTTAGGATCCTTATCTAACTGCACTGAGAAACTCATGGGTATATTTACTGGTTTAGCCTTATCCATTTCATAATTTTTAAGGATTTCCTTAACATATTTTGACTGACTTAAAAATGTTCCATCCTCATCCTGCTTAATTCTAAACCCCAAAAAGTAACTCAAGTCTCCAATTAATCTCATCTTAAATTCCTTACTCATTATTTTTGAAAATTCATCACAAAGATTTCTATTGGTAGATCCAAACAAGATATCATCCACATAAATTTGAATAATGAGTATTTCATCTCCTACTCTATTTATAAAGAGGGTGGTGTCCACACTCCCTCTTATAAATGAACATTCAAGTAGGAAAGAGCTTAGCCTTCATACCAAGCTCTAGGTGCTTGTTTAAGTCCAAATAATGCCTTTTTCAATTTAAAAACATGATTAGGAAATTATGCATTTTCAAAACCTAGAGTTTGCTTAATATAAACGTCCTCTTTTATCGTGGCATTTAGAAAGGCACTCTTTACATCCATTTGATACAACTTAAATGTTTTAAAATAGGCATAGGCTAAATGCACTCTTACTGCCTAAAGTCTAGCTACTGGGGCAAAGGTCTCCTCAAAATTAATTCCCTTAATTTGATTATACCCCTTAGCCACTAACCTTACTTTATTCTTTACAATCACTCCATAATCATTCATCTTATTTTTAAATACCCACTTTGTTCCAAGAACACTTTGATCTTTCAGCCTTTATACCAATTTCCAGACATTATTTCTAGCAAATTGATTCAACTCATCATGCATAGCTAGAATCCAAAACTCATCAAAAAGTGCTTGGTTTATACTAGTGGGTTCAATCATTGAAATAAAAGAGGAGTAATTCACTTCTTTCCTCAATACATGCCTAGTCTTAACTCCTTCACTTGGGTATGCTAAAATCAGCTCCATAGGATGACTCTTGGGAAAATTCCATTTTCCAGGCAATGGTTTTTCTTCTTCATTTTCAACCGTCTCTTCCACATTTTCAATTTCAAGTCCTTGGGTTATTTCCTCAACTTTATCTTCATCCAACCTAGACCTTTCATAGTTATCTGATTCATCAAAAACAATATGAGTGGTCTCCTTAACTACCAATGTCCTTCTATTAAAAACTCTATAGAATTTTCAAACACTTGAATATCCTAGAAAAATTCCTTCATCAGATTTGGATCAAATTTACCTAAGAGAGTTTTTTCATTGTTATGTATGAACACTTTACATCGAAAAGCATATAGGTGTGAGACATTGGGAATTCTACCTTGAAGAAGTTTATAGAGTGTCTTATTTAATTTTGATCTAATGTACACCCTATTTAATACGTTACATGCGGTGCTAACTGCTTTAGCCCAAAAATATCTTGGAAGTGAATATTCTGCCAACATGGCTCTAGCTGCTTCAATTAATGTCTTGTTCTTTCTCTCAACTACTCCATTCTGCTGAGGTGTCCTAAAAGTTGAGAAGTTATGATCTTTTCATGAGATTTAGAAAAATCATTAAAAAATTCATTTTTAAATTCTTCCCCATGATCACTTTGGATAGTAATAATTTTAAATCCTAGTTTTCTATGAATCCAAGTGGCAAAATCTCTAAACTCCTCAAATGATTCACTCTTATGATCTAAAAATCTAATCCATGTGAATCTTAAGTAATCATCCACTATTATATACCTAAACCTTTTCCCTCCTAGACTTAAGGTAAGGGGCTTACTAGTTCTAACTTTCTTGATTGAATTGAAGGAGGATTTGACTTATTTTCCTAGTTGACATGCATCACATAAGTGATCTTTTATAAAGTCTAATTTGGGTACTCCTCTAACTATCTCTTTTTAGGTGATTTTCCTAAGAGTTTTCATGCTAGTATGATAAAGTTTTTTATGCCATAACCATGACTCATCAGATACAGTTTTCAAACAAAAAGCTATAGAAGATTTTACAAAATTCAAATCTAGCATGTACACATTATTTACTCTATCACCACTTAACATAATAATTCCATTTTGACTAATAACACAGCTAGTATGTAAGAATTTAATATGATAACTTTTATCGCACAGTTGACTTATGCTCAACAGATTGTGTTTTAAGCCTTCTACTACAATAATATTTTTAATCAAAAAATTCTTTAAATTTCCAATAATACCTGTACCTACCACTCGCTTGGTGGTATTATCTTCAAGTGTAACCTTGCCTCCATTCCTAGCTTCCAGCGATTTGAATTGATATACATCTCTAGTCATATGTTTTAAATAGCTATTTTCTAGGTATCAAATACTCTCATGAGGTCTTGTGAGAGTGTCTCTACAAGAAAATCAAGGGTTAGTCTTGGGAATCCAAATAAGTTTTGGTTCACGTCTTAGTAATTTTAAACCAAAAGCATGTGTGATATGCTGTGATTTATACACCTTAGGTCTCCACACAAAATGTGTTCTAAGATAAATAGTACATGTGTGGAAATATGTCCAATCATACCATAAGAAAAACATTTTACTCTAGAAAAAGAATTTACCAATCTATGTTCAGTATAAGATCTTCTCCTAGATTTTGAACTAGTGGACTTGTGGTAAGATTTATGAAAATCTTTAAGTTTGGGTGGAATCCTTTTTTCCTCAAGTGCTTTCAACTTAACTTCAAGATATGAGTTAGCACTCTCTAGAATCAAATTCTCAATCTTCATGTTATGCTCTCTACTATCCGACTCATCCATAAAAGTTTTGAAATCATTTTCAAGTTTAGTGTGTGATAATTTTAAAAGTTCATGCTGTTTATTCAAATCATCATATTCATCTAGCAAAGTCATGTGGTTGCTATCAATTAATGCATGGTCTTTCCTAAGGATTACAAATTCATTTTGCAGCTCTAAGTAATCCAAATTAAACTTAGCATGCAGTTTCTATACTCTTCTATATACAGAATAAATACACTCAGAAACTTCAAATAATTCATCATAACTTAAGTCACATACCTCCTCTTGATCTGAATGATCAAGATTGTCAGCGATCAAGAATAAATTTGTTACTTCCTCTTCAGGTGCTATTTCTGAGGAATCTGAATCTGAGTCCACCCAAAATGCTCGCTGAAGTCTCTTCTTACCCATTCTATCCTTTTGTTTCTCCTCAGCTTTCTCCTTACTAGGATTGGCTTTGATATTAGGGTAATCAGTCTTTATGTGTCCTGGCTTCCTATATTCATAGCAAATTACATCATTAGAAGCCTTAGCATTTTTATGGAACTTACCCTTATTCCACTGCTGACATCTCTTCTGCTTCCTCCTTAGGAAACTTCTGAATTGCCTTGCCATTAAGGTAATGTCTTCCTCATCCTCAGGTAGTGACTGATCACTATCTGAACCATCCATCTTCAATACTATATTCTTCTCCTTCCATTTGTCACCTACATCAATCTGCCTTTGAGTCACATATTACTCTTAAGCAATTAATGATCTAAGTAGATTATCAAAAGAATAGATATTTAAATCTTTCGATTCAGTTATGGTAGTTATCTTTGCATCATAAGTAGTAGGAAAATAATGATGTATTTTATTCACTTTTTCTGTATTTGTTAATTCCCTACCTAAAGCATTTAATGAAGTGGCTATATATATAAATTGAGTATACATGTCAAAGATTGATTCATTCGATTTCATGTGAAAGAGTTCATAGTCATGCAAAAGAATGTTCAATCAAGTTTGCTTCACTTCATTTATACCATCATATGTAATACAAAGTTTATCCCAAATTTTCTTTCCAGATTTATAAGTTGAAACACGCATATAGTCTTCAAATTTAAGAGCACAAAAAAAGCTATTCAAGCATTTTGCATTTAATTATGCTAAATCCCTTTCATTTACAGTCTAATCAGCAAATGGTATTTTAATTCTAATACCATCTACAAGTCTAGTAGGTGAAGTATAACCATCTTGTCCTAACATCCACATGCGATAATCAAGAGATTGCAAAAAAGTAGACATGCAAGTTTTCTAGAAATCAAACAGAATATTTTCAAACAAAGGTGGTCTAGTGATCGAGTAACCTTCTAAAGTATTTCAATTTCCAAAATTAGCCATGATCAAATTTTAAAAAGTAATTTAAACAGTAATTTTTAAAAATAGGCTCTGAAACCACTTGAAAGAGGGAATAGGTTGTTAGACCTATTAATTATGTCCTAATGCTAACCAAGAGGGGGGTGAATTGGTTATTTTAAAATTCTCTTGATTATTTTGAAAACTGTTTCAACTAAAAACTATATATATATATATATATATATATATATATATATATATATATATATATATATATATATATATATATATATATATATATATATATATATATATCATACTGTATGATCAGAACACTTTTTAAAACTATTTTTTAACCATAAAAAAATAAAGTGCAATGCAGAAATTAAAAAGTAATAAATAAAGACAAACACATAGAACGCCAAATTTTATAGTGGTTCGGTCCAACAAGACCTACATCCACTCCCTGGAGACTCCATCTCTATTTATTGCACTATACTCAAGTGACTCTTCTTTAGCCCCCACAGCTAGGCGGAGAGGCCCTTATAAACTCTCTTCTACCAAACTACGGTGCGGCAGAGAATCGTCGTCCTTTTTTACCCTCCTAGTGAAGGTAGAGAACCCAACATCCTTTCTCACCCTCTTAGTTATGGAAAAGTACCACACATCCTTTCTCATCCTCCTGGTGATGGCAGAGAACCAAGCATCCTTTCTCACCCTCCTAATAATAGTTGCAAGTGCCTTCTAGAAGATTGGAAAGAACTTTGAAGAATAAGTAAGAGAATCTCACTGTTGGATTACCTTGTGAACCCCCTCACAATTTCCTTACATTAGATCTCGCACACTCCACTCTCAAAACACTCTCCCAAACACTCCTCAAGAGCACTCAAGAGAAATTCATTAAAGGACTGTTAGACAGTCATTTTTTAGGAACCTTATATACAAAGGATAAGAAAAATTATCCTAAAACTAAAAATTTCAGGTTTTACGGAATCAGATCATACCGTATGATCGACATTTATATGTATGAATAGTTCAAATCATTGAATGATTCATCATGTACGATCATGTATGAACCAATGAACCCTAATTTTCATACTCTAGAAAATGATATACGAAATTCATTCGTACCATACGAACAGTTCAAAAACTAAACAGTTCATCCTATATGATCCAGTATAAACCAATGAAACCCAAATTTTATACTCTGGAAAATGATATATGAACTGCAATCGTACTGTACGAACAGTATAAAAATGCACAGTTTGTTATGTACGATCAAGTATAAACAAATGAAACCAAGTTTTTGTACTCTAGAAAATGATATACGAACTAGTATCATACTGTACGATCAGTTTAAATTGAACGGTTCATCCTGTATGATCCTGTACGAATCATGTAAGCTCCCATTTCATACTCTGGAAAATGATATATGAACTAATATCATACTGTATAATCAATTCAAAAAATTGATCAGTTTGTCCCATATGATACAGTACGAACCATGCAAGCTCACATTTCATACTCTATTAAATGATATACAAAAATATTTCATACTGTATGATTTATACTTAGAAAAAATTTTAACCAGGCAGGTTGGTATTAGAGGAGAAATAACACAAATCATCTCGTACGATCAGACATCGTACAGTATGATTAGTTTAAAAAATTAAGTTTTATCTTACTCCTTAGTGTGTGCATGCACAGTTATCCAACTTACAATCACACTCTCTCAGACTCAAAAAAAGTAAAAATTAAAGACTTCACTTATAATAAACTTTAACAAAATAACTTGAAGTCTTCAGCAGTCTGGTGTGTGAATTTCCTGAAAGACATGTTAGTACACATAAAATAGAATTTCTAATATTTGTTAGGAGAAATAATAAATAAGCAATAAGATTAAATAATAAGAATTTGTGATCAATAAAAACACACATCAAAAACTCATTTGAATAATGAGATTTGCACTATTCTCAACAGATTCACCTCGATAGATCATCAATTTACATCCATCCATTAGTACTATCAGCCACCACCCCCACCACCTGATTTTGAATTTAACCTACTAGTAACTTTTTCTTGTTTGTTGTGTATTTCTTTTTCTTGTACTTCTTTACTTCTCCATTTATGTGTACTCCTCTTTTTGGTGATGTTAAAAGGGGGAGATATTCTATATTCTTATTGTTTATATGTTATGTTATTTTTAAGCTGCGTATATTTTTTCTATTATGTTGTGTTAATTTTTATCTAGTTATATTTTATTTATGTTAAACAAAAATTTAAAATTAAAAAGAGATTTTATTTGTAAACTCTATCATCTTTTAAAACCCATCATCTAGTGAGGGGGAGCTAAGGAAGAAATAACATTTATCTTGCCTATTAGATAACATCATTTGATATCATTAAAAATGGGGAGATTATTATAATCCAGGATCTCTAGTATCTGATTTTGATGATAACAAATAATATTGATTGGATTACTATGCTCTTCCTTAAAAATATAGATGTTATTTTTTGTCTGTGAGAACTAATATTTCAGGTAAGATACACACTGCTTAAGACTACTAGAGACTCAAGACTAGGTAGAATAGTATGTAAAAGAATTTGTATTTTGTATTTTCTTTATTTTTTATTTTTTGAGTCTGCTACAAAAAGTGTATGCAAATTGTGTGACCATGCACACACACAGGGGGAGAGTTTCTTTTTAAAGATAAAATTCTTTTTAATGAAAATCATACTATACGATATGCCATCAAAATATTAGATTAACGAATAATTTTGATAAATAGTTTATATACTAATCATACTGTACGATTATGATCATATTATATGATTTGTTTCCATCTAAAAAACCCTAGCCACCAGCATAATTTAGGTAGGATTTTAAATTTGATCTTTGAAGTAATCATCCTGTACGATCATTTGAAATCTTGCCAAAATTATCTCTGATAATCAGACAATTAAATCATGGTTTATTAATGACTACCATTTGTACTATATGATACACATCATACTGTATGAACTATAGAGACAAAATTTGATCATCCCATAGAATGTACTGTATGAAACCACAGTTTTTAAACTATTCATCCAGGATGACATGCATATTATTTAGGATGATGTCCTTGAATTGAACTATTTATTTTATATGAAGTGTACAGTGCGGGATAAATTATAGAGACAATTTTGATCATCCCATAAGTCATCCCGTATAAATAATAGAAATTAAAATGATTAGCCAATATGATCTCCAGATTGTATAGTATGATCTGCTTAAAATTTTTTAACTATTCATCTCCCTTCGTATTGGATAGAATTGATTTTAAACTAATCGTACTATACAATATTGTATCGTACTGTCGAATTATGATAATTGAATTAAATGATTAGTGTTTTTTGAAGCGTAATATAAAAAACTAGTTTTATTATTCTTTTAAAGAGTGTGAATGAGAGGAACGTGATAACTGAAGGAGCTCTTGAGAGGGAGCTTTTGAAGAAAATCAGGGTTTGTGAGAGGAAGGAGAAGGTGAGCTTGAGCATGAGGGAGAAGGAATGTGAGGGGTTCACACCGTTACTCCGAGCTAGCTACACGTTTGCCCCTCCTGTGGCCTTGGTGAGTCTTATGGGAGCTATCTAGGGAGAGTGGCTTCTAGGTCAAAGTCCTCGAGGTTCTCTGCTTCTCCAAGAGCGAGAAAAAGAAGAAGGTCCACTGTAAGTACTAGGAGGTTGACATAGCATCTGACACTCCACTACATCGGGGAAGGTGAAATTGAGTTTTGTAAAGGCTTCTCCGCCTTGCTTTGGGAGTAGAAGGAGAGTCAACTTTTAATAGTGCAACTCTCAGAGTGGAGTATTTTTCGGAGTAGACATAGGTCATGGTTGGCCGAACCACTATAAAAATTTTTGGGGCGCTTTTTTCATTTTTTGCATTTTACTTTTCAAACATTTAATTTTTTTTATATCTTCTTGGTTAAGTTTAATTTTAATATTCCATTGTGAGATTTAAAATTTTACCACCGTTATTGTAATTGCGAATCAGTCATTAGCTTCTGCATTTGATTAGTTAAATCTTTCTTTTTAAAAATCTAAAAAATCATTTAAAAATTAGAACTCTTACTTAAGATCTATTTTTTAAAATACAAATTTACCCCCCCGCTTGGCGCATCTAGTACTTTCAAGTTCTAGTGTTTCCTTGCTCTCTCAGTTATCTATTTGTGTATTGGATATCCGTGCATTGATAGGATGAAATATTATCTCACTCTATTGCTGTGAATATATTAACCTGGAGCAATTAGAAACCCAAATTCATTCTTAAACTAAGATCTGAGCATGTTAATTAGGTACGTAAGCCTATCACTAAATAAACGGTGGAGGTTATTTGATATCACTAGCATATTAATTTGTTAATGTTTATGTTCATATTAATGTCTATTAAGATTTTTTAATGGTGTAATAAATAAACTAATTAAGTAAAAAACTATTAAGAAATATTTTATAATGTGTACTTTTTACGGATAGGTTTTGTGGAAGAAAACCTAAGTGGAAATCATTATTATAATAGGTTTGCTGTTATAGATGCATAAATGTCCATAACAAGGGCAAAGGTTTATGTAACTACTAATATAAGTATTGAAAATGATGGATTATTAGCAAGGCTATGTTGATCAAGTTCTATAGATAATACAAAAGCTTTAAACTAATCTCAATCTAGAATACCATGGTTGATAATCTCATTTCTTAATAGGAGTAAAATTTCTTTTATCTAACTCTATGGTTGATAATCTCCTTATCAAGCACCCAACTCGCTAACAACATTTGGGGGTTGAGGAGGGGGATGTCCGTAATGAACTACTTTGACTTATTCCCAAAGAACTTCATTCCAAAAGTAAGGCGTTAGAGAAAAGAAAGACAAAAAGAACTCATTCTAGAAGACAATCAAAATTGGTAACAAATACACTTTGACATCCCAGTAGCATGGTAATGCAGAGGTGCCCTTGATGGGGTTCTTAGACACCTGAGGAAATAGTCAATTTCCCACGTTCCTTTTTTCTCGGGCATATCGAGAGGTTGGTGTAGTACAAGAATGAGAAAGCCACAACAGCAGGGAACAGTCAGACACTGCGCGTCATAAAATTTTTTTGACTAAAAGATAGTCAATTTAGAATGTTTTTCAGGTTGAGGAAAGGGTAAAGGCAAGGATCTAACTTCGAAGCAATATCTGGAGTTTTCCCTTATCCGAACGGGTCTTGCAAGAAAGACAAATTTCATATTGAGCTCCAAATATATGCTATTGTCAAAGCGATACCTTGCGGCAAATTCCTTTCATGATCGGGCTACCTATCTTTCTGCTTCAAATCTATATTCAGAGCTTTTTTCCAACTGCTGGGACTACTTATTTCCAGCACAAAGCCCTTTATTGAATATGCTATTGCTCTGACTTTCTACCAGAAACTGAGCATTGAAGCAAGCTTTTTCTCGCACCATAACTGAGTCTCTCCTTTCAACTCTAACCAATCCACCCGTCCTTCCTAATAACTGTGCTCCTTACTCCTTGACTGTATGGTATGGCTACTTTTGCTTGATGTCTAGCTCATCGGATCTTGTACATGAAAAATTCCTTTCTGCTCTCCTTCTACCACCTAGTATACTTGTTCACTGGAAGAGTCAAGCGAGAGCAATTAGTTTAGAAGTAAAAGGAAGAGGAATACCCAGGGGGCTAAACTGTCTCAGATAGAGCGAGGAAAGATGATGTAGTATGGCTCTCTATGTATACGAGATAGGTGCAAAATGCACCTAGCACTGGGCATGGATATGCCGATAGCTTGAAGGCTCCTTACTGAACTTCATGCCGTTCTTATCTAAGTTGCTAGTTTAATGAAGCCATCGCGCGACAAGGTGCTAGTTGACTTTGGAGGTGGTCATTAGGTAAACAATATAGAGCTAGAAAGAAAGAACCACTTTCATGGAGATTTGAAGCATCATTCTTCCAATCACGTCTTACGACGGTGCCCTTTTAGTAGGTCTAATAAGCCAGCATATGATGCCCCTGCTGGGGTTGTTTCGAACTTGGTCCAGTTCAGCTCCAGTAATTCTTTTGATAGGCGTTCCATTTCCTCCTTTGTTTGGACTAATTTGAGCTTTCAAGCTTGGGCCAGTTCCTCATCCATTTTATCAATGTGGTGACCATCTGATAAGAATCACTTTCAAGTCGCTAATGGCTCGCAGCCATACTTCAACTTTCTGTATGGGCTGTTGGAAGCTTACAAGTCTAGTTCAAGAATTGAACAAAATTCACGGAGCTCACCTGGAAATGAAAAGAAAAATGAGCAGTGCTCGCCAGGCATAAGTAAATACTAATAGTGGCTTTCCCAGAGGTCCAACAAACCTCAAAACTCTATTAGAAAATGTTGACGCTCCTTCGCTAATCAACGTTAATGCCCCTGCTTCTGCTTTTTTTTCTTTCATTCTGTGAATCAATCATTAGACTTTTCTTGGCTGACGGGAACCTACCTAGCATAGTGAATACTTCTTTTGAAAGAAATGAAAAAAAAAGAATTGGGTTTTTGCAGAAGTCACTTCAGTGAATATATTTACTGCATATGGATCTCCACTCTTTGTGTCTCACCACGAAGCCATTACCCAGCAAATTTTTTGTTCTATTTGCTATGCAACCAAACTTGTCTATGAAATTCCTTTTTCTATTAGCGAGCTTACCGATCATAGACTGCATTGTCTCATTTTATGCTTCTTTTTGCTCCGTGTAGGATTGTCAGACTAGCGCCCTAATTAGTCATGGTCGTTAAGGTGGGGGGGCTCCCTGACATGGACTGTCTCCATCTGCCTTCTTCTGCTACTGGTGAGAGGCTAAAATAGAAAGGAATGGTTGCGACAACCAGATGGCTGAGTTGTGAAATAGGGGGAATTGGAAATCTTCTCCATATCTTATTCCAGAAAGGGCTAAATCCATTTTAGGGTTTTACCTAATCAATTGGCTGGATTCTAGTTCTTATCTAATGAAACTTTCTTCACTCTGTGCCTTAGCTAGTCCTATCTTTCCCTCCCTCTTACGAATCTCTCAAGTGGCTTGGCGGAGAGCCGTGGAAAGCTCTAGGCTATTGAGAGGTTACCTTAAGAAGGTTATCCTCGTAGCCACTGATGGTCTGACCAAGGAAGCTTGCATAGTAGCATACTTGTTCTCAAGGGAAGTAATGAGGATAGAGAATAAAGGAAGAACACCTTACTTGTCTCAAAAGAATTTTCATGTTTTCCATAGAAAAAGAAATTACCTTGCCCTTTGGCAATGAAAAGTACACATGAAATCAAGAATAACAGGCACCACCACAACCAATAGTTTGATTCTAAAATCCAATATTGAAATATTATCCATCACAGATCCGATCTGACTGAACGAAGAAGGCTGGAACTTGACTTTGCTCTTTCAGAAAGAAATCTGCGGATAGGAGCGATAAGACGACGGGACCAAAGAGAATTGAAAGAGTACCTTGCGGGACCGGCAACCTTTGACCGATGTAAGCTCTTGTCGCATTGAACTTATTTAAGCTTGAACTCAAGCGTTCCAACAGTAGTAAGGGGAAAATAGTTGTCGTAGCCTATGCTTTTTTAGACGAACGGGACGATATTGCTCTCAGAACTAGACTTTGTTTTCGAGGGGAGCCAAGCCTTCGGAGCGAGACAGGTTTTACCTGTCTGATGCGGATCGTCAGGTTCACATCCCAATTGGGCGTGTGGTTAGGTTGTCACTCGTGAGAGTGGTGATATTTATCACATTTCCTAGGTACGGTACCTAGGACATTCATCCTAGATATAACTACTATGAGCTCACATCTCAGTGCCTTCCTATGGTTGTCACATGATGACAGCAATGTGGGCGAGATGTGGTTTGTGCCGTGTGGATGTTGGAAGGGATAACTAGGATTAGGAATGAACCCTTCAAGATTATACCACAAACCGACTGTAAGATGAGGTAGACTAGAAATGGTCGCAAGGTAGGTCACATTCGTGTGATTTTGGACAACACCTCATTAGATCGAGTTTTCAAGTGGGTGATTGAAGTGGCTTGGATAATATGAATTTCTTCCCTTCCTTCAAGTGGCACCAATCGCATGGCAGAGGGTCATGGAAGACTCTCGGGTAATGAGGTCTCTCTTTCATTTTCATAAGGTGATTCTCATAACTTCTGGAATGGTTGTCAAAGCGATATGTTCCAGCTATTTCCACTATTCCCCTTGAACAAGGGATGAGGTGGATGCCTACTTAGAAGACTCTTCCTACCCATAAATGGGTGGGAGACCATTTATCGAGGTGTCCTAGAGGTAAGATCACAAAATTGGTACCTCCCTACCGTATGAGTTGGCTTCATGGAACTTTTTTCTACTGCAAACCACTCATGCTGTCAGAGAGCAGGAGTCTCAAGGGTCATTGTGGCCTGAATACATTCGTTATGCATTGGGTTCCAATGTCAATAAGTTGATATCTGGATGGTCGTTAGACTTTTTCTAGAGACATATTTGTCCTCGATTACCAAGTGTAGATGAGGTTGGTTCTCCCCCAATTGTTGGTCGACTCGGTCAGGTATGTGAGGGTGGTGGCAAGCGGCAGATATTTGCCATGGGAAACTATATAAATCAAAGGCTTCTAAAATCAGTGCATGACTGGTTGATGAGGGTCGACAATTGAGATGGATGGAACGTTCCACCAGGAGCGTCCCCTTGATTTATTATGAGGCTCAGATAAGCTATTCTCATTCGATCTAAAATCGGCCACTGATCGATGGCCGTTCTTCTTCATGTTCGAAATAATGGTGGTCTTATTTGACAGAAGGTTTGCATCTGCTTGTGTGAATTCAGCACTGGGCTATAACATCTTTGTTTGATGTTCCCTTTGTCAAAGTCAAAAAAAAAGAAGGAGGTCTAGTGTCTCATTCGTTTGCGGGCAGCCTCTTGGCCTTTCTTTGCCCTGTCACATCATTTACCGGTGTTGTATTGTCCAGAAAAGGTTTACCATGGATTAAGATTTATGCGTTATGGAGTACTCGATGAAGATGCTATCATAATAGAGAAATCTGTAGCTTACAAATATGCTCGGTCTCTTGATGAGTTGGGGGTGACAATTTCCTATCCTTTCGTCTCTCCTCTCGCTTTGCTCGAGGTATAGCCTCTCCTTTCAGTCGAGCTACTTCTTGATTTCTTTACCCTATCCTATGCAGTATCTTATCTCACTTCTTTCTATATGAGATTTCTGGTATTAAGGAAAGACATCAATAAATAGACTTATCCATCTCCTTTTTGTTAGTTTCCAAAACGGCATGAAATTCTAATGAATATTTGGCATGAAATCTTGTATTGCATATTTTGGATATTCTATTCTTTCTTTAGAAAGGAGAGGATGGTCTTTTTTTAAGCAGTAGACCTGACCTAAAGGACTCTTTCTCTTTAGGAAGAGGGTTGCCACTAGCGATCTCTCAACCAAGCAAGCAACCCCAGGAGGAAAAGATTTTGAGCACTCGGGTAGGTGCGGATAATTATTGGTTGGCTATCTTTTTGCGAAGGCGCTAGATAAAGACTTATGGAAGAAAGAAAATGAGAGACTCCGCCGGTTGACTAGAATGAAAAAAGAAAAAAAATGTGAGCATTTTTGTCTTCAATGAGGAATAAGGGACGGAGCTTGAAGAAGCGAGCCTAGCCTATTACATTGCTTTCTATGGCTGATTAGTCTTAGTCAACCGCTAGTACCCCTCTTAAGTAAGGTAAGGATACTCTGCTATCAATGAGTTTTTCGTAAGAATGATGAGACTGAGTCCCCAGCGCAAACTGCATCTCGCCCACATGGCTATCATCATGTGACAACCATAGGAAGGCACTGAGATGTGAGCTTATAGTAGTTATATCTAGGATGAACGTCCTAGGTACCCTACCTGGGAAATGTGATAAATATCACCACTCTCATGAGTGACAACCTAACCACACGACCAATTGTGATGTGGACCTGACGATTCGCATCAGACAGGTACAACCTGTCTCGCTTCGAAGGCTCGGCTCCCCTCGAAAATAAAGTCTAGTTCTGAGAGCAATATCATCCCTTTCGTCTAAAAATGCATAGGCTACGGCAAATATTTTCCCCTTACTACTATTGGAATGCTTGAGTTCAAGCTTGCATAAGTTCAGTGCGACAAGAGCTTACACCAGTTAAAGGTTGTCGGCCCAGCAAGGTACTCTTTCAATTCTCTTTGGTCCCGTCGCCTTATCGCTCCTATCCACAGATTTCCTTCTGAAAGCGTAAAGTCGAGTTCCAGCCATCTTCGTTCAGTAAAATCGGATCTGTGATGGATAATATTTCAATATTGGATTTCAGAATCAAACTATTGGTTGGGGTGGTGCCTGTTATTCTTGATTTCTTGTGTACTGTTCATTGCCAAAGGGCAAGGTAATTTCTTTTTCTAGGGAAAAGGTGAAAATTCTTTTGAGACAAGTAAGGTGTTCTTCCTTCATCCTCCATCCTCACTACTTCCCTTGAGAACAAGTATGCTGCTATGCAAGCTTCCTTGGTCAGACCATCAGTGGCTACGAGGATAACCTTCTTAAGGTAACCTCTCAATAGCCGAGAGCTTTCCACGACTCTCCACCAAGCCACGTGAGAGATTCGTTAGAGGGAGGGAAAGATAGGACTAGCTAAGGCACGTAGTGAAGAAAGTTTCATTAGATAAGAACTAGAATCCGGCCAATTGATTAGGTAAAACCCTAAAATGGATTTAGCCCTTTCTGGAATAGGATATGGAGAAGATTTCCAATTCCCCCTATTTCACAACTCAGGTATCTAGTTGTCCAAACCATTTCATTTTATTTCAGCCTCTCACCAGTAGCAGAAGAAGGCAGATGGAGAGTCCATGTCAAGGAGCCCCACACCTTGACGACCATGACCAATTAGGGCGCTAGTCTGATGATCCTGCATAGAGCAAAAAGAAGCATAAAATGAGACAGTGCAGTCTATCATCGATAAGCTCGCTAACAGAAAAAGCAAATTCATAGACAACTTTGGTTGCGTAGCAAATAGAACAAAAAACCAGCTGGGTAATGGCTTCGTGGTGAGACACAGAAAGTGGAGATCCATATGCAGTAAATATATTCACTGAAGTGACTTCTGCGAAAACCCAATTCTTTTTTTTTATTTGTTTCAAAAGAAGTATTCTCTACGCTAAGTAGGTTCTCGTCAGCCAAGAAAAGTCTAACGATTGATTCGCAGAATGAAAGAAAAAAAAGCAGAAGCAGGGGCATTAACGTTGATCAGAGAAGGTGCGTCAGAATTTTCCAATAGAGTTTTGAGGTTTATTGGACCTCTGGGAAAGCCACTATTAGTATTTACTTATTCCTGGCGAGCGCTGCTTATTTTTCTTTTGATTTTCGGGTGAGCTCCGTGAATTCTGTTCAATTCTTGAACTAGACTTATAAGCTTCCAACAGCCCATACGGAAAGTTGAAGTATGGCTGCGAGCGATTAGCCACTTGAAGTGCTTCTTATCGGATGGTCACCACATTAATAAAATGGATGAGGAACTGGCCCAAGCTTGAAAGCTCGAATTAGTCCAGACAAAGGAGGAAATGGAACGCCTATCAAAAGAATTGCTGGAGCTGAACTGGACCAAGTTTGAAACAGCCCTAGCGGGGGCATCATATGCTTGCTTATTGGACCTACTAAAAGAGCACCGTCGCAAGACGGGATTTGAAGAATGATGCTACGAATCTCCATGAAAGTGGTTCTTTCTTTCTAGCTCTATGTTGTTTACCTAATGACCACCTCTAAAGTCAACTAGCGCCTTGTCTCGCGACGTCTTCATGAAACTAGCAACTTAGATAAGAATGGCGTGAAGTTCAGTAAGGAGCCTTCCAGCTATCGGCATAACCACGCCCAGTGCGAGGTACATTATGCATTTGTTTATTGAAGCTTGAGATATAGCATCTCCACAATATTAAAGGGTAAAATTAATGAATTAAATATAATTAATAAAAGTATCATTGTGCAATTGTCAATCCAACCATTTTTTATCTGTACCATAAGAATCATAAACAAGAAATTCCAAATAACAACAATAAAAGGAGAAGGGATATAATCACCTTACCAATGTCCTTTCTATAATTTGAATTGCTTTATGAGATCAATGTTAACAAAGACTTCAGAAGAATAATTCTCTAAGGCATCTTTCACTCAAGAAATAAGGTTAGGAGAAAGTCCTCCCATGGAAATATTAGGAATGAAATCTGAATTATAAGTTAAAGGCACTTTCTAGGTCAATAATGAAAATGAAAAATATTACTTGAGAGAAAAAAGGATAAATTCATAAGAAACCATCTGTAAAGACTCCTAAAGATATATGTACAAGATCATGATAAAGAAAAAACATATTTGAATATGAATACAAGATAATTATACAATATGAATGAGGAATACAAAATTAAAAACACATAGAGGTGTACAAAAAAAGTTTGTCAACTTAGTCTCTTGTACATGCTAGTACAATCAACTCTTAATAAAATAATATATAGTTTTATAGAGCCAATAGCACAGCTCGTTCTCTCGAATCATTTCAGTAGAAAATCCAGTATTACGAATGTCGGGCTTTTTCTATTGGAACATCAGCCCTTAGAGGAATGATCATTACCTCTTTGGAAAGAATAAGAAAACTTAAAACTCACAACATTTAAATAACTAGCATTTATTCATGAAATGTAGCTTAAAAACTAGACCATTTATTTTTAAAATTTTCATCATAACAATTTGATTTTTCTAGTTAATTACTATATTATTCATATACGTTATTAGTCATTTTTTATAATTTTTTATGTTTAAGGATTTATTTATACAAACCATTATGTAAGCTTCATTTGGCACTACTTTCTAAAGCAGCTTTTCAGTACAAAATTTTTTTGACTTGGACTTTTTTGTACTAGAAACTTTCTTTGAAAGTAATAAGAAAGCTATGCCAAAGAAAGCCATAGTTTGTTGCAAGTATCATTTTTAATTAATCTAACCTCAATCTCAAAGGTCTTTATTTAGATCAATTCTCTAACCTCGAGAAATTATAGTTCAACTTAATTTATAAAACTAAAGCAACTTAATTCCACTGGTTAGTTCTGAACCACTTACTGAAGAGAACTGAGTTCTCTTATCAACGGCAACATCTATCACTTATTATTATTACCAATACATAGATGATACATGATATCACATTCATTGAGTTGACATCTACTCATAATCAGATCAAAATAATTTATATGATCACAATATCATGATAAGGGCATAAAATAACGTCTATCATGATATTTGTTACTAACATAAATATTTTGATTTAACAGCTTAAAAAATGATGCAAAAAGAACTCCAAGGTTCAGGTTATATTATCTCGATAGCATTAATAATAAATATTTTCATTATAAATGTTCTCTTTTAGTATCCTAACCTTTAGATAGATAATATTGATACATCACCAAAAAATTGCTTTGATCACACATGAATCTCAAGGCACATCCAAATTAAAAACTTTAAAAATTAAAATTTAGACAATCCAAACTTTGATTTTAATAAACTTATAGTTTAATTAAACATCTCATGGAGACAATCCTAATGACACTGAAATTTGTCCAATTCACACCCAAATGGGCCCAAATCAAGAGATCAAAGTGTATTTAGAAGGTTCAAAGAATTAATTGGATGACTAAAGGATCTCCAAATATAACATTTTCATGGTCAAATCTAGTGGCTTGATGATATGAATCCAATGAGCCCAAGATTACTTAATTCCAACATCATTAAGTTACTTCGTTCTTTAAAAAATGCTTTACGATTCAGGGAACCAATATGGTCAGTCTAATGGACCAATCAAAACTTACCCTTGATTTTCCCCCTTCTTATGGGGTACACCATTCATAAAAATCTAAAAATAGGCCCTCAGTCTCTACATGAGGGGAACCTTGGGTTGGAGATTGGAGTGAGCTTTAAGGCTTTAAGAGCTCTAACACCACCCCTGACAAATCTCCGTAGATAGTCACCAGACAACCTCTCGGTTACTGACTATAACTGGACTTTTACCCTACATTATTGGACCACCACTTGGCTGCCAACTATCATCAGACTTCCACCCAGCTCTAAACTACTAACTACCATATGACTTCACTTGGCTGCCCACCATCGCCAAATATCCGCCCAACCATTGCCCAATTGCCAAATGCCACTTGACTTGTACCCCACCATTGTCGAACCATTGCTCGGCTACCGACCGATGCTAGAGTTCCAGTTAGCCTCCAACCACTCTATCATTATGAATATTCTAGCCTGTAACAGTTTCGCACCATCTATGGGAAGTAATTCCACTCTTATAAGCTCAACTGAAGTGCTTATTCAATGGATAACAGGCATAGAAATTGCAAAAAGGGAGCCTCTTAGTCTAACTAGCATCAATTGAGGAATTATTTTATGAATCAGGGATGTTACGCATCTGCTTCTTTCTTTCCTGGTGGAAGTGTTTCTGTCAGAAAGGAACATCAAGGCCAACCCTAGAAGATTGCATCCAAGAAAAGGAGGAATCTCAGAATGATAACCTTATACTTCTATGAGGCACTCACCAACTAGCACTAGCACAACAAGAGGAGACCCATCTCCCTTATTATCTACCACTGGTTAGGGATGTTCAACCTGAACATATTCGTGTAGAGATTCCTCTCCCTCAATGAAGGGGCTAGGACCTATCACAGTAAGACACCAACCTCATTAACACAACTAGCTATACACATCCTTCTCGCATATATTTCTCAACCCGCATTCCTCCAATCATCACCGATAACTTGGCTCAACCTCACCTTACAGAGATCCCACACAATGCCCTATGTTATGAACTATAATGAGTTATTTGGGAAGACTTTCCTTTAAGAGGTGGAAGATAACCTCTTCAACATCAAAACATTCAGGACTCATCATCCCTAACTGAAGCCATCCTTCAATACCCCATTCCTACGAGCTTTAACTTGCCGATTACAGACTCTTACAATGGGTAGTCTTACCCTTACAATGAAAATGATCACTACATAACCATTATGTATATTTAATGAGCCTCAAACTTTCTTCTCTTACAAGTATGTCTTGCTACAATCAAGGGGCAAGCTCAGACATGGCTCTACTCACCTCCAGCCAGAACTATTCACATGTTCGTCAAGTTGGCCAAGTTAGTTATCAAACAGTTTATCACTAATCAAGGAATTTTTATAGATTCTTCCCACCTTTCTGGGATTAGCCAGAATAAAGAAGAGTCACTCAAGGAATACTCCCAAAGGTTCTTCATTGAGGCTCGACAAATTTTAGGGGTAGATCTCGAGTTGCTAAGAGGAGTTTTCCTTGGAGGGCTTCATCCTAGCCCTTTTTACTTCGCATTCAAATGGGACACAGTTTATTGATATGTTGACCTAATTTATCATATGGAGGTAGATATCTCTGTAGGTAAAGCCATCAATATTCATAGGAAGAAATTTGAACAAACTATGCTGAACCATAAAATTCACCAGCAGTGGATGATTCAATGTTATAGCCGAAGAAGCCAGGGGTAATAACTAGCCTCCTTGACAATCACAGTCTTTACATGAGCCTGTATAAGAGGAATATAAATCTCTCAATGGATCTTAAGCAAATAACCAAATGACCATTTGAGATGAAGAAAATATTAAGTGGTGAAAGCTCTTAAAGCCATACTAAAAAAATCAGGAGTAATACTGCCACTTTGACAATAATCATGGAGACACAATAGAAGTATGCAAACAGCTAAAGGGGGAAATTATGAGACTAACCCGATAAGGCTACTTTACTCAGTTCATATAAAACCTACTCGTTCATAAGGACACTCCTCCCATTGGGGGTCAACTGACATAAAAATAATCACATAACAATCATCAAATTATTGGTGAAGTTGAAACCATAACAGGGGCCAATTACTATTCAACCAAGTCTTGCTCAGGCTGACCAAAGAGCTAGCATAAAAAATGATCATGTTGAGCACTCTATAACTTTGGATGAATTCAACTAAGAGGGGGTACAGACCCTTCATCGAGATCTGCTCATGATTATACAGGGTTTGGTGATCCGTATTATAATGTCGAAAGGATTTTAGTTGATAATAGGAGCTTGGTAGATGTTTTGTTCTACTTCACTTTTCTTAGTATGGGCTTGGTTAGAGAAAAGCTTGAGCCCACCGCAGGACTATTTTTTTGGTTTGATAATTGACCTTTATGAGTGGATTGGATGATTTTCTTCCCAGTCACCCTCACAGAGTTCCCTAAGCAAGTTACTCATTTAATCTATTTTATTAAAGTGAAATAAGAATCATCTTAAAACACTATCCTTAGGAGGCCCCTCCAATAATATTTTTGAGCTATTGCTTTTGTTTCACATATCAAACTAAAGTTTTTATCTCTATATGGGATCGATATGGTGCATGGGAATCAATAAGTGACACAATAATGTTACCTCGGGCAAGCTCAGTCTTGCCCATTGGTTACCCTGACCATCAAGATCTTTGACCTCCAAAATGAGGATGTTCCTCAAAGGCCATCCCCTGTGGAAGACCTTACCTATGCCTCTATATCAAACTAGTACCCCTAAAGAATGGTGCTGGTTTAATCTTTGCCCTCAGAGGAGGTAAAGGGAGAATAAATAGATTTTTTATGTAGAAACAAAGACAATTTTTTTATGGTGCCCAATATATATTCGTGGAGTTGACTCTAGGATGATAATACATTCCTTCAAAATAAACCCAATGTATAACCCTTTTATCTAGCAAAAGTAAAATTTTATACCAAATTATTAGTAAATAATTGAAAAGGAAGTTGATAAACTCCTTGTAACTAAATTTATATGAGAGTAAAACTATACGATGTGCCTAGAAAAAAATATCTGGATTAAGAAAGCTAGTGAAGCTTCGACGATGTGTGCCTAAAGGATAATTTTTTTCTCCCTCATTTTGATCAACTAGTCATTGTCACATATGGGCACCAACTGTTGAGCTTCATGGATGCATACTCCAGCTACAACCAGATAAAGATAGTTCCTATAGATGATGAAGCAATAGCTTTCTAGACTGATAAAATACTATTTTGCTATCAGGTCATGCCATTCAAACTCAAAATTGTAGGAGCCACATATCAATGCCTCATGAATAAAGTTATTAAAAACCTTATAAGGAGCACTATGTAAGTACACATAGATGATATGCTGGTAAAATATCTTGTAAAATTAAAGCATATCCTTGACTTGGAATAATGCTTTTGCATTTGTCGATGCTAGAACTTGCCGCTCAATTCTGCCAAATGTGCTTTCGGAGCAAATCAAAAATTCTTTGGGTTCATGATTACCTGCCATGGCGTTGAGGTCAATCTTGAAAAGATTAAGGCACTAAGAAATATGGTGCCCAAGGGAATATCAAATAAGGCCAACATCTAAATAGAAAAATTATTGCCCTATCTCACTTTCTAGCCCGCTTGGTGGATAAATACCTTCCTTTCATCAACATACTATGAGGTGCTCATTACTTAGGGTTTCCATAAATAGATGAATGCCATGAAGCTTTTAAACTACTTTGAATGTACTTTGCCTCAAATCTTCTACTTTCCAAGTCACAATTGGGATAAATGTTATACATATATCTGGTTGTCACTTTGCATGCTATAAGATAAGTCTTGGTCTAAGATGAGAATGTTATATAACATCCTATCAATTATGTCTATAAGATCCTGTCTGAGATGGAGGGTCATAACCCATTGGCAGGTAAAATAATATTAGCGTTAGTATTTTTTGCTAGAAAATTATGCCCATATATTCAAGTTCAGAAAATTGGGGTATATACAAATCTTCCATTGAGAAATATTCTCCAAAAATTTGATGCATCTAGAAGATTAATTTAAGTGGTTAATGAAACTTAGAGAATTTGACATTCTTTTCTTGCCTATACTGACTTCAAGTCACAAGTACTTGATGATTTCATGGTCAAGTGTGCTATCCCTACCTCTAAAGAACCACTCCACATTCCCTGTACTGGGCAATATATATCAAGGGAGCTTTGGGAGTTCTGGAGTTAGGGTTGGTATCATATTGATCTCCCTAGAGTAGGTTACTCTTGAATATGGGATTCAACTAAAGTTTTGTGTGACAAATAATGTTACCGAGTATGAAGCCCTCATAGCCTGGTTAAGGATGGCCATGGATTATGAAGTATAGAAATTGATGAGTCATATTGATTCACAACTGATTGCCTCTCAAGTGGAGAAAAAATTTAATTCCTACAACCTACATTTGGCACTACATTATTATATAATAAGTTTCACCTTGCCTATATAAACAGGTACCAAATCATATATTTACTCTAAGAGCAAAATACATTAGAAGATGCCCTATTAAATTTTCTACATCGATAATCAGGGATCTCTTTAGAGAAAGTACATTAAGGAAATACACTTTTAAAGCATTTAAGGTCCTTATATTATATAATTAATTGATGAATCAAGGAAGACCTCTTGGATGGATCATATCTTATCATTCTTGCAAAATAGTGTGTTGCTCGAGGACCTAACAGCTGTAATGAGACTTAAATGACAAGAAGCTAACTTCACCATTACAGGTGGAGAGTTGTATAAGCAGACCTTTATTGGGCCATACCTTAAGTGTATCCCATAATCAGTGGCTTATTATGCACTATAGGAAGTCCGTTCAGGCATATATGGAGGAGACTTAGGAGGGAAATCACTTACTCTTAAAGTTTTGAGGCAAGGGTAATACTGGCCTATGAAAAAATAAGATGCACTGAAGTTCACACAAAAATGCAATAATTTCCATCTATACTCCAACCTCACCCATTAACCTTCATGGATATCTCTTCACTTCAGAGCCCATAGCCTTTTTCTCAAGAATCTCCACATCCAGTTAGTGCATACACTCATGGCCCATCTTTAAACAAATAGGCATAATGAGGTTACGAACCAAACTATATTGAAGGGACAAAAAACGTATCTTGGGAAGGCTGGGGGCAAACGACCGATGAACTCTCTAATGTCCTTTGGGCCTATCACATCACCTCCAAGAATCCCGTTGGAGAAAAATCATATAACCTTTACTTTAGCCCTGGGGTAGTCATCTCAATCGACATTAGAGTTTTGATCCAATGGGTGTAAACTTTTCATTTCAATAATAATAATAATGAGAAACTTTGGAATAATATGGATCTCCTCCAAAATATCAGAGACTTAGCCATACTCAAAATTTTTTACTTACCACTAGATAGTAGCTTGCCACTATAACTAAAAGGTTAAACCTTGATGCATATGCATCGGAGACTTGGTTCTGTGTAGCCTTAAGGCAGGAAGAAAAGGACCCCATCTCAACAATCTCTCGTCCTTATGGGAAGGCCCTTATATAGTGGCAGCTAAAAAAAAATCCAGAACATTCGAGCTGAAGGATATTGATTGAAAAGTTCTATCTTGAACTTGGAATGTTGAGAATCTATGTAAATATTATCAGTAACTTTTAATAAAGGAATCTACTATATATATATATATATAACTTTTATATTTTTTAAGCTACGCTGTATCTTCTTTTCCAAGGTAAAAAATTTTTGTCTGACAATTATCATTATTGTCTCCTTTTTTAAGAAAAATGATTATGATCTAGTAAAGTTCAAACCTTCCCTTCAATTTGAAAACCACATAATGTTCATTGTTTCTCAGTCTTTGGATGATTAATCCCATACAACACTTCGAAAAAATATGATTTTTTTCCAGCAATTGTTAGGAGCGGTTTGAAAACTGCCACCAAAACTAGCTTCCTTCATCGATTTTGACCGTTGCTATTTGCACTAGTTAAATTGCACCAGTTTAAATCGGTGCAAATACAACTACTTTTAATCGCTAGTATAGCCCAACATCGAAACCCTAACTCTTATAACCGGTTCGACACTTGCATCTTGATCCCCTTTCTCTCTGGAATTGCTTGGCTCTCCCTCTTCTCATTTCTTTCAAAATCATGCATCCTAGCCTTCGATCGGAGAGTTGACTATGTCAAAGCCTAAATCTTATTCGCTAGTTTCTGGCTCTTCCTCTCCATAACCGGTTTGTACCCTAACTTGAGCTCACGCTCGTGTGAGCATGCTCGTCCCTACTCCGTACATGTGTTGCTTGTGGTTTCATATATTTTTTGTTTTTTACTATTATTTTATGGTTTCATTTAAAATGCTTGTGTAGCTTGTGGTTTATTTCTTTGAATTTCTTGTGTTGCCTATGGTTTCATTCCTAGGGATTCATTTGAAATGCTTACACGTAAGCTCTAAGGGAAAATTTTTGTTTTGCTTTTTTAGGATGAGATGCACAATTATTATACCAAAGAAAGCATTTCAAATAAGATTAATAGGGTCTAATTCATGATTTGGATATGTATCCATTTTTTTAATCAATAGGCCATGATCCTTTCACAAGAAATGTGAGTAGAAGGTTTTCCATCTATTCACATGATATATTTTTCCTTTAAGATTGCTAAAATATATAACTCATGATTTTAAGTTTGGTTTGGTTAAGTGAGTAGATTTAGATGAAACTATATAATATTTTAATATCTTATGATTTCAATATTTTTTGTCGAAAATGAACAATTTCAATTAAACAATAAAATTTAGGGCCCAAAAATTCATATGTTTTTCATTTAATCTCTCGAATAATTGTCAAAATTTTACTAGAATTCAATCTTGAAAATTTCACATGTATTATAACTTCAACCTCAATTAGATAATTATCTTTATTTCATATCATGGATATATTTGTTGTAATATTTTATGATACGAAATAACCTTAGTCACAATCGAAATAAAACTTGTAAGGATTAGGTAGGTGATTTGTAACATATAGTGATTTCGTAAATGATAGTTTTTAAAAACTTGCATCGATTAAGTAGATGGTTTTATGTAACATAATTATAAAAATTTTATAGATATATATATATATTATTTCTTGATAATCTTTCACTTGGAGATAGAAATTCTTATCTTACTATTTTGTTGTCCATTTTAAAAAATCTCTATCTATTGTTGCTCTATGTTATCTTTCCTGGAGATTAATTAAGGGTCTAAAAATCCTTAGTTTTTTTAGCCTATTATAAGTTATATCTAGATGGCTTTTTGATCCTTTCATTTTGATTAGTTATAAGGAATTAGCTTCATGCAATTCTTGAATGCATATGTACTAAAGTAATAGGTGCCATATTTGAGAGAGGAAGCTAGTAATCTTTATCAAGTGAATATAACTTTAACTATTAAAGAAGAGAGTGATGCCTTGTTATGATTTATTTAATTGGAATGAGTACAATGTAAATCCCATAATGTGGATCCATTAGAGGGCAAGTCTAGTGCCAGCAGCCGTGGTAATTCAAACTCCAATAGCATATATTTAAGTTGTCACAGTTAAAAATCTCATAGTTGGACCTTGGGTTGGGTCGGTCAGTCCATCTCAGGGTGTGCACCACCTGCCTCATCCTTTATGCTAGCGATGCATTCCTAGCCTTAATTGGCTGGGTCATGCCTTCGACGCTGTTACTTTGAAGAAATTAGAGTGTTCAAAGCAAGCCCACGCTCTAGATACATTAGCATGGGATAATACCACAGGATTTTGTTCCTATTATGTTGGCCTTCGAGAATCAGAGTAATGATTAAGTGGGATGGTCAGGGCATTCATATTTAATAGTTAGAGGTGAAATTCTTTGATTTATGAAAGATAAACCATTAAGAAAGCATTTTGCCATGGATGCTTTCATTAATCAAGAATGAAAGTTGTGGGCTCAAAGATGATCAGATACCTTCCTAGTCTTAACCATAAACGATGCTGACCATGGATTGGCGGATGTTACTTTTAGGACTCCGCCAACACCTTGTGAGAAATCAATATTTTTGGGCTTCTTCAAATATTGCATTTGCATTAATAAAAGTGTAAAGGAAAATACATACAAAAAGCAACAAAAGCTATGCTCTATCACTATCTTCCCTCAACAAAGACAAAAAGGATGAGGGGATTTCACTAAAGTTAGTTTCCTTCCAAATAAAATACCTAAAAAGAACAAAATGTGAGCAAAAGTTAGTAGGTTTCAAATTATTTGAAGTGGCCAAGGAAGGACAAATCTTGCCCATTCATGCTATAGTGGATTCTATTCTTGCAGTTCACAACTTACTGAAGCCAATTAATAGCATTAGTCGAGTCCCCTTCAATGATAATTCCATCCAAATCATACATCAAGTCTTGAGTCAGTTTTTGAATGATAGTGCTGCCAACATGTTAGCATCGGTAGCATCCCAATGTTCCACTTGCATACCAGCTACAACTATGAGCTTTCCTTCATGATCACGAATGATGATCTCGAGCCCTGCTCTATTGGACACTTGTAAAGAGGCATCAAAATTAATATTTATCTAAGTCAGAGGGGGGGCACCATAATTTGAAAGTAGATAGCCCATGGGGCTAGTTAGTACTCCATTTCTTCAACATTGGTAGGCTGTACTTTTTGGGAAGTAAGGAAAGAGCATTAGCCGCAATCACTGATGGGGAGCAGCAGTGCCTCCCATGTTTAAAATTGTTATTGGCTCTCCAAAGCTGATAAACTGCATAGCAAAATAACTTGCTCAGGCTGGGATTGAAGGCCGCAAGCTTCTCCAATTCCTTCAACGCCTCATTCAGGGAATAAAAAATTGGCATGGTAAAGCCCCATCTATCCAAGATGTCCAGCACCTATTTCAATTTTCCGCATTGGTCAACACAACGGTCAGTGGACTCGGCCATATTACAACACCAAGGGCATAGTTCCTCCTCACTTAGCCTCCTCCGATTAAGCCCAGAAGTGGTAGGGATGGCATCCCTCAGAAGTTTCCACCAAAAGAAATCCTCCCTGGGATGGAGTTCAAAATGCTTAAACCAGCCAAAAGGGTAGCTCCCCTCCACGGAGCAATGCCTGTATGCCATCACGATTATGGTCGAGCTGATTGGAGAGTGGATAAGTTCATGGTTGTCAGCTCTAGTAGCTCGATTAATAGGGATGCTCGCAACTCACTGGCCAAGACCGTCCTAAAGCAATTGACAAGGACCTCCCACTTCCATTGCATTTCTTAAAAGTTTGCATATATTGCATTCAACTAAAAAAGGCTATTACAATAATGTATATAAAAAGAAAGGGCCAACTTGTCACTAAACTGAAAAAGAAGAGCTACTATCATCCTCAAGAATATCAAAAAATTCTTGAGGAATACAATAATTTATTATGTCTCTTATATGCCAAAAGAAAGAACTATCTATGGCCCTTTGGGCACAAAAATGGGCTACATTATTGAACCTCCTATAAGTATGAACAAATAAGACCTTATGGAACAACTTTATCCAATTCAGTTTAGCATTATCCTTCGCCTGCAGGTTCCACAACTCCCTCTGTTTGAAATTCAGCATGTATTGTATAACATTAGCATTATGTCCCTCAATGATAATGCCATTCAATTCAAACATCCAGTCAAGAAGAAGCTCGTCTATATAGAATAGAGCCAAAAACTCCACCTATGTACAACTCCAAGGGATTGAGTAGTGTCCCGTTACTCCAGGTGGGATGAAAAATAATCTTGATTGAGAGCTTCAATAATATTCACTACCATAATTATAGGTGTACAACAGCTCCTACCATGCTTATAGAAATTCTATTTGTCCAACAATTATAAGTTGCATAATAGTATAGCAACACCTAATGATCCTTAGCATTAACATTACCTACTAGCAAAACCTATAACTCACTTAATGAAGAGAACCGAGGGGTTACAAATCTTCACTTATCCAGTATATTCAAAGTGTCCCATAACTATTTGCATCTTGTTGTTATATGATAAATATCATCAATCATCTGGCAACAAACTGAGCAATTCAAATTTACCTCTAGTCCACATACATGTAGCCAAATATTTGTTGGAATAATGCCTTTTTAGATTCTCCACCAGAACAGTCTCTCCCGGGGCCTCAATCTAATCCTAAGATTAGTGCAAATGGGGTCATCATCTTCCTAGAATAATCTATTGTAAGTAGTAGCCGCAATTTTAGAGCTTAAGGGACTTTTCATAAGTTCTAATGAATCTAAACCTTGATCATTCCCAATTGGGATCTCACAAATTCTACCAACCAACAAAGTACCAAAATAGACAAGCAATTTCAGTTTGCCCCATTATTTCTCCATCGTGAGAAGATCAGATACTATTAAGCTTTTAATTGCTTCAATGTCACAAATAGTAGGCCAAGAAGAAATAACTCTGTCCAGGATCCATACATGATTTAAAACATCAATCCCCTTACAATTATTGATCTTCCAACAAACACATTTGCTCAAACTGTTGGCACCTTCACATATAATCCTCCAGCTAATTGAATCCCCACACTTATACTCTTGATCCTACGGCTAATTACCATACTTCTACCTCATATAAAGCTAGAAAAGATCATTTGGCTTTTTGATGATCTCCCATGCAATTCGAGCACGAAGAGGCCAAATAAAGTTGGCATGGCATGAAAACAAACTCTACCCATGAGTCTTTCTCAAGTAATGCTATCCCATGAGGCATAATGGAGACTTCTTTGATTAGAATTCTTGTCACAAAGGAAGCTACGACATAACATTTCAACGTCATTTAACACATTTTTAGGAACCAATGTGTGGGTCATCACATACACAAAAAGAGGAAGCAAAACAAAATTGATTAAGGTGACACATCCCGCCAAAGATAGATGCCTATTACCCCATACTAAAGTGCTGGCTCAAGCTTTTCACAGTAACGGAGCAAAATCAGCCTTTGCCAGCCTTCTCAAAGCAAACTTAATGCCTAAATACTCCATCTCCTCCACCTTAAAAAAGTTGGTAAGCTTTGCTAAACAGAACTCATCGAAAGAGAAATCAACTTTCTGAATAAAATAACATACTTGTTCTTACTAACTCTTTGGCCGGCCCACAAATAGTAATCCTCCAAAATAGAGAGAACCTTCTTTACATTGGGGATGGAAGCACTTGCAAAGATTAAAATATCATCAACATAAAGAATATGGGAGACGGGAGGTCCCCTAGGACTGATAGGCATGCCCAACTCCTGAAAATTCTGGTGAAAATGCAAACAAAGCAACTTTGAGCAAAGGATAAAGAGATAAGGTGATAAAGGACACACTTAGAGGAACCCATAATCTACTGTAATCTACTTTGTAAGCTGGCCATTGATAAGAAGGGAAAACTTGGGAGCATGAGCATAATTCAATACCCATGAACAAAATTGGGGAGGAAACCCCATACGCCTAAGAACAAGCTCGAGCGTCTACCAACTCATCTTATCTTATGCATGTTCCATATCCTCTTTCAAGGCCAAGACCCTTTTGTTAAAGAAGAAACCTTGAACTTATTCATTAATTCCTGTCCCAATAAATAGTGGTTAGAAATTGATTTCCCTGGCACAAAGGCTACTTGTTCCTCTGAAATTAACATTGGCATAACCCTGTCGACGCTATTAACTAAAACTTTAGCAACAATCTTGTAGATTGTTTAACAAAGTTTGCTCGATCTGAATTTAATAGGATGATCGAGATTTTTGACTTTTGGCAAGAGAACCATAATAGTATCTTTCTTAATGCGGTCAATACACCCAGTTGTAAAAAACTCCAAGCAAGCATTAGTTACTTGCTGCCCCACTATATGCCAAAAAATCTTAAAAAAAGAAGCTATGACATTGTCCTATCAGGTGCCCTATTACCCCGTAGTAAGCAAACCACAGACCGAATTTCCTCAGCTATAACATTAATTACTTCAGCAAATTAAGAAACAATACTTCTTTGAGCCTCAAAAGAAGGCCGACCAATATCCAAAATGGGCTGTCCATGCCATTTCTATTCAAAGAAACTAGAAAGTAACATGGAGATAGCATTACCATCCATTGTGATATCCCATCTGGCAGCTACATAACATCAATCCAATTAGATCTTTTACGAGCTGATGCCATAGAATGAAAGAAATGTGTATTCCCGCCCCCTCATCGAGCTATCTATCCTTAGCATGTTGCTTCCACCAAGTCATAATACGAGTAAGTGTGCCATACAATAATTACACCTTATTCTTTAAATCATCAAATTGTATCTCAAAAAACCCACCCGATGAATATTTAATCTCCTGTAATACTTTTATTTCACCATCAAGGTCCTCTTTCAGCTGATTAAGCATTTTGATCTTATTTATACTCCAAAAAAAAGTACCTTAAGAGACCTTTGGCACTTTTTCTGGAGCTTGGAAGCTTCATTTACACTGTGATTGACTTTGCATTTCTCCTAGACCAGTTGCAGAGCCTTTAGAAAAATGGCCCAAGTGTCTTCGAACTAAATCCTATCAGAAGATGATCTTCTCGATTCCCCTTGAATTGTACACAAGACAGAACAATGATCAGAGGCCAATCTAGTGAGGTGCTGGAAATTTAGTTCCTGAAAAGAGTAAAGTATTGAAGTTCTCATCAGGTAACGATCAAGACTCATAAAAATTCTGCTCCTAGCATCCATATTGTTCGTCCAAGTAAATATAGGACCAAAAAATTTAGGTCCAGAAGGTCATACTTCATTACATTTTGGGGGGAGTATGGTCGCAAGGTTGAAACTTAAAGGAATTGATGGATGGGCACCACCAGGAGTGGAGCCTGTGGCTTAATTTTACTCAACATGATGAAACTTAGCAGGTCCAGACATAGTAAGGATTGACAGACTAAGAGCTCTTTCTTGATTCTATAGGTGGTGGAGCATGGCCGTTCTTAGTTGGTGGAGCAATTTGGCTTGTTTATTTCGTTAATGAATGAGACCTCAACCTACTAACTAGCAATGTAGAGTTCAACCTATGCAGCCAGCTAATTAGAGAGACTATGGCCATTTAGGCCACAGAAGTTTGAGGCAATAATAAGTTTGTGATGCTCTTAGATGTACTGGGCCGTACGGGTGCTACACTGATGTATTCAACAAGTATATAGCCATTGCCGATATGCCCGGGTAATCTTTAGAAAATTTCATCATGATGGAGGTAGATCATTACAATTATTGGTCTTCAATGAGGAATTCCTAGTAAGCGTGAGTCATCACCTCGCGTTGACTACATCCCTGCCCTTTGTACACACCACTCATCGCTCCTACCAATTGAATGGTCCAATAAAGTGTTCGAATTACTGTGATGTGGGCATTTTGCCGCTTGTGACTCTGTGAGAAGTCCATTGAATATTATTATTTAGAGGAAGGAGAAGCCGTAATAAGGTTTCTGTAGGTGAACCTATAAAAGGATCATTGTCAAGATCAAAATACATCGAACGATCTTGAGAACACATTAAAATAAGTGATGGCTATTATTACTTGAAAGTTCGATAGGGATGTTAAGCCCTTATGAACTAGTCCCGAGGCTAACCAAGAGGGGGGGTGAATTGGATATTTGAAATAAAACAAAAATCTTTTTAAAACTTGCAGTGGAAACGAATTAAAACAACGATAAAAAGATCAATCACAGATTTCACCCAAGCAGATAATCGCAGTTAAATAAAGTGCGAAAAATAATAAGAAAGAACACACTGGATTTATAGTGGTTCGGTCCAACCTGACCTACGTCCACTCCTCGGAGGCACCCTCCAAGTATTGCACTAAACCAAATAGTGTCTCTCCTTCAGCCCCCACAGCTAGGCGGAGAAGCCCATACAAAATCACTTCTACTTTCCCCGGTGCGGCGGTGTAGCCGGGTCCTTTGACACCAAAGAGATCTTCTTCTTCCCAAAACTTCCCTCGAGACGACCCTTGAATCTGATGGTACTTAGGTGCAAGCTTGCCGGAGCAACCGTGTGAACCCCCTCACACTCCCTCGAGAATCCCCCTTCCCAGGCTCTTCTCCCTCTCAAACTCCACCCTTTCCTCTCTCCCTTTCAAGCTCTCTCTTCAAGTTTTCTCCAAAAGAACAAAGCCTCAATGGCTGCCAAAGACACCTATCAAGTGCCTTGAGAAAGCTTAAATAAAGAGCTCCAAAAACCCTTCCAAATTAGTTCTGGCGGCAAAGATCATCCAGGATGATCGTCGGATCGTCCAGGACGATGTGCTCCAAAAGACGGCTTTAAAAAACCCTAAAAACTCAATTCTGCCGCCAAAGATCATCCTGGACGATCGCAGGATCGTCCCGGATGATGTGCAGAATTTGACCTGATAGTCCCGTACGATCTTGGGATAGTACAGGACGATCAGTACAAATTTTGCACAAATTATCCCGTACGATATATAGATCGTCTAGGATGATTAGAACAAATTTTGACTCTTAAATCCTTGCTTAAATTATCATGGCGGCTAGTGTTTTGAGATCATATTGGATCATCCAGGATGATATAAATATCGTCCAAGATGATTTGTTCAATGAACAGATCGGCCTGGACGATCAGACATCGTCCAGTATGATTTGTTCAAAAGTTGAACTTCTAGTATTGACAGGATCTCACTCCCCCTGAGTATGTGTACACATAATCACAAATAAGCATACACCCTTACAGGACTTGACTCAAAAAATTAAAAAGTACATCAATGAGAAATACAACAAAGCCTATTCTACTCTTTCTTGAGTCTTGAATCTTTCTTGGATTGATGCATGTTGTTCCTGAAATGTTAGTACACACAAATAAATATTTATTCCAAATACTAGGAGATGAACCATAATATTTGTTATCATCAAAATAAGAACTCGTAAGTCCGAGTTGCAACAATCTCCCTCTTTTTGATGATGGCAAATATTTCTGGTTGAATTTGCAAAAAGCTATTTTCTCCTAATCTCCCCCTCACTAAAAAAAAGTCTTTTAAAAACAGGGAGAAATACTTTCTTCTCTTTAATTTTTTTTTTAATTTTTAAAAAAACTATAACAACAATATGATGTAAAACAAACAACATAAAATAAAAATCACAAATACAACTGTAACAACAGTACGTTCTCCCCCTTTGACATTATCAAAAAGAGGAGGAGCAACAATTTGAAAAGTCACCTCTTGAGGTTCTCCAAAACTTAGTAAGACATGAATTGACTTCTTTGAACCCAGAAAGGTTAGAGAATCAGAAAATGTAAATCCAAACTCAGGTTTTAAAAAGGCGAAAAAACTTTTTAAGCCAATATCTAAATCAAGGAACAAATTAGATAAGGAAATAAAAATCTTTCAAAACTCCTTTCATGAAATACATCTAATAGAAGATTAATGCAAAGCAATGAATCAAAAAATTTTGATTTTCAAACTCAAGTAACGAATCTATCAAAAAGTCATAAGAGTTTTCTAAACTTTAGATATTTACAAGAATGGAAGCAGCTTTTATGGGCTAATTTTGTGCCTCTTTTTCAATTTATTTGGCGCTTTGCACATCTTTTGATTTTTGATACACTTTGTGTATTCAATTTGGCAATTTTGCATCTTTTCAGCTTTGGGCTCATTTTGTGCCTCTTTTCAATTTGTTTGGCGCACTGCGCATCTTTTGATTTTTATAAATTGCCTCCTTTCTAAATCTTTAAAATTAGCAAACCTTATTCTTATGATAAAGACGAACAACCTGAATAAGATAATGTTGAAGTTGGTTCAATAATTTGCAAGAGATTCCTACGAGATAGACAAAATGTTGGGAGATGAAAAAAGTTTTAATTTCAAAAACCAATTTATAATCTGAAAGAGATTTTGAATCAAAAGTAAGATAGCCTTATTCAAAGAAATGAGATAGAGAGGCAAAATCATGAGTTTCCTTCCTTTACTTGATTTTAGAGAAATCAACCACAACTAACATAACATTTAGAAAATACATGAGGTAAATTTTCCATTTTTTAGAAAATAAGATCTTTAAAAAAATGATTTTTAAAACAAGAGGTGTTATGTGTGTGCTTGATCAGAGAAACAACAAAAAGCAACATAAAGAATTTTAAAAGGAAAAACAAAAATAAGAATACACAGAAAACACAATGAATAAATAATAGTAACAAAAAAACAAAAAAAACATAAACACACAAAAAGAACATTAATTTTCATCAGTTTGCTCCTGATCTGATGATTCAGAAGCTAGATCTGCCCAGGACATTTTTTGTTTTACATTATCAGCCCTTATTATAATTTGCTTAGCTTTACCTTTTTCCTTTTCAGGAAGGGTTCTTAAGTTCGGGCACAGATTTTTCATATGTCCAGGCTTCCTACATCCAAAACAAATAACATCAGAAGAAAACTTTACATTCTTACCATTTTTACCTTTGTTCCACTTTTGATGTTGATGTTTATGCCTTAGTAGAATTTTCAATTTGTTTGTTGTTGATGCTAACTCTTCACTTCCATCACTTTCTGAGTTATTTTTTCCAATGTCTTCAGTTTTCAGCACTATCATTTTATCTGCATCCAAAAGCTTTTGACCCAAATCTTGCTCGTAGGTAATGTGTGAGCCAATCAAATTATCAATAGAATATTCATTCAAATTTTTTGATTCAGAAATTGCAATGACTTTGGCATCAAATTTAGCAAGTAGAGAACGTAGGATTTTATTAACTTTTTCAAAATTTGAAAGTTCTTTTCCTAAAGCATGTAATGATGTCACAATTTGAGAAAACCTAGTAAACATGTCCAAGATCGTTTCATAAGGTTTCATGCTAAAAAGTTCATAATCATCCATTAACATATTTAGCCTAGATTACTTGATTTCGCAAGTACCTTCATATCTAGTGCATAATTTATCCCAAATTTCTTTGCCAGAAGTGCATGCAGATATTAACATATAATCATCAGAATTCAAAGCACAGAAAAAACAATTCAAACATTTAGCATTCAATTGAGCATTGATCTAATTTGATCTACTCCATTCAGAAAAAGGAATATCAACTTTAATTTCATTTATAATACGTGACGGTACAGAATAACCAACTTGAATCATATGCCACATGCGATAATCAATAGATTGCAAGAAAGTAGACATGCGAATTTTCCAAAAATCAAAAGTAATATTTTCAAAAAGTGGTGGCCGGGTGATTAAATAACCTTCCGCAATATTACGATTACAAAAATTAGCCATGGATCAAATTCAAAAGTTTTTAAACCTAAATTTTGAATCCCGCTCTGATACCACTTGCAAGTTCGATAGGAATGTTAAGCCCTTATGAACTAGTCCCGAGGCTAACCAAGAGGGGGGGTGAATTGGATATTTAAAACAAAATAAAAATCTTTTTATAACTTGCAGCGAAAACGAATTAAAACAACAATAAAAAGATCAATCACAGATTTCACCCAAGCAGATAATCGCAGTTAAATAAAGTGCATAAAATAATAAGAAAGAACACACCGGATTTATAGTGGTTTGGTCCAACCTGACCTACATCCACTCCTCGAAGGCACCCTCCAAGTATTGCACTAAACCAAATAGTGTCTCTCCTTCAGACCCCACAGCTAGGCGGAGAAGCCCTTACAAAATCACTTCCACCTTCCCCGGTGCGGCGGAGTAGCCGGGTCCTTTGACACTAAAGAGATCTTCTTCTTCCCAAAACTTCCCTCGAGACGACCCTTGAATCCGATGGTACTTAGGTGCAAGCTTGCCGGAGCAACTGTGTGAACCCCCTCACACTCCCTCGAGAATCCCCCTTCCCAGGCTCTTCTCCCTCTCAAACTCCACCCTTTCCTCTCTCCCTTTCAAGCTCTCTCTTCAAGTTTTCTCCAAAAGAACGAAGCCTCAATGGCTGCCAAAGACACCTATCAAGTGCCTTGAGAAAGCTTAAATAAAGAGCTCAAAAAATCCTTCCAAATTAGTTCTGGCGGCAAAGATCATCTAGGACGATCGCCGGATCATCCAGGACGATGTACTCCAAAAGACGGCGTCAGAAAACCCTAAAAACTCAATTCTGCCGCAAAAGATCGTCCCGGACGATCGCAGGATCGTCCTGGACGTTGTGAAGAATTTGACCTGATAGTCCCGTACGATCCTGGGATAGTACAGCACGATCAGTACAAATTTTACACAAATCGTCCCATATGATATATAGATCATCCAGGATGATTAGAATAAATTTTAACTCTTAAATCCTTGCTTAAATTATCATGGTGGCTAGGGTTTTGAGATCATATTGGATCGTCCAGGACGATATAAATATCATACAGGATGATTAGTTCAATGAACAGATCGGCCTGGACGATCAGACATCGTCCAGTATGATTTGTTCAAAAGTTGAACTACAGGTTTTGACAGGATCTCACTCCCCCTGAGTATGTGTACACATAGTCAGAAATAAGCATACACCCTTACAGGACTTGACTCAAAAAATTAAAAAGTACATCAATGAGAAATACAACAAAGCCTATTCTACTCATTCTTGAGTCTTGAATCTTTCTTGGATTGATGCATGTTGTTCCTGAAATATTAGTACACACAAATAAATATATATTCCAAATACTAGGAGATTAACCATAATATTTGTTATCATCAAAATAAGAACTCGTGAGTCCGAGTTGCAACATTACTATGGATAAAATCGATCCCAATCATTACCTCAGCCGATCTTTGGGGCAAGGACACGATGAAGGATGGATGAACCCTCAAACTGGCACAACATCATGCCAAGTGAATACCAAAAAATTAGCCCTAAAATGGGTTTTGTGGCTTGGAGTGCTATTGCATGCCATATGGATTGACATGACTCTCGGCAATGGATATCTTGGCTCTAGCATTGATGAAGAGTGCAGTGAAATGCTATATATGGTAAAAATTATAGAATGTCATGAACCATCGAGTCTTTGAACCTAGGTTAAGCTTGAGGCTAATTGGCCAAGGGCACACATACCCAGGCATCAAGCGTTACGTAACTCTGTGTTAAGTCACCCATCGATGGATAGGCTGGCAAAGGCTCAGATGTACATAGTGGCTCGTCGTGCCCCTCAGGGTGAGGGGCTGAAAAGTGGGTCCTCATCTCGTTGGCTGTGAATAATAAGGGGTGGTTAAAAGTGAGGAATACATTTTTATGAAGTGTATGCCTAAGAGATGATTATACTTTTTAGGTCATCCCAAATCATACATTTATCTATAGATGGCATTTTGAATGCGACCCTAGTATGGGCGAGCCCACTCGCTAAGTTTAAGTATATCAATAAGCAGAGGAGAAGAAACTTATAAGGATTCTCCTAGTAATAGTGAGTGAATCAAGATAGGCCCATCATTGGAATCATCCTGCCATGTAGCAGCTTAAATTATAGTCTAGAGAAGCATCCTCAGTGATAGATCGGGCCCAAGTCTCCTAGAAAGGGGCACCGGGGAGGGGGAGAGCCCCGTCCAGCCCGAACCCTGTCGCATTTTGTAAAATGACTTGAGAGGTGTAGGATATGTGGGAGCAGGCTCACCGGTAGAAGTGAAATGCCACTACTTTTAATGTTATTTTATTTATTCCGTAAGGCAAAGGCAGGGCTTTGCTCCTCCTTTGTGCTTTTTTGTCTCACCCATGCGGGTTGATTCGGGTGAAAGAAATTGTTAGGTGGGGAGTTTTGCTAGGGCGGCATATCTTTTAAAATATAACTCAGGTGTCCTAAGATGAGCTCAATGAGAACCGAAATCTCATGTGGAATAAAAGGGTAGAAGCTTATTTGATTCTGATTTCTAGTGCAAATACAAACCATGAAAGTGTAGCCTTTCGATTCTTTAGTCATTCAAAATTTGAAGCTAGCGGTGTTAGAAATGTTACTACATGGATGAATGGCTTGTGGAAGCCAAGCGTTCATAATGACATTTCTTTTTGGTCCTTCGATATCAGCTCTTCCTATCATTGTGAAGCAAAATTCACTAAGTGTTGGATTGTTCACCAACCAATAGGGAACACGAGCTAGGTTTAGACCATCATGAGATAGGTTAGTTGTACCTTACTGATGATCATGCTGGGATAGTAATTCAACCTAGTATGAGAGGAACCATTGATTCACACAATTGGTTATCGTGTTTGGTCAAAAAGCCAGTGGCACAAAGCTACCATGTGCAGGATTATTACCAAATGCCTCTAAGTAAAAATCGATGCTAAAAATATGGTGCTTGAGTCCATCATTCTCCTGCCGACCAGCAGTAGGGGCTTTGGCCCCCAAGGGCATGTGACATGGGATGCATTCATGTCGATCATCTAGATCACTAGCATGGTAGCCTTGTAATGCAGTTCTAAATGGACAATGTGCTGAATCCTTTGCAGATGACTTAAATTTGCAATGTGTATTATACATAGAAGGGTGGCCTTTGCTTCCACGTTCCCTTGAGATCTAGCCCTATACCACACCAGATTTATCCCCCCTCCCCCTTTCCCAAAATCACTCAACTGTAGAAAAGGATAAGGGCTCCTTAACCTCCCGTCCATAATGTGTGGTACCCGGTCATGATACTACTAGCCTTTGGCAGCCCAAAAGATACAAGTGCCCAGGTGTGCCCTACTTGTCAAAGCACCCAAGGCCCCCATCCACCAGCACTTTTTAGTGCTTCTCAAATATATATTGGGTATTCATGTGTGTATGTGCATGTTAAAGATGTGATTTTGCTGGCTAAAAAATTGTGAGCTTTCTGGTCATTTCTGAACTTTTGAGGCATTCAGATTGTAATATGTCCTGCCCGTTTATTAGAGGGAAGCCATGCTTGCCTGTGTGATTGCATTTGTTCTTCACCTTTGCAAGCCCACAGATCATTCTCTCATGTGTATAATGCATGTGCATGTCAAAGATGCAGTTCATGTCGCAAAAAAAATTGTAAGCTTTTTGGCCATTTTTTAAGTACCGCGGCATTAGGAATGTAATAAGCCCTGTCCGATAATTAAAGGAAAGCTTGGTTGCCTTACTGGGAAATGCACTAGTAATGTCCATCGACACTACGCTAGTTGCTTGTCTGATGCATGCATGGAAAAAAAGTAATAAGCTTTTTGGCCGTTTTTAAACTACCAAGGCATTAGGAATGCGATAAGCCCTTTCTGTCCATTAGAGGGAAGCTAGGCTGCCTTATCGAGAAATGTGCTAGTGGTGTCCATCGACACCAAGCTTTATTTCTTATACAAAGTATGCATGTTAAAAAACATTGTAAGCTTTTTGGCTATTTTGGAACTACCAGGGCTTTAGGAATGTAATAAGCCCAGCCTATCTACTAAAGGGAAACTGGGTTACCTTATCAGGAAATGAGCTAGTGATGTCAATCGACAGCACGCTTCATTGCTTATCCGATGCATGTGTGAAAAAAAATAATAAAAAGCTTTTTTTCCATTTTTGAACTGTTGAGGCATTAGGAATGTAATAAGCCCTACCCGTCAATTAGAGGGAAGTTGGGCTGCCTTATTGTGGAATGTGCTAGTGGTGTCCATCAACACCACACTACGTTGCATGTCCAATACATGCATGGCAAACAAAATTGTTTGCTTTTTGGCCGTTTTTGAACTACCGGAGCATTAGGAATGTTATAAGCCTTACCCGCCTTTTAGAGTCATACTAGGTTACATTATCGAGAAATGTGCTAGTGGTGTCCATCGACACCACGCTTCATTACTTATCTAAAGCATGCCTAGAAGATGAAATGTTCTCAAACACAAGCGTGCCTCAAAGCACATACATAACTTGTGCATATGCTATGAGAATTTTGAAGATTTATTTACACATGGGAAACCTTATGCCCCATAGCCCATTCCGTAAGAAAAATTCTTGGCTAGAGCGGACCGTAAATTGGAGTTGGAAAAGGGAGGAAAAATAATTTTGTTAGTACACACGAGAGATCAAGCAGTAATGGAATGAGGCAAAGTAAATAGTACTAAGGTAAGAAATTTTGCCCCGGCAAGCACTAGAGATCGGGCATCGGTGATACAGGGGGAAATCTATAGCTCATACATAAAAAATTTTGGGTGCTGACGCGACAAAAAAATAAGGCTTTTGGCATTCCAAAAAAAATTAAATGGGCCAAAGTTGGTCAGGATGCCTCAGTCCTTCCCGCCAATGTGCTTAGTCCCTACCACAGTGTGCCCAGGCCCAGCCCATCAGTGTATACAGGCCCAGCCCACTAGGTCACCTAGGCCTTGCATGCCAGCATGCCCAGACCAAGCTGCCTAGTGTGCCTAGGCCCTTCTCGCCATCATCCCAAGGCCCAGCCTACCAACGAGATCGGGCCCCACCTGCTAGGTTGCCCCGGCCCTACCTACCAATTTGCCAACACAGCATATATATATATATATATATATATATATATATATATATATATATATCACGACGTACGCACTTGCCGTGCCAAGTGCCCAAGTGCCAAGTGCCACAACGTGCGTGCATTTATGGTGCTCAGAGCACACCTTGTATCCCAGCGCCTAGGACCAACCTTTGATACATTTAATTATGGATAAATATCAGTGAAATTTTTTCTTTATACTAGATGTGGCTAAAATGCATCTTAATTAGAGGGAAGCACAAACATGATGCAGAGTCATCTTTTTATCAGCGAACCAGCTGGACAAAGCTATTTTACAATAAATCTTAATAAGAGAATATAATGGCTTATTGTTTGGATGTGAAATCTTATTTTTCGTCAACATGTGAGAGATATAACACTTGCCTTTGTTGATTTGTTGTGCCTAGTCCTCAGAATAATATGTTACTTCATATTGGATGACTCATGCATCTTGATGCACATAAGATAAAATGTATCTGTGAATAAATGATATGACTTAGTGCTTTTGCCTTCGATTGTTAGTTGTTAAAGAATAATTAGACGTGCCTTAGCCTTGCTTGCCAGTGAGCCTTTATCCAGCTTAGCAGCGTGCCAAGGCCCTGCCTGCTAGCGTGCCCAGGCCCTTGCTACCAGTGTGCCCAAGCCATTTCAAATGTACTCATAACTACTCAATTTAAGATTTTTTGGCATCATGGTGGCATGATAGGTACCATTTGTGCATGTACAAGTAAAAAATATGTATTTTTTGGCAAAAAATTTTTTAAGCTTTTTGGCAATTTTTGAAATACTGGAGCATTCTGGATGTAATAAACCCTACCTGTCTATTACAGGGAAGCCCAAACATGATGCAGAATCATGTTTCTAAAAGCGAACCTATAGGTCATAGCTATTTTACTATAAATCTTAACAAGAGAATATAAAGGCTTATTGTTTGCATGTGAAATCTTATTTTTCGTCAACACCATGCGAGAGATATAACACTTGCCTATATTTGGTTGTGCCTAGTTTTTAGAACAATATGTTTCATCATATTAGATGACTCATGCATCTTACATGAATAAATGAACTGACCTATTGATTATGCCTTTGATTTTTGGTTGTGAAATAATAATTAGATGTTCCAATTGACACATCATAATGGATCCTCAATGCCAGCGTATTGTAGGCCCTATATGCAAGCTGTTTGTGTGCCTTAGCCCTGCTTACCTACATGACTAGGCCTTGCTTACCAACATGACCAGGCTCTGCTTACTAGTGTGCCCAGGCTACTAGCATGCCAAGGCCTTGCATGCCAGGTTACCCAGGCTTTGCATTCTAGCAGTCCAGGCATTACCTACCAGCATGCCCAGGCCTTATCTGCTAGGTTGCTTAGGCCCTGCCTGCTAGAGTACCCAGGCCCTACCTATAGGTTGCCCAAGCCATGCTAAGCCAGCATGGCCAGGACTTGGCTACCAGCGTACCCAGGCCCTAGCTGCCAATATGCCTAGGCCTTGTCTACCAGCATGCTTAGGCCCAGCCTGTTAGGTTACCCAGGCCCTGCCAGCTAGTATGCCCAGGCCCTGCCTGCCAGCGTGCCTAAGCACTGCCTCCCAGCATGCCTAGGCCCAACTTTCTAGTGTGCCATGGCCTTTCTTGTCAAGTTCCAAAGCCTTGGCTTCCAGCATACCCAGGCCATACCTACCAGGTTACCCAAGCCCTACCAGCCAATATTCCTAAACCCTACTTGTTAGTGTGCCCAGGCCCCTACCAATCCGCATACCCAGGCCATACTACCAGGTGGCCCTAGCCATGGCTGCTAGTGTGACTAGGCCCTAACTACCTACCAGCATGCCCAAGCCTACCTACCAGCATACTCAAGCTATGTCTACTAACGTGCTTAGGCCCTGTTTGTAAGTTTAGCCAGGCCCTGTGAGCCAGCATTCCTAGGCCCTCCCTGACAGCTTGCCCAGGACCTACCTGCCTGCATGCTTTGGACCTGGCTGACATGATGCCTAGGCCCTGGTTGCTAGGTTGCCCAGACCCTGGCTACCAGGATACCCAAGCCCTGGCTGTTTGGTTACCCTGGCCCTGACTTCCAGCATATCAATGACTTGGCTGCCAGCATACCCCAGCCCAAGCTAACAGGTTGCCCAGGCCCTGGCTACCACTATGGCATGGCCTTGCCCTCTAGCATGCATAGGCCCTAGCTGCTAGTGTGCCAAGGCCCTAGCTGCTAGTGTGCCAAGGCCCTAGCTACCAGCATGCCCAGGTTCTACTTGCTAGCATTGATAGTTTATGTAGGGCTTCATCTGGTATGATCTGGTATAAACCAATTTTATACACTATCAATCATCTATATGAATTCAAATCATGCTGTATAAATAGTTTTAAAATTAGGGTGTTCGTTTGGTATAATCTAACATGAACTCATTTTTATACACTATTAGTGGTCTGTATGAAATTGGATAGTACAGTATGAAAAGTTCAAAAAATCAATGTGCTCGTACAGTATGAACTAACATCATAATCAGATAGTCAAAATTCGTACTCTATCAATCGTATGTATGAACTGACATCATACAATATGAATAGTTAAGAAAATTTAAGCCCATATTTGGAAAATTGCATTGTGGTGGAAATTAATGTCAAATCATATAGTATGATTGGATATCATACAATATGATTTGTTTTAAAAAAAATTAACTTTTAACTCTCTCCCCCTGTGTGTGTGCACGGTTACCCAATTACAATCACACTTGCTCAGACTCAAGAAATAAAAAATAAAAAAGAGAGATGTACAAACTCTATTACATGAAATCCTATCCTAACTTATCTTGTAGTCTTCAGCAATCTGTAATATTATATAATTTCCTTGAAATATTAGTAGACACACAAAAAAATAGACATATCCAATGTATACTAGGAGAAATAATAAAATGAGAAAGATAATATTTTGTTATCATAAAAAAACATAGTCTTAAATTCTAAGTTGTAATAATCTCCCCCTCTTAGATGATGACAAAAACAATTATTGTTTGAATTACAACTTAAAGTTCTTTTCTCCTAAGCTCCTCCTTAATAAGTGATAAAAATAAAGAACATGGGGATTAATAAAAAATCATCATCCTCTCTTTTTTTTTTAAATTTGAATTTTATAAAACTAAACAACACAGAATATGAAATACACAAAACAAACACTATTCAAACAAACACAAACACAAACTACCTACCCCTTTTTGACATCAACAAAAAGAACGTGTGAAAACAAAAAAAAGAAATATAGAAATCCCAAAAAAAATATGTATGAGGGTATGAATAAATCTAAAAGTTAATAATAGGAAAAAATGTAAATATTTTGCAAACACAACATTAAATTTTCTGATGCAAAAACTCATAGTTTAAATCAAAGAACAAATAAGATAGGAATAGTTGACCAGGTTTAACGTTCACTCTAGAAAGCAAAAATATCAAATAGAATAATTATCACAAAAATTTAAGTAAATAAAAATCAAATAGTTTCAAATTTAATAGTTGAAATTATTGTTTAATGCATTAATTTTTATAAGAATTAGAGATATAGAGGAAAGAACTAAATATAGTGTGGGCTCATTTTATGCCTCTTTATCAACGAGAATTGAGAATTTTGCTTGGCAAACATTAGCATCTTTTGATATTGAATTTTATTTGGCGAACATTACGTATCTGTTCATGTTTGGCTAATTTTATGCCTCTTTTCAAATTTGACACACTTTATGCATCTTTGACATTTGGTTCTGTCCACAACCTAAATTAGTAAATCTTAGCTTGTGTGATTATCTTAAGAAAAAACAAAAAACTTTCTCATATAAGGAAGGTTAAACCACAAAAAAAATCTAATTAATAAGAATAAAATCAACACATTGAATAAGAAAATAAAAAATAAGTCATTCTCTTTGCAACAATTATAACTATAAGATAAAGATGTATTAGAACATCATGATCTGGAGGAAATAACATTGTAATGCAAAAACAAAAATTTTCATCCCTTAGATCAACATTTCGAGATTAGTTAATAGAACATACATTAAGAACATAAAATCTTTCATAGAACAATTTTTATTTTATTTTTTAAAAAATATAGATTAACATAAAAAACAAATACAACATATCCATAACAGAAACTTCTAAATGCAACAACATAAATAAAAACTAAAAATATCAAAAAATATAATAATAGCAAACAATTTAATATTCTAGGGAATCCTGATCTGGAGGAGGTTGTGGAGCACAAAATTGAGTAAAGTAGCTATTGATGGTAGGTACTTGAGTGTTGAGTGAATCAAATTATCATTTAACCCAACCCATATCTTTATTGTATTGATAATCCTATTGGTCCAAATGAGTCTCAATGTGATTAAATCACTTATCAAAATGAGACTCAAGATGTTCAAAGCTTTGGACCATTCGTTGATAGATATGATGCGCAGGTCTAGGAGCAGGTGCAAGTGAAGGTGCTGGTGCAGGTCCTCATTATTCATCAAATTCTTCTCCCTCATCACTTTGATCCCGATAAGAGAAAATACAAAATGAAGCATTAGTAAAATAGCAAGGCTAATTATTTAGAGGATCGGGATGAATAAGATTGTATTTCTTTTCAATAATATAGGCAATCAAATGTCCTAAGGCCACATTCTTCTTCCTACTAGTGGTAGGGAGTCTAATGTCAGTAAGATTTTAAATGTAGTCTAGAATCAATTGGGCTTCATCAAAAGGAGTGTTTGACATGATATAGTATGTGACTATGCTAAGCAAAAGAGTGATGTTGATTCGATCACCATCTTAAGGGATAATAGACGTTCTTAAGACATGCTGGATGATCCTTGCATTTTGATTCAACGTCTGAACTAGGGGTAAATGTTGAATTGAAGGAATACCCCTAAGAGTTTGATTAAAAACAATCCAATCAAAATCCTTCTAGAAGCCATAGAATGAGCCCGAACTTTGTCAGTTCTAAGATGTAAAAAGTCCCCCAAATCTTCTTTAGTAATTTCAATAAGTTGATGAAAGATATAAGATGACATAATGGTGTTGCTTTCTCTCATTCCCAAGTTGCCAAGAAAATAATAAAAGTTGTTAGAATGAAAAGCATAGATCAAAGTGAGTGTTAATGAAAATTGAGTGGAGTCAAAAAGATGCATAATCGAATAATTTATATCTTCTTGAATAAGAAGATGAGAGGGAGTAATCTTAGTTTGAACAAATAGATCGTAGCTTGTTCATTTTCCCTTGGAAGAAAATTGTCATCTCATTTAGAACGAGATGAACCCCCCTTGGAAGGATGTGCTCTTTTGCTATGGCTTTCCACTTGAGAAGGTTGAACATAAGGATTGAAAGGGAGGGAATGTGGAATGGATTGTGAAGAAAATTCAAAAAAAAGCTTCCAATTTATAGAAATTTGGCTTGATCTTACAGTACGATATTTTGATCGTACGTACAATTCTAAACTTCACCCGGTACAAACTTCAGTTCATACATATGAATATAAATGGTCAAGAACAATTATTACACTGAAACGTCCTTTTGTAAAGTCGCCTTTATGATGAGTCATTTCATATGAAGTTTGGCAAAACCTTGTCATATAGACGAACATGTGTTTGTACAGGATGATTTATCAAAAATGATCGTACCAACCATTTCAAGTCATCCACAAGATAACTGACAACACGATCGTATAGATGATGACGTGCTCATTCTAGATGACTTTTCAAAATTGCCACTCTAAATAATAATAAATTCATTCTTGGAAAGCCCACCATGATCGTACAGATGAATTAATGAACTTCATACAGATAAACACATGTTCATACTGTGTGATCACAAAAAAAAATTTATCTGTTTGAATCAGAAAAGAAATTACGCAAAATTTCAAGAATTTGTATAGTGTGACATTTGTTCGTGTAATACAATTTGTAATGAAATTTTTGAAATTATGCATGATGATCATTATATTTTCTTAAAATTGCCCAACTAAGATCCATGAAACATAAGAACAAATAATAACAAATAAATCTAAAATAAAAATAGAAAGTACAAATATCACAGACCAAAAATAAAGAACAAAACACAAATAGAAATTGAAAAGAAATACAACACAATTTCATTTTTCAGATTTACAATTCTCTAGCATGAATATCAATAACATCCAATCTGGTTCCTAAGGTACTAAAAATTTTAAAAGTTAGTGATTTTGGGAAAATATTTGCAAGTTACTTTTTAGTAGACAGATGATTTAGCTCAATTTCTCCTTTACTGACATGATCTCTAATGAAGTGATGCCTTATATCTATATGCTTGGCCCTTGAGTGTTGGATTAGGTTCTTTGAAATAAAAATGGCACTTGTACTATCACAAAAGATTAGAATATGGCCAATTGAAAAACTTAAATCCATAAGCTATTACTTTAACCAAAGAACATGTACCACCTAACTTCCTAAGGCTATCTATTCTGCTTCTGCAGTAGAAAGGGATACTCAGTTATATTTGTTTGCTATACTAGAAAAGTACAGAGTTCCCTATAAATTGACAAGTTCTAGAAGTATATTTTCTATCAACTCTACACCCTGCAAAATTTGAATCAGATTTCCAATGATTTCAAAAGAGGAAATGTGCCTAGGATACCAAAACCCTAAGTTTTGAGTTCCTATATGATATCTAAGAATTCTTTTAACAGTAATCAAATGGGATTCTTTTGGATAAGATTGAAATCTAGAACAAAGATAAACACTAAATATTAAATCAGGTATGCTAGCTGTTAAATAAAGTAAAGATCCAATTATCCCTCTAAATTTTTTTTGTTCAACAGATTTGCCTTTAGAGTCCTTATCCAACTGACCTGTAGAACTCATGGGAGTTCTTATTAGTTTAGCTTTATCAATTTCATACTTCTTAAGGATATCCTTAATGTATTATGACTGACTAAGAAAATGCGATCCTTTTTCTATTTTATGCTAAAACTAAGAAAGTAACTCAAATCACCCATCAAACTCATTTCAAATTCCTTACTCATAATTTCTAAAAAATCATCACAATAATTTTATTAGAAGATCCAACCAAATATCATCAATATAAATTTAAACACTAAGAATGTCATCTCATACTCTTTTTATGAAGAGAGTAGTTTCCACACTCCTTTTAACAAAAGATCTTTCTAGTAGGAAAATGCTTAGCATTATATAGCAATCCCTAGGTGCCTGTTTTAGTCCATACAATACCTTCATCAATTTAAGCACATGATTAAGAAATTGTGAATTTTTAAAACCTGGAGTTTTCTCAACATAAACATCCTCTTTTATTATCCCATTAACAAAGGCACTTTTAACATCCATTTGAAAGAATTTAAAACCTTTAAAACAAGCAAAGGCTAGTAGCACCCTTATAACGTCAAGTCTAGTTACAGGGGAAAAGGTCTCCTAAAAATTAATTCCTTCTATTTGATTGTATCCCTTGGCCACCTATATAACCTTATTTATAACCACTACACCTGAGAAATTCATCTTATTTTTGAAAACCCACTTAGTTCCAACAACACTTTGATTTTTAGGTCATTCTACCAACTCCCAAACATCATTTCTAACAAATTGATTCAACTCTTCTTGCATAGATAAAATAAAAAATTCATCAAAAAGTGCTTGATTTTTATATTAGTGGGTTAAATTATTAAAATAAATATTGAGTGATTCACTTCTTTGCTTAATCCATGCCTAGTTCTAACACCTTCAGTCGGGTCTCCTAAAATGAGTTCTTTAGGATGACTTTTAGAATATTTCCATTCTCTAGGCAATGCATTTTTTGTTCCAACACTTTCTTCAAGATTTACATTTTCAATTCTCTAGAAATATCAGATTCATCAAAAACTACTTGAGTAGTCTCCTCTACTATCAATGTCCTTTTGTTAAAAACTCTATAGGATTTGCTAACACTTGAATATCCTAGAAAAATTTTCTCATCAGATTTTGGACCAAATTTTTTTAAAAGAGTTTTGCCATTGTTATAAATGAACACTTTATATCCAAATACGTGTAAATGTGAGAGATTGGGTGTTCTACCCTTAAGGAGTTCATAGGGTATCTTGTTTAACTTAGATCTAATGTTAACCCTTTTTAGAACATAACAAGCTATATTAACCACTTCAGCCCAAAAATATTTTGGAAGTAAATATTCAGCCAACTTGGCTCTAATAGCTTCTATCAAAGTTTTGTTCTTTCTTTCAGCAACCCCATTCTATTGAGGGATCCTAGGAGCTAAAAAGTTTTGATCTATCCCTTGTTCTTTATAGAAAATTTCAAATTTTTTATTTTCAAATTCTCCCATATGGTCACTATGAATTGTAAGAATTTCACAACCTTGCTTCCTCTAAATCCATGTAAAACAATTTCTAAACTCATCAAATGATTCATTCTTATGTGATAATAGTCTAATCCAGGTGAATCTCGAATAATAATCAACATTCACATACCCAAAAAACTTTTCTTTCTAGACCTACAGTACTAACGGGTATAAAAAGATTTATGTGAAGGATTTCTAAGGGTTTGCTAGTTCTAAGATCTTTGATTGAATGAAAGGAGGACTTGACTTGTTTCCCTAATTGACATGCATCACACAAATGATCCTTAGTGAAGTCTAATATGGGTATGCCCCTAAAAAATTCTTTTTTGGTAATCTTCCAAAGATTTCTCATGCTTGCATGACAAAGTCTTCTATGCCATAACTAAAATTCATCAGCAATAATTTTTAGACAAAAAACATTAGAAGATTTAACACAATTTAAATCAAGCATGTATACATTATTTACCCTCTTTCCATGCAACAAATCACTCCATTTTAACTTATAATGTAATTTGTAAGCAAAAATTTTATGTTAAAACCCTTATCATAAAGCTGACTAATACGTAGAAAGTTATGTTTTAAGCCTTAAACCAATAAAACATTTTCAATTAGAAAATTTTTTATTTTACCAATCATACCTGAACTTACCACTCTCTTAGTAGTGTTATCTCCAAGTGTCACTTTGCTTCCATACCTGGCTTACAGTGTTATAAATTGATTTGTATGTCCAGTCATATGTTTTGAACATCTGTTGTCTAGATACCAAATGCTCTCACAAGGGCTTGTATGAGAGCATTTCTATAAATAATCAAACGTTAGACTTGGGAACCCAAATAAATTTTGGTTGACCTCTTGGCAAAGACAATCCTGATGCATGTCTGATATGCTGTGATTTATGTATCTTAGGTCTCCACACTAAATGTGTTTTACCATGAATTGTACGAGTGTGATAAATATACCCAAACATTCCACATGAAAAAATCTTAACTCCAGGAAAAGGATTTACTAGTTTATATGAGTTATGATATCTTTCCTATGTTTTGAACTTGTATACTTTTGGTTAGGATTATAAATTATTCAAGTGTGGAAGTCAACTTATTTTCCTTCAACACTTTCAATTCTATTTGAAGATATGAGTTTTCACTTTATAAAATTGAATTTCAATCTTGAAATCATATTCCCTTTGATCTGATTCAACCATAAACACCTTAAAATCATTTTCAAGCTCATTATAAGATGTTTTCAATAATTTATACTTCTTATTCAAATCATCAAATTCATCTAGCAAGGACATGTGATTTATATCTATGTCTGCATGATGTTTCCTATTATTTTCATGCTATTTTTGGAAATTCCATACTCAATATTAAGAGTAGCATGCAATTTGTAAAGTTTCCTATATATATTATGAATTTTCTTAGAAACTTCAAATAGTTCATCATATGATAGGTCACATACGTCCTCTTGATTTGAATGATCATATATATTTGCCATTAAGCACAAATATGTGACCTCCTCTTCTGCTTTTATTTCTAAAGAGTCTGAAGCTGAATTAACCTAAAAAGCTCTTTGCATTCTTTTCTTGCCCTTCCTAACATTAGTATTCTTCTCAACTTTCTCCTTGTTAGGATTAGCTTTGAGATTTGGGCAACCAGTCTTTATATGCCCAGGATTTCTACATTTATAATAAATGACTTCATTGGAAACTTTTGGATTCTTATGGAATTTACCTTTGTTCCAATGATGATGTTGTTGTTCCTTTCTCTTAAGAAAACTTTTGAATTGCTTAGTTGTAAGAGCAATATCTTCTTCATCCTTTGGCATTGATTTATCACTCTCTGAATTATCTGCTTCCAAAGCTATATTTATCTCTTTTCTTTTATCACCTATATCGATCTGTCTTTGATTCACTCCTTACTCGTAAACAATAAGTGATCCAAGTAGATTGTCAATAGAATAAACATTCAAATCTTCGTACTCAGTTATGACAGCTATCTTTGCATCATAAGTAGTAGGTAAAAAACTTAAAATTTTGTTTACTTTTTCTAAAATTGTAAGTTCTCAACCTAAATCATGAAATGAGGTAAAAATCTGAGTAAACCGTGTATACATATCAAAAATTGACTCATTTGGTTTCATACGAATAATTTATAATCATGTAGAAAAATATTCAACCTAGATCATTTGACCTCATTCATTCCTTCAAAAGTTATGTAAAGTCTATCCCAGATTTCCTTTCAAGTTTTGTAAGTACAAACACACATAGTCCTAAGATTTCAAAGCACAAAAGAAACTGTTTAAATATTTTGCATTTAATTATGCTATTCTCTTTCTACAAAAGTCTAATCAGTAAATGGTATTTCAACTCAAATGCCATCACCAATTCTAGTTGGTTCATTATAGCCTTCCTATACTAACATCCTCATGCAACAGTTAAGTAATTACAGAAAAGTTGACATGCAAGTTTTCCAAAAATCAAAAGGAATGTTATCGAATAAAGGTGGTCTAGTGATCAAATATCCTTCAGCAGTATTTCGGTTTCCAAAATTAGCAATGATCATTTTTTAAAAAGTAGTCTAAACCTTAATTCTTTAAATGTGCTCTGATACCACTTAATAGTTCATGTGGGTTGTTAGACCTTATAAAATTATCCCAAGGCTAACCAAGAGGGGGTTGATTTGGTTAACTTAAAAATTTCTTGGATTTTTGAAAAACTTTCTGAATCTTTTAGATAATTAAATAACTGATATTAAAATATGCAGTTGTTTAGATATGATTAACATTAAGGATTTTTTAACCCAAAAATTTAAGTGCATAAAATAAAAATGCAAAAAATTAAAGAGAACATAAGAATAACAAATTTTAGAGTGGTTCGGTCCAAACATGACCTACATCCACTCCTTGGAGACTCCTTCTCTAGGTATTGCACTAAACATAAGTGACTCTCCTTTTGCCCCCATAGTAAGATGGAGAAGCCTATACAAACTCTCTTCCACGAACCCAGTGCAACAGAGAACCATCATCCTTTTTTATCCTTCTGGTGAATGCAAAGAACTATCATCCTTTTTCACCTTTCTTGTGAAGGCAGGAAACCATCATCCTTTTTCATCCTTCTGATGAAGCCAGAGAATCATTATCCTTCTTCACCCTCTTGGTAAAGGTAGAGAACTTAGACACAATGTTGAAGATCTTCTCTCAAGAGCCTCCAGAGGAGATGGGCAGAAACTTGAAGAAGATAAAGAGATAATCTCTTTGGGTAACCTTTTGAATCACTCACAACTCCCTCTCACTTAATCTCTCACACTTCACTCTCACAATCTCACCCAAACACTCACACTCAATGGCCACTCTCAAGATAAATTTGTAGCAAAGATCCTGAGTCATAGTTTTTAGGACTCCTTATATAGAAAACACATGAAAAACTATCCAAAAACTAAAACATTCAAGTGACTTGATATACGATCATACTCTATGATCGTGGATCATCTCGTATAATCAGTTCAAAAATAGGGCTTCATCTGGTATGATATGGTACAAACTCATTTTCATACACTGTCAGTCATCCGTTTGAATGTTGATCGTACTATACGAATAGTTTAAAAATTAGGGTTTTCATTTTGTACAATCTAGTACGAACTAATTTTTGTACACTATCAGTCATCTGTATGAAATTAGATCATACTATATGAACAGTTTAAAAAATCAATGTGCTCTTTTTGTATGATCAAATATGAATCCAAATTGGTACTCTATCAATCATCTGTACGAACTGATATTATACAGTATAAATAGTTCAAACAATTCAAGCCCAGATTTGAAAAATTGTATTATGTTGAAAATTAATGTCAAATCATACAATATGATTAGATATCATATAGTATGATTAGTATTAAAAAATTTAAGTTTTAACTCTCTCCCCCTCTGTGTGTATGCTTACCCAATTACAATCACACTTGCTCAGACTCAATAAATAAAAAATAAAAAATAGAGATATACAGACTCTATTACACGAAATCCTATCCTAACTTGCCTTGAAGTGTTTAGCAATCTATAATACTATATGATTTCCTTGAAGTGTTTGTACACACATAAAAATAATTAGACATATCTAATATATACTAGGAGAACTAATAAAATGCGAAAAATAATATTTTATTATCATCAAAAATCACAATCTTAAATCCTAAGTTGCAACAACGATGCCAAGGCTCAGCCTACCAGTGTGCCCTTGCCCTTTTAAATATTACCATAAATACTTAATTTATGATTTTTGGGCATCATAGTGGCATGTTGGGTACTCATTTGTGCATGTATAAGTAAAAAATGTACATTTTGTGGTAATAAAAATTTTAAGCTTTTTGGCCATTTTTGAACTACAAGAGCATTCTAGATGTAATATGCCCTGCCTATCTATTAGTGGGAAGGCCAAACATGATATAGAATCATCTTTCTATCAGCAACCTTTAGGACATAGCTATTTTGCTATAAATCTTAAAAAGTGAATATAAAGGCCTGTTGTTTAGATGTGAAATCTTATTTTCCATCAACATCATGCGAGAGATATAACACTTGCCTTTAATTGGTTGTGCCTAGTTCTTAGAATAATATGTTTCTTCATATTAGATGACTCATTCACCTTGATGCACATAAGATAAAATGTATCCATGAATAAATGAAGCGATTTGTTGCTTCTGCCTTTGATTTTTGGTTGTGAAATAATAATTAGATGTGCCACATCACACATTATAGTTGAGCTTCAAAGCCAATGTGTTCTGGACCCTATGTGCAAGCTGCTAATGTGCAATAGCCCTACTTTCCAACATGACCAGGCCCTTCTTGCCAATATGACCAGCATCTACTTGCTAGTGTGCCCAAGCCCTGCTTACCACATTGACTAGGGCCTAGTTTCTAGTGTGCCGAAGCCTTACATACCAGCTTGCCTAAGGTTTACATGCCAACTGTCTAAGCACTGCGTGCCAGCATGCCCAAGCCTTACCTGCTAGGTTACCCAGGCCCTGCCTGCTAACGTGCCTTAGCCTACCTTCAGGTTGCCCAAGCCCTGTTAAGCTAGCGTGCCTAGGCCCTGGCTGTTAGTGTACATAGGCCCCAGCTGCTAGTGTGCTCAGGCCCTTGCTACCAGCATGCCCAAGCCCTACCTACTAGTGTGTCTAAGCCCAGCCTGCCAGGTTGCCTAGGTCGTGCCAGCTAGCATGTCCAGGCCCTACCTGCTAGCGTGCCTAGGCCCTGCTTGCTAGCATACCCAGGCCCTGCTTGCTAGCTTGCCTATGCCTTATATGCCAGTGTGCCCAAGCCCTACTTGCTAGATTCCCAGGCCCTGGCTGCCAGGTTACCCTAGCCTTGACTACTAGGTTGCTCTGGCCATAGCCGCTAGTATGCCTAGGCCCTGCCTGCCAGATTGCTAAGGCCCTGCCAGCTAGCATGCTCAAACCATAACTGCTAGTATGTCGAGGATGTGGCTACCAGCATATCCAGGCCCTAGCTGCCATGTTTTCTTAGCCCTGGCTTCTAGTGTGCCAAGGCCTTGACTGCCTGCCAGCGTGCCAAGGCTATGGCTATTAACAAGCCCAGGCCATGGCTGCCAGCATGACCAGGCCCTATCTGTATGGTTTCCCAAGCCCTAACAACCAGCATGCCCAGGCCTTGCCTGCCTACGTGCCCTGGACCTTTCTGCTAGCATGCTCAAGACCCGGCTGCCAGGATGCTCCGATAAGTTGCCCTGGCCCTGGCTGCTAGCATGCCAAGGACTTAGCTACCAGCATACCCAAGCCCAAGCTAATAGGTTGTGCAGACCCTGGCTACTAGTATGCCTAAGTCTTGCCTGTTAGTGTGGCATAGCCTTGCCCTCCAGCATATCCTGGCCCTAGCAGGAACATGCCCAAGACCTGACTTCTAGTGTGCCCAGACCCTACCTGCTAGTATGCCCAAGCCCATCCTACCAGCATGCCCTAGGCCTTTCAAATATAGTCATAAATACTTAATTTAAGATTTTTGTGCATCACGATGATATATTACGTACTCATTTATGCTATGTATATTATTATTAATTTTGTTTTAATTTAGGAGACATTTTAATTATAATTTTATGATTTCATGATTTCATGTTTTCTATGATTCTATGATTTTATTTTAATTTATAGAATGATTTACACTTAATAAATAAAAGATTATCACTTATCATTATATAATTTTAGTTTATATATATTTCAGGGTTAGTTGTAATTATTATCTTAGAATTTAAGTAGGTCCTAAATATTTTGAAACCCTACTAGTCTAATAGGAGAATAAACTAAAGGAAAACAAGTCAAATTCTAATGCTCCTAATCACTAGCACAGTCGCAAAACATACAATCAATTGGATTCAGGTTCTAAATAGTCAAATAGAATCTAAATAGTAGAATAAATATAAATAATAGAATGAAAGTAATTTGCAATTAAATTAAATTTTAAAATATATAATAAGATAAAAACTAGGATTTCTACAAGGCCCTATGGTTGGGAGATCGCAAAACACAATAAGGGTTTTAAGCTTAAGGCTACCTAAATTTTTAGAATACTCACATACACTAGAGCCAATCTCTAGTGACATCTGTCCGTAGCACCTCCACCCTATTGGATAGAGGTGACTAACACTTTTAGTCCACTTCCTTTTATTCACTTGATCATTACCATTCATCTTTCAAAATTTTACACATTTTAACTCTCAAAATACATACAAACTCCACATCTCCATTTTCCAAAACACACACAAGTTCCACTTTTACACTTTTCATATTTCAACATGATCACATATTCTACTTTCCAAAACTTGCCAAAAGAAATACACTTTACTCTTTCCAAAATTCAAGAAAACTTTCCAATGAACATAAAGCAATATCACTTTTGGATCTATGTCATACTCATGTTTCAAGCACATGAATATTCTCCAATACCTCCACAAAACACTTTATAAGTGACTTATGCATACTCACAATGAAAAAGAAAAGAATATTCCAACCTTTCTCCAACACACTTTATGAAAAAATTATAAATGCTTATAAGTGGAAAAGAAAGCATGTGAATTCTTATTAACATAGAACATAGAGGAAGATTGCACATGAATGATAAGAAAACTTACTAAACATAGGTACCAACCCTTGCACAACTTAGTTTCAAACAAATTCACCTTGAATTACATGTTATGTATACTGATGAAAGATGGTTATATATACATGAGTAAATGATATAGAAACTAAGGAATGCAAAGTACTGCATAACATCATTAATGTGTGACATCTTTAGTGCATGACTAGTCAGGATATATAAAGCTAGATTTGGCATGTAATATCAAACACAAACATGCATGGAGGTTCTCTAACATAACCATACTACTTCACCTATAAACAAAGTTATCTAGCATAGTTGTAGATTCATTCATTGTGTGATATAAATCATGATTCTAAACATTTCTCATAAAATAATAATGTAATGCTAACAATTAAATCTCAACATAGGCAACTTTCCTCAAATCAAAATTTTCACAAACAACACATCATAATGTTAATCCTCTTATAGAAAATGGAATGTAGTGACAAGTTCAATTTATTTTCCATGCTTCAAGAAAAAGACTTAAGGTACAATTTACAATGAAGACATCTATTCAAAGAAACATTGCTTACTAAAGGGGAATGAATGTAGATCTATAAGATGAACTCTTATCTCTTTAGTACATCCTTCATATTGAACTTAGCTTGCAAGAACTGATTATTACTTCATAGAATAAAAGAGGGGTTCATGCAAGTCTCATTCAATTCATCTTTGAAATTCCATGCTTTATCCACACTAATTACCCATCAAAATTTCCTTCAAGAAAGTTAGAGTATGCGTCACATAAAGGTAAGATGTATACATAGATATGAAATCTATATTAATATCCACAAAAATAATTCTCTAAACCTCGAACATCAACTTCATCATATGATTTCAATATTCAACCAAAGAAATTACATACACTTATGTCATGTCTATTATTTGATTCATTGTCATGTGGTTGATTGAAAAACAAAATCTATTAAAGAACTTTAATATAGCATGCATTGTTAACCACTAACCACAATAGTATAGGAATTTTTTATACAAGCTTTAGAGACTTATAATTGTCTATCTCACATATCTTAAACTCAAGGACTTCAAGAGGAGGGAAACCATTACCTTCGTAACAAGGAGATGGCTTGTTGATGAGAAGGATAGCCTCCGATTCAGGCGTGGTTATGGTCGAGAGGTCAGACACCCTAGAGAAAAGAGTCGAGCTGGCGAACGTCTATGGCAGCCAGAACTAGGGCCTTAGTCAGATCGAGAGGGGTGAAGGAGGAAGTGGAAGAGCTAGGGCCTATCGTCCAAACTAGAAAGGGGGAAGATGGGATTCTGCTTGGGGTTTCTCATGTGAGAGAGAGAGAGTCTTAGGTTTGGTTCTGGTGAATGAGAGGGGAGGAAGAGGGGTGAACTATAAGAGGAAGAGGAGATTATTGGGGGTAGTTAGAGCAGCCCTAACTTCCTCTACTTTCAAGTCCTAGAAACTTCTCCTTGCTAGCTAAAGACCATTCTACCCTTTTCTTTTGATTTAAAAAAGAAAGGAAGGAATTAATTGGGCAAAATTTTAAAGGATTGGACGGTAAAGCTGATTAATAATAATTGCATCAAATCAAGCTAAATGTATTAGATAGCATTTAAAATAATTTTGTATGAATTATTGTAATTACTTGAATTTAATTTTAACCAAATGGCAAATTAATCTATTTAAATTTAAACTTAGAATTATTTGATCCAAATAACTAATTGAATTGATGTCGATTTAGTTAAAGATGAATTTTGATTTGGGTCGAGTCAATGCTACGTCAGTTAGTATCCACCAAAGGAAAGTGCTGTAGGAGACGTCTACACTAGGCTATGAAGATGTAGGTGCTAGAGATGAGTTACAGGGAAATTAACCTAAAAAATTTAGGTCTATAAATGGACCCTCAATTCGCATAATAAACTTGCCAAAGTTTATCATGCATATTGGTGTTGATCGAAATAATAACCTAGATCCAAATATGAAGTTGAAAATTTAGGTATATGAATTTAATAATTTTTTTATTTTAATAGAGAATCAAAATGAAAGTTGATAGAGAATTGAGTTGATTAATTGTTTTTAGAGTTGATAATGGCTCTAGCAAAAAATATATAATGAGATTAGTATCATTTAGTAAAATCAATGTATGAAATAATTTAGTATAGTGATTTAAAAATGGTTTAACATGAATGTAAGAGTTTAAAAGTGATTTTGATAAGACCAAAGTGTTCTTTCTAGTGCAAGAGGAAGGATGCCACCAAGTGGGCACTTATACCTAACTTGAAGAATGGATATCGTAAGAGTAAACTTAAGCCAGATGTCAAAATGATAATGTGCGTGCGTACTTAGACCTAAGGAAAGATAGTCACCAGTTCAGGAGGGGTTGGGGTCGAGAGGTCAGACACCGAGGAGAACAGAGTCAACTTGGAGAACGTCTATGGGAGGAGGTGGAACTAAGGCCTCAGTTTGATCAAGAAAGGTGAAAGAGGAGGTGTTGATTGTAGGGGGTGGTTAGACCAGCCCTAAGTCCCTCTACTATCAAGCCCTAGAAACTTCTCCTTGCTGTCTAAAGACCATTCTACCCTTTTCTTTTTCTTTCAAAAAGAAAGGATGGAATTAATTTGGCAAAATTTTAAGGGATTGGAAGGTAAATCTGATTTAAAATAATTTCATCAAATCAAGCTAAATATATTAGATATCATTTAGATTTATTTTGTACAAATTATTGTAATTACTTGAATTTAATTTTAACCAAATGGAGAATTAATCTATTTAAATTTGGACTTAGAATTATTTGATCTGGATAATTAATCAAATTGATGTTGATTTAGTTAAAGACAAATTTTGATTTGGGTTGAGTTAATGCTACATCAATGAGTATCCACCGAAGGGAAGTCCTGTAGGTGACGTCTATACTAGGCTACAAAGAGCTAGGTGAAAGAGATCAGTTACAGGGAAATTGACCTCAAATATTGAGGTCAATAAATGGACCCCAAATAGGCATGATAAGCTAGCCAAAGTTTATCATATGTATTGGTGTTAACTGAATTGATCAACTAGATCCAAAAATGAAGTTGAAAATTAAAGTATATGAATTGAAAGAATTTTATATTTTGATAGAGAATCAGGATGAAAGTTGATAGAGAATTGAGTTAATTAATTGATTTTAGAGTTGATGATGGCTCTGGCGAATAATAACTAATGAGATTAGTATCATTTAATAAAATCAAGGTATGAAATAATTTACTATAGTATTTTGAAAATGGTTTAACATAAATGTCAGAGTTTGAAAGTGATTTTAATATGATCGAATTCTTCTTTCTAGTTCAAGAGGAAGGATGCCATAAAGTGGGTACTTATACCTAACTTCGAGCATGGCTGACGTAAGAGCAGTCTTAAGAAAGATTACAGTAAGATGCCATGAGAGCAAACTTAGACCTAAGAATATATTTAAAAATTTAAATAGGTTGGCTTCCGTAAAAGCGAACATAAACCAAAAGTCCATAGGATGCCATAAGAACAAATTTAGACCTAAAGAAAGATTTAAACAGGACGGCTGCCATAAGAGCGGGATTATGTCAGATGTCTATAAGATGCTGTAAGGGCGGACTTAGTCCTAAAGATAGATTTAATCAGGTTTACAACCATGAAAGAGAACTTAGGCCAAAAGTTAATAGGATGTCATAAGAGCGGTCTTAGACCCAATGATAGATTTAATCAGGCTAGTTGCGGTAAAAGTGAACTTATACTGGAATTCAATATGATGTCGTAAAGCGAGCTTAGACCTAGAGACATATTTAAGATTTAAACTGGTTGGTTGCCATAAAAGTAGACTTAGGCCTAAAGTTAATAGGATGCTATAAGAGCGAGCTCAGACCTAAATATATATTTAATCAAGCTGGCAGCTGTTAAAGAAGACTTATTCCAGAAGTCAATAGGATACCATAAAAGCGAGCTTAGACCTAAAAATAGATTTAAGATTTAAATAGGTTAGATGCCGTAAAAGTGGACTTGGGCCAAAAGTCTATAGGATGTCATAAGAGCGGACTTAGACCTAAAGACAGATTTAAGATTTAAACAAGGTGGCCACCATAAATGCGGACTTAGGCCAGAAGTCAATAGGATTCTGTTAGGGCGGGCTTATACCTAAAGACATATTTAATAAGACTAGTTTCCATAAAAGCGAACTTATTCCAGAAGTCAATAGGATGCCGTCAACCTAAATGTAGATTTAAGATTTAAATAGGTTGGCTACCATAAAGGCAGACTTAGGCTAGAAGTCAATAAGATGCCATAAGAGTGGACTTAGACCTAAAAAATAGATTTAAGTTTTAAACAGGTTGGCTACCATAAAAGCAGACTTATGCTAGATGTCTATAGGATGTCATAAGAGCGGACATAGACCTAAAGACAGATTTAATCAAGCTTTAAACTGTAATGTATATTTGATTTCATTAAAATTTTGATCATTTCCCTCCATCACAAATGCGCTAAAAACTTACAAATGTTCTATTAGAGATCAAATGTCACATTCTAGAAGGGGAGGGAAAATATTTGGAAGAATTATAGACTTAAAATTTTTTGGAATGAAATTTATTTTCTCCTCAACTATAAATGATATTTATGACTTATAAATATTCTACTAGAGATTATATTTTTATTTCGGATCATCATATGTGAAGAAAACAAAAAGGAGATTTCTACAGTAGCCCTATAGAACATCTCAATCACTTTAGATCTTGCAAACTTTTAATTTTGATTTCCAAAATTATATAAATCATGTGGAACCAATATAACATATCATATTCATGAACTTGAGAATAACATGTATGTTGAGAAACTTATAATTTTATTGCAAATCTTCATAACGACATAATTACATATAGTATTTCTTAAGATACCGCCATTCTTGGGGAGTATAGGATGATCACTATTGTAATCCACCAATTGGTAAGATCCTCCTTGGTAGACTTTTTCCACCATAAAAGGACCTTCCCATGTAGGCTCAAATTTGCCACTAAACCTTCGATGAGTTAGGATAGGCCTACGTAATATTAACACCAGCTCTCCTATTCAAAAGGTTCTAGGATGGACCATTTTATCATGTGCTTGAGCCATACGAGATTTTTATAACTCAAGGTTCTGTTAACACTGCAATCACTTCTCTTCTAAACCTTTGAGTTCTTCTAATCAAAGTTGGGCATTCTATTAAGATGATATGATTGTTAATTGCAACTCTTAAAGAGGGAAGTTATACAATTAAAGGGAGAACAGCCTCAACCCCGAAGATTAAACCAAATAGTGTAGGCTAAGTTAGGGTTCTATTTGTGGTTTGGTAAGTCCATAGAGCTTCACCAAACTTTTCATGCCACTGTCACTTATTATCCTCTAAGACTTTCTATAGAATTCCTACCAACGTCTTATTAAAAGCCTCTACCAATCCATTTGCCCATGGGTAATAACTTGTGTAGTATCTCTAATAAATGTTATGATGTTTATCAAAATTGTTCATTTTGGTGCTTTTGAAAGAGGGACCATGATCAGATATAATTTGATGATGAATGCAAAGTTGATAGACAATATGGTCCCAAAAGAACTGGAGCACATTGCGAGTTTTAACTTCTTGCAGTGGAATAATTTCCACCCATTTTGAGAAATAATTTGTTGTTGCTAAAATGAACTTGTGACCTTTATAAGAGGGAGGATTGATAGGGCCAATGATGTTTATGCTCCAGCATTCAAAAGGCCATGAAGCAATCATTGGATGCAGGATATTAGGAGGTTGGGGTAGGACTACACCATGTACTTGGCACTGGTGACAACGATGTGCAATAGACATATAGTCGTTAATCATTGAGGGTAAATAATATCATAATCTCTTAATTTTGAACTTCATTTTTTGGCCAGATTTGTGAGCACCATACAACCTAGCATGTACCCTAGTCAGAATCTTTTGGACTTCTTGCTTCCTAAGATAATGTAGCTATAATTTATCAAAGGACCGACGCACAAAATGCCATTTCTATGGAAGATTTCTCTTGAGGGAGTTTACTTTTTTCTAAATACTCAATGAAAGATTATCTCTAGTCAGTCGTTTCAATATCAATAGCAAGAATAATCTCATCCACAAAAGAAATTTTTTTATATAGTCCAAGTCTATAGGAAATAAGATCTTGCGATCTTGAACTTCTATAGAAATTGATTCTTCTTCTATATAAGCTATTTCTTTTGCAAGCCATATTAAAGGTCATTTATGTTATTAACCCTAAAGAAACCAGCCCAAGGCTAACTATGAGGGGAGGTGAATTGATTATTTAAAATTTTTAAATAAAAATACATCACCTTAATCCCCTTAATGTGGAAGCAAATTAAAATTATGATAACAGAAATTCAAAGTTTTTAAACCACAAATAAATCACAAAAAACTAAAAAGGTAGAATAATAAAAAACAAATAAAAATTTATAGGGGTTTTGTCTAACTTGACCTACATCTACTCCATGGAAACCTTCTTTCTAAGTATTACACTGAAAGCAATGTCTCTTCTCTTTCCCCCACAATAAGGTGGAGAAGCCCTTGAAAAATCATTTTCACCAACCCGGCAAAGGCAGAGAACTTGAAATCTATTCTCACCCTCCTAGTCAAGGTAGAGAACTTAGAGTCCTTTTTCGCCCTCCTAGTGAAGGTAGATAACCTGTAATCCTTTTTCTCCCTCTTGGAGAAGGTAGGGAACCTAGGATTGTTACTACAAAATATTATCCTAGAGCCTCCAAAGGATCAAGACAAAAGCTTTAAGAAGGCAAGGAAGAACCTTCCTTACAGTAACCTTTTGAATCCCTCACAAATATCCCTTACTAAAATCTCGCCCTCTCTTCTCTCTCCCAAAGCTCTCCTATGCACCTCTTTTCTCCCTCATAAAAACACTTAGTAGGCAAGAGTCTCTCAATTAAGATAAAATGAGAGTTTAAATAGAGAGCCTCCAAAAAAAGTCCTAAATTTTAATCTGGCGCTTCTGATCATCTAGTATGATCCATGATCGTACTATACGATTAGTTCAAAATAGCATTTTTAGCCACTGAAAATTACAACCCACTGTACGATCAGTTCAAGTGTTTATATTGATCATCATGTATGATTAAAAACATCATCTAGTGTGATTAGTACAAACACATAGTTAATTATCCAGTATGAGGGGCGACGTTTAATTATCATCCCATGCAAGAATTGAGTCATACAATATGATCAACTTTGATCATCCGATATGATCAGTACAAACACATAGCTAATCATTCTATATAAGAAGCAGCATTTTAATTATCATCCCATGTAGGATTGGGTCGTATAGTGCCATCATCCCCAATCATACTGTACGATCTGATCAAAAAATTTAACCATAATTAAACACATAATCTTAGGATCAATTTAGGCATGATTGTCATATATGGTACAATATGATGCATATCATATGGTACGATTAGAACAAAATTTGTATTTTAAAATAATACATAAATCATGATTGGCTGCTATTTTGATGAGTATAATTGATCATCATGTACGATATGGATTATATAGTATGATTAGTTTAATCACTCTTAATTAACAGATGTGCCCTACATAGGGTTTTTTATTTAACTGGTCGTCTAGTATGATATAAATCATACTATATGATTAGTTCAAAAATAGAAAATTTTCAAACTCACCAACTCACTTCCTTGAGTTTGTGTGTGCAAGGTTACTTAGCTTTAGGATCCACCACAATACATATTTAACTCAACAAAGGTAAAAAGTACAAAAAGACTAAAAAATACAGATTTTATTCCTAGTCTACCTAATCATGAGCTAATCGAGGTTGCATGTGTGTTGTGATCCTGAAATGTTAGTGAGCAGGGCAAAATAGACATGCAATAGATTGAAATAGCATAGTAAAAAATCCAATAATATTTTTTATCATCAAAATCATAAGAGTTGGGTCTAGATTTATAATAAACTTCCCCTTTTTTATGATGGCAAATATTGTTGGTATATGATTCAATAGTATTTTGCTATTCCCTAAGCTCCCCCTTACTAAGTGAATTTTTCAAAGAAAGGGGAGGTGTCAAAAAGAATTTTTTATTTTATTTTTAAAATTTTTTTAAAAGGAAATAGAAAGAAAAATAACACACTATAGGAGAACATAGAAAATAAAAAGATAAACATAGAATTAAACATTTTGAAGAAAACTACAAGCTACTAACACAAGATACTCCGACTTTTGACATCACAAAAAGAGGAAGAAACAACATCAAACTAATAGAAAACTATAAAATAAGAAAAGTACATAAATCATAAAGTAGAGAAGAAACTAAAACTAAGAAGGATCTTGATCAGATGGGGGTGGAGGAGGTGGTGGCTAGAAGTACTGGTGGAAAGAGGTAAACTAGTTTACAAATCATTCCATATCCTTATCATGCTGCTGCTGCTACTGGGCTACATACTGATCAAAATGAGCTAAGTCATTCTCATGTTGTTGCTGCTGCTCAGCTACTTAGGCATAAAAATGAAGTTCACATAGATCAAATCTCTGTACTAGCTGATCAAACTGAGATTGTTGGCTGATAGCTGTAAGTGCTTAAGGTCGTTCTTCCTCTCCCTCCTCTAGCTCGTGGTCAGCATATCAAATGTTATGGCAATGAGCACTATGAACAAGGTGGTGGAAAGAGCTATTTTTGTAGTAGACTAGGGGGGTGATAAGGTGGTGCAAGATACTGAAAGTTATATTTGGTTTCTAGGACATAGGCAATGATATGTACTCATGCTAGATTTGGCAACCTCTTATTATGGGAATCTTGAATGACTGTCAGATTTTCAAGGAAGCGAGTAAGAAGGTCAGTTGCATTGAAGTTAATTTGAGTCATTATGAAATAAGTAATAAGTAAAGAATGAGAGTAAATTTAATTCGATCACCATCTTTAGGAATGACAGAGTTTCTATGTATGTGTTAGATGATGCAGGCATCCTGAACTAGAGTATTAACTTGTGTGATATGGTATCTAACATTGGACTCCCTAAGAGTAGTGTTGGTAGAGGTCCAATCAAAATCAAAATTTGTAGCTAGAATATGAACTATTTCACTAGTTGTGGAAAGATGGAGAAAGTAATGGAAGTTTTGGTAGGTAATCTCTACTGGCCTCCTATTAACCCAAGAGTGGAGGACAGTACCCTCGATAATGAATCTCATGCTTGCAAAAAAATTCAAAAAGTAATTTAGAATTAAAAGGAAAGGATAGAGTAAGAATAAAAGTAATAGTGGTATGGGAGAAAAAAGGTATTACTTGAAAATTTAGATCTCATGTTTCAAGACTATAGAGGTAGTAATTCCAACATTCTTATAGCACTGGTAGGCCTCTTCATCAGTGGCCTCAGCAAATCTAGGATCTATTTAACATTGGGAGGAACTCCTGAAGAGTGCATGGGAATGCATGTTGCGAACCATTGGTAAGAAATTGAGCTCAAGTAAGAGAGGGGGAGAGTTGGAAGGATTGGAGTGAATAATAAACATGAGATTTGGGCTATTTATAAAGAATCGGCTAGATTATACATTATGATTATGATTGTACTAGACGATCTACTATAATCAATTCATCTAATCAAAAAGGTCATGGACATTCGGAGATTTAATGTTATGAGACAAAGTATAGGAAAACTTACAACCCTTTTCCAAAATGCTACCTTAATTCATCAAGCCATCCCCATTTTCACCTTGAACAAATTCACCTTCTTCCAAGTTTAGCTACCTAGTGTCTTGTACATTATTTATATTATTAAAAATATCATGGGGACCAACATCATCATTATTAATAGAATAATCTGTTGCGAATCTAGTTTCAAGGACTACGATTTTGATGATAGCAAACATTTCTATTTCTGGTTACCTGTTTAATCTTTTAGGTCCGCAGAATCAATTTCAAGTTCAAGCCAGCCCAAGATCGAGTCAGTCTATTTTGTAATTCAGGTCCAATATGTTACAACTCGGGCTCACGAGTTCTTATTTTGATGATAACAAATATTATTGTTCATCTCCTAGTATTTGAAATATATATTTGTTTGTGTGTACTAACATTTCAGGAACAGCATGCATCAATCCAAGAAAGATTCAAGACTCAAGAATGAGTAGAATAGGCTTTGTTGTATTTCTCATTGATGTAATTTTTGATTTCTTGAGTCAAGTCCTGTAAGGGTGTATGCTTATTTGTGACTATGTGTACACATACTTAGGGGGAGTGAGATCCTGACAAAACCAGAAGTTCAAGTTTTGAACAAATCATCCTGGACGATATTTATATCGTCATGGACGATCCAATATGATCTCAAAACCCTAGCCACCATGATAATTTAGGTAAGGATTTAAGAGTCAAATTTTGTTCTAATCGTCCTGGATGATATGTATATCGTACTGGATGATTTTTGCAAAATTTGTACTGATCGTCCTGGACTATCCCAGGATCGTACGGGACTATCAGGTCAAATTCTGCACATCATCCAGGACGATCCTGCGATCGTCCGGGATGATGTTTGGCGGCAGAATTGAGTTTTTAGGGTTTTCTGAAGCCGTCTTTTGGAGCATATCGTCCTGGACGATCCGGCGATCGTCCTGGACGATCTTTGCCACCAGAACTAATTTGGAAGGGTTTTTGGAGCTCTTTATTTAAGCTTTCTCAAGGCACTTGATAGGTGTCTTTGGCAGCCATTGAGGCCTCATTCTTTTGAAGAAAACTTGAAGAGAGAGCTTGAAAGGGAGAGAGGAAAGGGTGGACTTTGAGAGGGAGAAGAGCCTATGAAGGGGGACTCTCGAGCTAGTGTGAGGGGTTTCACACGGTTGCTCCGGCAAGCTTGCACCTAAGTACCATCGGATTCAAGGGTCGTCTCGAGGGAGGTTTTGGGAAGAAGAAGATCTCTTTGGTGTCAGAGGACCCGGCTACTCTGCCGCACCGGGGAAGGTGGAAGTGATTTTGTAAGGGCTTCTCCGCCTAGCTGTGGGGGCTGAAGGAGAGACACTATTTAGTTTAGTGCAATACTTGGAGGGTGCCTCTGAGGAGTGGATGTAGGTCAGGTTGGACCGAACCACTATAAATCCGGTGTGTTCTTTCTTATTATTTTTCACACTTTATTTTATTGTGATTATCTGCTTGGGTGATATATGTGATTGATCTTTTTATCGTTGTTTTAATTCATTTTTGCTGCACGTTATAAAAAGATTCTTGTTTTGTTTCAAATATCCAATTTACCCCCCTCTTGGTTAGCCTCATGACTAGTTCATCAGGGCTTAACATCCCTATCGAACATTCACAATATACTATTTTCATCTTTATTGAGTTAAATGGAATGTAAAGGATCCCCTAGCTAAGTAACCTTGCACACAAAACCTCAGGGGGAGAGTTTTAGTAAATTAGAGTTTTTGTACATTTTTTGTTCAGATCATTCTGGACGATATGCACATCATCCTGGACAATCCAATGAAAATAGAAACCCTAATTAGGGCAAACAAGTTAGGCTAGTCTGATTAAGCAGATCGTCCTGGATAATCATATGATTGTATAGGATGATAGGCTCAAATCAGAAATTCTCAGCCGCTAGATTAAGTTAGGCAAGTTTTATTTTTAGAGATTTGGTCAGATTATCCCAGACGATACGTGTATTATCCTAGACGATCCTATACAATCATGCATAAATTATTTTAGAAATTAAGGAAAGTAATTAATACCTGATTGATACGATTATATCATCCCGGACGATCATAATATCATACGAAATGATACATGCAAAATCCTGACTGTCCAGAGCATTTTCGCTGGCCGAACCAAACTATCCTCTGGACGATATGCCCGGTTTTGAAATAATCTTATTGGATGATCAATTCATTTTAGATCGTACAACACATTTTGTGCAAGCCGATCAGAACTATGCTCCAGATGATTTTAGTTATTTTGAACTAATCATACAGGATGATAGAAATATCATCCTGGATAATTAAGTCAATATGAGATCATCTAGCATAAGTTGCCCTAGATGAACATAATAATTCTCTGGATGAAATTCCTGATTTACACTAATCTTCTCGGACGATCGCAGAATTGTACGGGATGATCTGAATAACTTTGTCTTCTAATCATCCAGAGAAACCAAATCATCCAGGCTAAAAAATGAGATTTTACACTGATCGTAAAGGATGATCCTTCGATCATCCTGGATGATATTTATTGACCAGTTGAGATTTAGGGCAATTTTTAAGCCCTCCTATAAAAAAACTTTTTCTTCCAGCAAGAAAAATCTTTTGCCACTTTCTTTTCTAGAGAAAACCTTGAGAGAGAGAGAGAGAGAGAGCTTGGGAAAGAGAGAGAGGATCTTGTAAGGGGGAGTTTGTGAGGTATTCATAAAGGTTACTCCAAAAAAGGATCTGAGTTGTCTTCTCTGTTTGTCGTCTCTTGTCTTATCGGTGTCTCTGTGGGAGGATCATTCGCAAGAAGATCCAGGTTCTCTGCCTGCTTCAGGAGGAAGTGAAAGAAGTCTAGGTTCTCTTCCTGCTTTAGGAGGAAGCGAAAGGAGTCTATATTCTCTGCCTTCTTCAGGAAGAAGTGAAAGGAGTTCAGGTTCTTTGCCTCAGCGGTTTGGTGGAAAAGAGTTTTTGTACAGGCTTCCCCGCCTTACTGTCAGAGCAGAAGGAGAGTCACTTAGTGTTAATGAAATACCCAGAGGGGAGGCTTCGAAGAGTGGACGTAGGTCAAGTTGACCAAACCACTATAAAATCTAGTGTGTTCTTTCCAATTATTTTCCATATTTATTTTCATGTTAATGATTGTGTGATTGTGAGTATTATTCTGTTATTATTAAACATCTGTACAACATCGCATAATTGTAAAAGTTTTAAAATATTCAAAAATATTTTCTAAATTATTATTTTGCTCTTAAATTTTTAAAACTACCAATTCACCCCCCTCTTAGTTAGCCTCGGGACTAGTTCACATTGGCTTAACATCCCTATCAAACTTTTAAGTGGTATCAGAGCGGGATTCAAAAAGTAAGTTTAAAACTTTTGAATTTTGATCCTTGCCTAACTTTGGTAATTATAATACTACTGAAGGTTATTTAATTACACGACAACCATTGTTTGATAAAATACCTTTTGATTTTTAGAAAACTCGCATGTCCACCTTTTTACAATCAATTCGTATGTGGATGCTTGTTAAGGAATTCTATAAAGCACCTTTTAGAATGGTTAATAATGTTAAAACTGAACTTCCTTTCACTGAATGGACTTTTATTGATCATGATTTAGTACAACTGAATGCAAAATGTTTGAATTATTTTGTCTGTGCTTTAAAATCTAAAGATTACATGCGTGTTTCTACTTATGCGATTGGTAAAGAAATCTGGGATAGATTATACATTACTTATGAAAGTTCATCTGCAGTTAAGCAATCTTGATTGAACATCTTACTTCATGACTATGAACTCTTTCACATGAAACCTAGCGAATCAATTTCTGGAATGTATATTAGGTTCACTCAAATTGTCACTTCTTTACGTGCTTTAGGAAGAGAACTAACAAACTATGAAAAAGTGAACAAAATTCTAAGATGTTTACCTTCTTCTTTTGATGCCAAGATAATTGCAATTTCTGAATCCAAAGATTTGAACACTTATTCTATTAATAACTTACTTGGGTCACTCATTGCTTACAAGCAAAGAGTGAACCAATAACAAATTGATGGAAGTGAGAAGAAGAGGGAAAAAACTATGGCGCTGAAGGCCAACGATACTGACATTGACTCTTCCGGGTCTGATAGCGATGATGTTGCCTTAATCACTAGGCAATTCAAAAGCTTTCTAAGGAAGAAACATAAAAACTTTTAGAAGTGGAACAAAGGTAAGAGTAGTAGAAATTTTAAAGGTTCATCTGATACTACTTGTTTTGAATGCAGGAAGCCTAGACATATAAAGGCTGATTGTCCTACACTTAAGGCTCACCGAAGCAGGGAGAAGGGTGAGGAGAAACCCAAGTTCAGGAAGAACAAGAAGTAGATTCAAAAGACATTCTGGGTAGATTCTGTATCTGACGCCTCTGAGATTGAAGCTAAAAAGGAGACTACTAACTTTTGTCTGATGGCTGATGATCATCCTTGTCAGTCTGACCAAGAAGAGGTATGTGAGCTAACCTACGATCAATTACTTAAAGTTTCTAAAAAAAATTCATTCATCATATAGGAAGCTTAAGAAAACTTATGCTAGCCTGAAATAAGTATTTTTAAATTTACAAAAAGAGCATGAAATTTTGATTAAAGATCATTTTACTCTTGATTGCAATCACATGTCACTACTTGATGAATTTGATGAATTGAATAAAAAGCAATTTGATTTAATTACTAAGCATGATTCATTGAAAACATTGCATGTTGATTTAGAAAGAGCTTTTAAAGAATTAGACACCATAGCATGTGACTTAGAGAGTAGTAAGGATGCATTGAAATTTTAAATTGCAAGTCTAAAGAAAGAAAATGAATTTATAAGTATAAAAATTTGTGCTTTCGAGAAAAATGAAATACCTTTTAATTTTGCATAATTTTATGCACTTCCACTATTTGAAGAATCTAATTCAAAATTATCAAAGCATGTTTTATTCAAACCTAGGAAGAGGCACAATCACCCACATAGATTAGTTAACTTTTTTCCTGGTGTTAGATGGTTTTTTGTGGCATGCTTGGACATATCTCTCACACCTGTACTATTCATCGTAGTACATATTGGGTATGGAGGTCCAAATTATATACTTCACAGCACTGCACACATGTATTATATTCTTCATTTCATAACAAGGAACCCAAACCTGTTTGGTTTCCTAAATCTAACGTCTGATGATTTTATAGGTGTGCTCTCATACAAGACCTCATGAGAGCATATAGTACCTAGATAGCAGATGCTCAAGACATATGACTGGAGATGTAAATCAATTCATTTGACTGGAGGCCATGGCTGGAGGCAAGGTTACACTTGGATACAACACCATCGGGAGGGTAGCAGGAGCAACTATAATTGGTGATTCTAAAAATTTTATTATTGACAATATTTTGCTTGTAGATGGATTAAAACACAACTTGTTGAGTATCAGTCAACTTTGAGATAAAGGATACAACATCAAGTTCCTGTCCACTTACTGCATTATAGGCTTAAATGATAAAATTGTTTTGTAGGGACAAAGGATCAATAATGACTATATACTGGATGTAAGCTGCTTTAAAATTGATGTTTTAATTTGCTTAAAAACTACTACTGATGAGTCTTGGTTGGGGCACAGGAGATTATGTCATGCTTGTATGAAAACTCTTAGGAGAGTTAGCCAAAAGGACTTAGTTAGAGGTATCCACAAGCTTAAGTTCACTAAGGACCACCTGTGTGATGCCTGTCAATTAGGGAAGCAAGCCCACTCCTCTTTCCACTCAATTAAGGATATCAACACCTCTAGACCTTTATAAGTCCTTCACATGGATCTCTTTGGACCCATTAGCACTGCTAGCTTAGGGGGGAAAGTCTATGAATTTGTGATTATTGATGATTACTTGAGGTTCACTTGGATTAAATTTCTGTCACATAAATCTGAGTCATTAGATAAATTTAAATCTTTCTCCACTTGGATTGAGAGGAAGTTAGGTTGTGAGATCTTGACTATTCATAGTGATCATGGTGGAGAGTTTAAAAATATGAGATTTGGAATATTCTGTGAGGAGCAAGGGATTAGCCACAACGTTTTAGCTCCTAAGACACCTCAGAAGAATGGGGTAGCTGAAAGGAAGAACAAGACCTTAGTGGAAGCTGCTAGAGCCATGCCTGGTGAGTATTCACTTCTAAAGTACTTTTGGGCTGAAGCGATAAATACTGCCTATTTTGTACTGAATAGGATGAATGTTAGATCCAATCTGAATAAGACACCATATGAGATCATTAAGAGTAAAACTCTAAACCTATCCCACCCCCATGTCTTTGGATATAAGGTTTTGATTCTGAATAATGGGAAATCATCCTTAGGAAAATTTGACATCAAATCTGATGAAGGAGTGTTCTTAGGCTATTCTAGTGTGGGGAAATCCTTTCGGGTGTTCAATAAGATGACTTTGGTGGTAGAGGAGACAACTCATATGGTATTTGATGAATCTGATCCTAAGCAGTCTAGAGTTGAGGAAGAAGAAAAAGTAGGAGAAATTACTCAAGGAGCTGAAAATGCAAATCTGGAGAAAAGGGAAAAGCCTCAAAACACTTTGCCTAGAATTTGGAGATTTTCTTTAAGTCATCCTAAAGAACTGATCTTAGGAGCCCCTTCTAAAGGTGTTAAAACTAGGCATGGACTTAGGAAGGAAGTAAACCATTCTGCCTTTATCTCAATGACTGAACCCCCCAACATCAATCAAGCCCTTTCTGATGAGTTTTAGATCTTAGCTATGCAACAGGAATTGAATCAATTTGTAAGGAACGATGTTTGGGAGTTAGTAGAAAGACCTAGGATTCAAAGTGTAGGGGGAACCAAGTGGGTCTTTAAGAATAAGATGAATGATTCTGGTGTGGTGGTTAGGAATAAGGCAAGATTGGTGGCTAAGGGGTATAATCAAATTGAAGGGATTGATGTTGAGGAGACCTTTGCCCCTGTAGCTAGATTAGAAGCCATTAGGGTGCTACAAGCCTTTACCTATTGTAAGGGATTTAAGATATTTCAAATGGATGTCAAGAGTGCCTTTTTGAATGGGATAATAAAAGAACATGTCTTTGTAGAGCAACCCCTGGGTTTCGAGAATTCCCAATGTCCTAATCATGTTTACAAATTGAAAAAAGCCTTATATGGACTTAAACAGCCACTCAGAGCATGGTATGAGAGGCTTAGCACATTCCTATTAGAAAGAGAGTTTGTAAAGGGGAGCGTAGACACCAACCTTTTCTTTAGGAAAGTAGGAGATGATCTACACTTTGTCCAGATCTATGTTGATGATATACTTTTTGGATCTTCTGATAAATATTTATGTGATGATTTTTCTAAGACAATGAGTAACTAGTTTGAGATGAGTGTGATGGGAGAATTGTCCTATTTTCTGGGGTTTAATATAAGGCAAATGGATGATGGAACCTTTCTGAATCAATCAAAATACACTAAGGATATCTTGAAGAAATATGAAATGGACAAAGCTAAGCCAATGAATACTCCCATGAGTTCCACTATTCAGTTAGATAAAGATTCAAATAAAAAATTTGTTGATCAAAAGAAGTTTAGAGGAATAATTAGACCACTACTTTACTTGACCTCTAGCTGACCTGATATTATGTTTACTATTTATCTATGTGCTAGGTTTCAAGCTGATCCTAAAGAGTCGTACCTAACTGCTGTTAACAGAATTCTTAGATATATTTTAGGGACCCGAAACCTAGGAATTTGGTACCCTCGGCACAACACTTCTTCTGAGATTATTGGATATTCTGATTCTGACTTTGTAGGGTGTAGAGTGGATAGAAAGAGCACTTCCAGAACTTGACAATTCATAGGATAGTCTTTAGTCTCCTAGTCCAATAAAAATAGAACTGAGTTTCACTTTTCACTACTGAAGCTAAGTACATTACCTTAGGAAGTTGTGTGGCCCAAGTCCTTTGGTTGAAGAAATAAGTTTTTGATTTAGGATTACCTGTTAGCATAATTTCAGTTCTATGTGATAACACCAGTGCCATCTACATTTCTAAGAATCAAATCCAATATTCTAGAACCAAACACATTGATATAAGGCATCACTTCATTAGGGACCATGTTACAAAAGGGGATATTGAGCTACATCATATAGCAATTGAAAACAAACTGGCTGACATCTTTACTAAATCACTGGCCTTTGACTCATTCAACATTTTGAGGACCAGATTGGGTGTGATTTACATAAATGTATGAATCTGATAACTGTTGATTTTTTATGTTTTCTATTTTTTATTTTTTTCTTCTCTTAGTTTTTATTTGATTTGATTATCTTCTTCCTATTTATTTTTTAGTCTCTACTACTTCTTTTTATTGTAGGTGTTTCTCTGATTTGATTATTTATTTTGATGTGATTCCTACCTATTCTTGATTTACTATTTTTTTTATCATATCATTGCTCATTACTACTGATAAAGTGGATTTTTGACTAAGTGTTTTGCCTGGTTTTGTTTGGAAGCTCATAAGCAGTGATTGACTCCACTGAATCTGTTAAATGGAAGAAAAATTGATGATTGTTTCTCTTCCTCTAACTCCTTTAAAGGTGTATTGTTTCTTTGGGATAAAAATCTTCTTCAAAATTAAAAAGTTGGTTTTTAAAATAGAGATCTATTTTATCTTCCTATAGTAATCTATCTCATATGAATAGTATTTTAAAAGCTTTGAATCATTATTATATTTTTCTTAATCAAGTGATTGCACTTATCATAAGATGTATGGTTTTTATTTTATGAATTACTCTTCCTTACTATAGAGAGTTAGTTTTATCGTCTCTTATGTCTGGAAGGTAATTTCACAGCTAAGATTCTTCAATAATTATAAAAGGAAGTAAGCTTACAAAAGATGCACAAAGCACCAAACAAAATACAAAAGAGGCACAAAATGAGCCGAAAGCTAAAAAGATACACATTATCGCCAAATTGAAAAGATACATAAAATATATCAAAAATCAAAAGATGTGCAAAGTGCCAAACAAATTGAGAAAGAGGCACAAAATGAGCCCAATAAGAAATAAGCTTTCTTCCCTTTCAGATCTTTAAATGTCTTAGAAAAATCCATGCACCACTCAATATTGTCAAAAGCTTGAGAAGAAAAATCATGATTTCTAATTCCTTACTTTGTAATACTATTATATAAGATATTTTTTTTAAATGAGGCTGTAAAGGATCTCTTTTTGAATCTAATTTCTTTCTTCTAAATTAGACTTTTGTTTGAAAGGAATTTGAACCTGTAAGGTGTCCGAGGAAGGAGTTTCGAAAGTCGATTATCCAACTTTTCTGGATTTCAACATCGTCGATTTTCTTCTTATTGGTTTTTAAATTGAAACTCAAGGGAAAATTTTGATTTACTGGAGGTGATCGATAAAAAAAACATTATTTTTATTTTTATTTTCTTGTTTCTTTGTTTTATTTATCTGATTTTGTTTTCTTTATGGTTTGTGTGTTTTTTGGATCCCTGATCTTTTCTCTCCATCCCTTATCCTTTTTCATTTTCTTCACATCATCCTGGATGATCCTTATATCATCCTGGATGATCCATCATCATCCTAGATGATTGATACATCATCCTGGATGATCCATTCAAATCATTCCCAACATGATCCAAGGGCAGGTATGCACCAATTATTTGTGATCGTCCTGGATGATCCACCTCATCATCCTGGATGATCCACGTGGTAGTAAGACGATTTAAATTCAGCCTGTCTGATTCATTTATTGCCTATCGTCCTAGATGATCCACCTAACCGTCCTGGATGATCCTTTTTTTCAAAAGTCATCCAGCCTGTCTCCTCGGGATGGTTGTCTGTGTCTTATCATCCTAGATGATATCTGATCATCCTGGATGATTTGACCTCCTTTTTGACCAATCATCCTATCCATCATAATTGCTCATATCATCCTGGATGATCCTGCGATCGTCTTGGATGATCTGGATGATTTCTATTTAAATAGCCATTTTCTTCACCATTTTTCACCATTCTTCCTTCATTCCTTCATCCCCTCATCTTCTAATGGCTAGTGGTAAGAGATCCAAGCAATAGGTTGCCAGTTTCTCCTGGGGAACTACCGATCCTCACTTTTCTGATGCAGCTGATCAAGCTGCATTTCAAAGATACCTTGATGCTAGGATCACAATCTCAAAAATTATAAACCCACAGACCCTCACATATCTGGTACTCAATCTGTTCGCTCACACCTCCCTTCCATTCATTCTTACTCTAGCTTTCCCCTTCAACACTAAACGTCTTCAAGTTTTCTTTGTCAATCTTCATATTACCTCTGATTATTCCACCTGTCACTCTTTTGTTAACCAATGACTTGTAGAACTTACCCTCCAGGACTTTCATCATATTCTTTAATGGTCAATTTTTGGCGACAAGCTTCATATTATAGCATCTGATTCTAATTTTAATTGGAGTGTCACCAACCACTTCCTTCGTAACACAAATACCCAATACCACGACCAGGCCTGTTCCTCCTTAATCAAGGATGCTAGGACAATGAAACATGTTCTTCTCTCTTCTGTCATTCCTAAGGCTGGGGACAGCATCCACATCACTCCTTTACTCTCCATCACTACCTACTACATCCTGGCCCATTACGACTTTAATGCAACTGATTTAATTTTTTGATACATTAAATAACTTACTGTAATTATGGATCCGGGCCACAGGAGATGCCCCAATCTAGTTTTAGGACATCTCATCCACTAGGCCCTTGAAATAAAATATAAATTTCAATATCCAGATCCAGAAAGAATCCCCCCTATCTTCTTCTCCAATAGCTCTTTTCATACTCTCCACAGTACTAGACTTCATCCAGAGCCCGCCCCAGATATTGAGGGAGAAGTGGAAGAAGTTGTTCCCGAACCTGCTGCACCTGCTCTTCTCTGCATCCAATCACCGTTGGATCACTTGGTGCAGCGGTTCGACCAATGGGAGGCATGTTTTGACTCTTATGTAGCTGCCCAGGAGGAACAACACGCTGCGGATGTCCACCGATTCAATACCTATATAGACCAGCAGTGGCAACAACATAACCAGGGCATGGCCTGGTTTGGTGAGCAGTTCGCCACCATTCACAGTTACTTTCATCCACCCCCACCTCCTCCATCAGATCAGGATCCGCCTCTCTATTAAGTTATTTATTTCAATTTGTTGTGATGTTTTTAATTTACTGTTATTTGTTTGTCTTTTCTATTCCTCCTTTTTATGATGTCAAATGGAGGAGTTGTTTTTGTTTTATAGTAGTTTCATTTGTTGTTTTTAGTTGTGTCTCTTGTTGTATTGAATGTTACTGGTTTTAATATTTCTATATGTTATTTTCCCTTTTTGAGATGTTAAAAGGGGGAGTAGTAGTTCTTGTTGTTTAGGTTAGTTCAGTATTCTAATATTATTCACCCACTGTTTAATTAAATGTTTGCCATCATCAAAAAGGGGGAGATTATTGTAAATCTGGTTTCAAGGACTATGATTTTGATGATAGCAAATATTTCTATTTCTAGTTGCCTGTTTAATCTTTCAGGTCCATAGGATCAATTGCAAGTTCAAGCCAGCCCAAGATCGAGTCAGTCTATTTTGTAATTTAGGTCCAATATACTATTTTCATCTTTATTGAGTCAAATGTAATGTAAAGGATCCCCTAGCTAACTAACCTTGCATACGCACACTCAGGGGGAGAGTTTTAGTGAATTAGAGTTTCTGTTCCTTTTTTACTCAGATCATCCTGGACGATATTCACGTCATCCTGGATGATCCAATGAAAATAGAAACCCTAATTAGGGCGACCAAGTTAAGTCGATCTGATTAAGCAGATTGTCCTGGACGATCATCAGATATTATAGGACGATAGGCTCAAATCAGAAATTCTCCATCTCCATATTTAGTTAGGCAAGTTTTATTTTTAGAGATTTGGTTTGATCATCCCAGACGATATGTGTATCATCATGGATGATCCTTTATAATCATGCCTAAATTAGTCTAGTAATTAAGAAAAGAAATAAATACCTGATTGATACGATCATATCATCTCGGACGATTATAATATCATACGGGATGATACATGCAAAATCCAGACCGTCCAGAGCATTTTTGTTGGCCGAACCAAACTATCCTCTGGATGATATGCCTAGTTTTGAACTAATCCTACGGGATTATATAGATATCGTCCCGGACGATCAAGTCATTTTAAATTATACAGCACATTTTATGCAGGCCGATCAGAACTATGCTCCAGATAATTTTGGCTATTTTGAACTAATCATACAGGATGATTGAAATATTATCCTGGACGATCAAGTCATTGTGAGATCATCTAGCATAAGTTTTCTTGGATGAATAGAACTATTCTCTGGACGAAATTCCTGATTTACACTAATCATGCTGGACGATCACAGAATCGTATAGGATGATCTGAACAACTTTGTCTTCCAATCATCCAGAGAAAAAAGATCGTCCAGGCTAAAAAATGAGATTTTACACTGATCGTATAGGACGATCCTTCGAGCGCCCTGGATGATATTTATCGACCAGTTGAGATTTAGGGCAATTTCTAAGCACTCATATATAAGATCTTTTTCTTCCAGCAGGAAAAATCTTTTGCCACGTTCCTTTCCAGAGAAAACCTTGAGAGAGAGAGAGAGAGAGCTTGGGAGAGAGAGAGGATCTTGTGAGGGGGAGTTTGTGAGGGATTCACAAAGTTTGCTCCAAGCAAGGATCTATGTCGTCTTCTTTGTTTGTCATCTCTTGTCTTATCAGCGTCTCTATGGGAGGATCGTTCACAAGAAGATTCGGGTTCTCTTCCTGCTTCAGGAGGATGTGAAAGGAGTCCAGGTTCTCTTCCTGCTTCAGAAGGAAGCGAAAGGAGTCTAGGTTCTTTGCCTGCTTTAGGAGGTAGCGAACGGAGTTCAGGTTCTCTGCATCATCGGGTTGGTGGAAAAGATTTTTTGTATAGGCTTCTCCACCTTGCTATGGGAGTAGAAGAAGAGTCACTTAGTGTTAGTGCAATATCCAAAGGAGAGGCTTCGAGGAGTGGACGTAGGTCAAGTTGACCGAACCACTATAAAATCTGATGTGTTCTTTCTAATTATTTTTTGTGTTTATTTTCCTGTTGATGATTGTGTGATTCTGAGTATTATTCTATTATTATTAAACATCTGCACAACATCGTATTGTTACAAATCTGGTTTCAAAAAGTATAGTTTTGATGATGACAAATATATTTGTATTCTGTTTTGCTTAGCTAACCCATTTCAGGTACAAAAGATCAAAAGCAACTCAAGCCAACTCAAGATCTGGTCCAAGTGTGTCTAAATATAATATTTTTATTTTCTTGAGCCAAATGTAATATAACTGATCCCTTAGCTAAGTAACCTTGCACACACACACACTCAGGGGGAGAGCTTGAGTGAATTAGAGTTTCTGTTTAATTTTCGTTCAGATCATCCTTGATGATATTCACATCATCCTGGATGATCAAGTGAAAATAGAAACCATAATTAGGGCGACCAAGTTAAGTGTGTCTGATTAAGCAGATCGGCCTGGACGATCCATACATCGTACGGGATGATAGGCTCAAATCAAAAATTCTCAGCAGCCAGATCAAGTTAGGTAAGTTTTATTTTTATAGATTTGATCTAATCATCCTGGATGATATGTGTATCGTCCTGGATGATCCAGTACAATCATGCATAAATTAGTCTGGTGATTAAGGAAAGAAATTATTATTAAATTGATACGATCATATCGTTCAGGACGATCGCAAGATTATCCGGGATGATTATGATCATCTAGTGTGTTTCAGCTGTACGTCCAAAGCGGTGCTCAGGATGATTTTGGCACTATTTAAACTAATCATACAAGATGATAGACATATCATCCTAGATGATCAAATCATTTTTGGATCATCCAGCATAAGTTCCTATGGACGACCAAAGCGGTCTTCTAGATGAAATTCCTGAATTTACACTAATCAGCCCCGACGATTGCAGAATCGTACGGCACGATTTGATCAACTTTTTCTACTGATCGTCTAGAAGAACCAGATCGTCTAGGATGAAACAGGTGATTTTAAACTAATCATACAGGACGATCTATCGATCGTCCTGGTTGATTTAGGCCGACCAGTTGAGATTTAGGGCAAATTTTGAGCCCTCCTATAAAAGATATTTTTCTTCCAATAAGAAAAATCTTTTACCACTTTCCTTTCTTAAGAAACCTTGAGAGAGAGGGAGAGAAATTGGGAGAGAGAGAGAGAGGATCTTATGAGGGGGAGTTTATGAGGGATTCATAAAGGTCACTCCAAGCAAGGATCAGAGCCGTCTTCTCTATTTGACGTCTCTCGTCTTATCAATGTTCTTTGTGGGAGGATCGTTCGTAAGAAGATTCAGGTTCTCTGCCCACTTCAAGAGGAAGTGAAAGGAGTTCAGGTTCTCTGCCTGCTTCAGGAGGAAGCGAAAGGAGTCCGAGGTACTCTGCCTGCTTCAAGAGGAATCAAAAGGAGGTTAGGTTCTCTGCCTCACCGTGTCGGTGGAATGGAGTTTTTGTACAGGCTTCTCCACCTTACTGTGGGAGCCGAAGGAGAGTCACTTTAAGTTAGTGCAATACCAGGAGGGGGGGCTCCGCGGAGTGGATGTAGGTCAAGTTGACCGAACCACTATAAAATCTGGTGTGTTCTTTCTGATTATTTACCACACTTTAGTTTTCTCTGATTATCTGCTTGGGTGAAATCTGTGGTTGATCTTTTTGTTTATGTGTTTACTTGTTTCAGCTGCAAATCATCGAAAAGATTTTTCCAATTGCTTACGAATTTTTAAATAACCAATTCACCCGCCCCCCTCTTGGTTAGCCTCGGGACTAGTTCATCAGGGCTTAACATCCCTATCGAACTTTCAAGTGGTATCAAAGCGGGATTCAAAAATTTAAGTTTCAAAACTTTTGAATTTGATCCATGGCTAACTTTGGTAATCGTAATACCGCTGAAGGATATTCAATTACACGACAACCATTGTTTGATAACATACCTTTTGATTTTTGGAAAACTCACATGTCCACTTTTCTTCAATCAATTGATTATCGCATGTGGATGCATGTTAAGGATGACTATAAGCCACCTTTTAGAATGATTAACATTTTTAAAATTGAACTGCCTTTCATTGACTAAACTTTTGATGATCGTGACTTAGCCCAACTGAATGCCATATGTTTGAACTATTTTTTCTGTGCCTTAAAATATGAGGATTACATGCGTGTTTCTAGGTGTACAACTAGCAAAGAAATTTGGGATAGATTGTGCATCACTTATGAAGGTACAACTGAAGTCAAACAGTCTAGGTTAAATATATTGCTTCATGACTATGAACTTTTTTGCATGAAACCTACTGAATCTATTTCTGAAATGTATACAAGGTTCACTCAAATTATCACTTCTTTGCATGGACTTAGGAAGGAAGTAAACCACTCAGCCATTAGGGTGAATCTATCTCAATGACTGAATCCACCAACATTAATCAAGCCCTTTCTGATGAGTTTTGGATCTTAGCTATGCAAGAGGAATTGAATCAATTTGTAAGGAACGATGATTGGGAGCTAGTAGAAAGACCTAGAAATCAAAGTATAGTGGGAACCAAGTGAGTCTTTAAGAATAAGATGAATGATTCCGGTGTGGTGGTTAGGAATAAGGCAAGATTTGTGGCTAATTGATATAATCAAATTCAAGGGATTGATTTTGAGGAGACCTTTACCCCTGTAGCTAGATTGGAAGCCATTAGGGTGCTACTAGCCTTTGCTTGTTATAAGGGATTTAAGCTGCTTCAAATGGATGACAAGAGTGGCTTTTTAAATGGGGTAATAAAGAGGATGTTTTTGTAGAACAACCCCCAGGTTTTGAGAGTTCCCAATATCCAAATCATATTTACAAATTAAAAAAGGCCTTATATAGATTGAAATAGGCACCCAGAGCTTGGTAGGAGAGGCTTAGCACATTCCTGTTAGAAAGGGAGTTTGGTAAGGGGAGCATAGGCACCACCCTTTTTTCGAGGAGAGTAGGGGATGATTTACTCATTGTCCAGATCTATGTTGATGATATAATTTTTTAATCTTCTGATAAATATTTATGTGATGAGTTTTCTAAAATAATGAGTAAGGAGTTTGAGATGAGTATGATGCGAGAATTGTCCTACTTTTTGGGGTTTAGCATAAGGCAAATAGATGATGGAACCTTTCTCAATCAATCTAAATACACTAAGGACATTTTGAAGAAATATGAATTGGATAAAGCTAAGCCAATCAACACTCCCATGAGCTGCTCTGTTTAGTTTGATAAGGATTCAAGTGGAAAATCTGTTGATCAAAAGAAGTATAGAGGAATAATTGGATCACTGCTTTACCTGACTGCTAGCCGACCTGATATTATGTTTAGTGTTTATCTTTGTGCTAGGTTTCAAGCTGATCCTAAAGAGTCACACCTGATTACTATTAAGAGAATTCTTAGATATCTTTTAGGGACCCTAAACCTAGGAATCTGGTACCCTAAGCACAACACCTCTTTTGAGATTATTGAATATTCTGATTCTGCCTTTACAGGGTGTAGGGTGGATAGAAAGAGCACTTCTGGAACTTATCAATTCATAGGATAGTCTTTAGTCTCCTTGTCCAGTAAAAAATAGAACTCAGTTGCACTTTTCACTACTGAAGTTGAGTACATTACCTTAGGAAGTTGTGTGGCACAAGTTCTTTAGTTGAAGCAACAAGTCTTGGATTTAGGATTACTTGTGGGCACTATTTCTATTCTGTGTCATAATACTAGTGCCATCTGTATTTCTAAGAATCCAATCCAATATTCTAGAACCAAACACATTGATATACGTCATCACTTCATTAGGGACTATGTACAAAAGGGGACATTGAGCTAGATCATGTAGCAAATGAAAATCAGCTGGCTGACATATTTACTAAACCACTGGCCTTTGACTCATTAAGTATTTTGAGGACCAGATTAGGTGTGATTGACATAAATGCTTGATTCTGATGACTACTAATTTCTGATTTGTCTGTCTTTCATTCTGTTTCTATTAGTTAGTTGTTTGATTTGATTAGCTGCTCTCTGTTGTTTTTATTTTTCTGCTGATTTCTATTTTAGCCTAGGTGTCAGTTTGACTTGGGTATGTATTTTGATGTGATTTTCTACCTGTTTCTTATTTACTTGTTCATCTCTTTTATTTACTATTTTATCTCTTTCAAAATCAAATCACTGCTCACTACTGTTGATAAATTGGATTTTTGACTGAGAGTTTTGCCTTATTTTTATTTGGAAGCTGGTAAGTTGTGATTGATTCCACTGGATCTGTTAAAGGGAAAAAAACATTGATGATTGTTTCTCTTCCTCTAACTCCTTTACTGGTGTATTATTTCTTTTGGATAAAAATTTTCTTAAAAATTAAAAAATTAGTTTTTGAAATAGAGATTTATTTTATCTTTCTACAGTAATCTACCTCATATGAATAGTCTTTTCAAGGTCTTGAGTTATTGTTATCATTTTCTGAACCAAGTGATTGCATTTATCTTATGATGTATGGCTTTTATTTTGTGAATTACTCTTTTTTATTGTGGAGAGTGAGTTTTGTCGTCTCCTATGTCTGGAAGATAATTTCACAACTGAGACTCTTTAACGATTATGAAAAAAAAACTTAAAAAAGATGCGCAGTGCGCCAAACAAATTGAAAAAGAGGCACAAAATGAGCCCAAAGCTAAAAAGATGTGAAATGTCACCAAACTAAAAGATACACAAAGTGTATCAAAAATCAAAAGATGCGCAAAGCGCCAAACAAATTTAAAAAGAGGCACAAAATGAGCCCAAACCAAGCTTTCTTCTCTTTCAGATCGTTAAATGTCTTAGAAAAATCCATGCGTCACTTAATATTTTCAAAAGCTTGAGATGAAAATCATAATTTCAATTTTCTTATTTTGTAATACTATTATATCAGATATTTTTCTGGAATGAGGCTTGAAAGGATCTCTTTTTGAATCTAATTTCTTTTTTTCTGAATTGGATTTTTTTTTTGAAAGGGATTTACATCTATAAGGTGTCCGAGGTGGGAGTTACGAAAGTTAATTTTCCAACTTTTTTTGGATTTCAGCGCTGTCGATCGTCTTCTTATTAGTTTTTGGATTCAAAATCAAGGGAAAACTCTGGTTTACCGGAGCAGATCAAAAATAAAAAAAACATTTTTTTGTCTCTCATTTCAAGTTTTATTTACTCTGGTTTTGGTTTTCATTTCATTGTATGTGTTTTTGGGATCCCTGATCTTTCATCTCCATTCTCCATCTTTTGTATTTTTTCTTCACATCATCTTAGACAATCCCCAAATTATCCTGGATGATCTTCTTCATCCTTGACGATACATACATCATCCATGATGATCCCTTCAAATCATCCCCACTCATATCATACTGAGATGCATCAATTATTGGAGATCGTCCTGGATGATCCTTCCATCGTCCTGGATGATCCTTCCATCATCCTGGATGATATAATCCATACTTCCTGACCCTGATCAAACGGCTGAGCATGCACCAATTATTATTCATCATCATGGACGATCCACCTCATCGTCCCTGACGATCCATATGTCAGCTGTTGGGCGATTCAAATTCAGCCTGTCTGATACATTTATTGTATATCATCTTGGACGATCCACCTAATCATCCTGGATGATACTTTTCATCAACGGTCGTCCAACTTGACTCCTCGGGATGATTGCCTGTCTCTAATCATCCTGGATGATCTCTAATCATCCCGGACGATCCGATCGCCTTTTTGACCAATCGTACTGGCCGTCATAATTACTCCTATCATCCTGGATGATCTTGCGATCGTACAGGATAATCCGACCAATTTCTATTTAAATAACCAATTTCTTCAGCTTTCTCCATACCTCTCCTTCCATATCTCCTCTCTTGTGTTTTCTAATGGCTGGTGGGAAGCGATATAGGTAAAAGGGTGCCAGCTACTAGAGGGGAAATGTCGATCCCAGATTTCCAAATGTAGCCGATCAGGCTGCCTTCAAATGATATCTTGAAGTGGGAATCACATAGTCCAAAATCATCTCTCTGTGACTGGCGATGAAATCCACACCCTTATTTTTGATCCTGACTATGATTGGAGTGTCACCAATCACTTCCTTAGAAATACAACTGCACCCTACCATGACAATGCTTGCACTTCCCTCCTTAAGGATGCCCGTACCATTCAACATGCCCTTCGCTCCTCCGACATCCCAAATGTTGGGCATCGCATTCACATCACCCCTTTACTATCTTTGACCACCTATTACATCTTTGTCCACCGGGACTTCAATGCTACTGACCTTCTTTTCAGATATATCAAGCATCTCACTACCATTAGGGATCCGGGCCAAAGACGACGTTGAAATCTAGCTTTAGGACACATGATTGCATATGCTTTGGAGACAAAATATGACATATAATATCTAGTCCCTCTCAATATCCCTCCTTCCTACTTCACAAATAATTCATTCGATGTACTCCGTAGTACCCGACTACATCCGGAGCCCGCCCCAGATGTTGAGGAGGAAGAGGAAGAAGCTGTTCGTGTTCCTGCTGCACTTGATGCACCTGCTCCCCTTCGCATTGCTTCCCCTTTTGATCATCTGGTGTAGCAGTTCGACCAGTGGAAAGCCTGATTCGATTCTTATGTTGCTGCCCAGGAGCAGCAGCACACTCAGGATCTGCAGCGCTTTCATGACTATGTTGCTCAGCAGCAATAGCAACACAACCAGGACATTACCTAGTTTGGAGCACACTTCGCCGCCATTCACAGTTACTTTACGCCACCCCCACCTCCTCCTTCTGATCAGGATCCGCCTCCATTTTAGTTTTGTGTTTTGTGCTATTTTTTATCTGTATTATTATTTTTGTTCCTCCTCCTTTTTGTGATGTCAAAAGGGGGAGTTAGTTTGTAGTAGTTTTTGTTTTATGTATTGATCTTGTCTTGTGTTATTTATTTCATTTGTAATTATTTTCCTGTACTGTTCTAATTGTTCAGCAAAATTTGGAAAGATATGTGTTTTTCGTATGTGCATTATTTAACTCCTGGTTATTTTATTTTAAACTACTGCACGAATATTTGCCATCATCAAAAAGGGGGAGATTGTTATAAATCTGGTTTCAAAAAGTATAGTTTTGATGATGACAAACATGTTTGTATTCTATTTTTCTTGGCTAACCCATTTCAGGTACAAAAGATCAAAAGCAACTCATGCCAACTCAAGTTCAGGTCCAAGTGTGTCTAAATATAATATTTTCCTTTTCTTGAGTCAAATGTAATGTAACTGATCCCCTAACTAAGTAACCTTGTACACACACACTCAGCGGGAGAGCTTGAGTGAATTAGAGTTTCTGCTCAATTTTTGTTCAGATCATCTTAGACGATATTCACATCGTCCTGGACGATCAAGTGAAAACAGAAACCCTAATTAGGGCGACCAAGTTAAGTGTGTCTGATTAAGCAGATCAGCCTGGATGATCCATATATCGTACGGGATGATAGGCTCAAATCAGAAATTCTCAGCAGCCAAATCAAGTTAGGCAAGTTTTATTTTTAGAGATTTGATCTGATCGTCCCAGATGATATGTGTATCATCCTGGATGATCCAGTATAATCATTCCTAAATTAGTTTGGTGATTAAGGAAAGTAATTAATATTAAATTGATACGATCATATCGTCCGGGACGATCGCAAGATCGTCCAGGATGATAGCAAGATCATCCGGGACGATCGCAAGATCGTTCGGGACGATCATGATGGTCTAGTGTGTTTTAGTTGTACGTCTAGAGCGGTGCTTAGGACTATTTTGGCACTATTTGAACTAATCGTGTAGGATGATAGACATATCATCCTGGATGATCAAGTCATTTTTGGATCATCCAGCACAAGTTCCTTTGGACGACCAGAGCGGTCTTCTAGACGAAATTCTTAAATTTACACTAATCGGCCCGGACGATCGTAGAATCGTACGAGATGATCTGATCAACTTTTTCTTTTGATCGTCCAGGTTGAAATAGGTGATTTTGATCTAATCGTATAGGATGATCTATCGATTGTCCTGGACGATATAGGTCGACCAGTTGAGATTTAGGGCAAATTTTAAGCCCTCCTATAAAAGATCTTTTTCTTCCAACAAGAAAAATCTTTTGCCACTTTCTTTTCTAGAGAAACCTTGAGAGAGAGAGAGAGAGAGAGAGAGAGCTTGGGAGAGAGAGAGAGGATCTTGTGAGGGGGAGTTTGTGAGGGATTCACAATGGTTACTCCAAGCAAGGATCAGAGTCCTCTTCTCCATTCGACGTCTCTCATCTTGTTGGTGTTCTTTATGGGAGGATCATTCGCAAGAAGATCCGGGTTCTCTGCCCTCTTTAGGAGGAAGCGAAAGGAGTTCAGGTTTTCTGCCTGCTTCAGGAGGAAGCGAAAGGAGTTCGAGGTTCTCTGCCTCACCGTGTCGGTGGAAAGGAGTTTTTGTGCAGGCTTCTCATCCTTGTTGTGGGAGCAGAAGGAGAGTCACTTTGAGTTAGTGGAATACCCGGAGGGGAGGCTCCATGGAGTGGACGTAGGTCAAGTTGACCGAACCACTATAAAATCGGGTGTGCTCTTTCTGATTATTTTCTGCACTTTAGTTTTCTGTGATTATTTGCTTGGGTGAAATCTATGGTTGATCTTTTTGTATATGTTTTTACTTGTTTCCGCTATAAATAATCGAAAAGATTTTTCCTATTGCTTACAAATTTTTAAATAACCAATTCACCCCCCACCTCTTGGTTAGCCTCAGGACTAGTTCATCAGGGCTTAACATCCCTATCGAACTTTTACGTATAACTGTAAAAATTTTAAAACATTCAAAAAGATTTTCTAAATAATTATTTTGCTCTCAAATTTTTAAAACAACCAATTCACTCCCCCTCTTAGTTAGCCTCGGGACTAGTTCACATGGGCTTAACATCCATATCAAACTTTCATAATCAAATTTAAAAAACTTCAAGTTAATAAAGTAAGGAGTTTTCAGACAGGTTGAAGTGTTGTTATGCTCAACAACCATAACGTCCATTTGTTCCACACTATTGTTAGCCCCCCTATGGTCCTCCATATTATTGTTACTAATGGAACGGAGGTTATGAAATTCAATGAGATAAGCTGGGGAATCCTTAACTTTATCGCCCTCACAACCAACCTCCCAAGGCACCACATAGTCATGAGTTTCATTCCCTACAATGTTTGGAACATTGGAGATGTTCTATTGTTGCAAGTTATACGCCTCAAAGCTTTCCTGCACTGGGTTAGTCAAAGTTTTCCCTACTAATTCTTTTTGTGATTCCTTAATCTTGCATAAATGACGATATAAATTGAAACATTCAGCATTACAATGTCCATGAATTTTATGGTGAGTGCAAAATAATGGTAAATTCTCAAAATCAACTTTTTGTTGGTAACCATTAAGCTCAGAACCAATCCATATTTCCTTAGGATGTTTCTTAGAAATGTGCATTTCAACCAAAACCCTCGCTATAAATGATCATGTGATGGACGCAATTGCTTAATGCTTTTATAACAGTCTTCCAAAAATGGAAGCTAAAGCAAAGAAAAAAAATGGAATTAAAGAAATGAAGCCTTAGATTAGGAAACAAAATCTAAATTGGAGGTATCAGAGATTCCTCACAAACATCAAAATTAGGAGTTCATTTAAGTTATCGCATTTGATAACCTTGAATGTAGTTTGTTCTTCTAGAAAAAATTCAGTTATAATCTAAATCATTTGAGAGTTTAATTGTAACATGGAGTTGATCCATCAAACCCACAGTAAACAATCCTAAAAGTTTGAGTTTTAGAAAGAACTTTCAGATAACATCCAGATTAGGCCTATGCAAATTAAACATACCCACGAGAGTAAAAGTAAAGAGCGCATCAAGATGGGAAATAACCTTGTCATCAAACATCAAAGACAACAACCCCTTGAAAGAAGTATGAATGAAATGTAACTTAGGAAAAGATGAAGAACAACCAGCAAGAACATCCTTGAAAGAATTGGAGTGGCCATCTACATTGGAGGCGAGCCTAAGGTACGATGATGATGGCATCATCATCGCCCAAAGCCCACAGGAAAGAAAAAATGATCAAACCAAAAGATCAAAACTACATAAGAGAATAGAAAACCTAAACCAAATCTAAAGAAAGCAAAAAATGTTCATCCACGATGAAGAGGAAATGATCATAGTAAATAAACCCTAGAATCACCTCAAAATTGCTAGAGCCAAAAAAAAAAGAGATGTTGTGCAAGGATGAGTTTTTAGTTTAATCAGTCTTAATTAATAATGGTGCCCTAATTAGGGTTCTTTGTTTAACTGATCATCTAGTAAGATATAAATTGTAATGTATGATTTGTTCAAAAATAGAAATTTTTTTAACTCACCAACTTACTTCCTCGAGTGTGTATGTGCAAGGTAACTTAGATTTAGGATCCACCATAATGCATATTTGACTCAAGAAAGGTAAAAAGTATAAAAAGATTAAAAAAATAGACTTTATTCCTAATCTACCTGGTCTTGAGCTAATCGAGGTTATAGGTGAGCTGGGATCCTGAAATGTTTATGAGCAGGGTAAAACAGATATGTAATAGATTGAAATGGCATAGTGAAAAATCTAATAATATTTATTATCTTGAAAATCACAAGACTTGGGTCCAGATTTGCAACACGTTACTAGGGCATCTGCCATTGAATTTCTTCCATGAGGTATTCTATATAAATTTACATTTAGAATTTGCTCGAGAAGTTTTATAATGTATTGATGGTTTGGAAGAAGTTTAGATTTCAAGACTTTGTAAATACCAATAACTTGATTGATAATAAGTTGTGAATCTCCAAAGATCTTGATTTCTATAATTTTTATTGATATTATCAATTCTAAACCAGTTATTAGAGCTTCATATTAAGCCTCATTATTAGTGCAAGGCTCTAATAAGTGGTAGGAATAACACAATAATCCTTTTTAAGTGGGTTACGAAAACTAACTCGATACCATCTTCCCCTGATATTATCTCCTGAGGAACTCTATTCTTTTGTGAAGATGCGACACTGTCAAAATATAATTCCTAATTATTTTCTTCCTGGTCCTCTAAACTCATAAATTGTTTATCAGATAGATCATCATTTAGAGAGGACTCAGTAGGGATCGAGTGTGCTGCTAAGAAGTCAGCCATAACTTGAACTTTCATAGCATGCAATGGTATAAATGTGATAATAAATTGGAGTAAAAACATTAAACATCTTGCCAAATGCCCTGAAAATATTGGATGAGTCATTTGGTATTGGAGTGGATTAACTCTAGAAATGAAATTGATCTTATGAGTTAACATGTAATGCATTAATTTTGGTGCAGCAAAAATCAAAGCTAAATAGTGTTTCTCAATAGGCAGATAATTAGCTTCAGTTGGCAGGAGCCATCTACTTAAGTAGTAAAGTGCATTCTTTTTTTCTTTCTCATTATTCTAGGCTAAGAAGGCAGTAAGAGAATTATCTAAAGCTACGATGCAACGTATTAAAGGTTTTCCCAAGATAGGAATCGCTAGAACTAGTTGTGTCATCAAATATTTATTTATGCTTTCAAAAGCATTTTGACACTTTTCATCCCAATGGAATTGAACATCTTTCTTACATAAAGTAGAAAATGGTTGACATCTAACAGACAAGTTGGAAATGAATCTTCATAGATATGTCAACCTACATTGAAAAGACTTTAATTAGGTAAGTCTTTTAGGAGGTGGCATATCTAAGATAGCTTTTATTTTGGAAGGATCAATTTTTATACCTCGGCATCTCACTATAAATCATATGGATTTTCTTGAAGTAACTCCAAAAGTATATTTCAAGGGGTTCAAATTTAGATCATAGTGGCATAACCTTTCAAAAATGATACTCATATCATGAATATGGTCTTCCCTTTGATGACTTTTGACGATCAAATCATTGACATAACAGTTCAACTATTTGTGTATTAGATCATTGAAGATTTAAGTCATGGCTTGCTGGTCAGTTGCACCAGTATTCTTACCAAAGGGCATGATATTGGAGCAAAAGACCCTTATAGGTGTTCTGAATGTAGTGAATTTTTCATCTTCATGAGCAATTTTGATTTGGTTATATCCAGATGAACCATCCATAAAAGAGAAAATTGCAAGCCATAAGGCGATGTCTATCATGAGTTTTGATATGGGTAACAGGACTTCACCTTTCGAACAAGCCATATTCAGATCCCTATAATGAATACATATGCAAATATGAGCACTTTTCTTCTTCACTGCGATGATGCTAGATAACCAAGGGGGATATTTTTCCTCTCAAATAAAGACTACATCGATAAAATTTTTAACTTCAGTTATAGCATGATCAATTTCTAAGCACATGCACCATCGAGCTTGCTTGACAGGAATTATGTCAGGTTGAATTTCAAGTTTATGGACTATTATGTCACGAGATAACTTAGGCATCTTGTCATAGCTCCAAGCAAAGTAATCCTTAAACTCTGAAAGTAACTTGACTAAGTTAGTTGACTCATCCTCATTCAATAAGGAGCTTATGAACGTTGGATGTGGATCTTCTTCATTACCAAGGTTGATTTCAAAATAGGCGTTGGTTAATAAAAAATAGCCTATACCTTCTAAGAATCTATTGGGAAACCTTCATTGCCCACTACGTGCCTAAAAAATAAAATACTATTGAATAAGAAATCACACTTCAAGAACATAGCATATAGGTGATGCTGCCTTAGAATCTACATAGCAGTCCTCAAGTATGTTGCGTGCTCATCTTTAAATCTGGAATAAATTAGAATACCAACTCATGTAGCTATACTTTTAACGCCTAAAGTTTCTTAGGTAACATATGATATAAGGCCTTAGAGATTAGAGTAGTATCAAAAAAGATATCTATAAAAATGTCCTTCTCTTAATCTGGAATTAAAGTCACTAACTCCTTAGGGAAGAGATTTAGAAATTCCTAAACAATAGGAACACTAATCATAGATGTAGAAAAGATCCTCTCATCTCTAACTAATGTTAAAAATACTAGAATGCCATCGCTGCAAAGTCTGTATACTTTTAGAGTAGAATTCAAACAAGAGAGAACACCCTTGATTCTCTAAAATACAAAGCGTTCACCACTTTAATATAAATTCACATTCTTTTTTAGATAATCAATCTAAGCCTCATGCTGACTCTTCTAGTCTATACCCAAAATAAATTCAAATAAAGAAAATAAATATTTAAATTATTTTTAAAAACTCTAAATTATGAAAATAAACCCTACTAACCACCATTACATCTCCCATTAGCAAAACCACAAATAAAGAAACTAGTAGTACAGAAGGAAAACTAAGAGATTCAAAACACTGCTTTGATGAAAGATTGAGTTGCATTAGAATTTAATAAAATATGATAAGAAGATGTAGAAATATAAACCATCCCTATCATAACATCTAGAGAAACATTACACTCTATCAACATCATGTTGTAAACTTATGCTTGTACTTAAGTCAAAGCATCAGAACTTTCTACACCCCGTGAACCTCCATAATATTAACCTCTTGACACAAGATCAATAACCCACCCACCAGAAGCCTCAGAATATAATTAGGATGATAGTGCCCATGGCTTACCCACTCTTGACTGCCAAGAACTATCATTTCTTCAATCATAATATCTATTAAATTAACCATGCGGACACTTAGTAATCTTGTATCAATATTATAGAGCATTTGGTCAACATTTTTTCTAATTTATACACACCATAGAGCTATTACATAATACTGTATAAAGCAGAAGACTTAATCTCAAAAATAAATTTTCATTTTTCCTAAAAAAAATACATATATAATTTAAGATATATATATATATATATATATATATATATATATATATATATATAGCAGCGCTTGGCAAAATAGAATATAACAAAAAAAATGCCAAGCCAAAGAAAATCAAACTAAACAAAATATATCTATAATAAAAATTAGAGCCTGATATGAAAACTACTTGTTTAGCTCCTTACCCTTTCCTAGACCTAAAAGTAAAATAAATAGCAAAAATGAGTAAACATGGCTCAATAGGCTATCATAGCCTAAAACAAAAATAAAAAACCTAAACCAAAAGGACTAAGAATATTGTGCTATAATCACAAACTTAAGTATTATACAGAAAACTACAATTGAAAGAGGTACTAATGTTGATTGTATTTAAATAATTACAAAAATTGTATTGAAACTGTTTCAAACATAAATAAATATCTTATAGCAAATTTTAGATTTTCCCTTAGGCTCAAACTTCTATTACTTATTTAGTGGTTAGAAAAATCCCCTCTCATCGCCAATGGAATCCCTTCCCTCTACCAACTAAATCCCTTCTTGCTGCCAATAGAATCTCTTCTCTTTGCATGATAAATCCCTTTAGGGAATATTAGAATAGCCATTTGGCTCCAAAATTATAACAGCCCTTTTTGCTCAAATTTCTCATTGATATATTCGTTAACATAATCCATTCTCACCATCCAATTTCATATCTGATAGTTAAAATAATCCCTTCGTGCTTCCAATTTTTCTTCAATACTTAAATATTTCAATGTATTACAATAAATAAATTATAATTAGTCACAATTCAATATTTTTCAAAATGCTTTAATAGTAGGCAAAAAAAAATACTATAGAGCAGAAATTAACATTTCAAAAATTAACTAAATACTAATGATCGGTGTATTAACATTCTGCAGCTATAACTAAATTAAAGTAATAGTTTTAGTTATTAAAATAAATTTTAGAATTGATAAAAATCATACTTTTCAACATCACCCTGTAAAAAATCTTGAAAAAAATCATTACTTTTCAACATCACCCTGTAAAAAATCTTGAATAAATACTCTAAATGACCAGAATAACCGTACCACTAATATAACAAAAGTTATATGGACAACCTTTATTATAATCTGATAAAATTACATTTTTGTAACACTAAATTAAAAATTCAATCAGAAAAATCTTAATGGAACAACAAATTATTAAAACCTAAGAAAGGTAAAATATAATCTACCTCAATCAAAGCAACATTTAAAATTGGGCGGATGGCTAATAATTAGTCGAAGAAGTTCAACCAAACTTTCTCTCTCTCACTAATGTGATTGCTCAAGAAAAAGAATGAAAGGGAATAGTTGATTTTATTAATTTAAATATTAAAATTTGCACTAGCACCATGGTTCCACATGGAGTTGGCCACAACCCACCCTATAGAAATCACAGTGCTACCTCCCATGTCGGATGCCAGAGCACTAAATTAAACAAAAAATTTATCTAGTCTTTAGCATTGTAGAAAAAAAAAAACACAGAGCAAGGGTACATCTAGGAATATTTCAAAATTTTCTAATATGCTTTTAAACCCCTAAAATCCACTATAGAACACATGCAAACTTTCATATGCACATAGAACACTCAAACACGAGTACAAGAGTTCAAATACAAAATTTTAACAAGTTATCTACTATCCAATCTAGTCAAATTGATTTGAATAGAAGTCTAAATATGGAACTATCATAATAACTCCATTACCCCACCATTTGAGAGTCAAGACGACATACCAAGATCGAGTAGAATCAGTAATATAATGAACAAAACACACTCCAATACTTCTTGTGTATATTTGGTCAGTAAATTTGTTGGATATGATAAGATAACTTGCCATATGAATCCATTTTTATCAAAGTTGAGCATATTGTTAACTTTACTACAAATATCTTACATTTTAAAGATTTTAACATTCTGTTGTGGGCATGGAAGAACACATAGGTAGTCAGGAAGGGCCTATGTACATGGCCCTGCATAAATTGATTGCATGACCAACTATACAATATGTTAGCATTCGGTACCTCATAGTGAGCGAACAATTGAGATGAGGTTAAAATTTCAAAATTTTATTTAATTTGGATGCTTATGAAGGCAATGGGTCTAAACTAACTTGTTATGTATTATTTCATAGGAAGTGTTGCTGGTTGTATCTACACATCTTTGTGAGGCTCGTAAGTGGTTGTTGAGTGTTTTTAGTCTTTATTTGCATTACATCAACTTGGTCTTCACTACAACAGACACTTGTAGTTCTTTTGGCTTGACTACCTCCTTATTATAGCTTTGTTTGAGAGGTGGTATACTATGATGGACATCTTCTACCTGAGTATTGGCTAGATGAATATCATTTTACAAGTTGTACAACTACTAATAGAGATTCTAGTCAACAAGCCAATAATTATTAAGCTTCTTATGGTTGTCTTAGGTTTGTATTGGGAGAGCTGGCCAGAATGATGTGATGAGTTACTTGGTTCCCATCTTGAACCAGATGCCTTATACCATGAATGCATAGATGATACTAATTAGGTGACATTTCAGATGGGTAGCTCTCAGGTGGACTAAAATATATAAGCATACTGCCCCTCCCTCATTTTGTTATTACAAATATAGGTACAAACAATGTGATTTTGATGATAATAAATAATATTATTTTACTTACCATGCTATCTCCTATTAATTGAGTTTTATTATATATCTATTTTGGTTTGCCTTGTTCACTAACCTTTCTGGTCCATAAGATCACTTGGAACATTAATCAGCTCAAGATCAGGTATACTAGGATTGAGTCAGTTTGTAATTTTAATTCCAATGCATCTTTTACCTTTTCTTGAGTCAAATGTACTGTGATGGATCCTTAAGCTAAGTAACCTTACACACACACACACACTAAGGGGGAGTTTGGTGAGTTAGAGATTTTTTTTTTATCATATCATACATGACGATTTTAAACCATCCTCGATGATCTGTTAAAAATAGAAACCCTAATTAGGGCATCCCTTAAAATTAAGTTTGCTTAACTAATCATCCTGTATGATTTATATCATACAGGATGACCAGTACTATTTGTGAAAAATAGCTGTCAATCGTAATTTTGGTAATATTTTATTTTTTAAATTCTGTTCTAATCATACTAGACTATAAACATCATCCTAGATGATTTATGACAATCATGCCTAAATTAGTCCCATGATTAGGAGATTAATTATAGTTAAATTGATCAATCAAATTATATAGGATGATCGAAGATGATCGTACTATACAATCAGAGCACTATATAGTATGATAACTAATTATCACTCATCATACAGGATAAAAATTATAATTTGATAACTAATCATCCTAGATGATACCTCTACTTTGTACTAGATGACCTGCCTGCTACATCAGATAATAATTAATTATCAGACATCATATTGGATGATCAATAAAAACTCATGAACTAGTCGTTCAGGATGATCTAAAGATCGTACAGAATCATTCTTTTAAATACTTAAAATGATCGTACAAGGCATTGCTGATCATACTGGCTGAAAGGGCTATATTATACTAATCGTACTGGATGATATTTGAATCATCCTAGATGATCTTTGCTGCCAAATTAAAAATTAGGGCTATTTTTGAAGCCTCCTATTTAAGTTCTCTTATTTGGTATAAAGTAATCTTTTGCTGTTGTTCTAACCTAAGAGAGCTTAGGGAAGGACAAGGAGAGTTTGGGAGAAAGAGAGAGAGAGAGAGAGAGAGAAAATCTAGTGAGGGGGAGTTTGTGAGGGATTTCACAAAGGGTTCTCCAAGCAAAGATTCAATCATCTTCTTTAAGCTTCAGCCTTGGTTCCTCGATTGCCCTGTGGAGACGATCTTCAGCATCAGATCAAGGTTCTCTACCTACTCCAGGTAGGAGTAAAAGGATCTGTGTCTACCAACTCCAAGTAGGTGTAAAAGGATTTTAGGTTCTTAGCCTTCATGAGGAGGGTGAAAAAGAATTCAAGATTCCCTTCCTTATGGGGTCGGTAAAAAGATTTTGTAATGACTTCTCTGCCTTATTGAGGGGGTAAAAGGAGAGACGCTAACTGATTAGTGCAATACCTAGAAAGAAGGTTTTTGGGGAGTGGACGTAGGTCAGATTTGATCGAACCACTATAAAATTTGGTTTGTTCTTTCTTATTACTTTTTTCACATTTTCTTTCCATACTTTTTTGTGATTTGTTATGTTATTGAAATAACTGATTTTGTTATCTGCTTCTGTATAAATTGGTTGCTTTTAAAATATTCAGAAAGGATAAAAAGATTTTTCTTTTTATTTAACAATTTTTAAAACACCAATTCACCCTCCCCCCCTTCTTGTTTAGCCTATGGCTAGTTCTGTAGGGTTTTAGAACCCTCATAAACTTTTAAGTGGTATCAGAGCAGGATTCATAAATCAAGTTTTAGAAAACTTTTAAATTTTGATCAATGGCTAACTTTAGTAATCTTAATACTACGGAAGGATATTCGATCACAAGACCACCTCTATTTGATAATATTCCTTTTGATTTTTAAAAAACTCGCATGTCCACCTTTTTACAATCAATTAATTATCGCATGTGGATGCAAGTTAACGAAGGTTATTCTGTACCTTTTAGATTAGTAGATAGCATTAAAACTAAAATTCCTTTTTCTTAATGAACTTTAGATGTTAGAGATTTAGCAAAACTTAATGCCAAATATCTAAACTGTTTCTTTTGATCCTTAAAGTCTGAAGATTATATGAATGTCTCTACTTCTTCTAATGGAAAAGAAATTTGGGACAAATTATGCATAACTTATAAATGATCAACTGAAGTTAAATAATCTAGGCTGAAAATTTTGCTTCATGATTATGAACTCTTTAACATGAAACCTAGTGAATTTATTTCTGAAATGTATTCTAGGTTTACACGTATTATGAAAAAGTGAATAAGATTTTATGATGTTTACCTTCTTATTTTGAAGTAAAAATTACTGCCATTACTGAATCTAAGGATCTGAATATTTATTCAATTGATAACTTTCTTGGATCACTCATTGCTTACGAGCAGTGAACCAAAGGCAGCTTGATGCTGGTGAGAAGAAAAAGGTGGAAACTATAGCCCTTAAGGCTAATGATTTTGATAATGACATGCCTAGATTAAAAACTGATGATATTGCTTTTATAACTAGATAATTCAAAATCTTTTTAAAGAGAAAGAAAAAGCATAATCAGAAATGGAATAAAGGTAAAATTGGTAAGAATTCTATACTTTCTTTTGATGTTATTTATTTTGAGTGCAAGAACCAAGGCATCTGAAGTCTTATTGCCCAACTCCAAAAGCTCACCCAAGTAAGGAGAAGGGTGAATAAAAACCTAAGTTTAAGAAGGGCAAGTAAAGGACCCAAAAGGCTTTTTAGGCTGGCTCGGCATCAAACTTCTCTAAAACTAATGTAAAAGAGGAGGTAACAAACCTATGCATAATGGCTGATGATCATGTTGATCACTCTGATCAAGAAGAGGTATGTGAGATTACCTTTGAAAAATTATTTGAAGTTTTTGAAAAAATTCATTTATCTTATAGGAAGCTCAAAAATTAGATGCAAGCCTTAAAACTAACTTTTCAAATCTACTGAAAAGCTTGAATGTCTCAGGAAAGATCATTCCACTTTGTATAGCAATCAAATTACTTTATTAGATGAATTTGATGAATTAAACAAAAAGAATTCTTATTTAACTACTGAGCATGATTCATTTAAAACATCATATGTTGATTTAGAAAAAGATTTCAAAGAATTAGAAACTATTGCATGCAATTTAGATAGTGGTGAGCATGCATTGAACTGGAAGTGGCAAGCTATGAAAAGTCTAATGAGTTTCTAAGAGAAAAAAATCATTACGTTAGAGCTAAAAAAAGCACGACCTTTACTTAAAGAGTTTTATAAATAATCAATAAAGCATGTATCATTTAAACCAAGGAAGAGGCACTATAACCCATATAGATTAGTAAACCCATTTGTTGGTGATAGATATTTTTCTTATGGCATATTGGGACATATTTCCCACACTTGCACCATTCACCATAGAACACATTTACTATAGAGACCAAAATTTTTTAAATGATATGCTGTGAATTTTGAAATTTTAGTCTCCACACCAAATATGTTCTATGGTGATTGGTGCAAGTGTGGGAAATATGTCCTAGTGTGAATGGTGCAATTTCATTCCTCTTTCTATAAAATAGGACCCAAACCTATTTGGGTTCCCAAATCTAACATCAGATGATTTTGTAGGTGTACTCTCACATAAGGCCTCGTGAGAGCATGTGGTACTTGGATAGTGGATGTTCAAGGCATATGACTAGAGATATAAATCAATTCATTTCACTGGAGGCTAGGGCACGAGGCAAGGTAACACCAGGAGAGTGGTGGGCTCAGTATAATTAGTAAATCAAAAAATTTCATCATTGAAAATATTTTGCTTGTGGATGTCTTGAAATACAATCTACTCAGCATCAGCCAGCTCTGTGATAAAGGCTTCCGCATAAAATTGAAAGTTCGAAAGGGATGTTAAGCCCTTGTGAACTAGTCCCGAGGCTAACCAAGAGGGGGGTGAATTGGTTATTTAAAACAAAACAAAATCTTTTTATAACTTGCAGCGTAAATAAATTAAAGCAACGATAAAAAGATCAATCACAGATTTCACCCGAGCAGATAACCGCAACAAAATAAAGTGTGAAAAATAATAAGAAAGAACACACCGAATTTATAGTTGTTCGGTCCAACATGACCTACGTCCACTCTTCGGAGGCACCCTCCAAGTATTGGAGTAAACCAAAAGTGTCTCTCCTTTAGCCCCCACAGCTAGGCGAAGAAACCCTTACAATATCACTTCCACCTTCCCTGGTGCGGCGGAGTAGCCGGGTCCTTTGACAATGAAGAGATCTTCTTCTTCCCAAAACTTCCCTAAAAATGACCCTTGAATCCGATGGTACTTAGGAATGCTTGCCGAGCAACCGTGTGAACCCCCTCACACTCCCTAGAGAATCCCCCTTCCCAGGCTCTTCTCCCACTCAAACTCCACCCTTTCCTCTCTCCTTTTCAAGCTCACTCTTTAAGTTTTCTCCAAAAGAACGAAGACTCAATGACTGCCAAAGACACCTATCAAGTGCCTTGAGAAAGCTTAAATAAAGAGCTCCAAAAACCCTTCCAAATTAGTTCTGGCGGCAAAGATCATCCAGTATGATCTCCGGATCGTCCAGGATGATGTGCTCCAAAAGATGGCTTCAGAAAACCCTAAAAACTCAATTCTGCTGCCAAAGATCATCCAGGATGATTGCAGGATCGTCCAGAATGATGTGCAGAATTTGACCTGATAGTCCAGGACGATTAGTACAAATTTTGCACAAATCATCCAGTATGATATACATATCATCCAGGACGATTAGAACAAATTTTGACTCTTAAATCATTGCCTAAATTATCATGGCTGCTAAGGTTTTGAGATCATATTAGATCATCCAGGACGATATAAATATCGTCCAGGACGATTAGTTCAATGATCAGATCGGCCTGGATGATCAGAAATCATCCAATATGATTTGTTCAAAAGTTGAACTTCTAGTTTTGACAGGATCTCACTCCCCCTGAGTATGTGTACCTATAGTCACAAATAAGCATACACCCTTACAGGACTTGACTCAAGAAATCAAAAAGTACATCAATGAGAAATATAAGAAAAGCCTATTCTACTCATTCTTGAGTCTTGAATCTTTCTTGGATTGATGCATGATGTTCTTGAAATGTTAGTACACACAAACAAATATATATTCCAAATACTAGGAGATGAACCATAATATTTATTATCATCAAAATAAGAACTCGTGAGCCCGAGTTGCAATAATCTCCCCTTTTGATGATGGAAAATATTTCTAGTTTGATTTGTAAATAAAAGTATTTTCTCCTAATCTCCCCCTCACTAAGAAAAGACTTTTAAAAATAGGGAGAAACACATTTTTTTAATAAATTTTTTTATTTAAAAAAAACTACACAATACAAATAAATGTCACAAATAAAAAAGTATAATTACAATACAAATAAACTTCACAAATATAACAAATACAATAGTACGTTCTCCCCCTTTGACATTATCAAAAAGAAGAGGAGCAGAAAAAACAAAAGTAAATTAAAAATAGACTAAAAGATCGAAAATGGTCTCTGATCTTGTGAAATTTTTATAAAATCAAGAAATTTCTTGTAATGAGAAAGATACCCCTTGATTTTATTCAAAAAGCTATGTAAGGCATGAATTGACTACTCATAACCCAGAAAGGTTAGAAATTCAGAAATTGTTAAACCAAGCTCAGGTTTTAAAAATGCTAAAAATTTTTTTAAGCCAATATCTAAATCAATGAACAAATTAGATAAGGAAACAAAAATCTTTCAGAACTCCTTTCATGAAATATATCTAATAGAAGATTAATGCAAAGTAATGAATCAAAAATCTTAATTTTCATGCTCAAGTAACAAATTTATCAAAAAGACATGGGTTTTCTAATCTTTAGAGATTTATAAGAAGGGAAGCTAACTTTTTGTGGGCTCATTTTGTGCCTCTTTTCATTTTGGCGCTCTTTACGCATCTTTTGATTTTTGATACACTTTCTGTATCCATTTATTTTTGGCGACATTGCATATCTTTTATTTTTTGATACACTTTGTGTATCCTTCCATTTTTGGCGATATTGCGCATCTTTTAATTTTTGTAATTTGCCTCCTTTCTAAATCTTTAAAATCAGCAAACCTTTTTTCTTTTGATAAAGACGAACAACCTGAATAAGATAATCTTGAAGTTGGTTCAATAATTTGCAAAAGATTCCTATGAGATAAATAAAATGTCAGGAGATGAAAAAGTTTTAATTTCAAAAACTAAATTATAATTTGAAATAGATTTTGAATCAAAAGTTAAATAGCCTAACATAAAGAAATAAGATGGAGAGACAAAATCATGAGTTTTCTTCCTTTGCTTAATTTTAGAGAAATCAACCACAACTTACATAGAATTTTAGAAAAAAAAAAGAGTAGGTAAATTTTTCATTTTTAGAAAATCAGATCTATATAAAAAAAAACTTTGCAAGTTCGAAAGGGATGTTAAGCCCTTGTGAACTAGTCCCGAGGCTAACCAAGAGGGGGGTGAATTGGTTATTTAAAACAAAACAAAATTTTTTTATAACTTGCAGCATAAATGAATTAAAGCAATGATAAAAAGATCAATCACAGATTTCACCCAAGCAGATAATCACAACAAAATAAAGTACAAAAAATAATAAGAAAGAACAAACCAGATTTATAGTGGTTCGGTCAAACCTGACCTACGTCCACTCCTCGGAGGCACCCTCCAAGTATTGCACTAAACCAAAAGTGTCTCTCCTTTAGCCGCCACAGCTAGGCGGAGAAGCTCTTACAAAATCACTTTCACCTTCCCTGGTGCGGCGGAGTAGCCTGGTCCTTCGACAACGAAGAGATCTTCTTCTTCCCAAAACTTCCCTCGAGACAACCCTTGAATCTGATGGTACTTAGGTGCAAGCTTACCGGAGCAACCATGTGAACCCCCTCACACTCCCTTGAGAATCCCCCTTCCCAGGCTCTTCTCCCACACAAACTCCACCCTTTCCTCTCTCCCATTCAAGCTCTCTCTTCAAGTTTTCTCCAAAAGAATGAAGACTCAATGGCTGCCAAAGACACCTATCAAGTGGCTTGAGAAAGCTTAAATAAAGAGCTCCAAAAACCCTTCCAAAATAGTTCTAGCGGCAAAGATCATCCAGGACGATCTCCGTATCGTTCAGGACGATGTGCTCCAAAAGATGGCTTCAGAAAAAACTAAAAACTCAATTCTGCCACCAAAGATCGTCCAGGACGATCACAGGATCATCCAGGACGATGTGTAGAATTTGACCTGATAGTCTCGTACGATCCTGGGATAGTCCAGACGATCAGTACAAATTTTGGACAAATCATCCAGTATGATATACATATCATTTAGGTCGATTATAACAAATTTTGACTCTTAAATCCTTGCCTAAATTATCATGGTGGCTAGGGTTTTTAGATCATATTTGATCGTCAAGGACGATATAAATATCGTCCAGGATGATTAGTTCAATGAACAGATTGGCCTGGATGATCAGAAATCATCCAGTATGATTTATTTAAAAGTTGAACTTCTGGTTTTGACAGGATCTCACTCCCCCTGAGTATGTGTACACATAGTCACAAATAAGCATACACCCTTACAGGACTTGACTCAAGAAATCAAAAACTACATCAATGAGAAATACAACAAAGCCTATTCTACTCATTCTTGAGTCTTGAATCTTTCTTGGATTGATGCATGCTGTTCCTGAAATGTTATTACACACAAACAAATATTTATTCCAAATAATAGGAGATGAACCATAATATTTGTTATCATCAAAATAAGAACTCGTGAGCCCGAGTTGCAACAAAAATTTCTACCAACTAGCTATATTATAAGCTTAAATATAATATTATTTTCTAGGAAAAAAGGATCAACAATGTCTATATGTTTTATTTAATTAATATTGAATGAGCTGCTTCATTTTGATGATGAATCTTTGTTATGGCATAGAAGATTACATCATGCAAGTATGAAAAGCCTTAGGAAGATCGGCTAAAAAGACTTAGTTAGAGGAATACCAAAACTAGAGTTCACTAAGCACCACCTGTGTGATGCCTATTAGAAAGGAAAGCAAGTTAAATCCTCCTTCCACTCAATCATAGACATTAACACTAGAAACCCTTTAGAAGTCCTTCACATGGATCTCTTTGGACATGTCAGCACTTCAAGCCTAGGAGTGAAAGTCTTTGGGTATGTGATAGTTGATGATTATTCGAGGTTTACTTCGGTTAGATTCATATCTAACAAAAGTGAATCATTCAAGGAATTTAGATCCTTCTCCAATTGGATTTAAAGGAAACTAGGTTATAAATTTATAACCATTCATTTTGACAACGGTGGAGAATTTAAAAATGATAATTTTGAATCTTTCTGTAAGGAGTAAGGGATAGATCACAAATTTTTAGCTCCTAGGACCCCTCAGCAGAATGGGGTACCTGAAAGGAAGAATATGACCCTAATAGAATCCACTGGAGCCATGTTAGCTGAATACTCCCTTCCTAAATGCTTTTGGGTAGAAGCGATAAATACAACTTATTTTATTTTGAATAGGGTTAATCTTAGATCCAAGCTGAATAAGATATCCTATGAAATCCTAAAGGGTAGGACACCCAATCTCTCTAACCTTTATATCTTTGGAAGTAAAATGTTCATTATGAATAATAGGAAGTTTCAACTAGAAATGTTTGACCCAAAATCTGATGAAGGAGTGTTCCTAAGTTACTCAAGTGTTAGGAAATCCTTTAGAGTATTCAATAAAAGAACACTAGTAGTTGAGAAGACCACACATGTTGTATTTGATGAATCTAATAATTATGGACGGTCTAGGGTTGAAGAAGAAGAGGTTGTAGAAGTCATCCAAGGATTAGAATCTATAAATTTAGATGAAAGCATGGAACCAAAAAATACACTGCCTAGAGAATGGAGATATTCTTTAAATCATCCTAAAGAATTGATCTTAGGAGACCCATCTGAAGGTGTTAGAACTAGGCATGGCCTTAGAAAAGAAGTAAATCACTCTGCCTTTATTTTAATGACTAAACCCACAAACCTAAATCAAGCCCTATCTTATGAATTCTGGATCCTAGCCATATAAGAAGAGTTAAATAAATTTGTAAGAAATGTTGTTTGGGAGCTAGTTAATAGATATAAGGAACATAGGGTAGTTATAATTAAATGGATTTTCAAAAATAAAATGAATGATTCTAGTGTTGTGATGAAAAATAAAGTAAGATTAGTGGCTAACGAGTATAATCAGAAAGAAGGGATTGACTTTGAAGAAACCTTTTCCCCTATAGTGACATTAGAAGCCATTAGGGTGTTACTAGCCTTTGCCTTCTAAAAGGGATTCAAACTGTACCAAGTGGATGTAAAGAGTGCCTTCATAAATGGGGAAGAAAGAGAAGACCTGAACAATTTTCTAATCATGTGTTCAAATTAAAAAAGGCTTTCTATAGACTAAAAAAAGCACCCACGGCATGATATGAAAGATTAGAAATAACATTTATTAATGGGAGCATAGACTCCACCCTATTTTTAAAAAATCTTAGAAGTTTCTATAAGCCACGTAATATCTTCAAATATAAAGGTTATGAAAGGAAGCAAGCTAGCAAAAGAAATAAAAAAAGGCACAAAATGAGCCCAACACTAAAAAGATACATAATGTTTACCAATTAATTATATGATACACAAAGTGTATTAAAAATCAAAAGATGCACAAAGTATGCCAAATAACTGAAAAAGAGGCACAAAATGAGCCCACAAAGAAATAAGCTTCCTTCTTATTCAAATCTTTAAAAATCTTAGAAGTTTCTATAAGCCACGTAATATCTTCAAATACTTGAGATTGAAAATCATGATTCCTGATTCATTAATTTGCAATATTATTTTATGAGATATTTTTTCTAGAATGAAGTTTGAAAATATCACTTTTCTTATCTAGTTTCTTTTTTTCTGAATTAGATTTTTGTTTAAAAGGAACTTTAACCTGTAAGGTGTCCGAGGTAGGGTTCACAAAATTGATTCTCTAACCTTTCTGGATTTCAGCATTGTCAATTCATTCTTTTCGATTTTTAAATCTAAAATTAAGGAAAATTTATTATTTACTAGAGATTGATTGATTCAAAAAAAAATGTTGTCAATTCATTATTTCCTTGATTTGTTTGGTTGTTCTTATGTGTGGACTGTTCTTTATATATGTGATGTCTTCTCTATAGGTCGTTTGCTCTTCAGCTATTTCCTCCTTTTTGTGATATCAAAAGGTGGAGTAGTAGTTTGTATTGTTACATAGTAGATGGTGTTACCTGCATATTTTGTAATAACAAAGTTTATTTCATATTTAGTCTTTAGTTTATTTTAAACTTAGTGTTCCTTTTTAGTGTTTGCTATTTTGCACGTCAATGTTTTCCATCATCAAAAAGGAGAAAATTATTGTAAATCTGGGTATAAGCATTATGATTTTGATGATAACAAATATTATTATTTTACATATCATGTTATCTCCTATTGATTGAGTTTCTTGCATATCTATTTAGGTTTGCCCTGTTCACTACCTTTTTGGTCAACAAGTCACTTGGAACGTAAATCAGCTCAAGATCAGGTAGAAAAGGATTGAGTGTATCTGTAATTTTAATTCCAATGCATCTTTTACCTTTTCTTTAGTCAAATATACTGTGATGGATCCTAAAGCTAAATGTCCTTGCACACATACACACTTAGGGGGAGTAATTTGGAGAGTTAGAAATTTTTTTATTTTTTTTATCATATCATACAGGATGATTTTAAATCATCCTGAATGATCTGTTAAATATAGAAACCTGAATTAGGGCATCCCTAGAAATTAAGTTTGCTTAACTACTCATCTTGGATGATTTATTTCGTATAGGATAATCATTACTAATGGTGAAAAATTGCTGCCATTAGTTGGAAGTCTGTTAAATAGTTGCCATTATGTAGGTACTTATATATAGTTGATATGCATCTTACTCATTAGTTGGAAGTAGGTTAAGTGATATTTCCTTTAAAAGGTTATGCAAAAATTCATTGGTATAAAGACTATTGACATTCAACTTGTAGATCATACTTTCAAGAGGATAGATAGGCATGGACATGTAGATGTTGATCGGACACATCAACACCATGCCTACATAATATTTGAAATAATTAGAGAGCATACATTACTCAGGTGCACATAATAATAAGTAACAAAAGCTAGAAGCTGGCCAGATACCTAAGATGATATAGATCATGGGCCTCAATTTACTTGTTAATGTCATCAATATAGGCTCCAAAGACTATATATCCATGGTCACCAGGCCAAATTTTTGTGGTGTGTTACCGTATAATGCTTAATGCTTTATTTATAAGATTTGTAAGGCCCTCACAACAACGATAATCCTCTTAATAAAAGGACTATTACCTAAATAATTAAGAGATCCTCTAGCCAATGGTAGGTGGTCAGTGGAAGAATGCGAGTTCCATCCAATGAATGATAGATGATGTTGTCGAGTTAGTAGAAAAGGTAAATAGATCAATATATATTAATTAAATTACATTTGATACACATGAGTATCAAACCTTCCTTTCTAAGTTGCCATGCAGATGTTAGACCCATACTCAGGGGTCAAGGAGATCAATTTTAAATGATTCCAAGAGAACTACTACCATTAATTTATATGCTAATATTTTTTAGGCTCTGAAGCATTTTATGTACATAGGCTGTAGAGGTGATCCCACACCATCAAACTTTTCAATGGCTTGGCGAGTAGAACCATAAGATATGGGATAGTTAGTGGGAAAAAATATAAATACCAAGCAGATTCAGTGTTCCCCTATTTTATAATTGAATACTATATTGAGAATAAAGTTCAGTCTCAAGAGATTGATACAATATTCTACAATAGATTCAATATCTAAATAGGGTTTCACAAAATGATATTTCTAAAATTAAACACAATTCAGTATAGCATATCATCTAAAAAGATGATTATGAAATTCTATAGAATGTGTTTAAGAATAGAAATGGTGTTTTGAAAATTTAACCACTATTTTGATTAGATGCACCATGAAGTACACTACACATCTTAAAAGATGAATGTGATATTCTTGAATACATCTAAAAATAAGAATATGTTTTATAAAATTCATCATTTTTAAGATCAAATATAGTAAGGAGAATGTTATATCATCTATCTGGGAAGATACTAATATTATTCTTCAAGTATAATCAAAGTTAAGAATGAGTTTAATAAGAAAATATGCATTTCCATATATTTTTCCGTTATTTTATAGAAATAATGCAAGGTTTATATTAATATGGTATTCTCAAAACCCTATAGGGGGAAGCCCTTATAGTTAAAAACATCTTAGGAGGGGTGCTCCTAATAAAACCATCGATTAAAGCAATGATTTCATAGCCTTTGATTATAAAATAAAATATAAGGAAAGAAGTAGGAACTTTTTTAGGATAAAACTCAATATTGAACAATTCTTAGTGAGTCAAAGGGGGAAAAGTATGAGGTGTCAGATTCTGGAAAGCTCAGAGGCAACCTCAGTCTGTCCTATATTAGGCTTTACATTTTAAGAAAAAATTTATATTTGAGTTAATATTTTATTAGAAATTTGGGATTATATTCCAAGAGGGTGAGGACTTAAGATTTAAAATCTACCTCAAGACTTAAATCTAAATTGAGTACTACAAAGTAGTGACTTGAACCTATCTAATGAAGTGCAAATCTTATCTTACCACATCCTGGATTAGGGAATCAACTAACTACCTAGGCGCTTTAAAACCATGTGTCCAGTCTCTTTATGAAAGATAAGTAGGAACAATGTTTAAGTTATAAGGAATTTGGGTCCAACATCTAAGATAAACCATAATTGGCCCTCAACTTATGTAGGGTGATTTGATTTTTAGAAGTGAAATTCAATTGAAATTTTAGACTCTTTTAATTTGTATCTAGTATAATGATTAGTAATTAACTCAAATGCATAAAATAATTATGAAGCAGTTTTAAAATCAGGCTTTGAAAATATATTTTTTCCTAGAGATTGCACAATATCCCCTTGACAGAACTGCACCCTAATAGACCAGATGGTCTGCCAGAGCCCGCACGCGGGGAGGTTCCTAACAAGGAAGAGAAAGTAATAATATGCATAAATACTAACTCTCGGTGGTCCCGAGATTACTACTTAAATCATTAGAGTTACTATGTGAGGCTAAAAATTTTATTTACATTTAAGGTATAAAAGACTCTATTTGTACCCTCAAAAAACTTTGATTGTATCCAGGTTAAACAAAACTTGGCATGCAAGGAAGAAACCTAAAAACATAGGCAATGTTTACTATGTAAATAATGTAAATAACCAATCAAATTAACCAATTAAATAAAATAAATGTCCATATGGTAAGTGCCACTTTATTTACAACCCAGGGTCTACTGATATTAAAAGTGGCCAGGTACCACTGATAATAACCTAGATTCTAATCTTAAGACTAACACAAGTGTCTTTGAGTAGGATATTTCCTGTCTTGACTTCTTCATCTTTAATCCTTCTATGAGCTCCTTGGGTTTGTTGTGTATGGATATCCAAATGAAAGAAACTCATCTCTGAAGGGGTATTTCTTTTCTGTTTAGATATTAAAGTCATCCTAACTTGGATCTTCAAATAGACGGGAACTCTCCCCTAAGGTATATTCTCTCCTCTTTGGATTCCAAATTGGATGTGATATTCCACCTCAAAGTTACACTTTCATAACGCTTAACTTAAATAATTTACATTATATTTTAGAAATAAAAGAATGAAATCTAGACCCCCTGTATGGCTATCTTAAGCAATTAAAACTTAAAATCATCTCAAGTAGTTATAAATAAGCCTAAATTTAAATCACAACCAATCTTGGCCATGCTCTTTTAATTTCAGTGGGCTTGGCAATTTATACTGGTAGAAAATATGACAGTTTAAATCTTTATTTTTCCCCCTTTGAGTTAACCCTACATGAACATGGCCAACTACTAAAAATATTGTGATCATCCACATAGTTCCTAACCTTGGCGTAATCTAACATCCATCGCATTAATTCATAGATTGCAAAAATAAATAAATAATCACATTAATAAAATAATTTTCCAAACAACATTGAAAATCATAAAAAATCCTGACACACAGTAGCAGAAAAGTAAACACTAGCCTAACCTAGATCTAGAGTCGATTGTCCTAACAAACCTTCTAAGGTGTGTGTAGTAGCCTGTGTGGTTTGTATATATCCTAAGATAGGTACTTTGTTGAAGTTGTTTTATCATTTTGATTTGTTGAAGGTCAAAGGAGAGTTTTGATTTAGGTTCAAGTATTAATTTCTTAGTGTTGATTTTAAAAGTACATTTTTAGTGTTTAGTGATTACTACATTTATTTACACCAAGACTGTGAAGTTTATTTCACCTTCCTTGGGGTTAAGTAAATAACCGCGTAGGCCCAGGTTACCTATTAGTTACTAGTTTTGTTAAGTTAATTTAATTGGCTAGGACTTAAAGGGTTGATTAATTGATTTTAAATGATTAATTAGATGCATGTTTAGTTTTTATATTTATTATTAGATTTTTTAATTTTCTTTTTTATTTAATTATGTAGAATTTTTAGTTAATCTTTTTATTTTATTTATTTTTTTATTATTATTAATTAATTTATTAATTAAAGTTTATTCAAGAAAAAAATTGTTTAAATTTGGATCATTAATCTTTATATTCTATTTTAATCTTATTCATTTTTTAATGTATTTCGAATTGTTTTCATGATATGTATAATTAATTATAAATGAACATAATTTATTTTATGAACTAAAATTAAGCTTTATTTGAAAAATCTTTTATATTTAAATTAACATTAACATTTTCTAATTTTTCTTTTAATTTTCTTTTTTTTTGAATTTATTTTATATCTTTGAATTTAAATTTATTTTTAATGAATTTATTTAATTAATATTCAATTAATTGGTAATTAAAATATTAACTAAATTTAATTCAAGTTTTGGTCCAAATTTTATCTTTTAATGATTATGTATATTGGTTTTGTTTGATTAACATTAATTAAAGATATATGCAAAACCTAAGGGGTAGTATCACTAAATTTGCTATGTTTGTTGTTTGAAATTCACTAAGACTAGTCCGTAGTTATTGTCCTTAAATGACACTAATGTTATATGAAATAAAATAAATTATTGTCACTAACCCTTTGGACATACGCATGGATGCAAATAAAATATATAATGATAGGTTTTAGGTTTAACGAAAAATAAAAATAATTCAAATACAACAGGTTACTAAAAAGAACTAAGGCTGGGGAAGCGCAAAACACATCATGGGGCTTACGAGCCTTAAGGCTATCTAAGTTTTGAATTTTTACCAACAGCAAAGCCAATGTCCGGTGATATCCGGCTGTTGCACCTCCATCTGGTAGCAATGGAGGCGACTTACCTCCTTGCTTCCTCTTACCCATTAGATCACCACTATTACTCGTAGCTTATGCAAACAAAGAAAGTAGAATAGTGGTTAGGGAGGTGATTAATTGAACAAATGAAACATCTTTTATTTTTAAGGACTGTGCTGCCATAACTTATGAAGTAATTAGAGAATGAATGCACAAATTTTTTGAAGCCTATCGATGGAATGATTTGAGCATGAACAAACTGATAAATTTCTTAAATTAGTTATGAATTAGATAATGATTAAAGCCGACAAACACTTCATACTAGTTTCCACTCAATACATTATATATATATTAATCATAGAAATACGAGTGGGCAACTGAACTACTGCTAAGTGCATGAATTACATTGTATTGGTTTTTAATAAGATATTATATATTATACAAATAATATTGGTTTGATTGAATATTATTATGCTCAATAAATTTACTTTGGATGGATAGTGTTAATGATTATTCAAAACCGAAACACTTCATATTAGGTGCTACGATTCATTCATTCAATATATTATAGAAATAGAAGAACCTGAATTGTGAACAAGCTCAATCCATGCTATTGAAGAAACTAATAAAGCAAAATCAATTTAAAACATGACATTTAACTTCATGAACATAATATAGAAATGGAAGTTTTTAAAGTTCTTTTGAAAGTCAAACGCTACTTCACTTGTATATTATTCTAGAAAATATAAAACAAAAAAATGAAAAATCAATAAAGTAGACTGCTCAGCTTACTCACTTGGGGGAATTGTTTTTTTTTTATATGCTCTTCTCTTGATCTAATTGGTAATCCACTAAATCTACTACAAGAACAGCCTTCTCCAAAAATCATAGCTCGGATAGCAAAGATATGATTTTCTACTAGTGCACTATTTTGGCTTCCTTTTCTAATAGTCCATGCAGGGATTATTTGGATCATACACTAGGATCTCACAAGATGAAGCCCTCTCATAATCTTTTGAATGGATCGATGATGAAATGATAATCAAAACCAATGGTCAGCGGCAAATCTAGAGGAAATGGCAACATGTCTACAGGGAATGGCAGTAGTTGGAAGGTTGGTGGCACCTGGGTGTTGGAGCGACCAAGATGATGACTTGGAGTTGGTCTAACTTAAGGGTTTCACAAAGATGAGCGGAAGTAGAACTACTGCCCTCATCTTTTTTTTTTTTTTTTTTTTTTGCTATTTTATTTCATATATATTATCATTCTAGAATGGATACCACCTCTTCATGCTAAAACTGTCAAAAACTGCTCACATTAGTTTCCACAATTTTTTTTTTTATAAAATATAAGAGAATTTGTGATAAGAATAGGGTGATTATATTTTTAATTTAATGAATTCAGAGGGCTAATTTAACATTAACTAGTTGAACTAAATGAAGTGAATACCTTTTGAGTTTTATTTGGTTCAAATTCCTTCGAAATAAGTAAGCTTTACATTGATTAATTTCAATACAGACACCTTTTCATTTAATTAAATTTAGATTGAGTCAATTTAAATTTTAATTAGTTTAATTTTTACATAGAATCGGTGATGATTATTATTTACTTTAAATTGGGTTTAAGTCGATTTAATTTTATTTAATTGGTGTCAATTTAATTTTGATGGATTTGAGATAAGTCGATTTATTCGAATTGTGTTAAAATTGGGCAATTTTTAAATTATTAGATGTTGGTAATGTCAAAATGACATCAAATAGCACCTGATTTACCCCAGTTAATATAGAGTTGGTTTAAATTATCTCGTGCTGATTTCAGCCAAATTAGGAGGCTAAGTAAATGCTACATCAACGGGTATCCACCTATGGGAAATCCTAACAATGGACATATCTATGCTAGGTTGTAAAGAACTAGGCACTAAGTAATGGACACAGGGAAATTGACATCATGTAAAAATGAGGTCAATAAATGGATCCCCAATAGGAATGATAAACTCACCAAATTTTATCATGTGTATTAGTGTTGATTGAAATGATCAACTAGATCCAAAATTAAAATTAAACATATAAATAAATGAATTGAAGGAATTTTGCACTTTGATAGATAATCAGAATGAAAAGTTCATAGAGATTTGAGTTGATTAATTGATTCTAAAGTTGATGATGGCTTTAGCAAAATAATAACTAATAAGATTAGTATCATTTAGTAAAGTTAAGGTATGAAATAATTGAGTATAGTGATTTAAAAGTGATTTAATATGAATGTAACAGTTTGAGTGTGATTTTGATAAGACCAAAGTCTTCTTTCTAGTTCAAGAGGGAGGATGCCAACAAGTAGGTGCTTACTCCTACCTCAATAAACTAGAAGACATTTTCTAAGGAAGAGGAAACTTGTATGAAAGTTTCACCACTAAACATAGAAGATTTGGGTTTTTTAAAAATTTAGTGAAGAGAAGATGCCAGCTTGTGATGCTTATGCTTCACTTCGAGATAAAGATAGGATGCCACCAAGGGTATACTTATACCTAACTTCAAGGATGACTGCTGTAAGAATGAACTTAAGCTAGATGTCAATGAGATGCACTGAGAGAGGACTTAGACCTAAAGATGGATTTAAGATTTAAAAATTTGATGAATAGAAGATGCCACTTGCGATGCTTATACTTCACTTCAGGATGAAGTTAGGATGCCACCAACTGGATACTTATACCTAACTCCAAGGATGGCTGCCATAAGAAGGGACTTAAGTCAGATGTCAATAGGATGTCATAAGAGAGGAGTTAGACCTAAAGATGGATTTAAGATTTAAAAATTTAATGAAGTGAAGATGTCTCTTAGGATGCTTATACTTCACTGCAGGATGAAGATTAGGATGCCACCAAGTCAAGGATGGCTGTCATAAAAACAGACTTAAGCAAGTTGTCAATAGGATGCCATGAGAAAGGACGTTGACCTAAAGATGGATTTAAGATTTAAAAATATAATGAAGAGAAGATGCCACTTGGGATACTTATACTTCACTTCAGGACAAAAATTAGGCTACCACCAAGTGGGTACTTATACCTAACTTTAAGGATGGCTGCCATATGAATGGACTTAAGCCAGATGTCAATAGGATGCCGTTAGAGAGGACTTAGACCTAGAGATGGATTTAAGATTTAAAATTTTAATGAAGAAAATATGCCTCTTAGAATTCTTATACTTCACTTTGGGACAAAGATTAGGATGCCACCAAGTGGGTAATTATACCTAACTTCAAGGACGACGACTGTAAGAACAGACTTAATCCAGATATCAATAGGATGCTGTGAGAGAGGACATAGACCTAGAGATGAATATAAGATCTAAAAGTTTATTGAAGAGAATATTCCCCTTGGGATGCTTATAATTTACTTCGGGACAAAAATTAGGATGCCACCAAGTAGGTACTTATACCTTACTTCAAGGATGGCTGTTGTAAGAATGAACTTAAGTTAGATGTCAATAGGATGCTGTGAGAGAGGACTTAGACTTAAAGACAGATTTAAGATTTATAAATTTAAGGAAGAGAAGATGTCACTTGGGATTCTTATACTTCACTTTTGGATGAAGATTAGGATGCCACTAAGTGGGTACTTATACCTAACTTCAAGGATGGCTATTATAAGAATGAACTTAAGCAAGATGTTAATAGGATGTCGTGATAGAGGACTTAGAACTAAAGACTGGTTTAAGATTTAATTAGGTTTTAAACTTTAATGAATATTTGATTTCTTTAAAATTTTGATCTTTTCCATCCATGACAAATGACATTAATAACTTGCAATAGTTCTACTTGAGATTAAAAGCTTTTATCTATGCCACTTTCTAGAAGGCGAGGGAAAATATTTGGAAGAATGATAGACTTGAAAATCATTGGATTGAAAATTTTCTTTCTCCTCCACTATAAATAATCTTTATAACTTACAAATATTCTATTGGGGAATATGTTTTTATATTAGATCATACTATATGAAAAAAATAAAAGGAGAATTCTACAGTAGCATTATAGACCATCTCAGTCACATCAAATCTTGAAACCTTTTAATATTCATTTCCAAAAATATATAAGCTGCTTGGACCTAGTACAACATGTCACATTCAAGAACTTGAGAACAACATGTATGTTGAGAAATTTTTAATTTTATTGTAAATCTTTATAACAATATTATTACACATAGTATTTCTTAAGATACTACCCATTGATGGGTAGCTTACGATGATCACCCTTACAATCCACAAATTGGTAAGATTCTCCTTGGTAGTTATTTTCCACCATAAAAGGACCTTCTTATATAGGCTCAAATTTACCACCAAACCTTCAATTAGTATAGGTCAACATAAGACCAACACTAGCTCTCCTATTTGAAAGGTTCTAGAATAGACCATTTTATCAAGTGCTTAAGCCATACGAGATTTATATAACTTGTGGTTCTGTTGTGCCTGTAATCGCTTCTCTTCTAAAACTTCGAGTTCTTCTAATCAATGTTAGGCATTATGTTCAGATGTGATATGATTATTAATTGTAACTCTTATAGAGGGAAACTGTACCTCTAAAGGGATAATAGCCTCAGCCATAATGAATAAATCAAATGATGTAGACTGAGTTGGGGTTCTATATGTGGTTCGATAAGCCCACTAAGCTTCGCCCAACTTTTTATGCTTGTATCCTTATTGTCCTCTAAGATTTTCTTTGGAATTCCTGCCAACATCTTATTAAAGGCCTCCCTTAATCCATTTACCCGTGGGTAATACCTTGTGGAGTATCTCCAATCAATGTTATGACATTTAACAAAATTATTCATTTTGGTGATTTTGAAAGAAAGACCATTATCAGATATAATTCGACGAGGAATGCTGAATCGATATACAATATCGTATCGAAAGAATTGGAGTACATCATGAGTTTTAACTTCTCACAGCGGAACAACTTTTGCCCATTTTAAGAAATAATCTGTTGCTGCTAAAATGAACCTGTGACCTTTTGAAGAGGGAGGAATGATTGGGCCAATGATGTAAGTGCCCCAACTTTCAAAAGGCCATGAAGCAATCATTGGATGCAGGAATTAGGAGGTTAGTATAGGACTACATCATCTACCTGGCATTGGTGATAATAACGTGCAATAGACATACATTTCTCAATCATTGAGGGTCAATAATATCCTAGTATATTAATCTTCAACTTCATTTCAGGGCCAGATTGGTGAGCAACGCACTATCCGGCATGTACTTCAATCATAATATTTTTAATTTCTTCTTTATTGAGACAGTGTAGCCATAATTGATTAAAAGATTGGTGGTATAAGGTGCCATTTACTAGTGTATAAGAGGGAGCCCTTCTCTTAATTTGATCTACAATAGATTTCCCTTGAGGGAGTTTTCTTTCTTGTAAATAGTCAATAAAAGGATGACTCCTGTCAACTATTTCATCATCAATAGCAAGAATAACCTCACCCTCACAAGGAAATTTTTTATTGATATGTTCAAAGTCTATAGGAGATAAGATTTGGCGACTTTGAGCTTCTATAGAAATTGATTCATTTTCTATGGAAGTTATGAGCCATTAGAAGTGGCGGTGTCATCAAATACTGCTTTATGCTTTCAAAAGCGTTTGGACACTTTTCATCCCAATGGAATAGAGCATCTTTCATACGTAAAATAATAAATGATTGACATCTACCAGAGAAGTTGGAAATTAATCTTCATAGATACACCAACCTACCTTGAAAAGATCTTAATTGGGTAAGGCTTTTTGGAGGTGGCATATCTAAGATAGCTATTATTTTTGAAGGATCAATTTCCATACCTCGGTCTCTCACTACAAATCCTAAGAATTTTTTTGAAGCAACTTCAAAAGTATATTTTAAGGGATTCATCTTTAGATTATAGTGGCACAACCTTTGAAAAATGATTCTCAGATCATTTAGGTGGTGTTCCTATTCACAGCCTTTAATAACCAAATCATCGACATAACATTCCACTTATTAGTGTATTAGATCATTAAAGATATGGATCATAGCTAACTGGTAAGTTGCACTAACATTCTTAAGTTCAAAGGGCATGACTTTGTAGCAAAAGACCCCTATAGGTGTTCTAAATACAGAAAATTTTGTTATAACATTGGATTTAAGATTGTGATTTTTTATGATAATAAAATATTATCTTTCTCATTTTAATATTTCTCCTAGTATACATTGGATATGTTTATTTATTTTAGTGAGTGTACTAACATTTTAAAGAAATCATATACTATTCTAGATTGCTGAAGACTTTAAGATAAGTTAGGATAGGATTTCATATAATAGAGTCTGTATATATCTATTTTTTATTTCTAGAGTCTGAGCAAGTGTGATTATAATTGGGTAACCATGCACACACACACACACACAGGGGAAGAGAGTTCAAACTTAAATTTTAACTAATTGCACTGTACGGTATCTAATTGTAACATATGATTTGACATTGATTTCCTCCATAATGTAGTTTTTCAAATATGGGCTTGAATTTTTTGAACTATTTATACTGTATGATGTCAGTTCGTACAGACGATAGATAGAGAATAAATTTGGATTCATACCAGATTGTACCAAATAAGTATAATACTTTTTTAAATTATTCATATAGTATGATCTAGTCTCACACACACGACTAATAGTGCATAAAAATGAGTTCATACCAGATCGTACCAAAGAACATCCTAATTTTTGAACTATTCATATAGTATGATATAATTTCAAACAAATGAATGATCGTGTACAAAAAAGAGTTCGTACCAGATCATACCAAATGAACACCCTAATTTTTAAACTATTTGTATTGTATGATCTGAATTCATACAGATGACTTACAGTGTATGAAAATGGGTTTATACTAGATCTTACTAGATGAAGCCTTATTTTTAGCTGATTATATGGGATGATCCACGATCATACAATATGCTCATATGTCGGTTCACTTGAATTTTTTAGTTTTTGGATGATTTTTTATGTGTTTTCTATATAAGAGTCCTAAAAACTATCACTCTAGACCTTTACTGGGAATTTCTCTTAAAAATGGCCATTAAGTGTGAATGTTTGGGAGAGATTGTGAGAGCAAAGTGTGAGAGATCAAGTAAGAGAAAGTTATAAGGGATTCACAAGATTTCCCAAAGCGAGGATTTTTTTGACTTCTTCAAGTTTCTGCCCATCTCCTCTGGAGGATTTTGAGAGAAAATCTTCAATATTATGTCTAGGTTCTCTGCCTTCATAAGGAGGGTGAAAAGGATGATGATTCTCTACCTTCACCAGGAGGGTGAAAAAGGATGACGGTTCTCTGCCTTCACCATAAGGGTGAAAAAGGATAATGGTTCTCTGTTACACTAGATTGGTGGAAGAGAGTTTGTAAAGGCTTCTCCGCCTTACTATGGGGGAAAAAGGAGAGTCACCTGTGTTTAGTGCAATACCTAGAGAAGGAGTCTCTAGGGAGGGGACGTAAGTCAGGTTTGGACCAAACCACTATAAAATTTGGTATTCTTCTATTCTCTTTAATTTTTTTGTATTTTTATTTTACAAACTTTAAATTTTTATGGTTAAAAAATCCTTTGTGTTAATTATATCTAAATAACTGCATATTTTAATATTAGTGATTTAATTATCTAAAAGATTCAAAAAGGTTTTTAAAAATCCAAAAAAAGTTAAGTTAACCAATTCACCCCCCCCCCCCCCCTCTTAGTTAGCCTTGGGATAGTTCTATAAGGTATAACAACCTACACAAACTATCAATTTTTTCTTCTTTTGGGGCCATCTTGATTCAATTATATCTAGATGAACCATCAATAAAAGAGAAATTGCATGCACATAGGCGATGGCTACCATGAGTTTCGTTATGGGTAATGGGAGTCATCTTTCAGACAAGCCTTATTAAAATCCCTATAATTAATGCATACGCAAATTTGACCATTTTTCTTCATTACTGGGATGATGCTAGCGACCCAAGAGGGATATCATTCCTCTCGAATAAAGCCTACATCAATAAATGTTTTAACTTGTTCAATTTCTATGTGCATGCGTCGTCGGGCTTGCTTGACAGGAATTATATCAGGTTGAATTAAAAGTTTTTGGACTGCTATTTTTTGAGATAATCCAGGCATTTCATCATTGCTCCAAGCAAAGTAATCCTTAAACTCTGAAAGTAACTTGACTAAGTTAGTTGACTCATCCTCATTCAATAAGGTACTTATGAATGTCAGACATGGATCTTCTTCATTTCCAAGGTTTATTTCCTTTAGTTTAAAAATAGTTGATTTGATTTCCTCCTAAAGCTTAGGAGGTGCCTCCTTAACTTGAAAGCCATCCAAATCATCTGAAGTTTTTAGGCAAAATTTATTAAGAACTTCAATGTCCATTGCAAAAAGATGATAAGATCCTAAATTGATAGTTATTACCAAGCAATAATAATAATCATCAAATAGACAAAAACTACTAAAGCCTAGTCCTACTCTTGATTTTGGTTAATAGTATTTGTATTCCAAAGATTTTTAAAGGATTGAGCAGATGTTTGGTCCAAGTAGATGGAGCTAGACCTTGCTCAATTAAATATTTAACATAGTAAGGATACCAATCAAAAGTGAGTTCCACTATTTCAATCATAGAGGGATCATCAATGTGTATATCAATTTAAATATTCTTGCTAGTAGAAGGAATAAACTAAGAAGTTTTACAATCATCAATCAATGCAGGTGAAACCTTAACTTCCAACACGGCTATATTATCTTATGACAAAGGGTTTAAAGCTAAAGTATTCACATATCCCTTAAGCTTTTTGTAGGTAGATAGATCTGAATTATCCTCTATATTTTCCTGAACTTTATCTTCATCACTATCGTGATCTAAAGATATATCAAATTTTGGCCTTTTGTTACTATTTTTAGCCTTCGATACACATGATTCATTATTTGTACCAGATTCTAAATCAATGTGTATTGTAGGGGTTTACTTTTGTATAGTTTCATACATTCCACTTTCACTATTCTACCACCCTTTGCCTCTGCCTCATCCTCATTGGGTCATTCTACCACCTCTTTGTGGAGGAGGAGTAGGATGCCAATGAATGTTATCTTCAAGGAAAGGATATTCTTCATCTCTTTTTTCTTCTTTTTTTTTTTTTTTTTTTTCAAGAGCAACTTCACATTTGAAAAATTTAAGATTTTTGGAAACAACTATTTATTTTTTTAGGCAAATGATACGTGGCATCTTCATAAATTCCTACATCAAGAATTGAGAATTGTTATAAATCTCCTTTAATGTAGTGCTCAATACCATATCGGATGTATTTAATGCACTAATATAGGGATAAAAGAACCATCTTGTATTTATGAAGCCAAGGTCTACCTAGAAGAGCATTAAAGGATGTTAGAGAGTCTATAATATGAAACTTTGCTTCAATTTTCAATTCCTCAATTTCTAGTAACAAAGTGACTGAACCGAAAGTCCTCTCGCCATTTTCATTAAAACCTCATAAGATCATCTTATCTGAACTTAGATTACAAGCAACTATTCTCAAATAAGTAAGAGTTCTAAGAGTCATAATATTAACTAATGCTCCTGGATCGATAAGAATACATGATAATCTGAAGTTATCTATTTCTACTGTTATGTATAGTGGACGGTTGTGATCAGCTATCCCTAGACATAGGTGTTCATAAAAAAAATGAAATTTCAGGAACTCCTTTGAGTAAAGAGCCTCATCAGGCTGTGCAGCTGCTAATTGGGCCATGCAAATATCTCGATCTAATAAAGCTTTGATTAATACTAACCTAATTTCTTTGGAAAGGTTCAATGCATGATAAATACTCAATTTGGCAGGCAGCTTCCTGAGATGAGCTAGGATATTGTAATCAACCCTGGGTATTCCACCCTGAACTAGACCCTGAAGAGGAACAAGCTGAGGTGGAAGAGAAGATTATGGTTCGTTAATAACTTGCTTCCTTTTATCTCCAGAACAAGCAGAAGGTGGTAGCACTTTGCCACTATGGAGTTTGATTTGTGCTATTTCTTTAGAATAAGTGATATACTGGTTATCCTCCTTAACCTCAGCTAATTTTGGTTTCAATTCTATCATGCTTTCAAAATCAAACATCTATATTTCAAATAGATAGGTATACCCTACAAATCAAGAATAAAGGCTTCACTATCTAAATAATAGCCAAGAGAATATTTTAATTCTTTAAAATTAATTTGATCATGAGGAGAATCATTTTAAGATATGTTTTCCAAGTCATCTGTAATATCCTTATAAGAAATAGATAAGATATACACATAATCCTTCTTCATTAATTTCACAACATTACATTGAATAAAATAAAAGTCATCTAAAGTAAGAGGAATGAGGATTCTAGTTTCCCCATCCACAAAAAATATAACTTTACTAGCTATAATAAGGTCAACATTACTAAAAGACACAAAATAATCTCTAGTATCCTCCTTTTCCTGAACTCTTGGAGCCTAGCTAACTTGGGCTACCTTAAGCTCTGAAGGGGGAGTCATATCTACATCATCTTCTAAAACTGCTAGATCAACTTGTAAGGGCTTCTAAACTCCTAAAGAATCCTGAAGAGAAGAATGGTAAAGCTTCTTTATTAATTTCTTTGAAGATCGAGATAAAGTTATGTCATAAGTAGAGTCAAAAATTAAAAAAGAAGTAGGAATAATAGGCTCACCAGTCACACAATTAGCTGATCCTTCCCCCATATCCACTAAGTATTCCTAGGAAACACTACAACTCCTGATTTCATATTTCTGTCAAGCCAATCTTTGAATGTGATGCAGTCTTCAAGTTGATGGCCCATAATTTAATGGTATGGGCAATAATTAGGCTAGTCATACTTACCCACTTCATCTGGCCTTTTAGGTGTAGGTAATTTGAAGTTTGGCTTTTTTGGAGGATTTTTGAATATCTTCTTTAAAGCCTCCTTCTTGAATGGGTAAGTCTTACCAACCTTTGCATTGAACTTTTTCCACTTCTCCTTTCTTTCTTCTAGAGTAAGGTAAGGCTGTTGATAATTCAACTATGGCTGAAAGTGTGGTGGCAGATATTATGGTCTCTGATATTGCTGATTAAAAGACTATAAAGGAGGATTTTCTTCCTGAACTTTTATAGGTTGTTTTCCTTTATCCATAGCTAAAATTGACCAAGATTTCTTTTCAAAGACCTTCTAGGGTTTCAACTTTTTTGAGCCTAAAGATGATTGATCTTTAAAGAAAGAAAGCTGTGAAGCTTCTTCTTGGAGATTGGAGGCTTTATTAAGCAACTTTTAAATGTTTTAATGGTAAAGCCTTTCAAAAGAAAGGCTACTGGAAAATGAATATTCTTGAGTAGAATCTCAATTGCATGATGCTCCTACAATTGAGGTGCACACTTCATGCTCAAATTCCTCCATCTAAGTATGTAATCAACTAATTTCTCCTGAGGCTTCTATTTTTCTATCATAAATTCTCCAATTGTGACATAGTGCTGACTGCCTATAAATCTCTTAACAAACATATTCTCTAGCTCTGAGAAATTATAGACTGAGCCACTTGGTAGATCTGTATAACAATTAAATGCCAACCCTTATAGACTACTGACAAACTATCTAAAAGGTAAACCATTACTTCCCCTAACATTACAACAACTAACTCTAAAGTATGTTATGTGCTTCCTCAGGTTCCCAGTACCATCAAAGCTCTTGAAAGATGGAGGCAAAAACCCCTTTATGATAAGGAACTGTATTAAATTCTTTTAGGTAGAGTCTACCATTTGGAGTAAATGAGGCACTCAGGGACTCTTCTAGTGTCTCCCTTACTTGCTTTTCCACCATTTGCTTTATTTTGTTAGACTGAGAAGCCTTGGTTTTTGGATTTACTTGTGCTCTTCTATAGCCTCAATCACTTGTTTCTTCCCTACCACCTAAATAGACTCGAGTTGAGAAGACTCGACTTGTGCTCATGGGGGTAAAGGACCCTTGCATTTGAAAGATGCCATGGTGCTCATCCTTTTATTTTAATTGTTGTAATAAAAATTAAGTTAAGTCTGGTGCTATGCCTTCCTTAGCTACCACATCTTATATCCTAATATCCTTAATTTGCTCATCATAGGGTGATCTTGTTTCTACCATAAGAACATCAACTACTATATCATCCAATATATCATCTTTTATAGGATTAAAATCTAAAGCTTCTTTATTATCCCGATTCTTGATACTTTATTTTAGTTGACCTAGCATCTCCTCTATAGATTTTTTTAGAAATATAGTGGAGATCAACGGGAACATATCTTTTACAATCTATAGGATCTGGAGTGTTGGTCTCAAACCTCTCCTCCTCTTTAATTTCACCTTTTATAGGCTTCTCAGGAGAAGCTACTATAAGAGAAGAAGCTTTTCCCTTAGGTCTCCAAACCTTCTTCTCATTAGATGTCGGAGAGGGTTGGTTTGATGATTCCAAGTGCTCTACATCAGGATAAGATAATGAAGAACCCATAGAGTAGTGTCTATCTGCTCGAGGAGAAGAGTGGGTATGAGAATAATGTTGAATTTGTTTATTCCTTATGGTGGTGTGGAGGAAAGAGATAACTGACGACCATCTTTCTATGAAAAGTACTGAGTATCTTTAAACTTTACGGGCGCATCAGTCAAAGTAATGCTTTCTATCTTCTTATGAGATATTCTTAGTTCCCTAGGGTAACCATCAGTTAGTGCAGAGATTGTAGCTAGTTTGAATACTCTTCTATTATCTCTAACCCTCAATTGACCCACTACCCGGGTTCCAATATTCTCATGTCTTAAGGTTTCTTCTTTTCATCTCACTGATTATTCCTTTCATATGAATAATCTTCTCACTGATTATTTCTTTAATCTTCTTTAATTTGGTTGATGTATAGGTGTCTCAATAAGTGGCCTGCAACTTGCAATGTGGTGGATTTATAAGATAAAAAGGTGTCTATTCTTCTTGATGATGAGAAAAATTGGGATATGATGGCTTTAAGATCTTACTTTTCTGAATATATGATAAGACTTATATTGAATACACCTATTGAGAAGGAAGAAGATGAGTTGGAGTTAATCATATCAAATTGTTGCAAGATAATTACGGCTTTGGCGTATGAAGCGAATTCCCCTATCCAGCAAAATAACTTGATTGATTTGAAGTGGATGAGAAAACTGAAAATCTCTAATAGGAAATATTTGTTCGGTGGAGATTACTTAATAATGCATTACCAACTAATGAAGGGTTGTACAAGAGAAAGCTGCAATAGAACCTTTGCTGTCCTAGAGGATGTGATGCAATTGAAGATTCTAAACATATTTCCATTTATTGTACCAAATTATCTGATGTTTTAGACATATTGATATGTTGGGGGATTAATTTACCTATGTTCCATAGCTTATGTTCCATAGCTTATCCCAATGTCACGAAGATTTACAAGAAGGAGTTGGATTGAAACTAAGCCTTGGCAGAATCTACATTAGTGCTGTCTTTAAAAATTGGAAGTCTAAAAATTTGGTTAAACATGTTAAACATTCTCCTGTTGCTGCAATTATTGATGTAGAAATTCTTTTATCCTACTCATTTTTGCACTTGTTTCCAATTGAAAAGAGCTGGGATATCAATCAACAAGAGCTATTGAATACTTGGTGTCCCCCACCTAAAGAAATGTTCAAGCTTAATGTGGATGCTGCTTTGTCAAACTCAAACTTGGCGGGCATAGCAGGAGTACTAAGAGATTACAAAGCTAGATTTCTTTGTGCATATGAGAAGAAAGTTGTTCATTGGGACGTTGCATACTTAGAGTTAGCAGCTATACTTAGTTTCAAATTTTTTTAAAAGGATTAGATGTCGGTCAACATTGGGATTATTATTGAAGGAGATAATGTGAATATCATAACGCTTCTTCAAAACACCATGAAGATGTCTCCTGATGCCAATAAGAGGAAGTAGAGATTGGATCTTTCCTTTTTTGAAATGTTTAAGAATGTTATTTTTCATTTAGTACCTAGAAAATGTAATAATGTGGCTGATTTCTATTCACGTCATGCCATATTGTGGGATTACTATTAAGATCTTTTCTTGGGTAGTGAACTTCCATTAACATTTGTTCAGTTAATTAGGAAGAATTGTGATAGGCTTCTGGTTCCTTAGTTGTTTGTATCTTCTTTTTGATTGATTAATGCAATTTGCAAAGTTAAAAAAAAAAGATTATTCCATTCATATTTCTTAAAAACCCTTCTTTAGTTATTGAGTGGTTATCTGCACATTCTTAGACTATAGCTCTCACCATATTTTGAATGTGTACTTCCTTATTTTTACCATGCTAAGTGGCAGTTTTCCAATAGCAATAGGAGCTATATGAGCAATCATCCTCACATCTTCCTCTCCATCGCAGCGGAGAGGAGATGGAACATGCTACCACTAAGGTGTGGAGAGGTAAGAGGGGTAGACTCATTTTCTCCTAAGTTTATCAACTTTTTCATCCTTCTCTTTACACAATTTATATTTCTTCTTTTAGTCTTAGTCATAATTATTGATGGATTAAAAGAAGAACACATTTCAAACTAACTGGAACCACTAAAAGGAGTAGAACTATCAACCAAAATAATTGACTTGAGTTTTTGGTCTTCACTAGATTATTCAATTTTAGTAAACACTGAGGGCTTAGGGGCAGTAGGGGCAGTTTGAGATCCGTATCCCAAGGTGAATTCTAGAATAGGTTTTTAATTGATAATATTAGTAGGTGTGATAATAATAAACTCTGGTCCACTAGCAGACAATTGCAAGTCTTCAAATTCCTTTCCAAACCTGATTATGCTACCATTAGTAAAAGGATTGTATAGCAGATTCATGTTATCAGAAAGTGAGAAAATTAATTTCCCCATCATTTTTCCTAAAATTTGAAAGAAATTTAAAATTAGACTTTAAATAAATTATTTTGATTACAAAAGTTAAATAATCCAACTAAATAATTCAAATCTTTTCTCATTTCATACATATCAAGTTATATAGAAATATAACTGCAATATATAATATTCAAATAAGAATAAATTTTATTTAGTGTTTCAATTTTAATTTTAAGAATTTGGACCAAGTACTAAGACCAACATCAATTTACAAGTAAAATATAACTGCAACATTCAAATGAGCACATATGGATTTATTTTATTCTGACTAAACAAAGAGGTCATAAAAGGAGCCTCCCATCTATATTTAATGGGGTCCAAAATAAGACCTCTAGAATTTTTTAAATATTGCCCAAATTATCCATGAATGAAATGAATAAGAGAACTAACAGAAGAAAGGTAGTTACAACCTATGCGAGGCACAAGTATACTATCACGATAAGAATACTGACATAATATTTTAAAATGGATTCAATATCAAAATAGGGATTTGTAAAATAATATTTCTAAAATTAAACATAATTCAAAGAATAACATATCATCCTGAAAGTTGATTATGAAATTCTATAGAATGTGTTTAAGAATACAAAAGGAGTTTTGGAAATTTAGCCACACTTTTGATTACATGTAGCAAGAAGTATACTACATTATCTTAATAGTTGAATATGATTTTCTTCAAGACATCTAAAAATAAGAATGAGTTTTATATAATTCATCATTTCTAAGATCAAATATAACAAAGAGAATATTATATTATCTAAGAAGATAATAATAACATTGTACAAGTATATTCAAAGTTTGAAATGAGTTTGAAAAAAAATCTGCACTCCCATAGATTTTTCCCTTATTTTATGGAAATAAAATAAGTTTTATTTTAATCTAGAGCTCTCAAATCCTTATAGGGGCAAGCCCCTATTGTTAATTACATCTTAGGAGGGGTGCTCTTATGAAAGCCCTTGATTAAGGCAGCGATTTCATATCCTTTGATTACAAAGAAAAAGATAAGGAAAGAAGAATAAATTTTTTAAAGAGAAAGCTCAATGTTGAATAGTTCTTAGCGAGTCAAAGGGGAAAAGTAGGGGGTGCTTGATTTTGAGAAGCTCATAGGCAACCCCAGTTAACCCTATATTGGGATTTATATTTTAAGAAAGAATTTTATGTTTGAGTTTATGTTTTATTAGAAATTTATGATTATATTTCCAGAGGGTGAGGACATAAGATATAAAATCTACCTAAAAGCTTAAATCTAAATTGGGTACTAAAAAGTAGTGATCCAAACCTATAAATGAAGTTCGAATCTAGACTTACCCTCGCCTACATTGGGGAACTAGCTGACCACCTAGGCACTTTAAAACTATGTGTCTAATCTCTTTATGAAAGATGGATAGGGTCATTGTTAAGTTTTTAGGAATTGGGGGATGACATCTAAAATAAATCCTAATCAGCCCCTCAATCGATGTAAGGTGATTTGATGCTTTAAAGTGGAATATAATTAAAATTGTAGACTCTTTTAATTTATATATAGTGCAATACATACTAATTGACTTGAATGCATAAAATTATTATCAAACAGTTTTAAAATCAAGCTTAAAAATATGATTTTCCCTAGAGATTACATAACATCCCCTTAATAGAACTGTACCCTAATAGGCCAGGTGGTCTGCCGGAACCCATAGAGTAGTGTCTTCCTAACAAGGATGAGAAAGTAATAATATGCATAAATGCTGACTCTCGATGGTCCCGGGCTTACTTCTTAAATCATTAGAGTTACTTTGTGATCCTAAATAATTTATTTAAATTTTAAGTATAAAATATTTTATTCGTAATTTCACAAACCTTCAATCGTATCCAAGCTAAAATAAAACACGACATACAAGTAAGAAATCTAGAAAATAGGTAATTTCTACTGTGTGAATAATGTAAACAACCAATCAAATTAACCAATTAAATAAATTAAATGTCCATATGGAAATTTCCACTTTATTTACAACATAGGTGTGCAAAAATTAAAAGAGGTTGGGAACCACTAATAACAACCCAGATTCTAATCCTAAAACTGACACAAGTTTCTTTGAGTGGGATATTTTATCTTTTTTTATTTGGAAACTACGGTGGGGCCTACACGTTAATAAACAAAAGGATTACAGATTCCTAAAATGCCACATTCAACTTGAGTGGGAAATTTCCTATCATCACTTCTTCATCTTCTCTCTTTCTACAAGCTCCTTGGGTTTGTAGGGTCTGGATATGCAAATGAAAAGAAACTCATCCCCATAGGGGTATTTTCTATTCTTTTTGGATAGTAAAGTCTTCCTAACTTGGATCTTCCAATAGAACGGAACTCTCTCCTAAGGATTGTTCCCTCCTCTTTGGATTCCAAATTATATGTGATATCCCACCTCAGAGTTACACTTTCACAATGTTTAACTTAAACAAAAAATAGAATATTTTAGAAATAAAAGAAAGAAATCTAAACCACTTGTAGGGTTATCCTAAAAAGTTAAAATATAAAATCATCTCAAGTTATTATATATAAGCTTAAATTTAAATCCCAGCCATGCTTGGCTATGCTATTTTAATTTTAAGGGAGCTTAGCTTTTTGTACCTAAAAAAATATGTCAGTTTAAATTTTTAGTTTGCCCCCTTTGATTATCCCTACATGAGTCATGGCCAAATACAAAAAATCTTATGAGCATCCAGACTATTCATAACCTAGAGATAATCTATCGCCCATCACATCAATTTATTACAAAAATAAATAAATAATCACTTCAATCAATCAATTTGCAAAACAGCATGTAGTGAAAACCATAAAAAAGCTCGATATATAGTATCAAAAAGTAAACACTAGCCTAACCTATATCTAAAGTCAGTTATCCTAGCAAACCATCTAAGGTTTGTGTAGCAGCCTGTGTGGTTTGGATATGTCCTATGTTGGGTACTTTGTTGAAGTTATTTATCATTTTGATTTGTTGAATGTCAAAGGAGAGTTTTGATTTAGTTTCAAGTATTAATGACTTAGTGTTGCTTTAAAAATTGCATTTTTAGAGTTTAGTGATTACTACCTATGTTTACACAAGAGTCATGAAGTTTATTTTATCTTCCTTGAGGTTAAGTTAATAGCCTCGTAGGCCCGGGTTACCCAGTAGTAAATAGTTCTGTTAAGTTAATTTAATTGGTTAGAGCTTAAAGGGTTGGTCAAATGATTTTAAATGATTAATTTGATGCTTGATTAGTTTTTAGATTAATTATTATATTTTTAATTTTCTTTTTTTAATGAATTATGTGTTGAGAATGGTACAAATATGTTTATTCAAGTGAGTTTTTGATATGAGTTTTTGATGATTTCAAAATCTTGTTATTTGATCTTATTGCTTGTTTATTATTTCTCCTAACAAATGTTGGAAATTCTATTTTTTTATGTACTAATCTTTTATTTGAAAAAAATCACATTTCAGATAATGGAAGACTTCAAATTGATTGAATTAGAGGTTATTAGTCTTGAAGTCTGTATTTTTTCTTTTCTTGAGTCTGAGAGATGTGATTGTAATTGGGTAATCAATCAAAAACACACTCGGGGAGTAAGACAAATATTTTTTTAACTAATTGTACCGTATGATATTAGATTGTATGGGATGATTTATCCAGTTTCTCCTCCAATACAAACATAACAGGTTTAAATTTTTTCTAAGTATAATTCATACAATACGAAATATTTTCCTATATCATTTTCCAGAGTACGAAATAGGAGCTTGCATGGTTCGTACTAGATCGTATGGGATAAACTGTTCAATTTTTTGAACTATTCATACAATATGAATTTATTCGTATTGTATGGTATAATGAAGATTTTTATAAAAAGGTTTTTCAAAACTTCAAAGAGACTTTTAAAGTACCAATTCACCCTCCCCTCCTCGTGGTTAGCCTAGGGACATAATTAATAGGTCTAACAACCTATTCGCACTTTCAAGTGGTATTAGAGCCTATTTAAAAAATTACTGTTTAAATTACTTTTTAAAATTTGATCATGGCTAATTTTGGAAACTGAAACACACCTGAGGGTTATTCGATCACTAGACCTCCACAGCTTGATAATATCTTATTTAATTTTTAAAAAACTCGCATGACTAAATTTATGCAATCACTTGACTATCGCATATGGATTTTAATACAAGAAGGTTACACTGAACCTACTAGACTTGTAGAAGGAATTAGAATTCAAACACCTTTTACTAACTGGACTGTAGAAGAATGTGAATAGCTCAATTAAATGCTAAGTATTTGAATAGTTTCTTTTGTGCACTGAAATTGGAAGACTACATATGTGTTTCTACTTATAAATCTAGAAATGAAATTTGGGATAGGCTTTGCATTACATATGAATGAACCAATGAAGTGAAATAATCTAGATTGAACATTCTACTGCATGACTATAAACTTTTTTGCATGAATTCGAATGAGTCAATCTCTGACATGTATACTAGTTTTATACATATAGTATCTTCATTGCATGCTTTAGGTAGGAAACTAACCAATTCTAAAAAAGTAAATAAGATATTATGTTATTTATCTACTTATTACGATGCAATGATTACTGCTATAACAGAGTCAAAAGACTTAAATGTTTACTTTATTGATAATCTGCTTGGATCACTGATTGCCTACGAGTAAGGAGTGACTCAAAGATAGATTGATGCAGGTGATCGATGGAAAGAAAAGAATATTGCACTGAAAGTGAATGACTCAGAGAGTTATCAGTCCCAGCTTGAGAATGAAGTGGATATTGCCTTAATGATAAGGAAGTTCAAATTGTTTCTAAGGAGGAAGCAGAGGAGACGTCAGCAATAGAACAAAGGTAGGTTCCATAAAAATGTTAAGACTTCTAATGATGTTATTTGCTATGAGTGCAGGAAGCCAGGATATATAAAGACCGAGTGCCCTAATCTCAAGGCCAATCCTAGCAAGGAGAAAGCTGAGGAGAAACCAAAGGATAGAAGGGGTAAGAAGAGACTATAGTGAGTATTTTGGGTAGACCCAGCTTCAGATTCTTCATAAATAGTACATGAAGAGGAAGTCATAAATTTATATTTGATGGCTCACAATCTTGATCATTCGGATCAAGAGGAGGTATGTGACTTAAGTTATGATGAATTAATTGAATTTTCTTAGTGCATTCATTTTGCAAATAGGAAACTAAAGAAATTAGATGCTAAGTTGAATTTAGATTACTTAGAATTACAAAAAGAATTTGAAATCCTTAGGAAAGACCATGCATTAATTGATAGCAACCACATGACTTTGTTGGATGAATTTGATGATTTGAATAAACAGCATGAACTTCTAAAATCATCACACATTGAACTTGAAATTGATTTCAAAACTTTTATGGATGAATCAGGTAGTAGAGCATTTTGAAGATTGAAAATTCAATTCTAGAAAGTGCTAACTCATATCTTGAAGTTAAGTTGAAAGCACTTGAGGAAAATAGGATTCTACCCAAACTTGAAGATTTTCACAAATATTACCACAGGCCCATTAGTTTAACATCTAGGAGAAGATCTTATAGTGCACATAGATTGGTAAATCCTTTTCCTGAAGTAAAATGTTTTTCTTGTGGTATGATTGGGCATATTTTCCATACTTATACTATTCATCGTAGAACACATTTAATGTGGAGACCTAAGATGTATAATACACAGTATATCTCACATGCATGTGGTTTAAAATTGCCAAGAGGTGAACCCAAACTTGTTTGGGTTCCCAAGTCTAATGTTTGATAAATTTATAGGAACGCTCTCACATAAGACCTCATAAGAGCAATTGGTAATTGGATAGCAGCTATTCAAAGCATATGACTGGAGATGCAAATCAATTCATATTGCTAGAAGCTAGGAATGGAGGTAAGGTTACACTTGGAGATAATACAACCAAGAGAGTGCTGGGTACAGGTATGATTGGAAATTCAAAGAATTTTTTGATTGAAAATGTTCTGTTAGAAGAAGGCTTAAAACACAATCTGTTGAGCACAAGTCAATTGTGCGAGAAAGGTTATCATATTAAATTCTTGCCTACTAGATGTGTTATTAGTCAAAATAGAATTATTGTATTTAATGGTGATAGAGTAAATAATGTGTACATGTTAGATTTGAATTCTGTAAAATTTTCTACTTCTTTTTGTTTGAAAACTATATCTTATGAGTCATGGTTATGGCATAGAAGACTTTGTCATGCTAGCATGAGCAATCTTAGGAAAATCACCCAAAAAGATTTAGTTAGAGGAGTACTAAAATTATACTTTATAAAAGATCACTTACATGATGCATGTCAACTAGGAAAATAAGTCAAATCCTCCTTCAATTCAATCAAGGAAGTTAGAACTAGCAATCCCTTAGAAATTCTTCACATGGGTCTCTTTGGACCTATTAATATAGTAAGTCTAGGAGGGAAAAGATTTTGGTATGTAATTATGGATGATTACTCAAGATTCACATGGATTAAATTTTTAAATCATAAGAGTGAATCATACGAGGAGTTTAGAGATTTTGCCATTTGGATTCAGAGAAAACTAAGATTTGAAATTATTATTATCAAAAGTGATCATGGGGGAGAATTTAAAAATGAATTATTTTATGATTTATATAAATCTCAAGGAATAGATCATAACTTCTCAGCTTCTAGGACACCTCAGCAAAATGGAGTAGTTCACAGAAAGAACAAGACATTAATTGAAGCTACTAGAGCCATGTTGGCAGAATATTCACTTAGAAGATATTTTTGGGTTGTAGTTAGTACCGCATGTTATATATTGAATAGGGTGTACATTAGATCAAAATTAAATAAGACACCCTATGAACTTCTTAAAGGTAGAATTCCCAACCTCTCACACCTACATGTTTTTGGAAGTAAAGTGTTCATACATAATAATGGAAAAAGTCTCTTAGGTAAATTTGATCCTAAATCTGATGAAGGAATTTTTTTAGAATATTCAAGTGTTGGAAAATCCTATAGAGTTTTTAATAGAAGGACATTGGTAGTTGAGGAGACCACTCATGTTATTTTTGATGAATCAGATAATTATGGAGGGTCTAGGTTGAATGAAGATGAAGTTGAAGAAAAAACCTAAGGACTTTAAAATGAAAAAAGTTGAAGAAAGGGTTAAAAATGAGGAAGAAAACCAATTGCCTAAAGAATAGAAATTTACTAAGAGTCATCTTAAGGAGTTGATTTTAGGTGACCCAAGTGAAGGAGTTAGGACTATCCATAGTTTGAGGAAAGAAGTAAATCACTCTGCTTTTATTTCAATGATTGAACCCACTAGTGTAAATCAAGCACTTTCGGATTAGTTTTGGATTCTAGCTATGCATGATGAGTTAAATCAATTTGCTAGAAATGATGTTTGGGAATTGGTAAAAAGACCAAAAGATTAAAGTATGATTGGGAATAAGTGGGTATTTAAAAACAAGATGAATGATTCTAGAGTGATTGTAAGGAATAAAGTAAGGTTAGTGGCTAAAGGGTATAATCAAATTAAGGGAATTGATTTTAAGGAGACCTTTGCCCCGGTACCCAGACTTGAGGCAGTTAGAGTGCTTTAAGCCTATGCATGTTTTAAAGGTTTTAAGTTGTATCAACTGGATATAAAGAGTGCCTTTCTAAATGGGAAATGAGATGATAAAAGAGGATGTTTATGTTGAGCAACCTCTAGGTTTTGAAAATGTATAATTTCCTAATCATATTTTCAAATTGAAAAAGGCATTATATGGACTCAAAAAGGCACGTAGAGCTTGGTATGAAAGGCTAAACACTTTTCTACTTGAATGATTATTTGTAAAAGGGAGTGTGGACACCACTCTCTTTATAAAAAGAGTAGGAGATGAAATACTCATTGTTTAATTTTATGTGGATGATATCTTGTTTGGATCTACCGATCGAAATTTTTGTGATGAATTTTCAAAAATAATGAGTAAGGAATTTGAGATGAGCTTAATTGGAGATTTGACTTACTTTTTGGGGTTTAACATTAAGCAGGATGAGGATGGAACCTTTCTGAGCCATTCAAAATATGTTAAGGATATCCTTAAAAAGTATGAAATGGATAAGGTTAAACTAGTGAATACACCCATGAGTTCCTCAGTGTAGTTTGATAATGATCCTAAAGGAAAATTAATTGATTAAAAGAAGTTTAGAGGGATGATTGGATCTTTGCTTTACTTGATAGCTAGCAGACCGAATATCTTGTTTAGTATTTATTTATGTGCTAAATTTCAAGCAGATCCTAAAGAGTCACATCTGACTACAGTTAAGAGAATTATGATATATCTTTTGGGGACTCCAAAACCTAAGAATTTGGTATCCTAAGAATAGCACTGCATTTCAAATTATTGGATACTCTGATTCAGATTTTGCTGGTTGTAAGGTTGATAGGAAAAGCACTTCTGGAACTTATCAATTTATAGGAAACTCTTTAGTTTATTTGTCTAGTAGAAAACAGAACTTAGTAGCCCTTTCAACTGTAAAAGCTGAATATATTGCCTTAGGAAGTTGTGTTGCACAAGTACTTTAGTTAAAGTAATAGCTAATTGACTTAGGATTTTCATTTGACACAATTCTAATCTTTTGTGATAACACTAGTGCCATGTGTATTTCAAAGAATCTTATTCAGCATTCTAGAACCAAGCATATCGATATAAGGCATCATTTTATAAGAGATCATGTAGCAAAAGGGGAAATTGAATTACATCATGTTGCTACTAAGGATCAACTTACACATATTTTCACACAACCGCAAGCTTTTGATATATTTAGCATTTTGAGGATAAGGCTAGGTGTGATTGATCGTAATGCATAATTAAAATTTCTGTAAACATTATTTTATGTTTGATTGTATGTTTATTTATGTCAAGTTTATGCAGCATAAGTTGTATGTTTTTATTTTGTTTTTTATTATATTTTGTCATTTTATCTTTTTATTATTTGTACTTTAATGAAAATTGAAAAATATTTTACTTTGAAAGGTTTTTGAGCTTTGTACTATTTTTTGTTATTATAATCGTACTATACAAAATTATTTCGTACAATATGAATTTTATAGCATGTGCATAAAAATTTGTAGAGTTGAGGGGATGGAATAATATTTTTATAAGTTCGTACTATACGATGATATCATCGTACTGCATGTTGTGTACAGGCTCGTCTATACGAATGGGGACGGGTTTGCAGTTTTAGGCACTTATTACTGATCATACGTACGAACGCATCGTTTATCTGTACGATCCTTATTATCATTTTTGGATAAGGACGAAGCCAACCATCATTGAAATGATCTTTAATTTTTGATACTCTCGAACAAGCATGTGATCATCTGTATGATCGTGCAGTCAAAAAACCTGTACGAAAGGATGCATCGGGCAGGGGAGTTTATGAAAAGCCGTTTCATTTTTGGCCATTCTCGTTCGTACGTACAAAATTTATTTCGTCCCATACGAATTATTTTTCTACTAGACGATTGATCATTTTTTCTTTATATACAAGGGGAGTTTTTATTCATTTTAGTTCCATTTCAAACCCTTCAAAGCCACAAATTAGAGATGTCTGGCAGTAGAAAAAGATCATGACATGCTAGAGGTTCATCCTCTAGATAAGATTGGGATGATAATTTTTTGTCTCAACAAAATGAGGATGCTTACCTTCAATTTAGTGCTTCCAAAATTACACCCTCTCATCTCTTAATGCAGGAGAACATCCATTTTGCTGTAGTGCCACTTTTTGACTCTTCCTAATTTTCATTCTTCCTTACTCTCATTCAAGCTTACAATAAGGACTTTTTTCATGTTTTCCTTGCAAACATGAAAATAAATCAATACCATATAAGGATCACTTCTTATGTTCTGAAATAGAGAGTAGAAATTACTAAGGGGGATTTGGGGACTTTCCTTCACTTTAGAACTCTAGGTATTCGAGCACACACCTTGACCACAAGAGCTGACTATGATTGGTCAGAAGTCAATCAGGTTCTTAGGGGAGTAAGCCAACCAAGTCATTTACCTAGAGTCTACACCCTGAACGAAAATGCAAGGATCATTCAGCACGTTCTTAGAACCTCCATTTTCCCAAAAGCTAGAGATCGAGTCAATATGACACCCCTCCTCTCAACTGTTATATACTTGATCATGACTGGACAACTTATAGATGAAGCCCAATTTATCATGGACTACTGATATTGCCTTACTGATATTGGCCATCCTAGCATCAAAAGAAAGAAAAACATTACCCTGGGACATGTAATTTCTTATATCCTAGAGAAGAAGTAAAATTTAGTCCACCCTAACAGACCTACTGAGTTACCTGTGTACTTTACCAAAGCCTCTTTTTGGGTACTTTTTAGGAGAGAGGGATCTGGAGATTATTTTAAAGAAGAAGGTGCACCTGCACCTGCACTTGCACCAGCCCCTGCACTTGGACTTGATCAAGACTTTTATTAAAATATGGTCCACTGCTTTTATCATCTTGATTAAAGATTTGATGATATTGAGGCACATTTAAAGCAGCTGGATGACAGATATAATGATGATAGAGGTTTGATTTGTGATCAGTTTGAATCAGTGAACACCAATATTGCCATAATTAATAGCTATTTTACTATGTTCCTACTCCACCACCTCCTCCAGATGAGGGTCCCTCTGATTTTTAGATGTGATTTTGTTGTTTGACTGTTGCTCTTTATGGGTGTTTATGTTTGAAGTTGTTGTGTTGTTTCTTTATTTTTGTTAGACTGATTTGTATTTGGTTATTTGTGATATATTTGAATGATGAATGGTAGTCTTTATGTTGGAAGAAGTATGGAAGGATGCATGTAACAAAAATATAGGTCAAATGAAATGAACAAATCATGTTTGGATGCATATTCCATTGTGACTTAAATGTTTTTTTATCAAAAGTAGTTGATTATCTTCATGAAATGTTAGTTGAATCAGTTTTACAATAGTAATCTCTATGCATAATTTAATTTATAAAAAATATTTAGATTACTTTGTGACTAGGTGTACATTAGAATATCTTTTTATTATTTTATTTTTAGATATGTAATACTTAGCTTAAATTGTCACATATTTGATATCTTAATATTGATCTTGTTTCTATCTCAAAGTGTTCATTATTGTATTTTGTGTCAAGAGTGTGATTTTGGAAAGAAAAGTTTTTAAGTAGGCACAAAATGAGGTTAAAAATGAAAAGATGAACAAAGTGTGCCACAAATACAAAAGATGCGTAATGTTCGCCAAAATTATAAAGAGGCACAAAATTAGCCCAAAATTGATAAGATGCACAAACTGTGCCATTCAATTTGAAAAGATGCGTAATGTCGCCAATCATTCTTTTCTTTAACATTTTCTCAATTACACTAATCAATGATTGTCACTTTGAATTTGAAAGTTATTAATTTTATTTCATCATTTCGGCAATAATTTTCGTTACTTAATTTGTCTATTACATTACTGACATAAAATAACTTTTCTTATCCTTGTTATTCTGTGATTTAAATTTTTGAGTCTTAATCTTTTGCATCAAATTTTAATAGTGTAATTATAATTCATTTAACATTATCTTATTCATCAACTCCTTTGATTACTTCCCTTTTCGTTGTTTTCAAAAGGGGGAGTTTGTTTAATATGATTTGGTTGATATGTTTTGTTTGATTTGCATGTTTTGTGTGTATCTGTGTGTGTTTGTTTTTATCTTATCTTGTCTTTCTATTTTTTTGTGTATTCCCCCTTATTACAAGTAGATCATTTATTTAGGGGGAGCTTAGGAGAAAATATGTATTTACTTGTTAATACAAATAATAATTATTTTGCCATCATAAAAAATGGGAGATTAATAAGAATGGTGCAAATCTATTTATTCAAGTGAGTTTTTGATGTGAGTTTTTGATGATTCAAAATTTTATTGTTTGATCTTATTGCTTGATTATTATTTCTCCTAACAAATGTTGGAAATTCTTTTTTTTGTGTACTAATCTTTCATTTTAGGAAAAATCACATTTTAGACAGTGGAAGACTACATGTTGATTGAATTAGAGGTTATTAGTCTCGGAGTCTGTATTTTTTCTTTTCCTGAGTCTGAGAGATGTGATTGTAATTGGATAATCATACACACACACACTGGGGGAGTAAGACAAATATTTTTTTAATTAATCGTACTGTATGATATTAGATCATACGGGATGATTTGTCCAATTTCTCCTCTAATATAAACCTGCCAGGTTTAAAATTATTCTAAGTATAATTCATATAATATGAAATGTTTTCGTATATCATTTTCCAAAGTACAAAATGGGAGCTTGCATGGTTCGTACATGATCGTACGGGATGAACGGTTCAATTTTTTGAACTGATCATACAGTATGAATAGGCTTCGTACATCATTTTCCAGAGTACGAAATGGAAGCTTACATGATTCGTACTGGATCATACGGGATGAACTGTTCAATTTTTTGAAATATTCGTACAGTACGAATGTGTTTCATATATCATTTTATAGAGAATGAAAATTGGGTTTCATTGGTTCGTATTGGATCATACGGGATGAACTATTCTTTTTTGAAGTGTTCGTACAGTATGATTTTAGTTCGTATATCATTTTCCATAGTATAAAAATTGGGGTTCATAGGTTCGTACATCATCGTACGGGATGAACCATTCAACTTTTGAACAGTTTGTACAGTATGATTTGGTTTCATATTTTATTTTCTAGAGTATAAAATAGGGCTTGCAGGGTTCATACAGTATATCATACGGGACGAACGATTCATTTATTGAAATATTCGTAGGGGATAATTGTCGATCGTACGGTACGATCCTAATTCATAAAACTTGAAATTTTAAATTTTTGGATGGTTTTTCTTTTCTTTTGTATATAAGATTCCTAAAAACTCACTGTCCAACTAATCTTCTATGAATTTCTTCTTAAGAGTGGAAGGGAGAGTGATTAGGAGAGTGTTTGGGAGTGAGTGTGGTGAGATCTTTGAAGAGAAAATTGTGAGGGGATTCACAAGGTTGCCCAAAGATAAGAATCTCATTGTTTGTACTTCAAGTCTCTTCCCTATCTCTTTGAAGACTCTTGCGAGAAGATCTTTGAAGAAGGTCTGGTTCTCTTCTGTCACCAGGAGGGTGAAAAAGGACTCTTGGTTCTCTACCAATACTTGGAGGGTGTGAAAGGATGAGTGAGTTCTCTGCCTTCACCAGGAGGGTGAAAAAGGACGACAGTTCTCTACTGCACCAGGGTTTGGTGGAAGAGAATTTGTAAGGGCTTCTCTGTCTTGCTGTAGTCACTTTGGTTTAGTGCAATACCTAGAGAAGGAGTCTCTAGGGAGTGGATGTAGGTCGTGTTTGACCGAACTACTATAAAATCTGGTGTTCTTTGTTCGTATTTTTATTTACCAGATTGTTAAAGCTCAATTTTTATAACTGTTCGTACAGTACGAATTTAATTGTACTGTACGATATACTGAAAATTTTTATAAAAAGATTTTTCAAAACATCCAAGAGATTTTTAAAGTACAAATTCACCTCCCACCCCCCCTCTTGGTTAGCATAGGGACATAACTAATAGGTTTAACAATCTATTCGCACTTTCATTATGTATAATTTTTAATTAATCTTTTAATTTGATTCATTTTTTTATTATTAATGGATTTAGTAATTAATTTTTTTTCAAAAAAAATTAAAATTTTGATCATTAATCTTGATATTCTAGTTTAATATTATTCTATTTTTAATGTATTTTGAATTGTTTTCATGATATGTATAATTAATTATAGATGAACTTAATTTATTTGATTAATTAAAATTAAGTTTTATTTAAAAAATCTTTTATTTTAAATTAACATTAACATTTTCTTTTTTTTTATTAGTTTTAACTTGAATTTTTTTATATCTTTGAATTTAATTTTATTTTAATAAATTTATTTAATTAATATTTAATTAAGGTGTAATTAAAATATTAAATAAATTTTATTTAAGTTTAGGTCCAAATTTTATCTTTTAATGAATATGTATATTGGTTATGTTTGATTAACATTAATTTAAAGATATTTGCTATACTTAAGGGGTAGTGACATTAAGTTTTCTATGTTTGGTGTCAGAAATTCACTAAGACTCATCCTTAATTATTATCCTTAAATGACACAAATGTTATATGGAATAAAATAAATTATTGTATTTAAATAAAATATATAATGATGGGTTTTTGGTTTAACAAAAAATAAAGTAATTTAAATATAATATGTTACTACAAGGACATAGGGTTGGGGAAGCAGAAGTGGAACTATTGCCCTCTTCCTTTTTTTTTTGTGGATATTTTAGTTCATATATATTCTCATGCTTGAATGGATACCACCTCTTCATATTAAAATCGTCAAAAACTGCTCACACCAGTTTCCACAATTTTTCTTATAAAATATATGAGAATTTGTGATAAGAAAAGGATGATCATAATTTTAATTTAATGAATTTAGAGGGCTAATTTAACATTAAGTGGTTGAACTAAATGAAGTGAATACCTTTTGAGATTAATTTGGTTCAAATTCCTTCGAAATAAGTTAGTTTTATGTTGATTAATTTTGATCAAGACACCTTTTCATTTTATTAAATTTAGATCGAGCCAATTTAAATTTTAATTATTTTAATATTTAGAATTAATCAAAGATGATTATTATTTTTTTAAATTGGGTTTTAGTCAATTTAATTTTGATGGTTTTGAGATGAGTCAATTTCATCTGAATTGTGTTAAAATTAGGTTATTTTTAACTTATTTGATATTGATTAGGTCAAAATGACTTCAAATAATGTCTGATTTACCCTAGTTAACATAAATTTGGTTTAAATTATCTTGTGGCAATTTAGGTCGAATTAGGAGGCTGAGTCAATGCTACATCAATGGGTATCCACCTAAGAGAAATCCTAACAATGGGCATGTCAATGCTTGGTTACGAAGACCTAAACACTAAGGAATGGATATAGGGAAATTAACCTCATATAAAATGAGGTCAACAAATGGACCCCCAATAGGCATGATAAACTAACAAAAATTTACCATGCATATTAGTGTTGACTGAAACGATCAACTAGATCCAAAATTTAAGTTGAACATATGAATAGATGAATTGAAGGAATTTTACACTTTGATAGATTATCAGAATGAAAAGTTCTAGAGATTTGGGTTGAGGAGGAGGACATCAAAGATGATAAGGCATATCTATAGCCAAGATCTTAATGACCACCTACTAGATATAGCCCTAGCATTGATGTCATTCTATGCTTAAGAAGAGCTTGGCTCGCAGGTATGTATATTGTGGTTGTATGGGCTTGGCTTTATGAAACTCTTATAATATGGACATTTGATAAATCAAGAGTTCATATATTTTAAAATTATGAAATCAATAAATTAATAAATTTTATTTTCATGTTATATCATTATTTATTTAATATACTACATATTATCATATATAAGTGTTTATTATAACCAGAGTATTAAAAATAAATTTTCATGACCAAAATTTATGATAAACTTACACAAACTTTACTTTGTAAATATATTTAAAAATACAAAAATTATTAGCATGTTGAAACTCCAAACAAAAAAATAGTACAAGCAACATAAAGAGGAATATATAGTGCTACTATTTCTTAAGCAGGGTATGCAGACAAGCTTGAAAAGGCTCTGAGTTAGACAACACTTGAAGTGAAACTCAAATTCAAACTAAAGGTCTTTCAAATCTACTCCATTAAAATACTTGAAAGTACGAGATGCGCCAAGAGGGGGGTGAATTGGTATTTTAAAAATTCAACCCTTAATAAGAGTTCTATTTTTTTTTTGTATTTTTAAGGGATAACTCAACGAATAATGTGCGAAAGCAAGTACAAGGATCACAACAACGATATTGGTAATTCAATTTTAACTTTTACAATACAAGATTCAAATTATGATTTTTCACAAAGCAATTTGACGTACTAATTAAGAGCATGAAAAGTAAAGTACGGTAAAATGAAAAAAACACACCAGAGATTTTTATAGTGGTTCAGTCACTTGACCTACGTCCACTCCCCGGAGTCCTCTACTCTGGGATTTGCACTAGTAAAAGTTGACTCTCCTTTTGCTCCCACAGCAAGGCGGAGAAGCCTTTACAATACTCACTTTCACCTCCCTCGGTGCGGCGGAATACCAAATGCTATGTCACCCTCCTGGTGAAGGCAGCGGACCTTCTCCTTTTTCTCCCTCCTGGAGATGGCAGAGTACCTTGGCGATGTCGATCTTGAAGTGACTCTTCCCTCGAGAACTTTCCCGAGACTCCCCAAAGCCACAAGAGGAGCAAAGCATGCATCTAGCTTGGAGCCACCGTGTGATCCCCTCACACTACTTCTCCCTCACGCTCAAGCTCACCTTCACATTCCTCTTGCAAGCCCTAGATCTCTCCGAGGAAAAACTTCTCCTTCACGAATCTCCTTCTTCCCTCAAAGCCTCTCACAGTAAGAGGATAGATCAACAACACTCTAAAAAAAATTTAAGTTGTTTTTATATCAGGCTTCAGAAAACCCTAAAAGTTTTAACTTTTGCGTTTCTGTTCGTACAATACGATCTATAATCGTACAGTACGATCAGTTCAATTACAACTCCGTCCAGTATGAGTACAGATGAATAGTTATCAAAGTTTATACATATCGTACTGTACGATATGTATATCATACAGGACGATACTGTTGATTCGTACTGTTCGTACAGGATGATCTGTGGGATGATCCCTGGGACGAAAGAATTCATCTCTGCCAGTCGTCCAGCACTCCTTTAGTCATATAGTATGATTTGTGTGTTTCAGGATATCGTCCTGTACGATACGAATATCATCCAGGATGAGTAGAACAAAAATTCTTGGTTTCATTTGGTACGACTGATGGGACGAATGAAATCATCTCTGTTGGTCGTCCAGCACTCCACTAGTCGTACCATACGATTAGTTCATTTCAAGATATCGTCCTGTACGATATGAATATCATCCAAGACGAACAGAATAAAAAACCATGGTTTCGTATGGTACGATCGATGGGATGAATGAAATCGTCTCTGTCAGTCATACGGTATGATATAGGATCGTACAGTACGATCGACTTTTAAATTAGAAACCAATGTTTATTTCCTGATTAGGGAGATAATTTTGGTAAGTATTTAATTAATCGTACAGTACGATAGGCATCGTACAGTACGATTATTTCAGGAAATCAAAATTAAGAACTTACCAAACTTATTCTGGCGGCTAGGGTTTCTCAATTGTATCTTATCGTACAGTATGATAGGTATCGTACAGCACGATCAGTTTATAAATTTAATCATCTGAAAATTAGCCGTTAGCCTGAGTATTATTAATTAATCGTATAGTATGATATTAAATCGTACAGTATGATATTCTTAAAAAAAATTTAAACATTTAAAACCATACTTCCCCTGTGTGTGTGCATGGTTGCTCCTTTCACATGCATGCTTCTGTGGGAGACTCAAGAGAAAAAAAATAAAGAAATAAAAATTACAGACTTTTCAACATCCTAATTTACCCGGTTTGAGTCTCCAATAACCTTGAGTAGTGTGCATCTGGCCTGAAATGTTAGTGCTCATATACAATGATTAAGCATTTGTAATCTAAAGGAAGTCTATATGGATTAAGTAAGTATTAGTTGTCACCATCAAAATTATGTGCTCGGGATCCTGGATTTTAACAATCTCCCCCTTTTTAATGGTGTCAAATAATATTTTTTGATGGCCATAGTTGTTCTGACTTCCTTAGCTCCCCCTCAGAAGAATAGTTTATTAATTTTCAAATAGGAGGAGAAGAAACAAATTTTTTTTTCTTATTATTATAACATATAAAAAAGACATAACAAGAGAGAAAAACATGTAGTGAAAACAAAAGAGTAAACATAAACAACCAATATCATTAATAGTAAGTAAAAAACAGAACAACACAGAACACAGAAATGTCTCCCCCTTTTGACAGCACCAAAAAGGGAAGAACATGGAAACAACTTCAATGACAAGAAATAAAAAACATAAATAACTACAATAACTCAATAATCTGGATCCTGATCCGGAGGTGGTGGTGGAGGTTGTGGAAACAGTTGGTGGTATTGATGGAGGGACGCAAACTGGTGATCGATGGAGGTGAAGCGCTCCCTAAACCATTTCATATCAGTTTCATATTCCTGATGTTGCTGAGCAATGTAGGAATCCAACCTAGTCTCCAGGCGATCAAGGCATTGAATAATGTCGTCATGAGGGTAGTCGGGAGGAGCAAGACCAGGTGGGTGGATTGGTGGTGGTGGAGGGGCGTCAGCGGGAGCAGCAGCCTCTTCGTCATCAAACTCGGGATCGGCGGGAGCAGCCCCCCGATGGAACAAGATACAAAAAGAGGCATCCGAGTAGAAGATAGGAAGATGATCTGGAGGTAGCGAATAATGAAGTTGGTACTTGGCATCTAAGATGTATCCTGTGACATGCCCTAAAGCAAGGTTCAGTTTGCGGCGGGCACCGGGATATCGGTAGGCAGACAGGGTATGGATATAGTCAAAAACCATTTGGGCTTCATTGAATTTTATGCCAGACATGATTAGATATGTGACGACAGAAAGCAGTAGAGTAATATGGATGCGGTCTCCAGCTTTGGGTATAATGGACGTGCGAAGGACATGCTGGATAACGCGGGCATTCTGATTCAGGGTTTGGACAAGGGGCAAGTGTTGATTGGAAGGGACACCTCTAAGGGTAATATTGACTGATGTCCAATCATAATCATGTGAGATCATAGATTGAGGACGAGGGCCGTCAGTAGACAGCCCAATGTGTGCAGCAATGTCGTTGACGGTGATAACGACATGCTGTTTACAGACATAAGAAGTGAAAGTGGTGTTTTCTAGGTTGATTTTGATATTGGCAAGAAACTTAAAAAGAAGTTCAGAGTGAAAAGGAAAGGCAAGAGTCAAAAGGAATTGAAGGGTGGTGGATGCGAAAAGGTTCATCACCTCGAAATTGAGAGCGTCTTTATTCAGTATGCGAGATGGAGTGATTTTGGCTTCCTTGATTTTAATGTATGCTTTCTCGTCTGCAGCGGAGAGAAAGGGATCATCGAAATGCTGAGAGGAGGAGGAGCTCCCGACGACCATTCGGCCGTGCTTACTGGCACCAGACATGGTTGAAGAAGGGACTTGAGAAAGAGAGTAAACTTGGAGTGAGTGAGAGTGAGTGAGTGCAGCCAAAGAATCCCTCCTTTTCATAGAATTTGTGAATTATCGTAAAGTATGATTGAGTATCGTACAGTACGATAGGCACAATAATGTCGTCTGGACGATCGTTTAGAAAAGTGAGTCAAATCGTACAGTACGATCAGAATCGTACTGTACGAACGTGAGTGTGAGGCGTTCGTCCTGAGGAGTCGTCTGAACGACTTTTGAAAAAAATAATCGTACAGTATAAACAGGTGTTCGTATAGTACGATAGGCAATAATGTTCGTACCGGCCGAGTTTAAATTCGTCCTAATCTATTTGACACGTGGATCGTACAGTACGAAAGGTATTTCATATAATACGATGATATGAAAGATCTAGACTGTGAATGGGAATGGACGGTTGAGATTAGAGTGATTTGAACCTTATCATACAGTACGATATTTGATCGTACAGTACGATTGTTTAGAAATTCAAGGTTTGTGAGCAGCATGGTAAGAGGATCAGGAAACCTTTTTTTTTTTTTTTTTAGGCTTGAATGTCTATGACACCTAATTTTGTTCTTAAAGTGCTAAATGTGTCTTAATCTAATGGTTTTGTGAAAATGTCAGCCAATTGATCTTTAGTAGCAATGTGGTGCAGTTCAATATCTCCTTTGGCTACGTGATCTCTAATGAAATGATGTCTAATGTCTATATGTTTTGTTTGTGAATGTTGAATTGGATTTTTGGATATGCAAATAGCACTAGTACTGTCACACATGATTGGAATGGTTCCTACAGGTAGTCCTAGATCTAACAGTTATTGTTTTAACCACAAGACTTGTGCAACACAGCTACCTACCGTTATATATTCTTCTTCGGCTGTTGATAGGGCTACCGAATTCTGTTTTCTACTGGACCATGAAACTAACGAATGTCCAATGAATTGACAAGTACCAAAAGTGCTTTTTCTATCTACCCTACATCCTGCAAAGTCTGAATCTGAGTACCCTAAGATTTCAAAAGTGGTGCTGTGTCTAGGATACCAAATTCCTAAGTTCGGGGTGCCTAGTAGATATCTAAGAATTCTTTTGACAGCAGTCATATGAGATTCTTTCGGGTCAGCTTGAAAGCGGGCACAGAGAAACACACTAAACATTATGTCTGGTCTACTAGGAGTCAGGTAGAGAAGCCATCCAATTATTCCCCTATACCTCTTTTGATCTACAGACTTCCCACTGGGATCTTTATCCAATTGAATGTTAGAGCTCATGGGTGTATTCATAGCCTTAGCATTATCTATTTCATATTTTTTCAAAATATCATTGATGTACTTACATTGGCTAAGGAACGTTCCACCTTCCGTTTGTTTTACACTAAATCCAAGGAAGTAACTAAGCTCTCCCATCATACTCATTTCAAACTCATCACTCATTGTTTTTGAAAATTCATTACATAAGCTTTTCTCTGTCGATTCGAACAAGATGTCATCTACATAAATTTGAACAATGAGTACCTCAACTCCTACCTTCTTCAAGAATAAGATGGTGTCCACACTACCCTTAACAAAGCCTCTATCTAGTAGGAACGTACTAAGTCTTTCATACCAGGCTCTAGGTGCTTGTTTTAACCCGTATAGTGCCTTTTTCAGTTTGAACACGTGGTTTGGAAATTATGAGTTTTCAAACCCTCGAGGTTGCTCCACATAAACATCTTCCTTTATTACCCCGTTCAGGAAAGCACTCTTGACATTCATTTGATACAGCTTAAAATCCCTAAAACAAGAAAAGGCTAACAGTACCCTTATGGCTTCTAGTCTAGCTACCGGAGCAAAGGTTTTCTTCAAAATCTATTCCTTCAATTTGGTTATACCACTTTGCTACTAACCTAGCCTTGTTTCTCACTACTATTCCAGAGTCATTTATCTTATTTTTAAAGACCCATTTAGTTCCAACCACACTTTGTTTTTTAGGTCTTTTGACTAATTCCTATACATCATTCCTAACGAATTGGTTCAACTCTTCTTGCATTGCTAGGATCCAAAATTCATCTCCTAAAGCTTGATCTATACTCGTGGTTTCAATCATAGATATGAATGCAGAATGACTAACCTCTGTCCTAAGTCCATGCCTAGTTTTTACCCCTTCTGATGGGTCTCATAAGATCAGCTCTCTAGGTTGACTAGAAGAAAATTTCCAATCTCTAGGCAGATGTTCCTGAGGTTCTGCTCTAGTCTCTATGGTAATGGTTTCTACTCCCCTTATAACCTCAACTTCTTCTTCTTCATGATTAGATTCAGAGGTCTTATTGGATTCATCAAATACCACATGGGTGGACTCTTCTACTACTAGGGTTCTCTTATTGAATATTCTATAGGCTTTACCTACAGATGAGAAGCCTAGGAAAACCCCTTCATCAGATTTAGGATCGAACTTTCCTAAGGGTGACTTGCCATTGATTAGGATGTAGCATTTGCAACCGAAAATGTGTTAGTGTGAAAGATTGGGTTTCCTACCCTTAAGTAACTCATAGGGTGTCTTATTAAGTTTGGATCTAACATTTACCCTATTTAACACATAACATGTGGTATTCACTGCTTCTGCCCAAAAATATCTAAGAAGAGTGTATTCAGCTAACATAGCCCTAGCAGCTTCAACTAAAGTTTTATTCTTTCTTTCTGCTATTCCATTTTGCTGAGGAGTTCTAGGAGCAGAGAAATTATGTTCTATTCCAACATCTTTATAAAATGATTCCAATTTATCATTCTCAAACTCCCCACCGTGATCACTATAAATTATTGAAATTACACATCCTAATTTCCTTTAAATCCAAGTGGAGAAAATTCTAAACTCTTCAAATGACTCACTCTTATGAGCTAGGAATTTCACCCAAGTAAACCTAGAGTAGTCATCCACTATTACAAACCCATACAACTTCCCTCCTAGGCTGGCTGTACTAACAGGTCCGAACAGGTCCATGTGGAGAGTTTCTAGTGGCCAAGTGGTGTTGATATCCTTGATTGCATGAAATGAAGATTTAACTTATTTTCCTAATTGGCAAGCATCACAAAGATGATCCTCAGTAAAGTCTAACTTTGGTATGCCTCTAACTAAGTCTTTCTGAGTGATGTTCCTAAGTGTTTTCATACTAGCATGGCATAGTCTCCTATGCCATAACCAAGAGTCATCCGCTATTGTTTTCACACACAAGGAGTTTGAGGTTTCAATGCAGTTTAAATCTAACATGTAAACATTGTTTATGTGTTTTCCTTCTAACACAAGTGAATCATTTAAGCTAATCATGCATTTATTAGACAGAAATTTTATGTCAAAGCCCTTATCACATAGTTGACTTATACTTAAAAGATTATGCTTTAAACCATCAACTAAAAGTACATTCTCAATAATCAAATTCTTAGTGTTTCCAATGATACATGAGCCCACCACTTTCCTGGTGGTGTTGTCTCCCAAAGTTAGCTTGCCTCATGATCTGGCCTCCAGTGTCACGAACTGCTTCATGTCTCCAGTCATGTATCTCGAGGAGTCACTGTCCAGGTACCACATGCTCTCACTAGGTCTTTTGTGAGAGCATCCCTACAATGTCAATCACAGATTAGCTTTGGGAACCCAAGTGAGTTTGGGTTCCTCCCTATGCTTATATGAATGAAATGTATGCATGTTATGCTGTGATGAATGAGATTTAGGTCTCCACACTAGATGTGTCCTATAGTGAATTATCCTATAGTGAATTTTTATGCGACCTAGTATGCCACAAGAATAACATCTAACACCAGGAACTGGGTTCACTAGTCTACGAGGGTGGTAGTGCCTATTTCTGGGTTTGGATGATGCATGCCGTGCTGGTTTCGAATGAGATGATTCACATGGTGGAGGCTGAAAAAACTCAGCAAACGTGGGAGGTTTTATATTATTTTTGAATGCATGAAATTTTTCATTTAAAAATTTGTTCTCTTGGTTAAGACTTGCATATTCAAATCTCAATGTATGCTATCTACTACTAAGTTCCCCTGCTAGTTCTTCTAGTTCCTTAAATGCATTCTCTAATTCAACATGTGATGATTTCAAGGTAACGTGTGCAGTGGTTAACTCAATATGCTTCTTGTTTAATGCATCGTATTCATCAAACAAAGACATATGATCTTTATCCAAGTCAGATAAATTATTTACTACACTAGCATGCTCCTTTTGTAAAGTACTAAACTTAGTATTAAGACTAACATGCTTTTTCTTTAACTTTCTATACGAGTCATGGATTTTTTCAGAAATAACAAGTAGTTTATCGTAAGACAGTTGACATACCTCATCTTGATCTGATTGATCAAGATTATCATTAGTCATAAGACACAGATTCGTTACCTCCTCCTCTGCTTCTTCTTCCGATGATTCTGAGGCAGAGTCGGCCCAAAATGCTTTTTGTGTCTTAAATTTTCCCTTCTTGAACATTGATCTTTCCTCACCCTTTTCCTTGGTTTGATGAGCGTTGATGTTGGGGTAATCAGCTTGGAGATGACCGGGTTTCCTGCACTCAAAGCAAATTGTGTCAGATGCAACTTTAGTATGCTTTGAGCTTTTACCTTTGTTCCAATTGCTTTGATGACGGCGCTGCTTTCTTTTCAAAAAATTTTTAAACTGACGAGTCATCAAGGCGATGTCGTCATCTTCCTCCGCTGCTGAGCTGTCACTTTCAGAATTGTTTGCTTTTAAAGCCACCGTTCGCTCCTTCTTCTTTTCACCTGCATCACTTTGTCGTTGACTCACTCCTTGCTCGTAGGCAATGAGTGACCCAAGTAAATTGTCAATAGAATAAACGTTCAGGTCTTTTGACTCAGTTATTGCAGTGATTTTAGCATCATATGAGCTAGGCAAACATCGTAGTATTTTGTTTAATTTTTCTGAGTTAGACAACTCTCTCCCTAAAGCATGCAGAGATGTTACAATCTGGGTGAATCGAGTGTACATGTCAGATATAGTTTCACTAGGTTTCATGCGGAATAGTTCATAATCATGTAGCAGTATGTTCAACCTAGATTGTTTGACCTCACTAGTTCCTTCGTACGTGATACACAGTTTGTCCCAAATTTGCTTACCAGTAGTACAAGTTGATACTCGCATATAGTCTTCTGATTTCAATGCGCAAAACAAACAATTTAGACATTTAGCATTTAGCTGTGCAAGTTCTCTATCCTCAATTCTCCATTCATTAAATGATAGTTCAGTTTTAATTCCATTCAACATATGAAATGGTGCAGAATAACCTTCTTAGACTAACATCCACATGCGATAGTCTAGAGACTGTAAAAATGTAGACATGCCTATTTTCTAGAAATCAAACGGTATATTGTCAAATAAAGGTGGACGAGTTATAGAATAACCCTCCACAGTGTTACGGTTACCAAATTGAGCCATGGATCCTACGTTTCTAGGTTTTCTAAAACACTATTTTGAAACTCCTCTCTGATACCACTTGAAAGTATGAGATGCACCAAGAGGGGGGTGAATTGGTATTTTAAAAATTCAACCCTAAACAAGAGTTCTATTTTTTTTTGTATTTTTAAGGGATAACTCAACGAATAACATGCGGAAGAAAGTACAACGATCACAATAATGATATTGGTAATTAAATTTTAACTTTCACAATACAAGATTCAAATTATGATTTTTCACCAAGCAATTAGACGTACTAATTAAGAGCATGAAAAATAAAGTACGATAAAATGGAAAAAATACACCAGAGATTTTTATAGTGGTTCGGTCACTTGACCTACGTCCACTCCCCGGAGTCCTCTACTCTGAGATTTGCACTAGTAAAAGTTGACTCTCCTTTTGCTCCCACAGCAAGGCGGAGAAGCCTTTACAATACTCACTTTCACCTCTCTCGGTGCGACGGAATACCAAACGCTATGTCACCCTCCTGGTGACGGCAGCAGACCTTCTCCTTTTTCTCCCTCCTGGAGATGGCAGAGTACCTTGGCGATGTCGATCTTGAAGTGACTCTTCCCTCGAGAACTTTCCCGAGACTCCCCAAAGCCACAAGAGGAGCAAAGCATGCAGCTAGCTTGGAGCCACCGTGTGATCCCCTCACACTACTTTTCCCTCACGCTCAAGCTCACCTTCACCTTCCTCTCGCAACCCCTGGATCTCTCTGAGGAAAAACTTCTCCTTCACGAATCTCCTTCTTCCCTCAAAGCCTCTCACAGCAAGAGAATAGATCAACAACACTCTAAAAAAAATTTTAAGTTGTTTTTATATCAGGCTTTAGAAAACCCTAAAAGTTTCAACTTTTGTGTTTCTGTTCGTATAGTACGATCTATAATCATACAGTACGATTAGTTCAATTACAGCTCCGTCCAGTACGAGTACAGATGAACAGTTATCGAATTTTATACATATTGTATTGTATGATATGTATATCATACAGGATGATACTGTTGATTCGTATTGTTCGTATAGGACGATCTGTGGGATGATCCCTGGGATGAAAGAATTCATCTCTGCCAGTCGTCCAGCACTCCTTTAGTCGTACAGTACGATTAGTGTGTTTCAGGATATTGTCCTATACGATACGAATATCGTCTAGGATGAATTGAACAAAAATTCTTGGTTTCATCTGGTACGATCGATGGGACGAATGAAATCATCTCTGTCGGTCGTCTAGCACTCCACTAGTCGTACCGTATGATTAGTTCATTTCAAGATATCGTCCTGTACGATATGAATATCGTCAAGGACGAACAGAACAAAAAACCTTGGTTTCGTCTGGTACGATCGATGGGACGAATAAAATCATCTCTGTTAGTCGTACGGTATGATATATGATCGTACAGTACGATCGACTTTTAAATTAGAAACCAGCATTTATTTCTTGATTAGGGAGATAATTTTGGTAAGTATTTAATTAATCGTACAGTACGATAGGCATCGTACAGTATGATCAGTTCAGGAAATCAAAATTAAGAACTTACCAAACTTATTCTGGCGACTAGGGTTTCTTAACTGTATCTTATCGTACAGTATGATAGGTATCGTACAGTACGATAAGTTTATAAATTTAATCATCTGAAAATTAGCCGTTAGCCTGAGTATTATTAATTAATCGTACAGTACAATATTTTTAAAAAAATTTTAAACATTTAAAACAATTCTTCCCCTGTGTGTGTGCATGGTTGCTCCTTTCACATGCATGCTTCTGTGGCAGACTCAAGAGAAAAAAATATAAAGAAATAAAAATTACAGACTTTTCAACATCCTATTCTACCCGGTTTGAGTCTCCAGTAACCTTGAGTAGTGTGCATCTTACCTGAAATGTTAGTGCTCATATATAAGGATTAAGCATTTGTAATCTAAAGGAAGTCTATATGGATTCAGTAAGGTATTAGTTGTCACCATCAAAATTAAGTGCTCGGGATCCTGGATTTCAACAATACTTCCTTCTCTTCCCTCCCAATTGTTACTCCTTAATCCAATTCTTATAGAAGTCCAAAATGAAACTTTTCTTACCTAAAAAGTAAGGATGATAGAGAATTATATGGTAAAGGTCTTTGGGTTCCTTTTGAACATCACCTAAATGATCACATTCTCTTTCACATTAAAACTCATGGTAACACAACTATAGAAAACATCTTGTAATAGTACAGGCTCCCATCTTAATGACATATTTTTGTTTAGGTCAATGTCATGAAGATTGTGCTACAAAAATTTATGCTCCAGATAAATCCAACCTCATCCAATTAAAAAAATTCTTGATTTAAACTTGTATATCCTCATAGACTTGTCAAGCAAGTTCAAAAGTAAATGGTCACTATCCTTTGTCCATTCATGCATGCAACATCTTAAAATATCACTTTCCCTTTCCTTCAACTCTAGCATGATTTTCGAAGGCCTAGCCACACACTCCTGTAACTGTGTGCTTGCAGTATCAAATAATTCTTTTATTGGGATGCCTTTAACCTTCTCTACAGAATGCTATGCATCATGACGAAAATTGAAAAATATTGAAGGACTCAAGTAATTCACAAAAGATAAAATAATAAAAGAAACTCTACCCAAATTTCAAATCCCCTTATAAATGCATAATTTATATAGAGGATGTGCAAGAAAGTATATACTAACACTTAAATAAATAATTCATTTATGTTGATTATATAATAACACTTTACAGCTCTCCAAATGTATAGGTTATTACAAGCAATAAAAATAAATAAATGATTTGAATAAACAAAAAATAACAACAACATGATTTAATGCCACAAATAAAATTTTGGCTTGTAATCTTATACCGTCATTACTACAAGATCAGTTGATTTAATAATGCTACTTTATAGCTGATGTGATGTGACCTTAATGAATAAGGAGAGAAAGTACGAGGTTCATATGCTTAGAAAATCATTCTTCCAGGCATCTAATGCTATCAAAAATTTTCACCCATCAGTGAACAACTTTACTTTAGTCATATATAATAAATAAAGGATCCCATTATATGAATAATAATTTTAAACAATTTTTCATATTAACAAATTATAAAAAAACCAAAACATTCCTCACATACTTCTCAAACATCTTCTCTAAAGTTACAAAATACACTTAGTAAATGTTATATTTTAATTATATTACACTAGCTTAATATTATTTTGTTTTATCAATTAAAATAATTAAGTAAAAATTTGTAGAAATAAACTTCTCTTAATATTTAATCAGTACTCTCTACTATTGCAGAAAGTTTGAGATACGCCAAGAGAGGGGTGAATTGGAACTTTAAAAATAATCCTAAATAGGAGTACCGAAGCTCCTTTCACAGGCAGAGAACCTTGAGTCCTTTTTCTCCCTCCTAGAGAAGGCAGAGAACCATGACTCCGTTTTCTCCCACCTGGAGAAGGCAGAGGATCTTGACTCCATTTTCTTCCTCCTGGAGAAGCTAGAGAACCTCGAGGACAGGACTAAGAAGTCTCTCTCCTTAGATAGCTCTCAAAAGACTTGTTAAGGCCGCAGGAGGAGTAAGCGTGCAGCTAGCCCAGAGTAATCGTGTGATCCCCTCACACTACTTCTCCCTCATGCTCAAGCTTACCTTCTCCTTCCTCTCACCAACCATTATTTTCGTTAAAAGCTCCCTCTTAGAGTCCATCCTTTAGTCACGTTTCACTTAGCATTCTCATAAGAAGAATTAAAAACTTGGCTTTTATAATATGCTTCAAGAAACCCTAAACATTTATGTTGGCTGTCACTATTTGTAAAGTATGATCCAAGTTCATACATTATGATAAGTTAAAAATTGGTCCCATCCCATACGACGTAAATAGTCATTCAAATGAACTGTTTAAATTTTATGAACGCATCGTATAGTATAATTCTGAGGTCATCCAATACATTCTGTTTAATTTTTTCTATTCATAAAGGACAACTCCTGGGATGACTAAAAGTTATCTATGTTACTTGTACTATTAGTTCAAAAATCATAGCTTTGTCTGGTACGATCTTTGGGATGACCAAAATTGCCTCTGCCAGTCATTCGGTATGATCCATATTATATAGTACGATTGGTTCAAAAATCATGATTTTGTTTGGTACAATCTCCGGGATGACTAGATTTTGTCTCTCTCTATCATCTAGTATGATCAACATCATATAGTATGATTGATTATAATTTATTAAACTATGATTTTATTAACTAATTATGGGGGTTAATTTTAGCAAGATTTTAAATTTTTGTACAGTATGATTAACATCGTATAGTAAGATTAGTTTACAGATCGATTTCAAAATCTTACTTAAAGTAATCTAGCAGTTAGGATTTTGATAATGAAATGAATTATAAAATATGATATATATTGTATAGTACGATTAGTTCATAGATCATGAGTTTTCAATTAGCCGTGGTGCCAACTTATAAAACAACAAATCGTATAGTATAATTAGTTTAGAAAACTTTAATTCTAAAACTTTTTCTCGCTTTTCCTGTCTGTGTGTGCATGGTCACCTAATTACATACAATCTAATGTGGCCTGACTCAAGAAAAAAAAAATTAAAGAAAATAAAAATACAGACTCTTTTGACTTGACATCCTAACCTACCCAAACTTTAGTCTTTAGTCATCTTGAGTATTATACCTACAATCATTAGTGTACAAGACACAACAAATATCCAACATATTTCTTGAGAATATACAATTCAATCAATAAGGTTTGTCATCTTCAAAATCACAGGCTAGGGATCCTAGATTTGTAATAATCTCTCCCATTTTTATGATAGCAAATAAATTTGGTTGAAGTGTAGCTTAAAAGATTTTTAATTCTAAGCTCCCCCTTCCTAAGTAAAAGTTGAAAGAATGAGATGCACCAAGAGGGGGGGGTGAATTGTATTTTAAAAATGAATCCCAAACACAAGTTCTAATTTTTTTAAGGATTTTTCATATTTTTTAAAATAATGATTTAACTAGTTAAATGTGGAAGCTAATGATTCTTTTACAATTACAACAGTGGTGATAAAATTTTAAGTCTCACAGTGGAAAAACTAAAATCAAAATTTTCAACAAGCAGTTAACACAAAAAATAAATGCAAGAAAAGTAAAATGCGAAAAATTAAAAAAGCACTCTAGAAATTTTTGTAGTGGTTCAATCACTTAACCTACGTCAACTCCCTAGAGTCCTTCACTCTGAGAGTTGCACAATTAAAAGTTGACTTTCCTTCTGGTCCCACAGCAAGGTGGAGAAGCCTTTACAAAACTCACTTTCACCTTCCCCAGTGTGGCGGAGTGCTAGATGCTATATCGCCCTCCTGGTGACGGCAGTGGACATTCTCCTTTTTTTCTACCTCCTGGAGAAGGCCGAGAACCTTGAGGAGGTTGACCTTGAAGCCTCTCTCCTTAGAGATTTTCCATAAGACTCACCAAGGCCACAGGAGGAGCAAGCATACAGCTAGCTCAGAGCAACCGTGTAATCCCCTCACACTCCTTCTCCGTCACGCTCAAGCTCACCTTCTCCTTCCTCTCACAAACCCTTAATTTCATCAAATATTCCCTCTCCAGAGTTTCTTTAGTTATCACATTCCTCTCCTTCACTCTAATATAAGAATAAAAAGACTTGTTTTTATATTAGCCTTTACAAAACCCTAATCATTCAATTTAGATTATCATTATCTGTATAGTACGATCCAATATCATACAGTATGATCCAATATCATACAGTACGATCAGTTCAAAATTAGTTCTGGCCAGTATAAAGGCAGACAAACAGTTCATAAATTTTAAGCACATCGTATAGTATGATTTGTTGATCGTGCTGGACAATCATTTTATTTTCCATTGTTTGTATGGCATGAAATATGCAACGACCAAAAATCATCTCTTTAAATTGTCTAGTACTGTACACCTCATTCAGTATGACTAGCTCAATTCAATCCATCATCCTATATGATGCAAATATCATCTGGGATGAATAGTTTAAAACACCATAGTTTTATCTGGTACGATCTCTGGGAAGAAGAAATTTTGTCTCTTTAGTTTGTACAGTACGATATACATCATACAGTATGAATGGTATTCATTAATAAACCATGATTTAATCACCTGATTATAGGGGATAATTTTGGCAAGATTTTAAATAATCATATAGTATAATTAAAATCGTACAGTACAATTAGTTCAAAGATCAAATTTAAAATCTTACCTAAATTATGCTGGCGGCTAGGGTTTTTAGATGGAAACAAATCGTACAGTACGATCATTATCAGATAATATGATTAGTTCACAAACTAGTTATCTAGAATTAATCATCAAGCCTAAGTGTTGATGAAAGATCATATAGTACGATTAAAAAATCGTACAGTATGATTTTCCTTAGAAAAACTTTCATCTTCAAAAAAGAAGTTCTCCCCCTTTGTGTGTGCATGTTCACCAAATTTGCATACACTATTTTGTGGCAGACTCAAAAAATAAAAAAAAAAGAAAATACAAAAATATAAGTTCTTTTACATCATATTCTACCAATCTTGAGTCTCTAGCAGTCTTGAGTGGTGTGTATCTTACTTGAAATATTAGTGCTCACAGATAAAAAATAACATTTATATTTTTCAAGGAAGAGCATAGTAATCCAGACAATATTATTTGTCATCATCAATATCAGATACTAAGGATCCTGAATTGCAACAATCTCGCTCTTTTTGAAGATGTCAAATAATGTTATCTAAGAGGCAAGATAAATATTATTTCTTTTTTAGCACCCCCTCACTAGCTGATGGATTTTAAAAGATGGGAGGATTTTCAAACAAAATGTTTTTTTTTAATTTTTAATTTTTGTTTTTTTTATTTTTAAAAACATAAACAAAAAATAACTAGATTAAAAGTAACACAATATGTAGCTTAAAAATAACATACCATGCAAACAACGAGAACATAGAAGTTCTCCCCCTTTTGACATCACCAAAAAGAGGAGTACATAAAAACAAAGAAGTAGATAAGTATAAGATAAAGAAATATATAATAAACAAGCAAAAGCTACTAGTAGTCTGGATCCTGATCAGGTTGTGGTGGTGGGGGCTGATAGTACTGATGGATGGATGCAAATTGATAATCTATCGAGGTGAATCATTCGTCAAACCATTATACATCATCTTTGTATTTTTGTTGTTGTTGGTCAAGGTGGTAGTCTAGTTGAATTTCAAGTTGATTGTGCCACTAAATAATATCGTCCTGAGGGTAGGAAGGGTAGGCAGGTGTAGGTGGTGGTATCAGTGGTGGTGGAGGTCCTTTTGTAGGAGCAGCTTCCCCTTCTTCATCAAAATCCTGATCAACGTGCTCTTGCCCCCTGATGGAAAAGAATATAGAATGAGGCATCTGTGTAAAAGATAGGAAGATTATCAAGTGGAATAGGATAGCTGAGTTGATATTTGGCATCGAGGATGTATCCTATGATATGTCCTAAGGCAATATTTTTTTTACATTGGGCACTAGGATATTGAATAGCAGACAAGTTATGAATGTAATATAAGATCATTTAGGCTTCATCAAATTTGGTGGCTGACATGATTAAGTATGTGACTACAGACAGAAGTGGGGTAATGTGTATGCCATCGCCAAATTTTGGTATAATAGATATTCGAAGAATGTACTGGATAATATGGGCATTTTGAGTTAGAATTTGGACAGTTGGTAAATGTTGGTTTGTGGGAACATTCCTAAGCAACATATTAATAGAGGTCCAACCAAAATTATTTATGAGGAGAGACTTGGGATGAGGTCCTTCGATAGAGAGTCCAATGTGTTCAGCTAGATCGGCTTTAGCAATTTTGACATTCTGTTTGCATACAAATGAGGTCAAGGTGGTGCATTCAAAATCTATCCGAAGATTTGCTAAAAATTCATATAGAAGTTCAGAGTGAAAAGGGAAGGCCAGGGTAAGAAGAAACTGGAGAGTGGTGGTGGCAAAAAGGTTCATAACCTCAAAATTTAAGGCGGATTAGTTTAGCATGCGAGACAGAGTGATCTTTGCCTCTTTGAACTTATTGTAGGCTTTTTCATTTGCAGCAGAGACAAAATAATCATCGAACTGATGAGCGGAGGAGGAGCTCTCCTTGATCAGTCTACCACGTTTGCTTCCACCGATCATTGGATAGAAATATTGAAGGGATGAGAGATTGAGGGAGGTTGAGAGTTAGTTGATCTAATCAAACCCTCCAATATATTAATTTTTTGGATGTTCATACAGTATGATAAGGATTCATACAGTATGATCAAGGATATAATTTATGTGGATGACTTGTCAAAAAAAGCAGTCAAATTATACAGTACGATTGGTATCGTACTGTATGATCTTAAGAGATTCATTCATCCCGAGGGGTCATTGGTAAGACCTTTTACAAAAAGAATCATACAATATAAATATGTGGTTGTACAATATGAAGAATAATTATGATCATACCAGTTCGGCACATGGATCATACCATACGAAGAGAGTAATCATACAGTACGATGATCAATAATGTCATACCAAATGGATTACATGTGAGCTGTGAGTGACACATGAATCATATAGTATAAGTGGTGGTTCATACAGAATGATGTGTATATCAGTAAGAAAATCTGGACAATTGACGAAATAAAGGGCTGTGATTTATGCATTTGTGAAAATCATACAGTATGATCGTGTATCGTACAATACGATATAAATAAAAGTTCAAGTTTTAATGTCAGGAAGATGTGGTGAGATGATTAGGAAACCTTTTTTTTTATTTAAGCATGAACATCTATGACACCCAGTTTTATCCTCAAGGTGCTAAAGGTGTCATAATCTAGTGGTTTTGTGAATATGTCAGCTAGTTGATCTCCAATAGCTATATGGTGCAGTTCAATATCTCCCTTGGCTACATGATCTCTTATGAAGTGATGCCTAATATCCATTTGTTTTGTGCATGAGTGTTGAATTAGATTTTTAGATATATAAATTGCACTAGTATTGTCACACATAATTGGGATGGTTCCTACAGGTAGTCCAAGATCTAAAAATTATTATTTTAACTATAAAACTTGAGTAACACAACTTTCTACTGCTATATATTCTTCTTCAACCATAGAAAGGGCTACCAAATTTTGTTTTCTACTTGACCATGAAACTAAGAATTATCCTATGAATTGACAGGTACAATAGGTGCTTTTTCTATCAACCCTATATCCTACAAAATCAAAATCTGAATATCCTAAGATTTCAAATGTAGTGCTATGTCTAGGATACCAAATTCCTAAGTTTCGGGTGCCTAGTAGATATCTAAGAATTCTCTTGATAACAATCATTTGGGATTCTTTTGGGTTAGCTTGAAATCGAGAACAGAGACATACACTAAAAGTTATATCTAGTTTGCTAGTAGTTAAATAGAGGAGCGATCTAATTATTCCTCTATACTTCTTTTGGTCTATTGACTTTCCATTTGGATCTTTATCTAGTTGAATGGTAGAACTCATGGGCGTGTTCATGGCCTCAGCATTATCCATTTCATAATTTTTTAGAATATTCATGATATACTTAATTTGGATAAGCAATGTTCCATCTTCCATCTATTTTACATTGAATCCAAGGAAGTAATTAAGTTCTCCCATCATGCTCATTTCAAACTCATCACTCATTACTTTCAAAAATTTATCACTTAAGATTTTCTCTAAAGATCCAAACAAGATGTCATCTACGTAAATCTGAACAATGAGTATCTCATCTTCTACCCTTTTTAAGAAGACGGTGGTATCCACATAACCCTTAGCAAATCTAATATATAATAAGAATGTGCTAAGTCTTTCATACCAGGCTCTAGGTGCTTACTTTAATCCATATAATGCCTTTTTCAAATTAAATTCATAATTTCAAAATTATGAGTTTTCAAATCCAGTGGGTTGCTCAACATAAACATCTTCTTTAATTACCCCATTTAGGAAAACACTCTTAACATCCATTTGATATAATTTAAAACACTTGAAGCAAGCAAAGGCTAAGAGTACCCTTATGGCTTCTAGTCTAGCTATAGGGACAAAGGTTTGCTCAAAATCTTTTCCCTTAATTTGGTTATACCGATTTCCTACTAATCTAGCCTTATTTCTCACTACTATGCCAGAGTCATTCATCTTATTTTTAAAGACCCACTTTGTTCCAACCACACTTTATTCCTTAGGTCTCTTGACTAATTTCCACACATCATTCCTAACAAATTGGTTTAACTCTTCTTTCATTGCTAGGACACATCTAGTGTGGAGTGATGGTGCAAGTGTGGGCTATGTGACCTAGCATTCCATAAGAGTAACACCTAACAATATAAAATGGGTTCACTAACCTGTGTGAGTGATGGTGCCTCTTCCTAAGTTTGTGTGATGCATGCAATGTTGAGGGGTTGTCCTAATGGAAAAGAGAGGGTAATGGTTTATTATTTTTTAATGCTATAACCTTTGCTCTTAAGTATTCATTTGCACTTTTGTAGCTTAACACTTCTAGTTTCGATGTACGCTCATTTTTATCTAGTTGACATGCAAGTTCTTCTAATTTCTTAAATGCATTTTCTAGTTCAACATGTGATGATTTTAATGAATCGTGTGCAACAGTTAATTCAACATGCTTCTTGTTTAATGTATCAAATTTATCAAGCAGGGATACGTAATCTCTATCCAAGTCAAAATGTTCTTTAACTAAATTAGCATGCTCTTTTTATAAAGTATTAAGATCAGTGTTAATACTAGCATGCATTTTCTTTAACTTTCTATACGAGTCATGAATTTTTTAGAAATAACTAATAATTCATCATAAGAAAGTTGGCATACCTCATCTTGATCTGATTGATCAAGGTTATCATTAGTCATAAGACACAAATATGTTACCTCCTCCTCCTCCTCTTCTTCTAACGATTCTAAGGCAGAGTCAGCCCAAAAATCTTTTTATATTTTTAACTTACCTTCTTGTACTTTGACTTCTCCTCAACCTTCTCCTTGGTGGTTGGGTGAGCCTTTATGTTGGGGTAATCAGCTCAGAGATAACCTAGTTTCCAACACTAAAAGTTAATTGTGTCAGATGTAACTTTAATATTCTTTGAGCTTTTATCTTTGCTCTAGTTGTTTTGATGATGCCTTTATTTTCTTTTCAAAAAATTCTTGAACTGACGAGTCATCAGGGCTATGTTGTCATCTTCCTCAGTTGTAGAATTGTCACTTTCTGAATTGTTCACTTTTACAGCCACAGTTCACTCCTTCTTTTCTCCTACATCACTTTGCCTTTGACTCACTTCTTGCTCGTAGGCAATGAGTGACCCAAGCAAATTAGTAATTGAATAGATATTTAAATCTTTGGACTTAGTTATTACAGTTATTTTAGCATCGTGAGAACTAGGTAAGCATCTCAAAATTTTTTTAACTTTTTCAGAATTAAATAACTCTCTTCCTAGTGCATGCAAGGATGTCACAATCTGGGTGAATCTAGTATACATATCAGAAACAATATTGCTAGATTTCAAGCGAAAGAGTTTGTAATCATGCAGTAATATATTTAGCCTAGACTATTTAACCTCACTAGTTCCTTCATACGTAAAACACAATCTATCCCAGATCTTCTTACCAGTACTATAAGTAGACACTCGCATATAATCTTTTGATTTTAATATGCAAAACAAATAATTCAAGCATTTTGTATTTAATTGTGTAAGTTCCCATATCCTCATTACTCCATTTATTAAATGATAAAATAGTTTTAACGTCAATCATGAGATGAAAAGGTGTAGAGTAACCTTCTTGTACCAACATCCACATGCGACAGTCTATAGATTATAAAAATATAGACGTGCAAATTTTCCAAAAGTCAAATGGTATATTGTTAAATACGGTGGACGAGTTATTGAATAACCCTCCATAGTGTTATGGTTACAAAAATGTGCCATATATCATATGTTTCTAGGTTTTCTAAAATACTTTTTTGAAACCTCGCTCTGATACCACTTGAAAGTACGAGATAAGCCAAGAGGGGGATGAATTAGTATTTTAAAAATGAATCCTAAACACAAGTTCTAATTTTTTTAAGGAATTTTTAGATTTTTAAAAATATTAATTTAACTAGTCAAATACAAAAGCTAATGATTTGTTCATAATTACAATAGTGGCGATAAAATTTTAAATCTCAAAATGAAAAAACTAAAATCATATTTTTCACCGAGCAGTTAACACAAAAAATAAATGGAAGAAAAATAAAATGTAAAAAATGGAAAAAGCATACCAGAAATTTTTATACTAGTTCGATCACACTACCTACGATCACTCCCTACAGTCCTCCACTCTAAGTGTTGCACTATTAAAAGTTGACACTCCTTCTACACCCATAATAAGGTAGAGAAACCTTTACAAAACTACTTTTACCTTCCCTTGTGTGGCAGAGTGCCAGATGCTATGTCACCCTCCTGGTGATGACAGTGGGCCTTCTCCTTTTTCTCCCTCCTAGAGAAGGCAGAGAATCTCGAGGATGTTGACCTAGAAGCCTCTCTCCCTAGAGAGCTTCCACAAGACTCACCAAGGCCACAGGAGGAGCAAGCGTGCAGCTAGCTTGGAGTAATCGTGTGATCCCCTCACACTCCTTCTCCTCATGCTCAAGCTCACCTTCTCCTTCCTCTCACAAACCCTGGATTTCTTCAAAAGCTCCCTATCAAGAGTTTCTTCAGTTATCACATTCCTCTCCTTCACTCTTACACAAGAAAAAAAAGACTTATTTTATATTAGGCTTCAAAAACCCTAATAATTCAATTCAAATGATCATTATTCATATAGTACGATCCAATATCGTATAGTATGATCTATTCAAAATCTATTCTGTTCAGTATAAAGGTTGACAAATAGTTCACAAATTTTAAGCACATCTTATAATATGATCCAGAGATCATACTGGACAATCTTTTTATTTTCCACTGTTCATATGGGATGACTTATGGGACAACCAAAAATTATCTCTACAAATCACCCAGTACTGTACACTTCGTACAGTATGACTAGTTCAATTCAATCCATCATCCTGTACGATATAAATATCGTTCGGGATGAATAGTTTAAAAAATTATGGTTTCGTCTGGTACGATCTCTGGGATAAAGATATTTAGCCTCTGTAGTTCATACAGTACGATTTACATCATATAATACGAATGGTATTCATTAATAAACAACAATTTAATTGCCTGATTATGGGGGATAATTTTGGCAAGATTTTAAATAATCGTATAGTATAATTAAGATCATACAGTACGATCAGTTTAAAGATCAAATTCAAAACCTTAACTAAATTATACTGGTAGTAAGGGTTTTCAGATGGAAATAAATTATACAGTATGATCATTATCATATAGTATAATTAGTTCATGAACTAATTATCTAGAATTAGCCGTTAAGCCTGAGTGTTGATGCAGATCATACAATATGATAAAAATCATACAGTATGATTTTCATTAAAAAAAGTCTTTAATCTTCAAAGAAGAAGCTCTCCCCCTATGTGTGTGTGCATGGTCACCCAATTTGCATACACTCTTTTGCGGCAGACTCAAAAAATAAAAAATAAAGAAAATACAAAAATACAAGTTCTTTTACATCATATTCTACTTAATCTTTAGTCTCCAGCAGTCTTGAGGGGTGTGTATCTTATCTGAAATGTTAGTGCTCATAGATAAAAAATAACATCTATATTTTTTAAGGAAGAGCATTGTAATCCAATCAATATTATTTGTCATCATCAAAATCAGATACTAGGGATAATGAATTGTAATAAAAGATGTTAGAAAATAGGGGATGCCTGCAGCTTTTTTTTTTAATGAAAGAAAAAAATACATAATAAAAATAGGAATTTCTATTAAATAAACACAAGCACACATACAATAGAACAAACATATAACAAAAGCTAAACAACCAAATATTTTCTCCCCCTTTTGACATCACCAAAAAGAGGAGGAATAGTCTGAGCAAGAAAGTAATAGAATCAAGAAAAAAATAGTAAGACAAAAATAAATAAAGACTACTGGTAAGGTGGATCCTGATTAGGTGGTGGTGGTGGTGGCTGAAAGAATTGATGGATGGAGGAAAATTGATTATCTATTGAGGTAAATCTTTCTCCAAACCATCGCATGTCATCCTCATATCATTGGTGTTGTTTTTTGATATGATATTTTAGTTGAGTTTCTCATCGCTCGAGATGTTGAACAATATCATCCTGAGGGTAGCCATGGTAGACTGGTGCAGGTGGTGGTATTGGTGGTGGTGGAGGGTCTCTTTCAGGAGCAGCTTCCCCTTCTTCATCAAAATATGGCCCAGCGTGCTTTTGCCCCTGATGAAAAGGATACAAAAAGAGGCATCTATATAGAAAATAGGGACATTATCGGGTGGAGAAGGATATGTGAGTTGATATTAGTGGTGAAGGATATAGCCTATGATGTATCCTAAGGCTTTACTTTATTTTCTACGGGTGTTTGCATGTTAAATATTAGTCATATTGTGGAAATAGTTAAGAATCATTTAAGCTTCATCGAATTGAGTATTCGACATTATTAGGTAAGTGACAACAGAAAGAAGTGGGGTTATGTTAACCCGATCGCCAGCCTTGGGTATAATAGAAGGCAGAAGTACATGCTGGATTATACGAGCATTTTCATATAGAGTTTGGACAAGGGGTTGGTGTTTATTTGAAGACATGTTCCTAATGGATAAGTTAACAACAGTCTAGTCAAAATCATGGGAGATCGTAGATTGAGGGTGAGGTCCTTCAATAGAAAGACCTATGTGTTCTTCTAAATCAGCTTTAGTGATTACTACATTTTGGTGGCAGATAAAGGAGGTCATGGAGGAGACTTCTAGATTCATCCTAAGATTCACTAAGAATTTGTACAGAAGTTTAAAATTATAAGGAAAGGCCAGGGTAAGTAGGAATTTGAGGCTAGTGGAGGTAAAGAGGCTCATCACCTCAAAGTTAAGTGCAGGCTAGTTTAGCATTCAAGAGGGTGTGATTTTGGCCTCTTTATATTTGTAATATGCATCTTCATTTGCTATAAAGTTGAAGCGATTATCACAACGATGAGAGGAGGAGCTCCCTGGAGTTATTCTTCTATGCTTGCTTCCACCAGCCATTGAGTAGGAAGGATTAGAAAGTAGAAAAGTGAAGGAAGGTTGAATGAATTGAACCACTTTGACGCTCCAATTTATAGAATTTTGGCCATTCGTGCAATACGATTGAGAAACATATAGTACGATCAAGTGAAATAATTTGTCTAGATGATCTATCAAAAAAGACATCAAATCATACAGTACGATCAGTATTGTACTAGATGATCTGAAGAAATTTGGTTCATCCCAACGAGTCATTTGTACGGCATTTGACATAAAGTATCATCCAGTAAAAATATGTGTTCATGAAGTGTAATTATTATCATATCGGCCGAGTTAAATTCGTCCCAATTCATTTTGACATGTATATCGTACAATATGAAGGGATGTACTATAAAGTATGAATGGCAATAATTTCATGCCAAATGGATTAAATTCCATAATGGTTAGTGACATGTGGATCGTACAGTATAAAGAGAGGTATCGCACAGTACGATATGAACATTTCATTTATCAAATCTAAATCGTTGAGGTGAACTCGAGGTTATTATATGAGTATATCGTACATTACGAATGTGGATCGTTTAGTATGATATAAATGAACTTTGAAAAATACTGTGACCTAGTGAGGTGTGTATGTGTGTTAATTAGGAAACATCTTAAAATATTTTTTTTCACAAATAATAAATAAAACACGCACAAAAAGAAACATGAATAAACACATGTAATTTAAACACATATGAATGAATGCTTTCAAATGATTTTTTTTATTTCTCTTAAATTAAGCGTGAATGTATGTAACACCTATTTTTGTCCTCAAGGTGCTAAAGGTGTCATCGGCAAGGGTTTTGTGAACATGTCTACTAATTAATCTCTTGTAGCTATATGGTGTAACTCTATATCTCACATAACTACGTGACCTCTTATGTAGTGATGCATAATATCTATATGCTTTGTGTGGGAGTGTTGAATTAGGTTTTTGGATATACAAATTGCACTAGTGTTATCACACATAATTGGAATGGTTCCTATATATCATTAAAGATCTAGGAGTTATTACTTTAGCTATAAGACATGAGCAACACAGCTCCTTACTTCTATATATTTTGCCTCAATGTTGGAGAGGGCTACTGAGTTTTTCTTTCTACTGGACCATAAAACTAAGGATTATCTTATGAATTGGCAAGTTTGATAAGTACTTTTTCTATCTACGCTACATCTCGTAAAATCAGAATCTGAATATCCTAAGATTTTAAAAGAAGTGTTGTGTCTAAGATACAACATTCCTAAATTTGGGGTGCCTAATAAGTATCTAGGGATTTTCTTAATAGCAATCTTTTAGATCAGATTAAAATCTAGCACACAGGCAAACACTGAACATTATATCTAGTCTGCTAGCAGTTAAGTAAAGAAGTAATCTAATTATTCCCCTCTACTTTTTTTTATCTACTGATTTTTCATTTGGGTGTTTATCTAATTGAATAATAGAGCTCATAGGAGTGTTCATGACCTTAGCATTGTCCATTTCATATTTTTTTAGAATGTCCTAGATGTACTTAGATTGGCTAAGGAAGATTTCATCATCCATATATTTTACACTAAATCTAAGGAAATAATTGAGTTCTCCCATCACACTCATTTCAAACTCATTGCTCATCATTTTTGAGAATTCATCACATAAGTTTTTCATTGAAGATCTAAACAAGATTTCATCAACATAAATATAGATAATGAGTATCTCATCTACATAAATCTAGGAAGAGGGTGGCATCTACACTACCCTTAATAAAGCCTCTATCTAGAAGAAATATGCTCAGCCTTTCATTCCAAGCCCTAGGTGCTTGCTTTAACCCATACAACACCTTTTTCAATTTAAACACTTGATTTTAAAATTGTGAATTCTCAAATCCGGGGGCTTGCTCAACATAAACTTCCTCTTTGATTAACTTTTTTTGGAAGGCACTCTTAACATCCATTTTATACAATTTAAATCTTTGAAGCAAGCAAAGGCTAAGAGCACCCTAATGACTTCTAGTCTAGCTACTAAGGCAAATATTTTCTCAAAGTCTATTCCCTCAATTTGGTTATACCCCTTAGCTACTAATCTTGCCTTATTTCTTATTATTATTCCAAAATCATTTATCTTATTTTTGAAGACCTGCTTTGTTCCAACCACACTTTGTTCCTTAGGTCTCTTGACTAATTTCCACACCTCATTCATAATAAATTGGTTTAGTTCTTCTGCACTACTAAGATTCAGAATTCATCTCCTAAGGCTTTATCTATATAGGTGGGTTCAATCATTGAGATAAATGTAGAATGACTAACCTCCTTCTTAAGTCTATGCCTAATTCTTACACCTTCATATGGGTCTCCTAAGATCAATTCTCTAGAATAACTTAAAGAATATCTCCAATCTCTAGACAATTGCTTCTGAGGTTCTACCCTATCTCTTATAGCAATCCTAAATGACATCCACTTCTTTTTCTTTTGGTTTTGATTCAAAGGTCTTATCTGATTCATCAAATATCACATAGGTAGACTCTTCTACAACTAGGATCCTCTTTTTGAAGATTTTATAGGCTTTACCAACAGATGAATAACCTAAGAAGGCTCCTTCATCAGATTTAGGATCAAAGTTTTCTAAGGGTGAGTTTTCATTGATTAGGATAAAATATTTGCATCCAAAAACTTAAAAGTAAGAAAGATTGGGTGCCCTACCCTTAAGGAGTTCATAGGGTGTCTTATTTAGTATGGTTTAACATTCGCCCTATTTAGAATATAACAAGTAGTATCACTAGTTCTGCCCAAAAGTACTTAGGGAGTGAGTAGTCAGCTAACATTACCTTAGTAGCTTCCACTAAAGTTTTATTTTTCCTTTCAGCTATTCTATTCTATTGGGGTTCTCGGGGTAGAGATATTATATTATATTCCTATTTCTTAAAAGAAAGATTCAAACCTTTTATTTTCAAACTCTCCACCATAATCACTATGAATTATTAAAATTTTACATCCTAATCTCCTTTGAATCAAAGTAGAGAAAGTTCTAAATTCCTCAAATGACTCACTCATATGTGTTAAGAATCTAACCCAAGCAAATCTAGAGTAGTCATCCACTATCACAAATCTATAAGTCTTTCCTCCTAGGCTGGCTGTACACTAAAATGTCTAAATAGGTCCATGTTAAGGATTTCTAGTAGCATAGAGATATTGATGTCTTTAATTGAGTGAAATGAAGATTTAAACTATTTTCTTAGTTGACAGGCATCATATAGGTGGTCCTTAGTGAAACCTAACTTAGGTATGCCTCTAAGTTTTTATGGGTGATATTCCTAAGAGTCTTCATGCTCGGGTGGCATAGTCTCCTATGTCATAGCCAAAATTCATCAATTATCATATTTAGGCAGAATGAATTTAAATAATCAATATAATTTAAGTCTAACATATAAATATTGTTTATCCATCTTCCTTCTACCATAAGTTTTTTATTTAAACTAATAATGTATTTATTAGAAAGAAATTTTATATCAAATCCTTTATTGCATAGTCAACTAATACTTAACAATTTATGCTTTAGACCATCAACTAACAAAATATTTTTAATCATAAGGTGTTTAGAGTTTCCAATTATATATGAGCCCACCACTTTCCTAGTAGTGTTGTCTCCTAATGTCACCTTGCCTCCTGACCTGGCCTCAAGTGTGATGAACTGCTTTATATCACTAGCCATATGCCTCGAGTAGCCACTATCCAGGGACCATATGCTCTCACTAGGCATTTTCTGAGAGCACCCCAACAATTTCATTCAAAGGTTATATTAGAACCTAAGTGAGTTTAGGTTCCTCCTTATGCTTGAATGAGATGTATGCATGATATATTATAATTAATGTAATTTAGATGTGTCCTATGGTGGATTATGCAAGTATGGGCTATATGACCTAACATGCCATAAGAGTGATACCTAACACCAGGGAATGGGTTCACTAACCTATGTGGGTGATGGTGCCTCTTCTTAGGTTTATACGACGTATGCTGTGCTGAGGGGTTGTGCCGCTGAGTTTGTGAAGGTGATGATTTGTTATTTTCTAATGTAGTAATTTTAGCTTTTAAAAATTCATTTACACTTTCATAACTTACCACTTCCACTTTTAATGTATGCTCACTACTATCTAAATGTCATGCAAGTTCTTCTAATTCCTTAAATACTTTTTTTATCTCAATATGTAATGCTTTCAAGGAATTATGTGCAGTAATTAATTCAACATGCTTCTTATTTAATGTACCAAACTCAATAAGCAGGGACATATGATCTCTATCTAAAATAGAATGTTCATTCATCAAATCAACATGCTCTTTCTGTAATGCACTAAAATCAGAATTAAGACTATCATACATTTTATTTAATTTCCTATATGATTTATGTATTTTTTAAAAAATAACTAATAATTCATCGTAAGAGAGTTAACATACCTCATATTGATCTGATTGATCAAGATTATCGTTAGCCATAAGACACAGAATTATTACCTCCTCCTCTGCTTCTTCTTTTGACGATTCTGAGGTAGACAGCCCAAAAGGCTTTTTGTGTATTTTGCTTTCCCCTCTTATACTTTGGCTTCTCTTCACCCTTCTCCTTGATCGGGTGAGTCTTTAAATTAGGGTAATTAGCTCAGAGGTCACCTTATTTCCTGCAATCAAAGCAGATTGTGTCAGATGAAACTTTAATATTCTTGCTACTTTTACCTTTGTTCCATTTATTTTGATGATGCCTTTTTTTCTTCTTCAGAAAGTTCTTGAACTGATGGGTCATGAAGGTGATGTCTTCCTCCTCCTCCACTGTAGAACTGACACTATTTGAATTGTTCACTTTTAGAGAAATAGTTCTCTCCTTCTTCTTCTTTCCTACATCACTTTGCCTCTGACTCACTCCTTACTCAAAGGCAATGAATGATCCAAGTAAATTATCAATAGAGTAAAAGTTTAAATCTTCTAATTCAGTAATTGCAGTTTTTTTTGCATCATAAGAACAAGATAAGCACCGTAGCATCTTATTAACCTTTTCAAAATTAGATAATTTTCTACCTAGTGCATGCAAGGATGTTACTATCTAGATGAACCTAGTGTATATTTTAGATATGTTCTTGCTAAGTTTCATGCAAAAAAGGTCATAGTCATGCTGTAGAATGTTTTGCCTAGACTATTTAATTTTATTGATTCCCTCATAATTGATGCATAACCTATCCCAATTTTGACACCCTTAAATATATACGATGGAGGTGAATAAAAAAGTTTGAATCATATGCTAAATTCTATATTCAATGGTTTGTAGAAATGTAGACATGTAAATTTTTCAGAAATCAAATGGGATATTTTTAAATAAAGATGCACAAGTTATTGAATAACCCTCCACAGTATTACGATTACTAAAATGTGCCATTGATTATTTTTCTTAAGGTTTTCTAAAATACTATTTTTGAGACCCTCTTTCATACCATTTGAAAGTTTGGGATGCGCTAAGAGGGGGGATTGGTACTTTAAAAATAATCCTAAATAGGAGTACTAATTTTTTTGAAGGTTTTTTTGACTTTTTAAATAAGCAATTTCATTTCATAATACAGATGCTAACATATTAACTACTATTTGAAAATAATGATGATGAAATTCTAAATTGCACAATAGAACATTGATCTCAAAAATTCACCATACAATTATAACAAAAATTAGATGTAAAACGTAAAATCCAAAAAATAAAAATAGCACACCAGAAATTTTTATAGTGGTTCGGCCAACCTTGACCTACGTCCACTCCTCAGAGTCCTCTACTCTAAGTATTGCACTAACACTAAGTGACTGTTCTTTTGCTCTCTCCTGGAGAAGGCAGAGAACCTTGACTCCTTTTTCTCCCTCTTAGAGAAGGCAGAGAACCTTGACTCATTTTTATCCCTTTAGAAGAAGGCAGTGGACCTTGACTCCTTTTTCTCCCACCTAGAGAAGGTAGAGAACCTTGAGGATTGGACTAAGAAGCCTCTCTCCTTAGAGAGCTCCCAAAAGACTCACCAAGGCTGTAGGAGGACTGAGCATACTGCTAGCCTGGAGCAACCATGTGATCCCCTCACACTACTTCTACCTCACGCTCAAGCACACCTTCTCCTTCCTATCACCAACCCTAATTTTCTCCAAAAGCTCCCTCTCAAAGTCCCTCCTTCAGTCACGTTCCTCTTAGCATTCTCTTCAAAATAATTAAAAATATGGCTTTTATAATAGGCTTCAAGAGACCCTTAAAAATTCAAGTTGGCCATCACTTTTCGTACAATACGATCCAATTTCGTACAGTACGATCAGTTAAAAACTAGTCCCGTCCAGTATGATATAAATAGTCATTCAAATTAATTGTTCAAATTTTATGAACACATCGTACAGTACGATCTTAAGATCATCCAGTACGATCTGTTTAATTTTTTATATTCGTACGGGATGACTAAAAGTCATCTTTATTACTCATCCCGTACTGCTCTCATCGTATAGTATGGTTAGTTTTTTAGGAAAATTATCCAATACGATAAAAATATCGTATAGTATGATTAGTTCAAAAATGGTAGCTTCATCTGGTACGTTCTTCAGGATGTCCAAAATCGTCTTTGCCAATTATTTAGTACGATCCATATCATATAGTATGATTAGTTCAAAAATTAAAGTTTTATTTGGTACGATCTCCAGGACAACCAGATTTTGTCTCTATAAGTCGTCTGGTATGATCGACATCATATAATATGATTGACTATAATTAATTAAACCATGATTTGATTGACTAATTACGGAGGTTAATTTTAGCAAGATATCAAAATTTCATATAGTACGATTAATTCACAGATCGATTTCAAAATCTTATTTAAATTAATCTAGCAGCTTGGATTTTGAAAATGAAATGAATCGTAGAGTACGATTAGTTCACAAAATATGAGTTTTCAATTAGCTGTTGTGCCAACTTATAAATCAACTGATTGTACACTACGATTTTAAATTGTACAGTACGATTAGTTTAAAAATTTTTAATTCTAACAAATTTTCTCGCACCCCTATATCTGTGTGTAGTCACCCAATTGTATACACTCTAATATGCCCGGACTCAAGAAAATAGAAATTAAAAAAAAAATAAAAATAGATACTCTTTTAACTTGACATCCTAACGTACCCAATCTTGAGTCTTTAGTCATCTTGGGTATTGTACCTGCAATCGTTAGTGCACACGACACAACAAATATTCAACATATTTCCTGAGAATGTACAATTTCATCAATAAGGTTTGTTATCTTCAAAATCATCGGCTATGGATCCTAGATTTGCAACAATTACATCATTAGTGTTCATATATAAAATATTCAATTATTCTAAATATGATCAAAATCATTATCCATAAATTACTGTGATTCTCTTTATGTTACTCTAACATATATAATTATTCAAAAAATAATTTAAATATAACTAATCACTTAAGTTATTCAAAATGCCTTAATTAAGCTTTAACTTGATTGACATATATTACACAATAAATAATTTAAAATTTAACATAATTATTAACAAATTACACTCAACAATATAATTACTCATTAAATATTTTCCAATTTATATATTACTTTTATTTATCCAATTGATGAATAATGAGTTACAATAATTTAAATAGTTCTAAAATAAAGTATTTCTAACTTACATAATCCATAAATTAATCTAACATATATATTAATTGTTTCACCAGCTTAAATTTTACATAACTAACTACTTTACAAAATAACAAAAAAATTTTCAATTTGATAGATCAATTTATTAATAAATCTGACAAAATTAGTTAAGCAAAAATTTATTTCAATTGACCTTACAATCGCACTGCTCGACGCAAATCAAAATATCGAAAGACAAAACTCAAATCTCCAAACGATTGGACTCCTAAAGGATTTCACCGAATGCGTTGAACGATGATTATATTTTGATAAATTTATTTAATCTTAATTACATGTTCATTAATTTTAATATAAATAAATCATTGTTTAAATTACTTATTTAATATTATTATATATTGTCTACATTTCTTCATTATTTAAAATTAACAGTCCAGATTTTTCAATATTTAATTAAAATTTATTGAACCATAAAAACATTTATATTTAATATTACTTCGAATTAAATATCAACTATTATTACCTTCATAATTTTAAATTAAAATTATATATATAATCAATATATATATATATATATATATATATATATATATATATATATATATATATATATATATATATATTTCGTCCTATTTACATATTTTTATAAATTTCATAATTAAATTCATTTATTATAATTTACCAAACATAAATAAAAATGGATATAATAATATAGATTAATGAATAACTAACTTCAAACAGATATAATAATATAGATTAAAAAAATTCAATTTTTTTATAGTGGCAAACTCATATAAACTTCAGTATTTAGAATATTTTACATTATATCACATATATAAAAAAAATAAGCCCCATCTGATCTACTCTTAATTACAATATTACAAACACCATGTTTGAGACAATTTCTTAATTAAATATTCTATTATCTATTAAGAAGAAAAAGAAATATAAATCATACAAATATCAATTAAGGCACATAAATTAACTTGCTACCACTTTGATGTCTGAAAAGAACCATGAGAAAACATTAAACTAAAGATGATATTCACAGTACTAATTCCTAATATTAACTATAAACAACCACCAGGGATCAAAAATTTCCTTGGACAAGTATTTTGTTTGATAAAAAAATTAAATAACCATAAAATTTGTTAGATTTTATAATTTAATTAGTTTTAAACAATAATGAACCTTTATTCTAAACTACCAAAAACCTCCTTAACATTCCCAATTTTACTATTAAATCTAATCACCTTCATTTTTCATTACAACAAAAGCAGAAACATTTTTCATTATTCGTTGATCCGAAAAAAAAAATTTGTTGACTCATATGGGCTTCTAAGAGAGCACATAAATCATTTGGATGAAGGCTTATTGGGAGAGAGAAGAAGATCAGAGATTTCTCATTTTTATTGATTATAAAGATGTATGTTAGTTGGAAAAGTACTTACTGTTTCAAGTGGTTCTGAAGTTTTTATATCTATAAGGACTTAAAGCTTAAAAAAATTAGCTAATTGTAAATATATAATTTGTTTAAATATATCTTTCATTAGGAAGAAAGATTACAAGAGAGTTATATGATATGAACTGGAGATATGGATTGATGCAATGCATATATATTGGATGGAAAACAAAATCCCTAGAAAAGGAAAAATAAAAGATTAAGAGTAACCTAAACTATTAAAAAACTTTTCATATAAGATATAACAACAATAGATTGAGGTGGTTCACGTTTGGGCTGTGGATTCTTTTGGGGCTTTTGGGGTTCTCTGTGTTGTTTTTGTTTTTTTGCTGGCTTCTCGCTGTGTTACTCAATTTAACTGTTGTCTTATTGGATATAGACTTGAGTTGTGATTGCACATGTGATGTTGCTGATGGTATTTCCCAATGTTGCTCTCCTACCTTTAGGTTGCGCTTTTGGCTGACTAGGGGTATTTGTGGGAGTCTGGTTGGGATTTGGGGCAGTCTGGCTTTTGCTATTGGTGTACTAGTTCCTTATCTGAATTGGTTGTTCCTTTATGATCCTGGGACTATAGCTTGGTTCTTGTATCACCTTGTGCTGATTGCCTTCATGCTGGATTTCTGTGATTTTTTGGAGGATTGGTCCTATTTTGCTGGTAGCCATATGCTCTGCTGTTCGGATCTCTTTTTGTGGTGGTTGGTGTTTGCTCCTGAGGGTAGGATTGAGTGGCTTGTGGATTACCTTATGAGGCCATTGTTCTATTATTATCCTGAGCTTTATCTTTATCTTTTTCTTCTGGTTGTCCTGCTAGGTTGCTGCCTTGGTTGTTCTTTGATTGGTTGGATCCCTGCACTATTACCTACCTTTCAGATGGTTTGTTTTCTTCTTAGCTGCCTGGTTTGGATAGAATTTACTTATATTTTTGTTATGTCTATTTTGTGCATTACCCTCTTTTGCAGAATTCACTTTTTGCAGGTGTTCGTAGTGTGCTAATTTTTGGTGAGAAGCTGGATCAGGGTACAATTTTTGGTCCCCTTTTCCTTTTTGGGTGCTCGTACTTGTGCACCGTAGAATGTTCCTAGGTTTTCTTGTACTTTTCTTTAGATAGGACCTCGAGCTCTTAGGCTTTTTCTTTTATTTTCTTTTTGTAGCTCGTTCAAGCATTAGTGAGCTTGAGGGCTCTTTAAGGACCTTGTACTAATTTTTTCGGTTTAACACGTAGGCCCCGCTGTGGATTTCCCCTAAAAAAAAAAAAGAAAAAATAAACCTCTATGGTAAGCATAGGCCATTCACAAGAAAAGGAATACCTAACATAAATTCTACAAGGATAGTATGGCTAATTAGAAAATAAAATGCATTGATGGCTTGGCAAACTCAAAAATTAAGTCAGCAAACAAGTAGAATAAAGCACTTTATGCTCTTAAGCTTTTGAAGTCATAGTTTACGATAAAGAATTGAAAGTAAATAAATTAATTGTTGTCTAAAGAGTAGACATAGATAATTTATGACTATCATTATTTAAGAAAATTTATAGCTAAACATGTTTAATTTGATCATGACATATGATAGTAAAATAAAAGCAAGTATATCCATTGGAACATGTATATAAGAAATCTTGGGTGTTATTAAATGAAGGCATTTTATTAAATACAAGAGAGTTTGGCCATGTGATGATTTCTAAATCAAATCGTTTTCATACTAATATAAACTCTTCTTAGTGAGAAAGAATAGTTTTAGATTTTAAAAATTGAGATATTAATAAGATAATCTTGATTGCTGAAAACTATATAAATTGAGTTCACCTGTTTATTTCCTATTTATTTAATTGGGTTTGACATTAAGAATTATAGAATTGGTTACATACATGAGTATATAAAAAAAAAATGCAATTGTTGTGTAGCCCAATTGTGATGTTTGACTTGGGAAGTTATATGTCGAGCTCATAAGAAGTTTTAGTTTGGCATGTATTGATATTATAATAATAGAGTAGCTGATCAATTGTTTGCTTTGAGAAGTCGTCTTTCCTTGAATAGTTGTTAGCAACGACTCTTAGATATTAGTTGCTTGGGCTGCTTGATAGGCCACTCTTGCACAATTGGAATGAGTTCTTAAATAATTGTTACTTGATTGAGGCAAATTCTCTTATAGAACGACAAGTCACTTTTGAGTTGAGATAGAATAGATTCAGTGAGCTTGACTCTTGACTTGAATAAGCTAATTTAGTACGAACATGACTGACATAAATTGAATATGGTTTAATGAATATTTGACATATAGTGAACAATTCTTTTCACTCTACTAATCTTTGGCACTATAAGGAATCCGTGCCTCTTATTGCCAAAGAATATGAGCTGAAGCTATGTGTACAAATAGCAAAAATACCGCTAATGACCAATAAATAAGCCTTCTTTTGCACACAGCTGGAAATAGAGGAGTGATGAATTGGGAAGGAGTAAGGCTAATTGTATGGTTGTAAATGGATCAACACAAGGCAATACAATGGATCGATGCTATCTTTGATATTCCATTCAACAGTAATATTTGATTTCAACAACAAACAATAGTTGAAAAGAATTAACAAGGATAGGTAAGGATATGGGAATTGAAACGCCTCTACTAGTTCATTTTAGCCTTACAACCGGCCTTACATTTTATAAATTTACCTCACCTTTGTTTCTACCTAGTGTAGCGAAAGGAAAGACTTATAGGTCATCAGCGGTATTTTTACTATTTGTACTCGTAGTTTTATGCTTGCACTCTTTTGCAATAAGTGGCAATGATTCCATCATTATTGAGGAAAATCATCTGAAAAAAAAAATGCAAGGGAAATTAGATCTCAATATTATATATAAAGCAATGCTACATCATTGATTTTAGCCTTACAACCGGCCTTACATTTTACCAATTTACCTTACCTTTGTTTCTAGCGAGTGTAGAGAAAGCCCTGATTTACAGGTCATAGTTTTATGCTTGCACTCTTTGGAAATAAGCCGCAATGATTCCATTATTATTGAGAAAAATCATCTAAAAAAAAGCTAGGTAAATTATATCTTAGTATTATATATAATGCACTATATATTAGTATGTGATAATATTGATATATTACTAAAAAAGCTGCGTCATCGATTTTTTTATACAAGCATGCTTATATATAGGGAAAATTATAGAACAATAAAGAAAGAGAAAATTGATATGAATATTTTCAATAATAATGATATATTATAATAAGAACTATCACAAATTACTGCTATACATATTTTAACATCTGTGATAATATTGAATTATTAATATAATAACTCTTTTAAGAAGAAAAGTGAAATATAAGTACTAAACATATAAAAATGGCACATAAAATAACATGCTACCACTTTGATGTCTAAAAGGAAGCATAAGAAAACTTTATGTTGAAGATACTTTTCACATTATTTACTATTAATAATTGCAAGGGACCATAAATTGATGTGAAGATGTATCTGGCTTCGATTAAAATTTCTTAGACTTTGTCGTTTATTTTAAACCGTCTCAAAATCCCTTTAACGTTCTTAACATTTGTACATAAATAAGCGAACTATAATTTTGTTAGTGTGTCCATCTAAAAATTAACTCAACTGGCAGTAGAAAAGTTTTTGTTTTTTCCTTTGTAAAACCGAGTGATTCAATTTATTAAAGACAGAAATGCTAATAAGTTGTGCATAAATTAATTAATAGCTACTTATAACTATATGATTTGTTAAAATCTATCTATCATTATGAAGAAAGATTATAAGAGATTCTTATATGTGATATGAATTATAGATATGGATGGATGCAAGGTATATAAGTTAGCTGAATTATACAATGAAAAAATAATCTAAGGCAAACACTACAAGGAAAATGGCTTAATTTTGACGGAATTTTTCATCAAAAATTGGCAAATTTTCATAAGGAAAAAAAAAAATACAATTTCTGCTGATTTCTAAAGGAAAATTTTTCACCAGTGAAAAACTTGTAGGAAAAAAATTACTGGGGAAAAAATCAACCGAAAAACATTTCGATGAATTTCTAGAGGAAATTTTCACCGGAAAATTCAAAAAAAAAAAGTTAAAACTAAATTTTTTTAGCAAATTCTTTCTCTATTTTCTCTCCTCATTTCCTACTCCACTCTACCAATCACACCCAGCTTACCCACTGCTTGCCCTTTGACCTGTGCAAAACAGCCAGCTGAATTGTGCAAACACGCTAGCCCGCTACCCGCCGACCCTTTGCATGCCAAACAATGCAAACCCACTAGCACACCCGAAAAATCCCTGACCTGCTATCAAGGAATAGGGGTATCAAAATCGGGTTTCGGGTCGGGTTCGGGTCGAACCAAAATGACCCGCGCCCTAAACGGGTTGTCCCTAACCCGACCCGGGTAGAAAAACTGGTTAGAAAATCGGACCCGGACCAGACCCGTCGGGTTGGCGGGTTGACCCGACCCGACCCGGAACTGCAGCAGGCGGCCGAACGAGGGCGGGCGCGGGGGCAGCGAGCGTGGTGCGCGCGGGCACGCAGGAAGCGAGCGCGGGCAGCGAGGGCGATCGGGCAACGAGCGCTGTGCGCACGGGCACGGGGGCAGCGAGCGCGGGCAGCGAAGGCGAACGGGCAGCGAGCGCGGTGCGCGAGGGCACAGGGGCAGCGAGCACGGGCAGCGAGGGCGAACGGGCAGCAAGCGCTGTGCGCGCGGGCACGCAGGCAGCGCGCCCGGGCGCTCGGGCGCGCGGGCAAGAGTGCGGGCACGAGTGGGGTTGGGCGGGCAGGCCTTTAAATAGGTTTTCGGGTTGACCCGACAACCCGTCGGGTAAACCCGAACCTGACCCGTTTTTCAAACGGGTCGAATTCCTGAACCAGAACCCGACCCGTTTTGGACTCGGGTCGGGTTCGAGTCGGGTTTTCCGGGTCGGGTTCGAGTCGGATTTTCGTGTCGTGTCAAATATTGACACCCCTATCAAGGAACTCATATAGTTTTTTAGTCTTATTGAGATGTAGGACTAAACTTGGTTTGGTGATGCTTGCGTAGGAGACACGCCGGGCCTAAATTTGACCGGATTTTAAACAAATTTTTAGCAAGTTTTGAGCTAATTTAATAAATTTAACTTAACAATAACTATTAAATCTATTTATTTAATTTAATTTAATAATATTTAATTAATTTAATATAATTTGAATAAATATTATTAAATTAGTTATTTTAATTTTTTTTAAACTATTCAATACTACTTATCTAATTAGTTAATTTGTTCATTAAATTTGTTAATTTAACTTAACAATAATTATTAAATAGTTAATTTAATAATATTTAATTTAGCTTAATTAAATTTAACAGTATTTATTTCTACAACTATTTAGCAGTATTTGCTAGATTAGTAAATTGTAAATTTTTTTAATTCAGTCAAATTAAATTACTTAATTTATTTCCTAGAAAATTTTAAAGCCCCTTGAAAATTCGCTAGAAATCCGTCAAAAATTTCTCATCGAAAATCCTCCAAAATTCCATCGGAAGTCCGTGAAACACAAAAAATAAGTTTGCAAACAAGGAAAATAAAGCACTTTATGTTCTTAAGCTTTTGAAGCGTCAGCCTACCATAAAACTCGAAAGTAAACATATTAATTACCATATAAGCAATAGATTACATATAGAGCGGACATGGACGATTTGATTATTTGAGGAAAATTATCCAACGGGTAATACATTTTGATAAAAATTATGACCGTCATTATTTAGGAAAATTTTAAGCTAAACATTTTAAACTAAATCATCACATTTGATAGTATAATAAGAGGAAGTTATCCTTTGGAGCACATACATATGTAGTGGTGTTAATACTTGACACTATCTAAAAATTCCACCAAAAAATTCCAAATTCAGTTAAACCCATTTAGAAAAATGGTCGGGTTCATGTTACATTATATGACCCCATTTCAATTTTGGGTCAGTTGCGGTCAACCCGAAAAGATGAAACTAACCCAGTCCTTGGTGTGACTCGCCTCCTGCTCACTCGCCCATGAGCATGCTCGCCCGCCTGCCCATGCGCACTTTCCCGCCCATTGTGTGCTCGCCTGCCCTTGTGCTCGCTCACCCTATAACTCCTACGCATGCTCTCCCGCCAGCCCCTTAACGTGTCGACTAATCCTACGTGAGATCATCCGCTTGCCTGCTCGTTGCGTGTACTCCAACTTTGTCAGTGGGTTGTTTCAGGTCGACCTAGGTTTGAACCAAGTCTGGTTCGAATTTGGGTTTGTGACTCAATTCACAAAGCTGGTTCTATTCGGATCAGGTCAGATAATGGCGGGTCATTTTAGCTTAGACCTTGAGCTAGGTACAAATAGAAAGAAATGGAAATTGATAATGCTCTCCAAGGAAAAATTATGTACCCAATCTGAAAACTAGTTTTGACACCAAAAATTATTAAATGAAGGAATTTAATTCAATACAAGAGAGTTAGGCTATGTGATGATTTCCGAATCAAATAATCCTCATGCCGATAAAAACTCTTCTTAGTGAAAGCATGATGTAGGGAGAGAAAAATTTTAGAGTTAGAAACTATGAGATATTAATGAAAAGAGCTTGATTGTAGGAAATTACGTAAACTATGCCTCAACGTCGACCTTCTTGCTATATAGTTGGGGATTAAGCACTATAGAGTTCGTTAAATATATTGCTATATACAAAAAAAGAAAAAAAAATATAGTAGTCAACTTAGCCTAATCGATCGAGAGGTTCAACTTAATGAAATTGTCTATCAAGCTCTTAAAAGTCTCAATTTGGCATGTATTGGTAGTCCAATATCTGAGAAGCCATTCAATAGTTTGCTTTGGGAAGTTATCATTCCTTGAATAGTTGTTAGCAACAACTTCATAAATATTTGTTGCTAGGATGCCTCATAGGTCATTCTTGTACAATTGGGACAAGTTCTTATATCATGGTCGCTTGTTTGAGATGAATTCTCTTATAGAATGATAAGTCTTTGTTGCGTTTAGACAAAATCGATTGAGTTGCCTTGACTTGAGTTAATTTAGCACAAACCTGATTGACATAACATGAATATAGTTTTATGAATATTTAGACTTATAGTGAGTAATTCTAATTTTCTTAGATGATCTCATAATAATGGAATCCGCACATTTTATTGCCAAAGAAAAGTACAAATAGATAAAATATCGCCAATGACCAATAAATAAATCTTCTTTGCCACACTGGCTAAAATCAAAGGAGTGATGAATGGGAAAAGAGTAAGGCTAACTCTAGAATTGTAAATGGATCAGCACAAGGCAATAAATTAGAGATAAAATTTGGCATCACTAGTCAAGGCAATTTCTTATTACATGGTCGCAATAAAAACGGTCTTTAATACATATAAAAGGTTTTAGAACAAAATTTTAAACATGTAATAATTTTCTAATGATACTCAATAAAGCATTAAATAATTTTTTGCGCTTTTCTATTTCTTTACAGGATGGCCATCGTAATGATCACCTTCCAAAGCTTTGCTCCAATCAGATATCAAAGGGATTACATATTATTGGATAATTTGTATGTGAATGCTTAAAGATTAAAAAAAAAAAGTTGTGTGGCTAAGGTTCTGTTTGGGATGACTCTATTTTTTTTATAAAGTTGATCGTAGAGTTATTATGGGAAAATAACTTAACTATTCTGATTATGAAAACTACTTTTCCACCAAAAAATTCATAGCAACTTGGCAATTTTGCACCATAGTAAATTTCAAAAAAATAGTGAGAACAAAATAAGAAAACAGTAATCAAATAAAATTATGATTGTTACCTAAAAAACAAAGCAACGGAAATATTATTCCACATAGACCCTATGAAAACAATAATAATAACTATTACAGAGATGAATATTAAATAATAAATTAAAACTAGTTTGGATTTTTAGTAAAAATATTTAATAATATTTTTATGTCCCCCCACAAACCTAAAGTATGAAAACAAGCAGGATAAGGATTCTTTACAATGCATGAAAAAAGAACAATCTAAGAGTCATCTAAAATTGGCAATTTTGTGTCGAGCACTTGAGATGAGAGGATGAAAAAGAGCAATATATTCAAAGGCAACATCTTTGAATTTCTTATTGTATTTCGAGTACAAACATGCTTATATATCGGCAAAATTTTAGAACTATAAAGGAAGACAAAATAAGTAGAAATATCTCCAAAATAAAGATGATATATTGTAATAATAACAATATTATATTATACTATAAATATTTTAACATATATGATAATATCGATACATTAATATAATAGCTGTTATAAGAAAGACATCAATTTCTGATATTTAATTGAAATCAAATATTTATCAATAAAATTGATGTCCAGAAATTTTGTAAGCATTAATGCTTGGCCTCAAATATGGAGCACAATATAGCATACTGTTATTAAGTTTATATGCCAAGAAATATAAATATTCCCCAAAGAGTTTTGAATATGATTTAAAAAAGAATTTCGCATGTTTTAATTTATTTTCAAGATGACTGTAATATAGAAATGATTTACTGTTATCTATTGAGTTCATCTTAGAAGTTCAAATTAAATTATTCTGTATTTTAAAAAGAAAATTTAGCATAAACTAAAATAAATTAAAATAATCTCTCATACGCAAATGTCAAATTAAAGATTGGATGAATTAATGCTAGTATAGGCGGCATATTTGAAAGAGCATGCAACTTGGAGTGTTGAATTGTACTCCCTACACCAAGTCAAAAACATTACATTAAGGTAAGTGAATTTGTAATGGAGAGTCCTAGAGTGAATCGTCGATGGAGAGCCTAGATGAAGGTTTTCACAATTAGGAAGAAAACAAAAAGGTAACACCAACTCTTGTAAGGGATGGTGCATATGATTCACTGAATTAAAAGTAGAGAAGTGGGAGAGGCAGAGAGAACTAAGATCAATGGAGGAATGTAAAGCTATAACTATGGTTTCCTGAGAGCAGTGACTCACTTCACAAGTGTAATGTCGTTGGCAACGAAAACGAATCTACACTAGCTATGCAATTCCTTGATTTGCACATCCATCAACGCTCCCGCAACACTCACACCATTTAACTACCCCAAGACCCCTAGCCAACCACGACAACCCAAAACATCTCTAATTGGCAATGAGCTTCAGTTGGACAAGGATTTAGATTATTTCCGTGTTTTCTCCCATCGGTCTTATTTTGTGAATAATTCATTTATGAAGCTTACTAAATTGTCGCCCCTATTTGACGTCAATGTGGAATCTCCTGTGATTCCTATTTTGACTTCTTTTCCCAATTTGTGCCCTCATTTCTTTTCTCTTCGCGTTATTCATGGGTTGGGATCTTTGTTCGGGAAACCATTAAAAACGGACAATGCAACTGTGGTTGGGTCACGTCCTGTTGCTCGCGTTCTTGTTGTATTTGATGCCTCCAAACGTTACCCGGATCATGTGTGGTTCGATCCTGAAAATTTTGGATATGTTTGAGCTATGGAAACGGAAGAATTTCCTCATTTTTGTAATCACTGTAAATCGCTGGACCATTTAGATTTGGATTTTCCTGGGTTGCATCTAAAGCTAGCTGTGGGTTATGTGAATGTCGTCAATGCTTCTGTGGCTCTGGTTGATTATGGTAACGTTGGTCCTGTTTTGAATTTGGCTTTTCCGTCACCTAGTGTAGTTCCTCTTGTTAACTCTTGTGACATTAATGTGGGTGGTGATGGTGCTTTGGGTGCTATTAACCCAGCTCATGTTCCTTATGTGGGCGGTAATGTTGTTCCTTTTATTTCTCCCATGTCTCATGTTTCTAATGTGGTTATTGTGGTGGCTAATTCTGATCCTAATGTTGGTGAAATGGATAGGGAGGCGGCTAGCTCCATTATTCATCATTTGGCTGATGAAATTATGAGCCTTGTGGATATTTTAGTTTCTGCTATCCAATTGGAAGTCAAGTTGTTATTTTGGATGATCCGATTCTTAACATGAATGTTGAACCTCTTCCCTCTCTTTCTAATGCAATTATTCCATCTTCTTTGGGGCTGAGTGGTATTAATTTGGGTTTGTTGGAACTGGTGGCTTATAAAGCTGTTAGTCCTATTGACGCTTTGGTTACATCTGATGGGTGAGAATTCTGATGACTTGCCTTATAACATGGAGGAGAATGGGAATGCATTGGATGTGGATGTGTCGATTGCAATTATGTCCTCTGATGAATTGAATGCTAAATTGTATTCCAATGTGGTTGAAAATTATGTGGACCAAAAGGATTGGCTCGATTGGTTTGTTTCTTCGCCTAGTGTTGATGCGTTGAATGAGCCAGTGGATGAGTTTCAAGAACTTTATAGTTTGAATGTGAGTCATGTTGCTCAAAAAGCTTTCTCTCATGGTGGAAACCAAAGTGTTAGGCGTAAATGATAGTAATATTTTGGTGTTTGGGCCTCTGGTTTATGTTTTTTTGGGGCCTTTTTGGGTGTGTGTGGTGGGTTGTTTTGTTTGTTGGCTGTCTTGTTTGTTTCCCTGCTCGGTTAGGGGTGCACGAGAGGGGGGAGGGGGGGGGGGGGGGGGGGGGGGGGGGGGGGGGGGGGGTGGAGGGGGCTTGTTTGGGCTTCTATTGGGATTTAGTTTTTCTGGTTGGCTCTATTCGGGGTCTATTGGGTTTGTCTTATCCTTTGTGGGCTCCTTCATTGTTGAGGCATTAGTCTTATTTTTTTCTATTTTCTTTGTGCTCTTTGTAGGACCGGGACTTATTAGCTAATGTGGCTCCTATGGGATCTCTGATGGTTGCTGATTCTTAGGCTGGTCCTTTGTTAGGCTTTTTTTTTCTTGCTTGGTTATTGTAATAAGATAGAATCTAAGGCTCATAGTTTTTATTTCAAATTTTGTATTTTAGAGGGCTTTGGGTTCATTAAGGACTTCTACCGTTGCTTTATATTAACACGTAGGCCCTTATTGTGGGTTTAAAATAATAATAAAAAAACCAAGAAGTTTCAAGTCATCAAATTCTCACTATATTTCAAAATTAATTTTTAAAATAAATGCATGTATACTTTAGAAATTTTATTTCATGAGATCTAGAATTGTTGACCTTGTATTTTACTTGCAAATTGATCTCGACTACCAATGATAAATTCAAAATTGAATTATATTTAGATTCATTAAAGTCAATTTGCTCGAACAAATTAAATTTGATAATGTCGAGTCAGATTTGAATTGATTCGAGCCTGATTTTACCTCGACATTATCACTAACAATTAAATTGAGTTAATTCAAAACCAAATTAATGCAATTAATAATCAAATAAATTTAATTGGGTTTGTCGAGTTGATTTGAATCCGCTCCAGGCCAAAAATTATTAAAAAATTAATTTGGTTACGAATTAAAAACATTTAAATGAGCAAAATTGAGCCGATTTGACTAGAATCAGATGTGATTTGATGCATGTCAGCTTTGATCGACTCAATTTCATGTGACTTGACTCAATTTGAATCAGATCGACATCAATTAACTTGAATCAAATAAAATTAGAATCTTGATGGCTTCAGTTGATGTAATTTTACCCATCTCGACAAAATCTAAACAAGTGTGTCAATTTGTTTAAAACTTCTAAATCTAATTTGTTTAAAATTCCAAGGTTGCAAAATCGGCAAAATAATTTAGCCATTCTATATTAAATTAGCCCTTAGATCCATCTATAAATTAGGATCTAATCAAAGCCTTTGATTTGAAATAAGATAAGTGAGGGTAGGATGGTCTTTTGCTTGCAAAGAGGATTCTAGGGCTTAGAGGGCTATTTTGGGTAGGATGACTCCATTCTTTTTTTGAAACAGTGCAAATAGAAAATTTATTACCAAAAAACAAAATTACAACTAAATTATAGGTAACCTATCACATTCTTCCTTCAATAAAGAAATGAACAAGGATGGAAGATTATTATGAAAAAAGTCCCAAAAGAAACTACCATTTAAGGCCTAGGTTGCACAAAAGTCCGCAACCTTGTTTTCCTCTCTAGAAATACAATTAAAAATTATATGCTTAAAATCATATAAAAAAGATAAATCTAAAGAGGGAGAATTTTCATTTTTCTAAAATTGAGAAGTCAAATATCTATGAAAAAGCTTGATAACATTGATGTTATCACCTTCAATCCAAATGCCTTCAGATTCAATCATCCATTCTTCGAGAATATCCTTTAAAGGAAGGATAACAATGATTTCAAGTAGAGCTTCATCCCAATGATATAATTACATTTCAAATGCTGATGTAAATTTTCCCTGATCATCCGTTATAACTCCGCTAATTTCTGCACAGTTGGAACTAAGTAGAGAAGCATTTACATTTATTTTAATTCATTTTGAAGGTGGAGGATGCCAAAATATACAATTCAGTTTTGAGAATATGTTAGCACCACAGTTATCCAAAAAAGGATTTAGATAAGTTTTAATAGAAACTGATAGAACTTTGGCTGAAATAAATGTAGAGGATGAAGAAGGTTTTCCATGCTTGATATAATTCCTAACTTTCCAACAATAGAAAATAGAAGAGCAATACATTCTGACCAGAACTAGATTTTAATAGATAAAGAGTGAAGTTGCTGCCACATTTCTAAAACTGAACTGAAAGATGGAATTTAAATTCCCCACTTATTTAGAACAACAAAAACCTCAATAAGTTTTTTTCATGAAATCGCAATACGAACAATAATTTCCTCAAGAAGATAACATATCTGACAAAGATTTGAATTTAGCAAATTTATATGATTAATTTAGCAAATTTATATGATTCAGCCAGCTGTTAGTTGGAATAGCATTTTTTCCAAGTCTCCACCAAAAAAAAAAAAAAAGAATTATGGGTTACAATTTTATTTTCTTCAACCAGTTAGTGTTATTAGTATAACAACTCTTGAACTCTTCTTCAAATGCTAAAGTTGCTATCGACTTGCCTGAATGCTGATGAATTAACTCCATTCTATCTTCAGAATGATTTGGAAAGAATTGACTTTGCTTTATAACCTTGATTAACTCTTCATCGAAGGAATCATGCAAAAAATGGAATTAAAAATTCTATTTACAGAAAATAATTTGTCAACAGTTCGATCTTCAAGATTGCTAATTTTAACAAATGTTGGCCATTTACAAATAGATTTATCTCCAATCCATATATCATTTAAAAAGTTGATGCTTCTCCCATTTCCTGTCTTCCATCTCAAAATAGGCTTTAAATGCTTCGCACCATCTAATATTATATTCCAAATTGTAGTATTACCTTTTTGAAAAGAACACCAAATGTTGCTACCATCTTTAGTAATAAGTTTTCTATTTTGTAATGATTCATGATTTTGAATAAAATTCCAAGCCAACTCTTATTTTAATGGTCCTTCCCTTAAAGAAGCTGAATGAAAACTGAGACCACCATTTGCACTTGGAAGACAAAGCTCATTCTAATTGATATAATGCATTCCTTGTTTTTCATTACCTTTATGACACATGAAATTTCTGCAAAGTTTGTCCAAATCTTCAAGTATTCCTTTTGGAACTATGGAATGAGTAATGAAATAAGTAGGGAGAGAAAGCAGAGATGAGTTGATTAATGTAACCCTTCCAGCAAGAGATAAAAATATGCTTCCACAAGAGTTTAGCTTGTCTATTAAATGCTTAATAAGCTTTTAAAAATCTGTAGAAGATTTCTTCTCATAACAAAATGCAAGCCATGATGATTTAACTCTTGAACAAGAATAAACCCACATTTCTTTGAAATATTTCTTAATCCAATCAGAAAGCTAACCATTGATTAAAATAGAAGCTCTAGGGAAACAAATACATTGCATAACCTAATTTATGAATTTGATTGGAAAATTCATAATAAGCATAACATTATTTAGTGTTTGCCAACACATGTTATTATAGGCTTGCTCCATATCAACCTTTAAAGTAATGAAACCTTGACTGGAGGTAGAGAATCTAAATTTATGAAAAATTTCTTATGCTAAAAGATAATGATCAAAAAATGATCTGCTTGGAAAATAAGCATCTTGCCCCTCAAAAATTAATCCATGCAAAATAAGCTTGAATCTATTTAGAATCATTTTTGCAAAAATATTATATGTAGTTTGGCAAAGACTAATAGGCCTGAATTTAGATGGCCCAAAAGCATTTTCAACATTGGGAATAAGAATAATAAGAGTATCTTCCCAATAAGAAAGCATGACACTTGATTGAAAAAGGTGTTGACAGTATTCCAAATATCAACTTTGATAATATCCCTATAGAATTTAAAAAATGTAGGAGAAATACCATTTAAGCCAGGTGATTTATTCTGCCCCATTCGAAAAACAATAGTCTTGAGTTCTTCTTTAGAGAATTCAACTTCTAACATATGATGAAATGATTTCAATTTGTTATCTTCATGAGAAATAGGCTAATCATTGAGAAAGCATTGCCTTAATCTCCATTTGTCGTTGAAAAACTTAGAAAAAACCTTGGAAATATAGTTAACATCTTCGAAAATAACACCATATGGCATCTTTACTCGAACAATCTTGTTTGAGTTTCTTCTAGCTGAAGCATAATAATAAAAGAAATGAGAGTTGGAATCACCATGTTCTAACTAATTTGCTTTAGCTCTTTGCGTCCACCAAGTCACCAGTCTAGCTTGAGTAGAATTATGTTCTTTGACTATAATTCTCAATTCAAGAAGTTCTTCATTAGAAAGATATGAAAGAGCTTCTTTTGTTTGCAAAGAAATTAGTCTTTCATTGACAGACTGATTAAGAAGAGAAAGCTCCATAAATTTGTTCTTACTCCAAAAAAAGAGAGATTTGAGAGTTGTAACCATCTTTCTTTGAAGAATATCAACTAAAGATCCATAATCATTCTTATTGAAAGAATTAGAGACAATGTGCCAAGTAGCAGGATAAGAAGTCCATACAATTTCAATCTCAAAAATCTATGGAACTTATGAACTTTATTAGCCATATTCAGGATTAAAGGATAATGATCCGAGCAAGTATGTGCTAAACGCTTGGTAACAGCAAAAGGAATTAAATGAAGAGCAGAAGAATTTAATATAATTCTGTCCAGCCTCTCCTAAATTCTGCTTAAACCATCTTTATTATTACACTAAGTGTAATGAGGACCAGTGACTGAGAAGTCATGAAGATCATTATGAGATATAAAACCTTTCATTTCTTGAGCTCCTTGCAACTTTGAAATTTTTTTTCCACCCTTCTTCTCATTATTTGATAAAATGCAATTGAAGTCACCTCCAATAATACAAGGTTCTTTGATTGATAACAAACCTTCAATAGATTGCCATAACTATCTCCTTACATAAACATCCTTATTACGATAAACAATGCCAATTTTATAAATACACGAATTAGGAAAAATAAGATTTCCTAAAATACAGTAGGATGAAGAAGGAAGAACTAAAAAGTGGAAAATGAGTCTTCCAAAGAGCTAAAATACCAAAAGACTTTCCTATAATATGATAATGGAAAAAATGCCAATTCACACCAACAATTTTATTAATATCATTCCTATCTAATGATTCAACTTTGGTTTCTAATAAACGAATAAAGTAGACATCATGCTGATTGATTAAGTTTTTTAAATAAAAGCCGACTTATTTCTTGCGGGCTCCTCTACTATTCCAAAAAAAATTTATTGCATCATTTAACTAAAGGGGAAGCTTCCCCAAAAATTAATTTTCTTCAAGGAACCTCCTCTATAGGTCATAATTTCTTTAGCTCTTTACTAAGTTTGGCATTATTGTTAGAGGATTTAGACTTTTCGAATGAAGCAACTTGTAGACTTAGAAGTGCAAACCTGCTTGTTGCTATTCTTCAGATCTTCATGATTGATTATAGAATTAGGATTAGCATTATCTTAAAATGCATCATCGATGGTCTTAGTAAATTATTAGCTAAAACAATAGTATTTGATTTGTAATCATTGTTTTGAATAATAGAAGTATCAGTTTTAGTATTTGCATTATTGTTGTTTGGAAGAACTAAATAAGAAGTATTAACATCTGCAGATGGACTCAGTAAATCACGAACAAAATTATTGTCCTTCATGACAAAATTTTCATCAAGAGGAGAAAATTTGGAACCAGCAGCTGAAAAATTACTTTTGAGATCTTTCTTAGCAGGAACATATTTAGAAAATTTTAGTTTTCTGATTTTTTTCTGCACAAGAATCCAGTTGCCAAATGAATTTTCTTCAATAGGAACTTCCGGAACAATTTTCTTTTTTAGATCTTTAACTGGAAGATCACTTCTCTCCTTGTCAATGTTTGAAGATGGTATTTCTTTATTAACATCAGCCTTTTGACTTTTAAGAGTAGACTTGTCAATTTGCTTGCAAGATATTATCTTATGGTCTATTTTTCCACAGTTAAAACATGAATTAGAATTTTTTTCATTTACCAATAGAACCTTCAATCCAAACTCCAGTTGGAAGATTATTCTCTAAATTGAGTCTTAAACAGACTCTAGCAAACTCTCTTCTATTCCACTAAAAGTTTGAGCATCTAAAAGGAAAGGATGGCCAATTTTGGAAGCAATTCTCGAAATATTGATAGGATCCCAACAATGGAGAGGTAAATGTGGGAAACGAATCCACACAGGAGAGAAGAAACGTTTCATGTAAAAAGGAGAAAAAGATGGTGTCTACTTATCAATTCCTATAATGTCATTTCCAATGAACCATGGTCACCATTTAAAATAGCATCTCTAGATTCTTTAGTTTGAAAATTACATAACACCCCATCAAGTCCAATACTAGTCATTTGAAAAGAACTAAATTTTGATCAAAGTCTATGAAATTTTTTATTAAGAATAGATAGGGGAAGCCTCTTTCCAAGGACTTTGATGATTATAGCATTCTCCAGCTTTAAACTATTTTGCTTCTCTGATTGGATATGTAATGAAATAAAATTTTCATCATTACAAAAAGATGAAAAAACTTCATGAAATTCCAAAGGAATATGATCAAGTTTCCTCCAAACATTTTGAATTTATGAATTTGATTGAATAGGAGGACTTATCTTCTCTTAGTCTGTGATAGTGCCTTGATTTTCAGATTTCTTCTGCTTAACTTCAGGAGTTTTAGTAAGACCGTCAGAAATTTGATCTCCTATCTTAATTTCATTATTCCTAATATTTGATAGAGGTTCAAATTTAAATAATTTATTTTTGTAACACACTTCAAAACATCCTGATGCAAAATAGAATTACTAGAAGAAGAATCATTAATGTAGAAGTCATTAAATCTAACTATTTTAGAAGATGAGGCTCCATAATCTTTAATGAAAGAAAAAAAAAAATTCCAATGGAATTTAAATTCTTTATTTGTGATTAGTTTCTCTTTGCCTTTAGATAAACTAGGGAAATCTTCAAAATTCAAATACAGAGATCAATTTAAATATTTTGAATGACCTGGGTTATTGCCTTCATTAATCCGAATACCATTATAACACTTATGGGGAGTTTGAAAAGTAGATTGCCTTTTATTGAAAGAACCAACATTAATCTTTGTAGAATCATCACCGACGATAAGAGGCCAGCGGCCTCCTTTTGCCATTATTGCAGAAAAAGCTCACTGACATATCAGAAGAAAATCCAAAAAACTCCTCACAGCTTCTCACTCCTCACAATTTTTCTCTCCTCATAGCTTCTCTCTACCCCTTTACTATGCTTGCATGCGATTCAAAGAGAGGCAGAGGAGGACAGGTTTCTTTATGTGAGAGCTGTAGCTAATGAGATAAGAAGATGAGCATGATTTGGAGAGGAAGAAGCGACGATCTAGTAATCTCCTTCTTCATCTCATCCTTTCTCTTCCTCATCTTCTTCTGTATTCTTCTTCTACATCCTCTTCTTCTTTCTCATTTTCCTCATATTCTTCATCCTTTCCATCTATCTTTTATTTCTCCCTCTTCCCCTAAATCCTATTCTTCTTTTGGTTGAAGTTAAGTTTTGATTCATTCCATTCTAGAGTATGAAAGTTTGATACGGATGTTAAGCCCTAGTGAACTAGTCCCGAGGCTAACTAGGAGGGGGGGGGGTGAATTGGTTATTTAAAAATTTCACGAGGAATAGAAAAATCTTTTTGATATTTTGCAGCGGAAACAAGTAAACAAGAATGAAAAGATCAATCACAGATATTCACCCATGCAGTTAATATCAGAAAATTAAAGTGTAGAACAGAATCAGAAAAGCAAACCAGATTTTATAGTGGTTCGATCAACTTGACCTACGTCCACTCCCCGGAGCCTCCCCTCCGGGTATTGCACTAAACAAAAAGTGTCTCTCCTTTTGCTCCCACAGCAAGGTGGAGAAGCCTGTACAAAACCTCCTTTTCACCACACGGTGAGGCAGAGAACCCGACCTCCTTTTGCTTCCACCTGAAGCGGGCAGAGAACCCCGGATCTTCTTACGAACGATCCTCCCACAACGAACACCAACTAGACGAAAGACGACGAGCGAAGAATACGACTCTGATCCGTGCTTGGACCAACCTTAGTGAATCGCTCACTAACTCCCCTTCACAAGATCCTCTCTCTCTCTCCCAAACTCTCTCTCTCTCTAGGGTTTCTCTGGGAAGGAAAGTGGCAAAAGATTTTTCTTGTTGGAAGAAAAATATTTTTTATAGGAGGGCTTAAAATTTGCCCTAAATCTCAACTGGTCGGCCATGATCGTCCAGGACGATCGATAGATCGTCCTGTATGATCAGTTCAAAATCAGTTGTTTCAGCCTGGACGATCTGGCTCTTCTGGACGATCAGTAGAAAAAATTATTCATATTGTCTCGTAGGATCCTGCGATCGTCCGGGACGATTAGTGCAAATCGAGGAATATCGTCCAGAAGACAGTTCGGGTCATCCAGAGAAACTTGTGCTGGACGACCAAAAAATGACTTGATCGTCCAGGACGATCAAGATATCGTCCTGTACGATTAGTTCAAAAAGTGCCCAAATCATCCTATACACAGTTCGGGTCGTACAACAAAAATGCACTAGACGATCATGATCGTCCGGGACGATCCTGCGATCGTCTAGGACGATATGATCGTATCAATCAAAAATAAATTACTTTCCTTAATTACCAGATTAAATTAGGCATGATTGTACTGAATCGTCCAGGACGATACACGTATCGTCCTGGACGATCAGACCAAATAACTTAAAATAAAAACTTGCCTAACTTGATCTGGCGGCTGAGAATTTTTGATTTGAGCATATCATCCGGTAAGATCCAAAGATCGTCCAGGATGATCTGCTTAATCAGACCCTCTTAACTTAGTCACCCTAATTAGGGTTTCTATTTTCACCTGATCGTCCAGGACGATGTGAATATCGTCCAGGACGATCTGAACAAAAAATACACAGAAACTCTAATTCACTCAAGCTCTCCTCCTGAGTGTGTGTGTGCAAGGTTACTTAGCTGGGGGATCAGTTACATTACAATTGACTCAAGAAAAAGAAAAACAGTATATTGGACACACTTGGACCCGATCTTGAGTTGGCTTGAGTGGCTCGTGATCTTTTGTGCCTGAAACGGGTTAGTCAAGCAAAACACACTGGAATCATGTTTGCCATCATCAAAACCAGATTTACAACAGAGTATGGGCACTTTCCATTTGGTTTTCCAAGAACTGAGAGGAGTGGTATCTTTGAAAATTATCTTGAAATTGTCTGATTATTTGCCATTTTTTATGGTATTGGAAAGCTATCATCGCATTCAAAATCAAAGTTGGTGAAGAAGCTCAAAGAAGGGAATGTTTTAAATTAAACTATATTTTTAATTATTTTTTTAAAAATAATTACTAACTACTATTTTCTCTCTTTCCTTACTATATTTTATGGAGAATGGTGGTGAGCATCTAGATAAGGAGCTATGGTGAGAATCTGCATGAGGGATTTTGACAACAAGCAGGAACTTCAGTCACCCTCATTTCATCCAAATGGGGACGCTATGGCCAAAACCACTATTGACTTGCTCCAGTGAGGTATGCATTTCTAAACTTATAGAGCCTTAGGTCTTTTAACCATATGATCTGCGCTCTTCCAACCTTAGGTTCATATAGTAATCTCTGTATTTCATATGTAATTATTTTTTCTGTAATCTCAAAACCCATCATATGCATGCTAGCAGTCATGTTAGAGTTAGGAGTCTGAGAAATGATTAATTACCCTTTGTTTATCTCCCACTAGATTATTAAGTTCTAAATCTTTTAGGGTCTATTAATTTGATAATTTAAAATCCTAATTCTAATAAATCAAGAAATATATACAAAAAAAAATAGAAATCAATTTAAGTGATAAATAAAAATTCACCTATTAATAAAAAACATACTCTAATATTTAGATTAAATGCATGAATTAAATAATAAATTCTAATAAAAATCCCTTTTAATATAATATTTGAAATAAATTTAATTTAAGCATATATATATATATATATGAGAATAAGATTGTAAAAAATGGTAAATAAAAAGATAAAAAAATAAAGATATGTGATAAGTTAAATGAAGAACTTATGAAAAATAAGAGACATTAAAATCATATAAAATTCAAATGAAAAATAAAAATAAACTTAACTAATAATTAATAATTAAAAAATAAGTTTAAATATATCTAACCAACATGAATTCAATAATCAACAAACATCATAATTGAACATAAGGAATAATGCAATTATTACCACATCAATGAAGTTTTTAGGCTAGACTATTTCGAGTTATGGGGCTGCGTGTCCTAAGGAGGCCTTGGTCTTTGTGCCCATTGTGATAATGCAATGAATGAATTCATAGAATGTAAATACTAAATTATAAATTTTATAAATTAATAATTAGTGAACTAAATTAATTAAAGAAAATTCAGTGATAAAGTGTTTATATATTTAAATCTATTATTAAATAAATAACCAATCATTAATTAAATAATCAATTATTAATTAATCTGAATAATTAAAATCTATCATTAAATAAATTTTAAAACATTAAAAACACAAAAACTTAAACTTAAACCAAATGTTCCCTTGACTTTCAACACATGAAATTCAATCTATAAAAAACTTCAACTAATAATAAACTTAGGATATCTCCAAATGATACAACCTAATACACACACTATAGATGCCATGTGATGACAACCAACTCTAGTTTTAGGCTAGGTCATTACTCCTTTATCATTGCTTTTTATGTGACATGATTTTACATAAATTTTATTGCATGCTAGTTGGCATGGATTGATGTGTTATGTGATGCCCATTGATGTGATATTTCTATTATATTACTTGTGATATGATGTGATGGGCGCTAGATTTCTAGTTAGTTAGAAATGACTAGGATGCTAATGGAGTTTTTTTGCTAGTGACCAAGCTTATGCAAGGTTATATGAAGGGGGAAAATTAAAAAATGTAATTAAAAATATTTTTGCAGGTGCTAAAATTGCTAAGCCCCCTTAAAATTGAAAGTATGGCCAAGTGATTATGCTGGCAAAAATATGAACATTACATTTTATATAACTGCTTAAGATTTTTGATCATTTCATAAATAAACTGCTTAGGATAATGTGCAAGTTTTATTAGAGACATTTAACTTTTTATAAATATAAACTCAAAATGGGTTATGCAATTCACTTAAAGTGGGGTATTCAATACCTAATTTGGATTTCAAAGAGAAAGGAAACATCCCTTGGGGGAGAGTTCCTTCCATTTGGAGATCTAACCTTGGGTAAGTTTGAAATCCGAAGAGAAAAGAAATGTCCCTTTGAGGAGGAGTTCTTTTCATTTGAATATCTAGACTTGGTGGATCAAAAAAATTATCCCATTTTAAAATTTACATCACTATGTAGTATTAGAATCTGTGTTGTTATTAGTAGAGTCAGACCACTTTTAATTTTTGTGTACCTTGGGTTGTAATTAAATGACACTTGCCACATAAACTTTTTAAAATTTTATTTAATTGATGATTATTTAAATTATTTGTGTCATAAAAATTGCTTGCTTTTCTAGGTTTTGTATATGGATGTTGAATTTTTTTTTAGCCTAGAATGCGATTTAGTTTTTAAGGATAATAAAAATATTCTTCTACTTGTAATTAAATAAAAAAATATCAAACTCACATAAAAGGATAAATGCTCCTAAGAAGTAAGCTCAAGCATGCTAAGAGTTTTTCATGCGTTCATGTAGATATTCTCTCCTTGTTAGACACATCTCCGACTGGGGGTCGTGGCAGACCACCTGACCTATTAGGGTGCAGCTCTATCTAGGGTATGGCTTCATTTGGGGCAGCTTTTTTGCTTCTTCTTAAAACAATTTTCTAGCACAAAATTTTTAATTTTTATACTAAAAAGTCATTTTGAGAAGCAATAAGAAAGCCATCCCAAATGAGGCCTATGTTATGCATCTATATAGAAAAATATATTTTTTAAGCCTGGTGCATTATATTTGAAATTAACTAAAAATTAATAAAATTTTAATTGCATCTAGCATAATCACCATAAGTAAGTAAAGCGATTGCTTAGGATATTGTCTAGATGTTTGTCCAAAATACTCAAAACTTAAATAACAACCTACCTATCTCTAATAAGATTGGACTCATGGTTTTTGAAATACCTAGATAGTTTAGCTCACATTCTAATCTTGGATGATGTAAGCCCATATTTGCATTTCATTAGTTATGTTTAGGTCACTCTTATTTAGTGTCCAAATTAGATTTACGATCTAGGGTGGACCCAAAATCATAAGTCTCCAATATCAAGAATTGAATCCCAAAATTTTAATAAAATAACATCATAAACTAAAAATTTCTCCCATAAAACATTTAAAGCCCAACATAGGATAGGCCAGAGCATTTCTAAATTATATTAGAATCTTAAAGTACCTTCTACCTTTCATCATTTAGCCTTCAAAATAAGTGTTCAAAATTGATTGAATCTTTATTGAAATTCCCATATCACTCCTTTCACTTCACTCTTTAAAAATCTAAAAAATATAATTTTTACCATTATTTTAGTCTAGAGTATTCATTGGAGGCCTAAATATTTTTATGATGTAATTAACTATTAAGGCTTGCCTTCGTATGAGATTTAATATTAGATAATATAAACCCATCCTACTTAACTCCAAAATAGGATGGCAAAAAATTATTATTTTGGGAAAATTAAAATTAAAAGACAATCATTATCGTCACATTCAGTCCTTGGATAATAAATATTATTTTATTTCTCCTAGGAGATATATCATTTATTGACATGCCTTTGAATATAAAATTAATGATAGTACATCTAGATTATTGTTGCTAAATACTTTATTCCCTTAGGAGTCTTATATAGTTCCTTCTTGAATTTAGCAATGATAATCACAATGAAGTTCATAGTTTTGTAATCTCAGGCCAATAGAGAATGATATTTTCAATAATGTGTTTGACTTTAAAACTAAAAATTCAAATATCTATATTCAAATTTTCTTGAAAATATAATTACAATTGATTTGTGTGCTTCTCGAGCAAACAAGAACATAGTTTGGATTAAAATTTGTGAAAAAATAACCCTTATATATTAAGCTAGCACACTATAAAAAATCATAAACTAGTGTTCTATGGAGTGCCTTTTATAAATTTCAAAAAATCTAGGTTAAGAATTGACCCATTCCCTTAATAATTAAATTCAAGAAAATTAACTTACCAAATAGACCTAGTAAAGTTAAGAAAGTTAAGGATATACCCCAATATAGCCTAGTTAATTTTTAGATCAATTGGATAAGAATATAAAGAGAAATTGATAAAAATAATGGATAATCAAAGTTAAATTACTCCTTATCTAGTTATCGAATTGGCTTTATTTTATTTTTATGTTTAAGGCCTGTTCATGTTGGTTCCATAAAGCAATTACAAGTAATTATTGGTTAAGTGCATGATTTATGATAAATTTTTATAGTTTTAGCCAATTTAATGAATTAAATAATTTGTTAAATACATTTTCCCACCACCACATAATCCTTATATAAGGACACCAACACATGATTAGAAACTATTGAATGGCGGTGATCAATCATTTAACCACATCAGCATGTGATTTGGGCAGTTATATCTCATGCGATTTATGTGAATTGCTATGATCGAGCTCTAGAATGTGTTGCGACTCAAGCTCATGAGCTTATGCTTTTGATGATAACAAACATTATGGCTTATATATTTATATCTCATAGTATTTTCATTTTATACTTATTTGTGTGTATACTAATATTTCAGGAACACCATGTACCATCAAATAAAGAATCAGAGCTCAAGATTGGGTAGAATAGGTCATGCTGTAAAGAGTTAATATTCATTAATGTAATCTTTGATTTCTTGAGTCAAGTCATGTAAAGGTATTTGCCAGCTTGGTGACCATGCACATACACACTCAGGGGAGTAAGATTGAGCAAAAACTAGAAGTTCAATTTTTGAACTAATCGTCCTACATAATTTATATCATCTTGGACAATCCAATATGATCTCAAAACCCTAGCTGCCATAATAATTCAGGCAAGATTTTAAGTTTCTATTTTTAGTCTAATAGTTTAAGACGATCCATATCGTACTAGATGATCTATGACAATGTTGCCTAAATTAATTATGTGGTTAGTCAATCAAATCTACTTAATTTGATATTCTGATGGTACTGGATGATCATAAAATCATCTTGGATGATCTTAGAATTGTCCTAAATGATTAGTACAAATTTAAACATATAGTCCGGGTGATCATCCTGGACTATCAGGTCAAATTCTGTACATCATCTTGGATGATCCTACGATTGTATTGGATGATTCATGGTGGCTAAATTGAGTTTTTAAGGTTTTCTGAAGCCCTCTTCTTAAGCAGATCATCCTAGATGATCCTACAATTATCCTAGATAATCTTTACTGCCAGAATTGAATTTTTAGGGTTTTTAGAGCCCTCTATTTCAGCTTTCTTAAAGACACTTAAAGTTTCTTTGGCAGCCATTGAGGCTTCATTTTTTTGTAGAGAACTTGAACAGAGAGCCTTGAAAGGGAATGAGAAAAGGGTGGATTTTAAGAGAGGGAGAAGATCATTGGAGGGGATTTTGAGGGAGTGTGGAGGGGGTTTCACACGGTTGCTCTGGCAAGCTTGCACCTTAGTACCATTAGATTCTAGGTTTATCTTGAGGGAAGTTTTGGGGGGAAGAAGAAGATCTCTTTGGTGTCAAAGGACCAGGTTCTTTGCCCTCACTAGGAGGGTGAAAAAGGATTCCAGATTCTTTACCTCACTAGGAGGGTGAAAAGGATTTCAGGTTCTCTGCCATACCGGGGGAGGTCGAAGAGATTTTGTGAGGGCTTCTCCACCTAGCTGTGGGGGCTAAAGGAGAGTCATTAAAAATTTAGTGCAATACCTGAAATGGGTGGTTCTAGGGAGTGGACGTAGGTCAGGTTGGATCGAACCACTATAAATCTGGTGTGTTCTTTTTGATTATTTTCTACACTTTATTTTTACTGTAATTAATTGCTTTGGTGACATCTCTGATTTATCTTTTTATTAATGATTTAATTTATTTTCACTGCCAGATAGAAAAAGATTTTTCTTTTTGTTAAAAAAGTTTTTAGATATCCAATTCACCCCCCCTCTTGGTTATCCTCAAGACTTTCATAAGGGCTTAACAACCCTAATGAACTTTTAAGTGGTATCAGAGTAAGATTCATAAATTAAGTTTTTTAAAACTTTTGAATTGCAATCAATGGCTAATTTTAGTAATCATAATATTGTAGAAGGATATTCAATCACCTGACCACCTTTGTTTGAAAACATTACTTTTAATTTTTAGAAAATTTGCATGTCTACTTTCTTGAAATTAATAGATTATCGAATGTGATAAATGATTCAAACTGGTTATTCTGTACCATTATGTGTTGTAGATGGAATCAAAACTGATATTCCTTTTTCTGAATAAAGTATAGTAGATCAGATCAATGCTCAATTGAATGCTAAATATTTGAATTATTTTTTTGTGCTTTAAATTCTGATGATTACATGATAATATCTACATATACTACTGGCAAAGAAATTTGGGATAATGTATGCATTACATACAAAGGAACTAGTGAAGTTAAGCAATCTAAGTTGAATATTCTAATGCATTATTATGAACTTTTTAGCATGAAACCTGATGAGATAATCTTAGATATATATACTAGTTTACTCAAATTATGACATCATTACAAGCTTTAGGTAAAGATTTTTCAAACTTTAAAAAGGTCAATAAAATTCTAAATTGTCTACTTGATAAGTTTGATGTCAAAGTTGTTACTATTTATGAATCAAAAAATTTGAATGAATATTATATTAATAATCTAATTGGCTCACTCATTTTCTACGAGCAAGGTTTGGGTCAAAATCTTTTGGATGTATGTGAAACTATAGTATTGAAAGCTGAAGACATGGATGAAAGTGGCTTGTAGGTAATGAAAGTGAAAAATTAGCTTCAATAACGAGCAAATTGAAAAGTCTACTAAAGCACAAGTAAAAGCATCAACAAAAGTGGAACAAAGGTAAAATTTGTAAGAATGTTAAGATTTCTTCTGACGTTATTTGTTTTAAATGTAGGAAACTTAAACATATGAAAAATTAGTGCCCTAACTTGAAAACTCTTCCTGCAAAAGAAAAGGATAATGTTAGAAGCATATTGTAAATAGGGCAAATAATGAAAAGCAAAAAATCTCCTAGGCAGACTTAGCTTCTGAATCATCATATCAAGAGCAAGATGATACTTAAAGCTTTGTTTGTGTGTTTATTTATTTTTTTATTTTTATGTGCGTGTTTATTTTTATTTGTTGTATTTTTAATTATTTTCTATATTTTCTTTATATTTTATTTTTCTTTTTATTTTGTGTTTATTCTTTTAAATCTTTAATTAGTCTCCATATTATTTGTGTAGTTTCTTTGATCAACACACATACATCACATTTTATTTCCTATATGCTTTAGAAAATCAAATCATTTTTCAAAAAATTATTTTTTCTAAAAATTAAAAATTTACGTGCTATTTTTCTTGAAATTTTATGTAAGTTATGGTTAACTTCTCTAAAATTAGTCAAAGGAAGGAAACTCATAATTTTATCTCTCTATCTCATTTCTTAATGAGGCAATTTTACTTTTGATTCAAAATCTTCATGAAATTATTAATTGGATTTTAAAAGTAAACGTTTTCATCTCCCTATTTTTTTTCTATCTCATAGGGATCTTTTGCAAGTTATTTAATCCAGTTAATTATTTTCTTAATTAAGTAGTTTATTTTTATCACTAGAATGGGTTTACTTTAGTCTTTAAAATTATAGAAAGGAAGCGTATTTGTTAAATAGAAAAGAGGAACAAAATGAGCCCAAAGCTAAAAAGATGCGCAATGATGCCAAAAATGAAAACATACACAAAGTGTATTAAAAATTAAAAGATGCTCGAAGTGCGCCAAAAATTAATAAAGAGGCACAAAATGAGCCCACAATAAGTTAGCTAACCTTTCTTGTATTTATTAAATCATAAGAAAACCCTTATATCTATTGATATTTTTGATACTTGAGATTGAAAATCATGATTCTTGATTCACCAAGTTTTGAATTAATCTTCTATTAGATATATTTCATGAAAGAAGTTTTGGAAAGATTAAAGTTTCCTTCTCTAATTTGTTCCTTAATTTAGATGTTAACTTAAAAAGCATTTGTGCCTTTAAAGGAACTTGAGCTTAGATTAATAATTTCTGAATGTCTAACCTTTCTGGGTTATGCTTTGTCAATACATGCCTTACTAAATTTTTGAATAAAATAAAGAGGTAACTCTCTCATTCTAAGAAAATTGTAAATTTCAAACTAATTCTTCTAAAAACATCTTCTTCAGCAAATCAGGGATCGTTTGATTTTTGTTTAGTCGATTTTTATTATTTTGGTTTTCTATGCTCCTCTTCTTTTTGATATTGTCAAAGCAGAATAACGTACTATTGTATTTAAATATACTATTTGTTGAGATTGTTGCAAATTTATTTCTTCAAGTGAGTTTTTGACGTGAGTTTTTTTAATGATAATAAAATCTTATTATTTGTTTATTGTTTCTCCTAACTATGCTTGAAAATTCTATTTTGTGTGTACTAATATTTTATTTCAGGGAAATCACATTCCAGACAGTGGAAGACTTCAAATTAATTGGTTTAGAGTTTATTAGTCTTGGAGTCTATACCTTTCCAAAATCCGAGCACTCCCGCTTTTATTGTTGCACCAAGTAAACTTAGGTCCAACCAGTCCAACTTCATGAAGATCATTGTTACACATAAACAACTTCATCTCTTGAGGCCCTTGAGAAAAAGTGAACTTCTTCCCTCCCCTCTTCTCCTCTTGTGACAAGATACAATTGAAGTCTCCCCCCACCACAAAAGGAATACTCAAGTTAAAATGTAATTCTAAACAATCCCACAACTTCCTCCAATTATGCAAATTCTTGCTGCCATAAATAGTAGAAACCAAACAACCTTCAACTCCCCAATGACACATTTAGGTGAAGCTTCTTACAAAAAAAAAAATGAGGCCATATTAGACTTCCACAAAACCATAATTCGTCCAAAAGAACCATCCGAAGGATGGAGAAAAGAATCCCAATCTTCACCCATGAATTTACTGTCCTCTCACTTAGCAATAGAAGAAATCTTCGTTTCAACAATACCAAAAAAAAACACATCCCAGACTTTAACAAACTCTTTTAAATAAAGATATGCTTCCCTTTTATTGGCCCCTCTACAGTTCCAGAAAGGTAAGGAGCTCATTTTGATACTGAGGGGGAAGGACCACCGCTCCTTCTTTTACTCAACACAGCAGACTATTTAGGCCTATGCGAAGTGCTCATTGGACCAAGGGACTTAAGTTCCTTATGAAGTTTCAGTCTGTGTGCACCTGAATTGCAATTCTCCAATCTAACCGATGCATTAGGCTGGGTAATATTTTCACTATTTATTATCATTAAGATGGAAGGAGGATCCTCCTGTATTCCTCTTTGAATCATCAGTATTGACAAATTCTCCTTCTTCTAATATAGGCTTTCCTGCATCAATCAACCAAGAATTATCCACAAAATCCTCCTTTTTAGCATCAGACTTCAATAATTTAAACATATTTCCATTAGTAGGAAAAGCATTAATAGAAGTAGATAAATCCTTACCAACCACCAAGGATGATTCCATAGCTCTTCCACCAGAAGTCCCACGACCAATACAAGCTTCCTTTAGATTAGCTCCATCATTCAGCAGTAATAGTTCATCACCCACTTAGCCTTCCACAACAGTCGAAGATAAATCAACACCTTTAACTTCAATATTTGTCTTCTGACTAAAAACCAATCCAGAGGTATTAAGATCTTTAGTCTATGTCTTATCAGTAACATAAACCTTCTTTTGATATACAACATTTCCCCTCCTTCTTCTTCAATTGTTAACATGGACCCAAGGTCCATAATTCAATTCATTCTTAGGATCAGTTGCCATAGGTAATCCCATATTATTTCCTGGAATAATAGGGTTAATAGGAACTGAATCATTACCTTCCGTTTCCTTCAACTTGCAAGAAGTGCTCAAGTGACCTATCTTCCCATAATTGAAACAAAAGTATGAGATCTTCTCATACTCCACTTTTTGGAAGAACAGCCCATCCAACCCTTCCACCCAAACACCTAATGGCAGTTGCTTGTCTAAATCCAGTCGAATGCAAAATCTCGTGAACTCCCTTCTCCCCCATTGGAACATATCACCATCAATCAAAAGAGGTATTCTAATTAGGGAAGCAATTCTGGTAGCATTAATCTCATCCCAATAATAGAGGGGAAGGTTAGGCCTCCTCACCCAAATAGGGGACTTCAATCCCTTCAAAGATGTAGGTGAAAACTTGAGATTCCGTTTGTCAAGACCAACTATATGGCCATTTACAGACCATGGTCCACCAGAAAGAATGTTTTCCACGGCTTCTTGAGAGAAAAAAAAAACATAACACCCATCCTGAACCAAGAATTGTTAGATGGAATTTGCCAAATTGTGACAATTGGGATCGCAACTCCAACGCTATCACATGGACTGGCATTTCTTTGCTAAAAACTTTCACTATAATAGATTTTTGAAGCCTAACCGAGTTATAATTCACATTTGATTCATGTAGCCTAACTGCCTTTCCATCTTTTGATAAGAATAATTCATCCTTTGAAATGTTAACCTTAATGTATGGTCGTCTAGACAAAGGAGTGATAGGAACTTTCTCACCCAAATCACAAACATTCAGACTTTCTTGAGGAAGATTACTAGTAACTCCATTGTTTTGGACATTCTCACAAATAGCTGCTGGGACGTCAATTATTTTTTGAACGGAAGGGTCTCGCTTAGATAAAACACTAGATTTAGATGTATTACCAAACCTATTAAAAAAAAGTTTCATTCCAGATGAAAAAGATTTAAAATCATTCAATCTAATTTTGCCAATTAATCACGGAGTGTCGAGTTTAAAATCTATCGCTATTTATTTGCCTTTACCAATCACCAGAGAAGAAACTGTCTCTAGGGCGCCAGTCGGTTCTTTGATCACCAAAAGAGCATTGAATGAATTTTTCTTATTAACCCAATAGTCCGTTGAGACCTCCGAACACAACCGTATAGCAGATTCAGCATGATTAAAAATGGCAGATGTCCGGCCACCGAAGGCAGTAGCCGAGTCGCCTGCCATCATTGTCGAAGAACCCACCAAAGAATGAGGAAGGAAATTTGAAAAATCTCTCTCTATAAAATGACACACACTCTCTATAGAACCCGCTGGTGATTTGATTTTCATATTTAAGCTTTCTCAAAGACACTGTCTTTGGAAGTCATTGAGGCTTCATTTTTCTGGAGAAAACTTGAAGAGAGAGCCTTGAAAGGGAGAGAGGAAAGGGTGGAGTTTGAGGGAGGGAGAAGATCCTTGGTGAGGATTTCAAGGGAGTGAGGAGGGGCTTTCACACGGTTACTCCAGCAAGCTTGCACCTTAATACCATTGGATTCTAGGTTTATCTCGAGGGAAGTTTTAGGAAGAAAAAGATCACTTTGGTGTCAAAGGCCCAGGTTCTCTGCCTTCACCAGGAGGGTGAAAAGGGATTCCAGATTCTCTGTCTCACTAGGAGGGTGAAAAGGATTTTAGGTTCTCTACCGCACTGGGGGAGGTGGAAGAGATTTTGTAAGGGATTCTTCACCAAGCTGCGGAGGCTAAAGGAGAGTCACTAAAGGTTTAGTGTAATACCTGGAACGGGAGGTTGTAGGGAGTGGACATAGGTCAGGTTGGACTGAACTACTCTAAATCTGGTGTGTTCTTTCTGATTATTTTTTGCACTTTATTTTTACTACAATTAACTATTGGGGTGAAAAATCTTATTTATCTTTTTATTATTGATTTAATTCAGTTTTGCTACAAGATAGAAAAAGTATTTTTCTTTTTGTTAAAAAAGTTTTTAAATATCCAATTCACCTCCCCCCCCCCCCCACTTGGTTAGCCTCGGGACTAGTTCATAAGGGCTTAACAACCGTAACGAACTTTCAAATGTAATGTTTGGAAAGCTCATAGGATTGTACCCTTAATCACCCTTAGAACTCACCACCAATTGGTTAAGGAGCTTGGGGTTGGGGCTGGGTCCAAATCATTCCAAGTTTCATTTAGAACTTATAAGATAAGGTTTTCTGTTATGGTGAGGTCTTGATGCTTTAAATGTAACTTATAAAGTTAAAGGGGCCTTTTGGTCAACCTAGGTTGACTTGGACAACTAAGTTTGTCTGGGTTTTGGGCCTAGGTTCAATCCACTCAAAATGTGGTTTTTTTTTATTGGAAGTGGTCTTGGGTTAGGGTAAGCCTGTTTTATGAAAGGTTTATTCAAAAAGTTTGTTTTAGGGTTTTTAGTATTAATGGTTTCTTGGTTAACCATGGTCCAGCAAAGGTTCAAGGGAGTTCAAATCTTTATGAAAATGATTATGAACTTGTTTGATAAGTTTTAAAAGCTTTCCAAGGTAATTTGTAAAAATATGTCATGTCCAGCACCATGGGTTGAAAATATTTAAAGGTTTTGTAGGCTTGGGCAATGCTTTGTGTTTTAGGGTTTAAAACAAAATGAAAACCTTCAAAATGGTTAGGTAGACTCTATGGATATACCTAATTAATATGAAAATTATTAAACACCATTCCAGGTCCTTCACCCCGGGTTTTGAATTTGTTGAAAATTTTCCTAAAATAAGAAAAGTCCAAAGAGTTTATGATTTAGATTTTAACACTAGATTTTAGGGTTTATAATTTTAAGCTAGATTTGGTTTTAGATTTTATTTAGGATTCAGGTTTGTCATTGATTGAAGAGATTAGGATTTAAAATACTCAAATCATGGATAATAATTGGGTATTGATAGCAATTTAGTGGTAGATCAAGTGAGTATCAAGGGTGATTGTTAAATAAAAGATTTCTAATTTATTTATTGAATCACCATGCCAGAGCACCGTGGGTTATTAGATTTAAGCTTTAAAGTGGAGTTTAAGAAATTTAAAAATTGAGATTAAAGCTTTTATGATGATTTCTAACCTAAGATAAAAAAAGTGGTCAATAAATGAACCCCCAATAGGCATGATAAACTTGAAAAGTAATTCATACATATTGGCGTTGATCGAATTAATCAATGGAAGCCAAAGGAGTTTAATTCAAAAATACCTAAACAGAAATGATCTTAAATATGTACATTTCATCATGATGGATATCTAATAGAGAAATTATCTCTATCAGATATATTTAAGTTGGATGAGAACTTAAGAAGGAGATCTATCCAAAATAAATTAGATTCAACCGAATTTAAAAAGGGTATCCTATCTCTGCCTGACCATATTAGAACAACTAAAATGGATAACTAAATGTTCACCTAACCAGACCAAAGTAGTGAACAAAGAGATTTTTAAAGATATAATGTCTACCTAACCATATCAAAATAGCAAAACACAAAGATTTGAGGGGTCCAATAATCACTTGACCAAATAAAAATAATGAATAAGAAAAATTTAGATGCTTACCTAACAATATAAAAATATTGAGTAGGATTAATACTTGAAAGAAAAAACACTTTCAAACAAGAAAATTAAGATGTTCAAATGAGAGGTGACACTGAAATGAATGAATTTAATGATTATATTGAGAAAATACCATGAATCATATTGCCCAATTAGCCAGAATTTAATATGAGGGTTACAATAAATAGAAAACTTATTCTCAGAGTCTATATGATGTCATAAAAGTAGACTTATGCCAGAAATCTATAAGATTTCACGAAATCAAACTTATATATAAAGATGAATTTAAACTTGTATAAGAGATCTATCTCACACAAGTAGATTTAAATAATTAAATCAGAAATGGCTCTTAAAGGAATAGATTTAATGGTCTGATTGAGAAATTACTAGTGATTATATTACAAAGAATTTGAAATTCATAAGAAAGAATGTCATAAAAGTGAACCTGTACCTAAATCTTATGAAAATATTTAAATTTTAAAAGGAGATCTATCAGAAATAAATAAGTTTAAGAAATTCAATTGAGAAGGAACTCTCAAATGACTAGATTTAATAGCAGACAGATCAGGCCAAATCCGAGGATCATATCACCTGATCAACCATCCTAAAGGAAAGAATGTGACTAGAGAAATGTATACCAATCTTTGAAAAAAAATTAATTAAGTGTTGTAGATTTTTAAAATTTGTAATTTTAAGTTTATTATTTCGGAGCCAGTTCTATCATCAATCCCTAATACATTACATGAAACTTCAAGAAACTTAAACAATTTATGAAAATATCAAAAATTCATTATTCATTTAATATTTATCATATAAATATACTACCCATCATAGTATTTTTTGAGATATTTTCCATTTATAGGCAATGTGGGATAATCTCCTATATATTTAACCAGTTGGTAGCAACCTCCTTGGTAAACCTTTTCAACCAATAATAGACCATCTTAGGTTGGATCCAATTTATCATATATCCTCGAATGGGCCAAGATAGGTCTTCTTGGAACCAGGACCAAGTCTCCAACTTGGTCAATTTTGGAATGAACCATCTTATCATGTGCTTGAATCATGTTAGCTTTATAAAACTCAAAGTTTTGTTCAACCTGAAAATACTTCTCTCCTAGAACTTTGAGTCTTCTACTCTGAGTTTAGTATTTTATTTTTTTATATTCTTATAATTCATTATAATACACACTAGAGGTAGCTATACCTCATAAAGGTTGAATAGCCTTTGCTCTTAAGACTAAAGTAAATGGCGTAGATTGAGTAGGAGTTTTGTATGTGGTTCAATATGCCCACAAAACTTCTCTTAGCTTTTCATATCGTTGATGTTTGTTATCATCTTTTTAATTTTTGGATCTACACTAAAGTTTTAATATGGGCCTCAAATAAACCATTTGTCTAAGGGTAATAGATAGTTGAGCATCTCAAATTTATTTTTTCATGTGTGGCGAATTTATTTATTTTTGTGCTTTTGTAGGATGGACCATTATTAGATATGATTTTGAGGAATACCAAATCTATATATAATATGATATTTAATAAAGTTTAACACTTTATGATATTTGACTTCTCTCAAGGGAGCTATTTCTACCCTTTCTATGAAATACTCAGTAGTTACTAATATAAACCTATGACCTCGAAAAGACGGTTGATTAATTTGATCAATAATAATATGCCCCAGCTTTTAAATGGCTATGAAGCAACTGTTAGATGCAGGAAATTTGGTGGCACTGATGTAGAACTACACTGTGCATATGGACAAACTTAACATCCAAAATGGAATGTCACACAATATTTCTTTAAATTTATATTTTGGTTTCCTTAATCAAATCTGCATAGATTGACATTATACCAGCCTTAAGGATAGATTAATATTTTACTAATTATTTATGAAGAGAAAACTTCCATTCATGATTGAATGTTGTAAAGAAAATATTCAATTAGTCTTAAAGGATAAAGAAATATTCACCTATCATTTCAAATATGAAGTTAGTCCAATGTTTAAAGCTTAGGTCTACATTCTACAAAATTTTCCACTACCTTAGAAAGAAATTAAGCTAAGCCTTATTTTATTCTGGGTTGTAGACTACCTACAGTGGTAAGCCCCTATAGTTAATTACATCTCTAAAGAGAATACTATTGATTAAAGTGAAGACTAAATATTTTCAAAGATATGTGGATCTAAAAAAAATTTGAGATTACAACATTTAATGTATAAGCTTTCGATTATAAATTCTACTATTGTCCTCAAAATTTTGATTTAGACTTTTTTGATTTTGAAAGAATTTAATAGAAATATGCGAACACAAAAGAGGTATTTATAATATGGGTGTTGTTAGTGAATCATTCTAATGCATAATCTATCACCTTAAATCTAATGTATGATAGGATAAGCTCTATCCTAAGAGATCAAAGGATGAATCAGACTCTAAAAATTATGACTTAAGCTAAGTAATTTTATCTTTAAGTTCAAATGAAACTAGCGAGAAGCTCGTTAAGAACTCTAAATTTTATTTATTTACTTTACCTAACTAATTTTCTTAAAAACTGAAATTTTTTAGAAATTTTGGTTAGATAATAGCCCTTTACGAAACAAGAAAACCATAACATCCACCAAGCATAATGAGGACCTCACTACCTTGCTCATCTTTGCCATAAGTGTTTTGGTTTAACATACATTATGGAAGTAAAATGTGTGCATGTATGCATGTATAGGTAATGGGGTTGGTGTATACAATACCAAGTACTGTATTGTCTTAGAACTAGTATACTTATTCCTATAAAGTTTTGAACATATGGACCAAAGAGACCTAAAAAAAATTCTACCCACTAATTAAATCTATCACCCATATGAATGCAATGTATGAAGAAATTCTATTAATGAAAGACTAAATATAAAAAGCAATTTATTTATTTATGATTTAATAATTTAAAATAAACTCAAACTCTGCAAAAAAGAATGCTGTCGAGAGAATAGACAAATTAACCCAAAAAATTGACGGATAGTCCTGCTGATTAAACTTAGGCTTCACATTTTTAGAGAGATAAGCACCGCATTTCTAGAGAGAGAAAGTAACTAATTTTCAAATTTTTTCCTTCCCATTTTCCCTCAGTTTTTCCGACTGAGGTGGCGTTCATGGCGGCAGATGGCCACCGGCCATCAACGTCTTCGGATTGGAAGGTAACTTCCGACAACAATTTGGATCTGATTACCAAGGAGTTTCTAGGTAATCAGGAAGGGGTTCGCTCTGCTGATGTTCGTGTCTCTGACGATGCTCATGGATGAAGGTCGTCTGGAGGAATTGTCATTTCTGATGTTGGTGGTTCTCATCAAAACCCAATAAAGCATGTGGAAGGTAAGGGTAAAGGTATCTCTTTGAATGGTGATTGTAAGACCACTCGTATTTTCAAAAATCTAGGCTTTTCTTTAAATAAAAATTTGGATCCTAAGGCTTCATCTTCTAGTATGAATATTTTTGTTAACCGGTTCAGACATTCAAATGCAATCCCTGTCAAAGACAGCAAGATAAATGCGAATGCCCAAAAGGTGGTTAATCAAAATATTCATAATCTCACTGGGATGCCTTTGCGTTCATTAGGGAAAGCCGATAAGAGTTTTGATGATAATGTCTATCCAGTTCCTATGGTTAAGCCTGAGAACAATGCTACAGATTGCGTTGTGTCTAATCCATGGAAGAAAATTACACATATCAAGTTAAGTTTTGATAAGGATAAAGTGGTTCTTTCAGATGATGGGAAAGCTGTTAAATTGATTGAGGCTTCTGAAGTTGTTAATGCTAAGAAGCTTGAATTATCTTTGGTTGCTAAGGTGTTTGGAGGGGAATCTCCTTCCCATGTTGTTGCTTGGAATTTGAGATGTCAATGGGCTGCTTTGGCCAGTTTCACTTTACATCTCTTGGGAAGGGTTGGTACTTATGCTCATTTAAGTATGTTGAAGCGGTGGAAGGTGTTCTAACAGGTGGACCTTGGTTTGTCAATAATCACATTATAGGATTGGAGAGGTGGACTACTGATTTCTCTCCAAATTCTTTGAAAGGTTTGACGTCTCCTATTTGGATTAGAATGCTGCACTTGCCATTGTAGTGTTGGGATGAGAATAATGTGGCTTTAATAGCCTCCAGGGTAGGAGCTCCTTTGATGATGGATGGGAATATGTTTAATTAGGGGAGGAGGGAATTTGCGAGGGTTTGTGTTCGAATGGAATTGGACAAACCTCTTCCTTTGGGAGTTTGGGTGGATGGGATGGCTGATAGGTTCTTTCAGAAAATTGAGTATGAATGGATTTCTTCGTTTTGCTATGATTGTGGTTCGATTGGCCAGGTTACTGGTGGTTGTGGGAATAAGAGGGTGAAGGATTTGAATGGTGATATTGCTTCTAGTAACCCAGTAGAGGAGGGTCAATCTTTGGGAGTACAAGAGCTTTAGGATGTAGTCTCCTATGGCCCTTGGATCCATGTTGATTACAGGAAAAATAAGAAAGTAAACAATCTAGTGAATGGGAAGAGGCGGCCTTTGAACAAACATGTGGTAGCTACTGGTGTTCCTAAGGCCTTAATGGTGAAAGGCCTTGGTAAGGCTATGAACAAGATTGGTAAGGTGGTGAGGGAAGTCCTTATGCAGAGTAAAGAAGGTTCTTTGCCTTCGGGAGGTGAGGATTATTTTGAGCCTACTGCTGAAATGCTGAACAAACCGTCTGCTATTTTGGTGGGAGATGGGTGTGCTTCCAAGGTGGTTCGTTCCAGGCAAAACAACTTGAGCTTGGATAATAAATTCCAAGTTCTATGTGATCAGGTGGTGGAGGATCCGGTAACAACCAGGACGCTTAATGATAGCAGCATGAGGACTGAAAGCAAAAGTTATGGTGGTGAATTGGAAGTTGAGGAGGGAGAAATTGTCTTGGATGTTCCTCTCAAGTTGGCAGCGGATGCCTTGGTTCTTCTAGAGGTTGAGAAATGTTCTCACAAAGAATATGGTGTAAGGATTGAGGCAGAGGAATCGGGTATTGATCCTCTGTTCCAATCTGATTTTGCTGAAGACGTGAGTGTCACTGATTGTGGTGAGATGAAGATGACCAGCACTGGCAAGCTTGAACAGACCAAGGAAAAGCTGCCTCCTCCTACAAGTGCCAAAGTTGGGAAGGGATTTTTGTGAACTCAGGTAACTCCTTCTGGATTTCCTGTGAACTCAAGTACTCCCTATCATAACCTACATAAGGAATTACAATCCTTGGGGAAGGATAATATTATTAACCATGGTAGGAAGGGTGGTAGTAATGTTAAGGATAAGAAAGGGAGCAATCCCAATTCTTATCAATAATGTTATCTATTGCTTTTTGGAATTGTAGGGGGGCTAAGAAGAGTGTAGCCTCTCACTACTTGAAGGAATTTGTGAAGGAACATGAAGTGATGTTTGTAGGTCTTCTTGAGACTAAGATCTCTTCTTTTGATAGGCAGGAGTGTGATAAACTCATTAGATTCAATTGGGATTTTTTTATTCATCCTGCCGTTGGGTTATCAGGAGGCATTATGGTTTGTTGGAGGAAGGACTTGGTTTCTTTTTCTATTTTAAGTGAGACATCTCAAGTTGTGGTGGGGGAACTGAAGTGTGCCACTTTTGGGAGGTGGATCATAGCTTCAGCCTATGACAATAATGATCATGTGAAGAGGAGAACCTTATGGAGTGATCTTGAAGTTACTTCATGAAAGTACGAGATGCGCCAAGAGGGGGGGTGAATTAGTATTTTAAAAATTTAACCCTACACAAGAGTTCTAATTTTTTTGTATTTTCAAAATATAATTTAACGAATAATGTGCGGAAGCAAATACAATGTTCACAACGATGAAATTGATAGTTCCATTTTAGATTTTACACCACAAGATTTAAATACTGATTTTTCACCAAGCAATTAAACGCACAAATTAAAAGCATTAAAAGTAAAGTACGGTAAACAGGAAAAAACACACCAGAGATTTTTATAGTGGTTCGGTCACTTGACCTACGTCCACTCCCTGGAGTCCTCTACTCCGGGATTTGCACTAGTAAACGTTGACTCTCCTTTTGCCCCCACAGCAAGGCGGAGAAGCCTTTACAATACTCACTTTCACCTCCCTCGGTGCGGCGGAATACCAAACGCTATGTCACCCTCCTGGTGACAGCAGTGGACCTTCTCCTTTTTCTCCCTCCTAGAGATGGCAAAGTACCTTGGTGATGTTGATCTTGAAGTGACTCTTCCCTCGAGAACTTTCTTGAAGCTTCCGAAGCCACAAGAGGAGCAAAGCATGCAGCTAGCTTGGAGCCACCGTGTGATCCCCTCACACTACTTCTCCCTCACGCTCAAGCTCACCTTCACCTTCCTCTCTCAAGCCCTAGATCTCTCCAAAAACTTCTCTCTACCGAATCCCCTTCTTTTTCCTCCAAGCCTCTCACAGCAAAAGGATAGATCAACAACTCCCTAAAGAAAATTTTAAGTTGTTTTTATATCAGGCTTCAGAAAATGTTTTTGTATAGATCAACAACATTCAGAAATCCTCAAAGTGGTGCAAGTGTTTTTGTATCGTGGTATCAAGATCTCCTTGAAGAGGGTAAAAGCTATTGATTACTGTAATCTGTTGGGGAAAGCTTCAAAGTACTTGAATGTTTGGGGAAATTGCTTTATTTCTCTTGCAGGGAAGGTTCTTCTGGCTAAGACTATCTTTTCTTTCCTTCCTATTTTTTTTGTTACACATTCTATGGTTCCAATGGGTATTCTTCATGCCTTGGATAGGATGTGTAGGGACTTTTTGTGGAACAAATAAGATGGGAGTAGAGGTATTCACTATGCTTCTTGGGAAGTTATGTGCAGGCCAAGGAGGTTAGGTGGTCAGGGTACTCATGCTATTGCATCCAAAGTGGGCAGGTTGAGAGCAAAGTTTGCATGGAATTTTATCTCCAATTCCTCTTCCTTTTTATATAGATTGCTGAGAACAAAGTATTGGCACCAAATTTGGGACCTTCAGTTGTATAGGTATAGTTCTCCTACAATGAAAATTATTGTGAATGGGTTTAAGTCTTTAAGGAATGTGATTAGATGGAGAGTGCATAACAGTGTTTCTATACACACCTTGAATGATACTTGGTTGTTGGATAAACCTTTATCTAAATGGCCAATGTTTGTGGTTAATTTGGATGACCAAATGCTTCCGCTTGACAGTTTTATCTCTAATGCTGGTTTGGATGAAGGCAGGTTGCAGCAACATTTTGGCCAACAGCTGGTGGAGATTATAATGCAGGTTCCTATTCAAGAGGACGGGGATGATCACCTGTAGCTTATGTCTTTATGCTCAGGAAAATCTTTATCTTCTCTTATTTCCCACAGATGTAGTGGGAATGGTGATGAAGACTGGCATTGGCGATGGAGGAGAGCTTTGAAACTTAAACCACGGGTTGATTTGTTTTGGTGGCGGTTAGGCATCAATGCTCTTCCTTCCAATGAATTCTTGCTACATAGGAGGCTAGCTACGTGTGCAGGGTGTCCTAGAGGTTACAAAGCACTAGAAAATATGGAGCATATTACGGTTAATTGTTGTAAGCTTTTACAAGTTCTTAATGTCCTAAGGAATTTGGGTATCTTCATCCCGGCTTTCTCCTCCCATCAAGATTGCTTTTTATGCTTGGAAAGAGTTGTTGTTGCTGGCCCATTCATTGGAAACATCTACTGTTCTGCTATTTTCTTTAGTTGGTTGAGTAGGAACAAAGTTACTCATGGTGGTAAGGAGGACAGCTGCTCGGTCATTGCTTCTTTAGTAGTTTGTATGGCAGCGGCATCCTTCAAAGGAAATTCGGAATACTGGGGTACTAACTAGCTCTTTGAGCTGTCTTCTCTTTGGTACCCCGCTCCCCCTGGATGGATTAAACTTAACATAGATGCTCCGCTTGGTAGTAACTACTCGGCTGGAGTTGGTGGAGTCTTCAGGGACCATCATGGCAGACTATTGTGTGCCTTTGGGAAGAAATGTGTACATTGGGATTCTTCCTTCTTGGAGTTGTTTGCTATTTTATCAGCCAAGTGCTTTATTGAAGAATGGATGTATGAGTACAAGGGGATCATAATTGAAGAGACAGTAAAAATGTAATGGATTTCGTTATTAAGATTATGAATAAGCTACCCGTCAATGCAGGGTTTCCAAAGATCCAGGAGTTTCTTTTCTTGATGGATTTCTTCAAGTTTTATTTCATAGTGTGAATAGGACGAGTAATAAGTTTGCAGGTTTTTGTGCTAACTATGCTCACTCTTTTGATTTCTTTTGGGATACCTTTAGCATTAATAATGCTCCTCCTTCTTTTGTTTCTTTACTTAAGAGGGACTTTGATTGTGGAGCAGTCACTTAGATTGTTTATTTTCCTTGGTTATTAAAAATATTGCTTAGTGCATTTCATCAAAAAAAAAAAGAATGTTGTCTAAGCTCCACCACAACAAACCTAGATTTTTAATCCTACCAAATATATTGATTTAAATATACTTTCTTAGGGTCTTCAAGCTCCAAGTGTCTTATAGAATTCCAAAAGAGAATATTCTCCAAAGGAAAGGATATCATGTTTTGGAGCTCCATATATATATATATATATATATATATATATATATATATATATATATATATATATATATATATATAAGTAGGTGTATTTAAATCTTTTATAACTCAAGATGTTATATAACTCGATTTACTATTATAATGGCTTGTACCTGTATACATCATTTTTTTTTGAGGAGATGTATAGAGCAAATTTTATTAACAAAAGCAAAGATACAAAAAACTAAGTGATAGCATCCCTATCACCTTCCTCCTTTAACAAAGAGAAGAAATAAAAAGGAATCTTATTACTACCAATACTATCCTAAATAAAATCAGTACACCGAGCATAGTTAGCATAACAATCTGCTAACTTATTACAATCCCTATTCACAGCTTGAATAATCACTTGGTTAAAATCTTAAGAAAAAAGAAATCTTCTTTATTCAAGCTGCCCACCTTAGCAACATCCTTCTTCAACATACTTTGAATATACTTTATCATGTTCAAGTTATCTCCTTCAATTATGATACCTTTTGACTCATACATCCACTCTTGAAGAACCATCCTCAAGGAAAGAACCACTTGCAGCTCCAATTCTGAGAAATCCTAATGCAAACATTTAAATCCAAAGGCAAACAAGAATCTACCTTTGACATCTCTTATTACACCACCAACACCCACCTTATACGAGGTCTCAAGCGAAGCATCAACATTTAGTTTAATCCACTCGGGGGGAGGGGGATGCCAAGAGAAATGAGACAACTTACACTGAAAAGAATCCCAGTAGTCTGAGATCAGATTAAACCGAAAGGAAACAGTGGCAGAACTTAAAGAATTAGCTATTATAACAACAATGCAATCCTCAGCTCCCTTATGAATGAGTTTACTTTTGCTATTCTAGGTGCAAAAAATAGTTGAGCAATATAAATTCCCCAAGAATGGATTGAATTTTGATAGATAAACCAAATCCCAATAACTATCTTCTAGAACTAAGAAAACTGGGACTTTATATCCCCATTTGTTGAGCAACTCAATTACTTGATAAAGATAATTGTAGGCAGCAACAATATGATCAGAATTCTCAGTTACATTACACCCTCTCGGACAACCACTGAAGTTTTTCAATTTTCTATAAACCAAGAAGTCGTTTGAGAGAATAGCATTGAGATTCAATCTCCACCAAAATAATTCTACCTAAGATTGTAATTTTAAATTTCTCATCCATCTCCAATTCCTATCTTCAGCATCATTCCCATATTGATGTTCAGACATCAATCTAGAGATTGATTTACCAGATTATTTAGACATTAGCTCCATATAGTCATTCTATGATTCAGGATATAGTGGAACTGAAGCAATAAGTTCCACCAGGTCTTGACTAAAGAACAGCTGCAATTTAGGGACATTCCATTCTCCTTCCTAAATAAACTCCATACGGTACTTATTTTCATGGTTTAGATCAACAACAAAGGTGGGCCAACAATCAATACTCTTGTCTAAGATCCAAACATCCTTGATAGTATTTATACTAGAGCCATTCGAGACCTTCCATCTAACTATCTGCTGCAGGAATTTGGCTCCATTGATAAAAATGATCTTCCAAGTAAGAGAAGCACCTCTCCTAACTTGAGAATTTCAAATATCATTCCCGTACTTAGCCTTTAAGATCCTATTAATAAGAGAGTTGGGTTAGAAATAAAATTCCAAGAAAATTTAGCCCTTAAAGGCCCAACTTTATCCATTGCTGAATGCACTCCTTGTCCACCCAAACTCTTTGGTTTACATAAAATTTCCCATGCTACATAGTGAATGCCTTTACTTTTATCTTGTTTTTTCCAGTGAAAGTCCCTACTTATTCTATCCAACTTATTCAATACTCCCATCGGGACTAGTGAATGTGTTGTTAAAAAGATAGGAAGGGAGAGAAACGACGACTTAATGAGAATAAGCTTTCCTGAAAAAGATATGAATCGGTTGCCCCATGTATTTAATCTACCGTAAGCCTTCTCCAACAAGAATTGAAAATCCACAAAAATTAGTCTCCTTAAAACTAATTTAACTCCAAGGTATACAAGTTCCTTGACAATCTTGGAGCCCATAACTTTAGCAAGAGCAATAGACTTCCTCCTACCAACAGCCATCCTTAAGAGAATAGAGGATTTCTAAGTATTAATGCACTGTCCCGTCCAGCTACAGTAATCCTTCAAAATCTTACTGATTTTCTTCACACTCTTCCACTTAGCCTAAGACAAAATGATTATATCATCAGCATACTATAGATGAGAAACAAATTCTACTTTTGGATCAATTTTGATACCAATATTTCTCCCTCTTTGTACAAAGGCGTCCGACAATAATTGAGAACACAAAATGAGCAAATAAGGAGATAAAGGGAAACCTTGCCGAAAACCACTTTTGGCATCTATCCATTTAAAATTTTTACCATTAATCAGAATAGAGAACTTAAGAGCAACCACACACTGTAATAAAAACATAGAGAACTTTTCTGGGAAGTTAATGTGCCTAATACTTGCTTCAAAGTGTCCCCACCCATACTATCGTATGCATGTTCCATGCCAACTTTAATAGCCATCAATCCCTTTCAAGCTTTTGAAAATCTAAACTTATTAATTAACTCTTGAGTTAGCAAAATATGTTCAGATAAGGAACAACCTCTTACAAAGGTGGCTTAATCTTCTGAGACAATTCTTGGAATGATACCAATTAACTTGTTCAACAGCATTCTGTCCACAATTTTATAAATAGACAAACATAGACTAATTGGTCTATAATTGGAGGGCCTAATTGGATTCTTCACCTTAGGAATTAGATCCACAGAATTTTCTTTCCACTTCTCACACATAGTACCAGTAGTAAAAAAATGGCTAATAGCCTTCCAAACATCTTCTTTGATAATAAGCCAATAATACTTGATAAAAGAATATGAGATACCATCTAAGCCAGGAGAAATATTACCTTCATGTCGCTTAATTACCAGCTCCAACTCCTCCTTGGTGAACTCAAACAGCAGCAGGCCTCTGTCAACATCATTAAGAACATTCAAGCAGCACCACCATCCCTTAAGAAAACACCTCCTTTCTCTCCATTTGTCTTTGAAGAATTCATAGAGAACATCTTCTATTTGATTTTGATCTTCAATTAAACCACCTCCACTATCTTTGATTTGATTAATGTGATTGCTATTATGCCCTGCTGAAGCAAACACATGGAAATACTTGGAATTGGAGTCACCTTCTTCTAACCACTTAACCTTAGCCCTTTGTCTCCAGCAGGATCTAAGCCGCCTCAAAGTAAAGTTCAGCTCCAATACCTTAGCTTTTAACAAAAAAGTCTTTTCATCAGACATGCCTCCACTTTCAGCCTCTTCTTCTTGCATCTCTAAAATTTCTTTCTTGAGTTTGTCTTTCAAATTATTAAGATTAGAGTGCTTTGCCTTACTCCAAAAGAATAAGGCCTTCAAAACTCTTTTAAATTTCACGTTAAGCAAATGCACATCATCTTCTCGAACAGCTTTCCCCCAAGAATTTGCTATAATACCTGTTGAGGCTGGATATGAGGCCCAGATCTCTTCAAATTTCAAATTCCTGAATTTTTGAAACCTAGCCAGAAATTTTTTTAACAATATAGAGTTGTGGTCAGATGCAACTCTAGCAAGATGCCAAACAACTTCCAGTTGTATTACGTCTAAAGCCTTAGAATTAAGAAGACAACGATCCAATCTCTCTAGAATTTGGGCACCACCTTTTTTATTATTGCACCAAGTGTATCTTGGACCAACAACACCAATATCATGAAAATCACATTTGTTCATAAACAAATTCATATCTTGGGGGCCTTGGGAAAAAATAAACTTCTTCCCACCTCTCTTCTCTTCTTTGGACATAATACAATTGAAGTCACCCCCTAAAATGAAAGGGATGTTCCAACCCGAAAAGGCTTTAAGATTATCCCACAATGCTCTCCTCTTATAAGTTTCTTTGCTTCCATAAACAATCACAATTAACCATGAACCTCTGTTAGGAATTTTAAATTCTACCAGAACAAATTGAGAAGTGGCTTTCATTACTGAGAAAGAGCCAACATCAGAATTCCAGCACACCATAATGCCTCCAGACAAACCTTCAGCAGGATAGAGGAAGTTGTCCCAATTATCTCCAACCATATTATTAAATTTTAACCTATTAACTGAAGAAATCTTTGTCTCCACAAGCCCCACAAAGAAGATACCAAATTCATTCACAAATTCCTTCAAATATTGGGAAGCTTCACTCTTCCTAGCCCCCCTACAATTCCAAAATGCTATTGATGACATTTTGGATTTGAAATGGGATTTCTCCCACTCTTACTCCTCTTCAACACATCTCCTATCCGTCTTTAGGGAATAATATTATTACCTAAATATATAACTTCTTTTTGAAGCTTAAACTTTGGCTTTCCTGATCCTTCTGCCACCAGGCCTAAATTATTCCCAGAACTCTTAGAACTTTCCACAACCAATTCACCTTCTTCTAGTTCCCCTCTCAAAGGTTCTATAATAGCTTTGTTAGCTTCCTTCCCTTCCAAACAATTTTCCAGAACTTTGAATTTATTTCTAACTTCAGGAAATGAACTTCCACAAGTGACCGTGATAGCCAGGCTCTCTGATTATATTTCATCATCTCAGACTAGAATACTGTGAGATGCACTCTTAGCTTCATGTTTTACAAAAACCTGCTCCTCTTAGATGTGCGTACCAACCATCTCATTATAGTTTTTAAAATTATTCTCAGAATTTGAATTGACCAGACCACCATTACCAACATTATTTCCCAAATCTAATACACCCTTTGCCTCCACCTTGTTATCAGTATTTCCCTTACTATCAACCAAAGTAATATTTGTGTCCATCTCCTTAGCACCCAATCCGATAGATTTCTTTGTCTCCTTACTCACAGGTTTAAAGTAAAACTTTTTACTGAACTCCTTATTGACCAACCTCTCCATAAGAACACCATTAGAGACCTTCTTGTTTCTCTTATTATTAACATGTATCCATGGCCCATAATTTGTAACATTGTTAGTACCTTATCTCAAATCTTCCTTATTACCTATGCTTTGCTTCATAACTTCTTCTCCAAGAATTTTGTACATTCAAGCATCCTTTTTACATTCACTCTTCATATGCCCAATCAAACCACAATCAAAATAGAAAGAAGAGATTTTTTCATACTCAATCTATTGAAAAAATCTTCCCGTCATACTTTCCACCCAAACCCCTAAAGGAATAGGTTGATGTAACTTAACACGAACACAAACTCTTGCAAATTCCCTTCGTCCCCATTGAAGCATAGTACCATCTAACATCATAGGTAGACTTACCATAGAGGCTATCCTAGCCACATTTACCTCATCCCAACATTGTAGGGGCAATTGAGGCATTCTAATCCATATTGGAGAAGAAAGACCTTTTAAGGATGATGGAGAAAACTCAGGGGACCACCTATCCAAACCAATAATGTGACCATTAACAAACCACGGGCCTCCTGAAAGAATGCCATCCAAAGCTTTAGCTGATTGGAAGGAACACAAAAAACTAACTCTTCCCAAGAGTGGTGAAATGAAATTGTGCAAATTGAGCCCATTGACATCTTAGTTCCCATGCCACAATGTGAAGAAGGATTTCTTTACCAAATACTTTAGTAACCAAAGAATTGTGAAGCCTGTTAACATTCAACACTTCACTAGACTCCACCTATTTCACTGCTATCCCATCTTTCATTAATACTTATCTTCCTCTTTGAAATTCAATTTAATAAAAGGCTTTTTATCCAAGGGTTTACCACAATCTTCTCATTTCCATTACCCACAGGCGTATCCACAGAAACTGCCACTGCATCAAGGTTCTTACCCAACGAAGAAACACCATCACAACCTTCGGGACTCTCTCAGCCTTTGGTAGAAAAATTCTTGTTAACAGATACCAAGGAATTTGTATTTATCGCACTATTTCTAGGGATTGCATTTGAATTCCAAAACCTATTAACAAGAAGATTCATACCAGAAGAAGAAGGCTCAATGTAGTTTATTTTAATCGGAGAAAAAACATAGTATTTAAGAAATTACGGTGTCTTGCAATCAAAAAATTATGAAATTACATTGCCCTAACCCTCTACAAAAGAATCCTTCACAGGAATGGAAATAGAATTTTCATTAATGACTAACGAACTTGAAGATTTACATTTAACAACCTCATCTGCTTCTTGATTTGCAACTTCCTTTAGTCGAGCCACGATGCCTCCATCCCGCAAAAATGAACCACTAACTGGGTGGCCAGTCTTCGCGATGGAGTCTGATGGCCAACGGTTGTCTGCCGCCATCCCCTACAAAACTGTACAAACGAAGGAAAGAAATCAGGAAGGAGCTAATTTGAAAAAATGGGAGTTTCTCCCTCTAACGGGAGTATACATAATTTTTAGGTATATTCTACATTGACTCTTGCAGGAATTTAAAGGCAATATAAAAGCATATAATAGCAAATAAAAGTATAAAACAGTTGTGTAATAACCTAATATTTTTGATATAGTCCTTAAAGAGCCTAAGTGCTCTAACAGGAATTTAAAATGTATGAAATATATATTATTAAAAATAAATAAATATATATAAGTTACTTTCAAAGCAAAGCAGCTAGAAAGAAAATCACACCACTGGCCTAGCCTAGGCTAGATTTAGTTGTCCTAGCAAACCATCTAATTATGTGTAGAAAGGTTGTGTGGCTTGGATAGTTCATAGACTTTATAGGTTTAGATTTATCTACAAATTAATTTATTTGTTCAAGGTCTTTAAAAGGAGGTTTGAGTTCAAGTTTTAATGATTTAGATATTTAAAATTTCTTTTAAATATTTTTTTTAAACAATTTTCAATTTTCCATTAAATGAGAGTAGACATACAAATCCAGGGCAAAAGGAGGCCAAAATAAGAAAAAATATTGCCAAAACACTATAATATGTGACATGTTGCCAAGTAGCCTGAGAATAAAAGGATAAATTAAAGCCTTGAAGGCAGCTGGACTCAGAAATGGCACCCCGTTGCCAAGCTTGGACAATCCAAGGAGGTAGAGAAGGCAGTAGCAATAAGTCCCAAAATAGAACTCGAAAGAGAAACACCCAAGGTTTCCAAAACAAGCCAAGGACATCCACGGGGTGTGTAAGAAACACTCCACATTGTTATCCTAACCTTAAATTTTGTCCAGGCAAGAAGGGACAAAAGTATAAAGTAGCTAGATAATCTATAACCAAGAAACCCTCAAAGTTTACCCAAGCAGATACCAACCAAACCTGAATAAGGGGCAAAATAACAAAGCTAGAACCCCCAAAAAAATACCAGAAGCATCCAGGTAGAAATACCAAAAGAAAAAAAATAAGAGTTACTTTCTTCTGTGTTTTTGCCCATGACATTTTTTGCACCCCTGTCAGAAGGCCTTCTCCACTAAATGATTCGCCTTCTAATTAATCATTTCATTAAATTCCTCCTCAGGCTCATCCTCCTCAGCCTCACCAGGTGAGGAGAAAGAGTCATCAATCCAGTCAATTTGAGACACACAAGCATCATATATTCAAATGAGCTTTTAACTCCTAATTAGAAATAATATCCACAGGAACGTCAACAACAGACTCCCTCCCCTCATAAACTGAAGGATCTAAAGAGGGAAAGGAAGATACAGTAGAAGCATCAGCCATACCACAAGCATATTCAATTAGACCAGCAGTGTTAGCATTATACAACTTCAAATTAACCACATCCACATCCTACGAGGCATCAGGCAATGGATCATCCGCAAAACTAGCTGGGAAATTAACCACACAACCCTCTTGCATAGGACAAACCAAATCCCTAATAAGAACAACACAGTGGTTCCAAGAGGTAATAAAAATAGGATTCAAACCCTCTAAATCACCTAAATTTATATTAACAAGCTCCAAAATTTTGAAGGTGATGATAGTAGCACTCAAAACCATAGGGTCAACAGGGGCTAATGCCACAGGCTTAGATGAAAGCCGATTTCCATTCAAAACCAAGGGAAGTCCAACAACACCAATAACACCAAAATTCCCACTCCCAAGAAACACACTATCACCAATATTATAAGGTGAATTGCCTTGAATACTAGTATGGAGCTGAACACAAGGAGGGGGTTTATTAGTAGGAAAATTACTGATGTTTGGATGTAAAACAAAAAATTCCACCATTAAATGGCCTAACAAGTTGTAGTGCACACAATAAGCATCCATTATCACATATTGGATTTAACCTAAGTTATCAAGACCAACCCAAATTTTATTAAGAAATTGTTTGGTAACATCTAATTCCACCAGATTGCGTGCCACAGATGGTCGAGAACCAAAAGAAGTAGCGTTATCAATTTTGAAAGGCCGAATGAAGAGGTAACCAAGACCATGGAGTATACGTGGAGAGAAAAGGTGAGGCCACATATTAGGAAATGAAATCTAAATAGGAATAATAGGTGGTTTAACCTTTATATCCAAAAAAGGCGTTTATTTAACCAATTTCATAAAATAGTTATTCAGAAAGTAGAATGATGAGCAAACACCCTACAATCATCTAAGTCATTAAAAAGCTTAATCAGAACATTCTTGAGGTTGAGAAAAGTGACCGAACAATCACCATATAATTTTAGATTGAAACATTTTTTTCTCTAATAGCATCAATGAAAGGCCTATGGCCTGGAAACTTGCCAACAAACACAAATTTGGAAGGAGATGCGAGCTCCTTGATTTCCTCTTCCAAAATCCAAAAAGTCGGCAACCCATGGTGAGAGAAAATTTTAAGATTGGGGAAAAAACTGAACTATGAGATGCACCAGCTAAGGTAGCCTTAAATGAAAGGGAGGAAGACCCGTTCAAAAAACCACAATCCATAAAGTGGTTAATCGACATTAAACCAAAAAAAGAGGAAGAACACATCACAAGACTAAAAAAAGAGATGAGAGCTTCCGTGAAGAAGAGCTAGATGACGTTGGTCACCTAAGTGATTGTGGAGGGAAAAATGGCTAGGGCATGAGGAAACCCTAGTAGAGAAAACATGATGCTCTCGTAAGATGACTCAAATATGATACAAGCGTCATTCAATTATTTGAATCTATTGGAAACTTTCTGAAAATGAAGCATTGTTTTTTTGAATTTTTTTTTAAAAGATGCTTTGATTATTGAAGTTACTTAGTTTTAGGTTTTAAAGAACATAATGTTTAACAACTTATAAGTGCAATAAACTATTTATTAGTATGTCCTAGAATAATAAATGTAAAACTTCCAATCCTCCAATACTAGGGAAGATTTATTTCATCAAGTCTTCCATTTTAATTAAATGTTTTGACCCTTAAAGCTTTCTAAATCAAATATACCTTTACCCACCTAAAAGGAATCACGCACATGGGTATGAAAAGCTGCAATGTCTACATTTTTTATTAATGGTTTTTATTTGAATTTAATTTTTTATTTATTTTTTTATTTAAGTTTACATTTTAGTGTTTACAATCTGACATATTCATTTGTGACATTGTCACAATGAGCATAAGGACCTATGGCCTCCTTATGACACGTGGCCTTGTAACTAAAGGTAGTCCTGCCTAAAAACTTTAATGTCAAGAATGTTAATTATTTCTTAATAATTTTTTTTATTTAATTTCATTAGATTGATGATTTACTAGTATTTTAATGATTCACTAATTTTTCATTTTTAATAAATAGCTTAACATATTTAATATATGGTCTAATCCTTAGCTAGCTTTTTTATTTACATTAGTTTATGAATTTTTTATATTTTTCATAAATACTAGAAAAAAATGAGTCCATTGCCTCTGAGCTTACTAGATTTGTACTATTTTTGGAATCAGTTATGGATTTTATTAATTTCATGTATTTTATGTTTTAAGTTTGACTCAAATGTTGACTTTTTAATTTATAATGAATTTTGAAATTTTTATATTTTTTATAAATATTTGACCCATATATGAGTCCAATATCTTCAAGTTTGCTCAATTTAAAGTTTAATTTAATTTGTAAAGAATTATTGAAGTTTAATGTATTTTTTATTTATTTAATTGCTTAATTAAAGACATTATCCTATTTTTGTACCAAATCAACTCCAAACCTCTTAAAATCTTCTACAAATGTCAAAAATAACTTACAGGGATTATTTAAAATGTTTAAAATTACTTTGGTAATTTTAATATATTTTTAATTATTTATTTTAATTGAATATTAAATCTCCTTAATTTTTAAATTAAATTTTATTTTGAGAGAATTTTAAGAGTTTTAAATTTTATAAGTTAACCATTTAATTCTAAGCATTTTGATATATTACATGTAATTTTAGGATTTAATATGAATTTTTTATAAATTTTTAAAATCTTAGGTCTATTATGTACATGAATTTTTGGTTTTCTAAATGATAGACCAAATGACCTCCTAATGTAGTGAAATTTGAAAAATAGGTAAATAAATAGATGTGCTTCAAACCCACTAAATTTGAGCTCATCAAAGCCTCCCTAGATTGAAAAATCAATCACTAAAGCTAAATACATCTATATCCTCGATGATCTATTTTAGGAGCTACACTTACTTAAATTAGGTGGGATGAGTGGCAAACTTACCCTCACATGCTTATAAACACACCATTGAGAAATGAAAATCTAACTCTAATTGTATGGATATCTATGAATTTACTAAGTTATTGGTCAAAAATTGAAATTTAACTCAAAGAAAATCTAGTCAGTCCAAAATCCAAGCAAATTAATATAGCTCAAGAATGTACCCTAATATTTACCATCCAAATTTGAAGTCCATTTGACCATTGGATCCTAAAAATTCAAGAAAATTGGAAACCATTCATGTCCAATTATATAAAGATCTACCGATCAAACACACTTGGAAATATTTTTCAAATTTAGTAGAGCTCAAGAGCTTTCCAATAAGCCCAAAAACTTTCAATTTTGATTTTAAATGAATGTTATATAATTTATTGAAGTTATGGGATATTTTTAATTATTTATTTAATTTAAATCAAATGAAATAGCAAAGCAATGATTTTCATTGGTGCTGATGCATGTCGGGATATGCAGCAGCCCACCCGCAATCACTTTACTATGTTGGTGACAGCTCACTGCCATCGAATTGATAGCAAATATAATGACCGATCTAAATTTTTTCGTGTTGCCTCTCACATTTCAAACTGGTGTGCATTTGAAACCTTCAGGCATCAAGTAAGCATGGTTTCAGGTCAAGTTCATCTGACAGCTCAGATTGAATCCCAGAATTAGTTCAAATTGAACCAAATATTTAGTTGCCCATAACTTTTGATTAAACCATTCAAATTTGATGAAATTGTGACATAAGATCTAGGTACCCTAAACATTCACTCCCTAGAGTTTGGGGGATCCATGCATTGAGATCTTAGAGAATTTTAGATTTGAATAAAAACTTTAAATTTCTATATGTTACTAACGAATGTATGGATTTTGATGATTATGGACACTATGGAAAGCTTGGACCTTTTGAGCTAATTCTAGCAGGATAAAATGTTGGACAGTAATTACCCTTTCTTTCTCCTTTTCTCTCTATCTTAATAGTTTGGGAGTTTCTTGAACAAAGGAAGTCCAAGAATGAGTGGGAGTGAGTTGGGGAGGTTGCTATGGAGCTAGGAAATCTAATCAATCAATCCTTTTTTCATGGCAAGAAGGGGTATTTATCAGGGAGAGAAATTTGAATAGAGGGTTTTGATCTTGCCACCTATCATAGTTCAAGGATTATTCTAAAGAGTTTGAAAGTGCATGATTTATTTTGGGAATGTTATGGTTGAACCAATCACTGGAGAGATGTAGTTTTAGGTAATCTTTCTACCTTTGTAGCCCATGTGGCTTGAGCTTGACTTGACATATAGGGAGATTATTTTAGAGTTCATGCAAGCCATATGTTGGGTTCAAATTGGGATGGGTTGGCCTAGGGTCAAAAAATATGGGATTTGGAGTGCTTGGTTCAACCCTACTTTTAAATCAGGTAAAACTCTTGGGGTGTGTGCATGGGGTTAACACACACCTGCTATCATATTTTTTAGAATTTATTTTGACAAGGGTAGTGATTTAGAATAAGAAAATTTCATATTTAATAGTTGGTTAACCTCCATTAGCCAAACCATGTGGGGCCAAGGGCTAGGAATTTTTTAGAAGGCTTATATTGACCTCATGAACAATCCTCATGAGTATGATTCAATGATTTGGCCAAAGTCTGAGAAATAAATTTTTGAAGTGTATATGGCATATTTTTGTCAACCATGATTCACTTAGCTAGCCACGTTTGACTAAGGGTCATGGGTGGATCTAACTATTCCAAATGATATTTTGGACATATTGGAAGTGGTGCCAAGGCTTGGTAGCAGCATTTGGTTCAAAATGTAAGTTTAAGGGCTAAAAGGGTCCTTTCATCAACCAAGATTGACTTTGTCAATTAGGTTTGACTAAAGGTTGGAACTTTATTTAATGCATTCTAAATGATGTTTAGGGTTTGTTAGAGGTGGCGCGAAGATTTGGTAGCATCTCCATACATGTATTGTAGTATAAAGGGCAAAAGGGCAATTTGGTCAACCTATGTTGACTTGGTCAACCAGGGATGACCATCACTTAGGATTTAGTTTAATGCACTCCATATCATATTCTGGAAATATTTGGAGAAGATTGTATGGTTTTGTTTGACGGGTCCATGTTGAGATTTAAGGAAAATTCAGTTTTACTAGTTTAAGGTTTTAGTGTTTTATGGTCAACCATGGCCAACCACGGTTCAATATTGATTTAATGCATCATGGTAGTGATGATGGTCATAATTAATGAGTTTAGATAGGCCTCCTAGGTCAAAATCCGAAGATGTCATGTTCAATCGCATAGGCTATAAATATTTGATGGTTTTGGAGCACATAGAAATGCTTTGAGTTTTATGGGCTAGGGATTTTGAAATGCTTTAAAACTGATTTGGTAAACCCTAGGGACATGGCTAATCATCATTTAAGTGATAGATAAGGAATCCAATTTTATTTGGTTAGTCTTCAAGACAAAGGAAATTTCTCCATAAATAGGTTATGGACCTGGGCTTCAGGTTTGGCTCTAATACTTGATTTTCTAGTATTGAATTGATCACTGAGTTTAGTCAATCTATTAGACTTAGATTTAATTTAGATAATAATGTTGCAAATCTAGACCCAAGTCTTGTGATTTCAATGATAACAAATATTATTGGATTTCTCACTATGCTATCTCCTGATAATTGAATTTATTGCATATAAATTTTTTCTCTACTCACTAACATTTTAGGTCCACAGTTCACTTGCATCCTCGATCAGCTCAAGATTGGGTAGACTAGGATTAAAGTCTATATTTTTAGACTTTTGCACTTTTTACCTTTCTTAAGTCAATCATATATTCTGGTGGATCCTAAAGTTAAGTAACCTTACACACACACACACTAAAGGAGGTGAGTTAGTGATTTAGAAGGAAGTGTTTTTTAAACTAATCATATAGTATGATTTATATCATATTAGATGATCAATTAATCAAAAACCCTAATTAGGGCACCTAAGATAAGTAAGATTGATTAAACTTATCATACTATATGATCCATATCATACAGGATGATCTATTATAATCAATAAAACAGCCATCAATCACCAATTAGGTAAAATTTTATAATTCAAAACTTATTCTAATCGTACCGTATGATATTCATCGTACTGTATGATATATGATAGTTATGCCTAAATTGATCCTATGATTAGGGAAATAATTATGGTTAATTTGTTCAATCAAATTCTATAGGATGATTGGTTATGATTGTATTGTACAACCCGAGTGATGTATGGGATGATAATTTTTTATCATTTATGTCCAAGATGAAATGCCATAGTTTTTCGACAAATTGAACAAGATGAACCCCAAATTTCATATTATACAAACCAAGCTCTATGTGGGATGATAATTAATCATCACCTATCATATTGGATGATTAGTACAAACTCTTGAACTGATTGTACATGATAATATATTTCATACTATCTAAATAGGCTATTTTGTGCTAATTGTACTAAATAATGCTTTTAATTGTTCTAGACGATCAGTTCATCACTTTGAACTAATCATATAGGGTCTATCTCCTTGTACAATACTAATAGAAGTACTTTGAACTAATCATATAGAATGATCTTGGATCATACTAGATGATCAGAGTCGGTAGATTCAAAGTTAGGGCTTTTTGAGAGGCTCTCTATTTAAACTGTCACTTGGTCTTATTTTAAAAAGTGTTTTACTGCTAAGTGTCTTGAGAGGGGGCATAAAGAGGGAGTTAAGGAGTGCTTTGGGAGAGAAGAGATGGAGAGTTTTTTTTGTAATGGAGAGTTATGAGGGATTCATGAGGTTACCCCAAGTAAGGTTCTTCCATGTCTTCTTTAAGCATCTTCCGTAATCCTTTGGTGGCTCTGTGGAGAAATTCTACAGCACTAGGTCTTGGTTCTCTACTATCTCTAGGAGGGTGAAAAAGGATTGTTAGTTCTCTGCCATCTCTAGGAGGGAGAAAAAGGATTCTTAGTTTTCTGCCATGTCTAGGAGGTAGAAAAACGATTCCAAGTTCTCTGCCTTCACCAGGAGGGTGAAAAAGGATTCCAGGTTCTCTGCCTCCACTAGGAGGGTGAAAAAAAGAAAGGTCCTTTGCGCACTAGATTGGTGGAATAGATTTTGTAAGAGCTTCTTTGCCTTGCTATGGAGGAAAAAAAGAGACACTTATTTTAGTGTAGTACTTGGAAAGGAGGTTTTTGGGGAGTCGACGTAGGTTAGGTTGGATCGAACCACTATAAATTTTGGTGTGTTTGTTCTTATTATTTTTTGTATATTATTTTTTTATGATTAATTGTGTGGTTAAAAACTTAGATCTTTTTATTATTATAACATGCACATAATGTACTTGGCATTAATGACAACAACATGTCGCTTTTGTGCAATCATTAATCTTGAATGGCCAATATTAAACCATTCTTTTAATTTTCATTTTCATCATTGAACTCTATTAATGTGTTCCAAATAATTTGGCATATACTTCTTATACTATCTTTAATACTTCTAATTTACTTAAAAAATTAACCACATATGATCGAATGATCTTCTATATAAGGTGTCATTAATTAATGTATAGGACATGTATCTTCTTTGAATTTGATATGGAGTTGATCTATCATGAGGGTCTTGCATGTATTCAATGAAGGGGGTTTTCCAATCACCACTTTATCTTCTACTTCTAAAATAGTTTTCACCTCAGTGAGAGATTTCTTGTTTATTTATTCAAGGTCTATAAGCAATATAACCCGAAAACCTTGTACTTCTATTGAAATTGAATCTCCTTCAAGATAAGACATAGCTTTAGCTAATTTTGTTAAGACATTTTCTGTAGAATTATGTCCATGAGAAATCTTGTATATGTTACATTTGGAATTTACTCAAGTAGATGCATTGTATATTGATGATAAGGAACCAAATTTTCTTTTAGTACTTGATAAATACCAGCAATCTAATTAATCACTAGTTGTGAAACTCCAAAAATTTTAATTTATTGAATCTCATTTAGGATCATCAATTCCAACACAATTTTAAATGCCTCATATTCAGCTTTATTGCTCATATGAGATTTTGACAGATGGTAAGAGTTATACATTACACCCTTTCCGGGGATAACGAATACTATACCAATTCAAGCTTTTTATGGGGAAATATGAACAAATATTTTTTTTCTTAACTAGAAATAGCATCATCAAAATCAAATTACCAGACGAACTTTTGATTTGATTCTAGATTCTAGATTCATGATTGGTTCATCTAGTAATTCATCAATGATCAGTCAATCATCTTGTATTGGATGAGTTCCTAGAAAATAGGTCACAACTTGAACTTTCACTGCTCATAAAGAAATGAATGTGATTTCAAATTGTGACAATATAATTAACCATCTAGGTAGTCTTTATGATAGTATTGGATTAGTCATTCAATATTTTAATAGATTTATTCTAGATATGAGATTCACTTTATGAGAGAGCACGTAATGCATTAACTTCTGAGTGGTAAAGATTAAAGCTAAAAAAAGGTTTCTCTATCAGAGAATAATTTACTTCAGTTGGAAGTAAACATCTACTCATACAGTTTTTGACCTCATTCTTGCATGAGTTTAATTAATCAAAATAAAACCCAAAATGAAAGCCAAATCTAATATTTCAAACAAAAAATCTTGGCCAACAGCCTATGTCTTATAACCCTTTTTGAGTGACTTTTTAATCACCATAAACCAAATCAAATTAACTCTGATTTAAGATTCATCAGTTGCATATTGATAAGACATATCTCTAGGGTCAACCGTCCAAATTTGGGGCCAACTTGAGCCCTCTTTTCCCCAAATCTGAATTGAATTCCAAAGGCTCCAAAACCATAAAATATTTATAGCCCATGCCACTTGACCATGAACCTTATGAAATTTGAATTTAGGACTTTCTTCAAAACCTTTAAACATGTTCATAATCATCCTTATGACATGTTAAACATAAAAATAAACTTTTGGTGGACTCTGGTTAACCATGGGCCCATTAAACCGCAAAATCTTTAAGGAAAAATCAATCTTTTTCTTAAACCTCAAAAATGCTCATTCAAACAAACCTTTGAAACCCCTTGCAATGCACTCTAAATATCATTTGGAGTGTATTGAATAAAAACCAAATTTTGATTTGACCTAATTAACCAAGTCAACCATGGTTGACCAAAATGCCCTTAAGGTCCCAAACATGTATTTCATGCTAGGAGGGCTCACCATTGAATGTGACCACCTCATTTGGGTCAAAAATATCATTTTGAACTTGTTGGACCTAACTCCAACCCTTGGTTTAATCAAGTTCACCAAGTCAATCATGATTGAACAAATCAACTATGGTTAACCAAAATCAACCATACACTTAACGAAAGTTAAATGCCATGCTTTAAGCCTCTTTAAACCAAATTGAACATTCAAAATCATTTCATTAGATATCCTAAGCATGTCCAATATTCTCATGGGTCAAATTTGGCTTGGTTAATTCACCATGAAAAGTTAAATCCATGCATGTAGTCAAATCTCCATCAAAACTCCAAACCTTTGGTCTTAAACCCCTTAGAGCCTTTTCCTACAACATGCAGGACCCCTCTCCAACTTATCCTAATCACCAATGACTAGTTAATTGGTCAACAAGTCAATGAAACCCTTCAAAAGCAAAAAAATGTGGTCAAATAGTCAAGCTTTTCTAGAAAAATCATTTTGTTAAAATCCTCCATGAACACCTATTCAATCAACTAGAAGAATCACTAACAAACCCTAACGCAGTTCCTAAACAAAGCCTAAGCCTTGGCTTAGCCAAATAAGGTAAAACGTGGTCCTCTCCCCTTACATGAGCCCAATTTAGTCACACTCAAGCTTACTGCTTATTCCCTAGCTGCCAACCACTTGTATAAGTAGCGAACATCGAAACCCCCATCTAATTAATGTTAGCTATCCAAAATAAGGGTTAGGGTTCAAAAAAACCAATTCTATCACTTGTCATTCTCTGAGCTACCTCTAGCCCCAATAATCTTTCCTTTTGTCTCTCTAAAGCTTCCCCTACCCACTCTAAGTCTTTTCCCCTCATCCTGTAACTTCCAAAACCCATTTTTAGAGACCAAATTGCTGAAGAAAGAGAAAAGTTAAGAGAGAAGAAGGACATTTGGATACAAGTTTTGATCGAGCCATAATCATCTCTTTGGCTTTCTACAAACTTGAAGAGGATCTCACCAAGAGCAAAACAACCATAAAACTCAAAAATTTGTCCACTTGTTCGAATGATATCTTCACTTGAAGCTTAAAATTATATTTAAAACTACTCTAAACTCCCTATTTATGGAACCTCCAAACTCTTAGACATTAGAAGTTTAGGATACTAGAGGATTATATTTCAAATTTTATGAAATTTGGTTGAGTATTTTGAATGTTATGGGCATTCAAAATCTTAGTCCAATTTTTAACTAATTATTTTAATGTGATCCTGATCATCCAACCATAATTCACGTGTGATTAGACAGTCCTCAGCACAACAAACAATCATAAGAGTCAGACGAGATTCTAATGCATGTCAGCTGTATGACCATGGGGGTGATGTGGATGGTTCCTTACTGCCAGATCTGACAAGGACTGATCTGACTGTTAGATCTGTAGTTTGACATATTTAAATGGGCATCATTGTGCAACACATGTCAGCCATGCGTTAGAGCGCCAAAGCAGTGGTACAATCATTAATGCCATCATTTATTAAAAAAAATACTAAAAAATAATTTTTAATGCCTAGAGCTTCAATAAATCATAGAAAAACTATTTTTTCACCAAATTGAGTGATTTTGGACTTACTAGAAAGGGCTTGAGCCATATTATTTTCTAAAAATATTTTTTTAATTATTATGAGAAAATCAGTGATGTTTGAAATCAACTTTTGGTAATTTTTTCATGATCTAGTGATCAAACTGGACTCAAATTTTGGTTAAATTTTTTTGAGCATGTTAGTCATCTCCAGTAATTTTTATAAGTCTACATATCCTCAGGATTGCTATTATTTGAATTTCTAAAGTGATGGGGTCCATTTTGTGTTATAAATTAAAAATTAGCAACTCTCCAAATAGGTATGGATTTTAATTCCTTTTCTGTGGTGTGCATATGTTCGTGTAAGAGCTAGTTAGACCAAGATTCAACCCCATTGGAACACTAGTGATACTTAGGGAAAATTATTAAGGATCATGTCTAGAGTACATAAAAAAATTCTAGAAAATTTTGCACATACCCAATAGGGGCAAAATTTTGGAATAGTAAACTTAGTGACATCATAAACCTCTTGTTTTAATTTCACTCAATTTGGACTTCAATTGACCAACAAATTTACTAAAATAAAACTCAGCTACTTTATGGGGCAAGAAGCTTAAAAATGTAATAAATCAAAATTAAATTAGAAAAATACAAATAACAACTCAAAATGCTCATAATTGAACACCCTATCTAGAAAAATTAAATGCCCATCATCAATTTTAAAAATTAATCAAAATTTAATAAATAAGGAAATTCAACAATTAATTAAAATGAATAATTAAAATAATAAAAAGTATCATATAAATTTGAACACATGGAATCATCCCCATAAGTCATTCTTGACATTTGGGAAATGTTTCAAATGTTTTGGAATAAGTTTGGTGTAAAATAAGAAAAGCCCTCTAATTATGGAATTAAATAATTCAATTAAATGCTTAAACTTTATAATTTCATTAATAATTCTAGAAATATCCAAATTGAGAAAACGTAAAAGCATTAGACTTATCCTTGGGTCTCATATTTATGAAAAATATCAAATCACCTGAATTAATTAAATAAAAAATGTCAACATATTGGTCAACTTTAGCTCAAAACACACCTAAACTTTAAAAATTCTTAACTAATTATAGAAAAATTCTAAATCTAGTAAAGTTAATAACATTTACTCATCTTATGGTCTCATATTTATTTAAAATAAAAAAACTCCATAACTTAAAGTAAATAAAAAGTCAAAAAGTGGACCCTTTATTTAATGCATAAAAATATTCAATTAAATACCATAAATTAATAAATAATCAAAATTTTAATAAATCATTAATCTAATTAATTAAATAATGTTATAAAATTAAAATTAATAATCATTATTCCACCAATAAATTTTTTAGGATGGACTACCTCGAGTTGCAGGGCTACGTGTCCTAAGGAGGCTTTAATCCTCGTACCCTTTGTGATAATGCCATGGATGGATTTGGTGGAATGAAAACCATGAGTTATAAACTTAATTAAATCAATAACAAACCAAAAAAAATTAAAGCATTATAATAACTACATCAATAAGATTTTTAGGCTGGACAATCTTGAGCGTCAGGGCTATGTGTCATAAGAAGGCCATGGTTCTTGTGCCCATTATAACAATTCCATGAAATGATTGATGGAGAACCATTAATAAACTAATAAATAAGATAATAAAAAAACTAGACAACTAAATAATGAAAAGAATCAAACATAAACCAAAAGATATTTGCTGGGTGACCTATGCCTACCAGGCTATTAAGTTAGCCCCAAGGAGGGTGAAATAAACTTCACTGCCCTCGTATAAACAAAATAAGTTATTATTAAACCTAAATAACTAACCCTAAATCTCTAATTAATAGAAGCCTCCATATTTTAAGTGGACTCCATTTTGGAGAGCATAAGTGTATTAAGTTTTGAGGCCTAAGAAATAAAATACCTAATTAAAATTTAGGGACGTAGAAAATTAATAATTAACCAATTCTAACACCTAAAACTCATCAGAAAATGAATACTAAAATACTAATACATAAACTTAAATTGAATTTCCTTTGACCTAAAACAAACTTAAAAAACATTAAAAAACTTCAAATAACAACCAGTTTAGGACACATTTAAACCATACAGCTAGATAAACACATTTTAGATGGATTGTTAGAACATCCACTCATTGCTTTAGGCTAGGCTGATATTCTTTCATGCATGCTTTCTTTATATGACGTGGATTTTATGTGGACTTTATGTGGTTTCCCTTGTATATTGGTTACTTTGGTTTAATATCATTTGTGTTGCATAAGATGTGATGTTCTTCCTTTATCATGATATTTATGATGTGATCTGTGATGGGTGTTAGAATTACCTAGGTTAGGATGATCTAGATGCCAATGAAGTTTTTTGTAGGTGACCAAGCTCATGTAGGACTATGAAAAAGGGGCAAATTAAAATGTGATTAGCAATATTTTTTGTAGGTGTTCAAATTGCTATTCCCTTTAAAATTTGAGAGAATGGATAAGTTAATGTGATGGCTCAAATTTGAGTAATTAGTAATATATAACTGCTTGGGATTTATTTTGTTAATTTTATATCAATTACATCGGATAACATGTAGGGCGTATAGAGTCATTTAATTGTTCATATGTTTAAATTTAAATGTCAAGGATTTGTGAAAGTTAATTTAAAATAGGATATTATCCAATTTAAAATCCAAAGGAAATGGTAACACCATTTAGGGAGAGTTTCTTTAATTTGATGATTCAAAGTAGGATAACCTGAAATTTGAAAGGAAAGGAAACACTCCATTCGGGTGGGAGTTTTTTTCATTTAGATATCTGGACCTGGTGGATGCAAGGAGCTCGAAGGAAAGTGTTGAAGGAGCTTAGACAAAAAAATATCCCATTATAAAACTTGGGTCATTTTATAGGATTAGAATATGTGATTTTGTTAGTGGTTCTTGGCTACTTTTGATTTATGTAGACCCTAGGTTGTAATTATGTGGCATTTTCCACATGGAGTTTTATATACATTTGATATTATGTGATGATGTTTGTTTAAATTATATGTGCTTTAAAAATTGCCTAATTTTATAGGGTTTTTTTTTTTTTTGCATGTGAGATTTATTTTAGTCTAGAATATAATTAGTCTCTTAAGGACAACAAAAAGTTTTTTTTTCTATTTGTAATTAAAAAAAATATATCTAGCTCATGTAGAATGATAAATGCTCCAAAGAAGTAAGCTGAGACATGCCAGGGATTTTAATGCATTCATATTAATATTTTTCTCCTTATTAGGCACCTCACCGCTTACAGGTCGAGGAACAATACATGACCTTTTAGGGTGAAGCTCTATCTCGGAGATGTTGTACATCTTTTGGAAAAAATCTATTTTTAAACCTAATTTTTAAAGTTCATCATATAATTTTTACATACATGGTTAATCATCATGCATTACCTTCGAAACTAATAAAAATTTTATAAAATTTTAATTGTATCAAGCATAATCCCACTATACATATGTAAAGGGGCCACTTAGGATATTCTCAAGATGTTGGCCCCAAATTCTCCAAAAACATAAAAAAAAACCATACCCATCTTTCAAAATAAATGGATACATGGTTTTAAAGTGCTTAGGTGGTTTAGATGGCTATCAAATCAAGCCCAAAATTCCATTTCATTATTTAGGTTTAGGTCACTTTCATTTAGTGCCCAACTTTGACCTAGGATCAAGGGTGGAACAAAAATCCTAAGTCCCCAACATCAAAAATTTAATCCCAAATTTCTAATAAAATGTTAATTTGAATTAAAATTTTTAATCATCTAAAATTTAAATCCCAACATAGGATAGGATGAAGCGTGATTGAATTATTTTAGAATCCCAAATTGCGTCCTACTTTTCATCCTTTGGCCTCCAAAATAAGCATTCAAAAATTAATCTAGTGTCAATTAAAAAATCCAACCTCACTCCTTTCATATCACTCTTAGAAATTCCAAAAATAAAATTTCTACCATTATTTTAATTGAGAGTATTTGTAGGGGGCCCAAAACTTCCTGTTAAGTATTTAACTACGGAGGCTTGCCTTCGTATGAGATTTAAGACTACAAATAAAAAAAAAACCCATCCTACTTGGATCCTAAGTAGGATGGGGTAAAATTTTTATTTGGGAAAATTAAAATTGAAAAGGTGATCATTATCGTCATGCTCTAGTAGTAAGTGATAAGCAATATTTTCTTCTTAGGGAGAAAAATCAGTTGCCTTTATAACTTTAACCATAAAAAAAATGATAATGTATCTAGGTTATCATAACCAAATATATGAATGAACAATATCTTATCCTTCCGGGTCATATGTAGTTCTCCCTTGAATTTGACTACAATAGCTTAAATAAGGTTTTCTAAATTCTAAATCTTAACTCAGTAGAGAACATTATTTTCATCTCTTGATGTGGTTTATCATTCCTAATGGCATGTTTTATTTCAGAATTAAATCCAAATAGATTTTATTCAAATTTTTTGAAAAATATAATTACAATTGATTTGCGCACTTCCTAAGCAAATAAATTTCTAGTGACTCAACTAGAAACTTACTCTCTCTCACTCTTTAATAACAATAGATACTTTATTACATCGATTGTCAAAACTACCTTTCTTCTGTTGGTCCCACTACAAACTTCTTCCTTTGGTGAACATGAGAAACATCAAAAAGAAAAGAAAAAATGACAAAAAGGAGAGGTGAATGAATTTCTAACAAAATTAAGGCTTTAGCATATCAACCAAAGTTAATTTGTGGAATGAGACAGTTAAGCCAAGTCCTCTAAATTTTTCATATCAATTTTATGAAGCTTATGTTGGGTGAGATCCCTACATGTTGAGTTCTAAAATTTAAAGTAAAATTAACTAAATCCAAAAATTTAAATTCCCTTCAAAAAGAAAAAAAAAAGAGATAACTCCTAGATTACAATGACATAAGTTATGCCACAACATCTTCTTATAGCCTAATATATACAATGAGATCCTAACGTCATCAAATCATAAATGGTTTTCTTACCTCATCACTATGTGTTTGATTATATTTTTCATAACTTAACAAATGTGCTAAGGATCAAAATCATTAGTGACTTCAAAATTCTATTTCAAGAATTAACTAACTCAAATCATATCTCTTCTAATAAATAAAAAACTTAAATGGCTAGGAAACTCATCTTTTCACTGGATGGAGATATGATTGTAGAAGAACTCATATGTGGTAGTTCAATTTATTTTTGAATGGGATTTTTGACTTTTAGTCTATTACTTAATGTAGAGATAATGGTTAACCTGCCTGCTGGGACACCAAAGGATGTCCCCTTAGTAGAGATTATTGTATGGTCAGGGAATGACTCCCCCATCCCTAAAATAAAGGACTATATCACCCCCTTGCCCACTATACCCTCTACTAGGGAGGATAAGAAACAAAAATTAGTGATATTGGTTGAAAGAACGTCTGTGTTTAAGATTGGGCCAAGTTCTAACATCCTCTTCACTAGGAAAAACCAAAAGAAGAACAATTTGGGAAGGGTGAGAAAGAAAACTACTAAGGCTATGAAAATTATTGGATTAAAAACCTTAGGAGAGGTAGAGCCTAAGGCTACTGAGGAGCCACCTTTTCCTGCTTCCTCTCCTCTTCTAAAAGGAATCCATTTCCATCTTCTTTTTGCTAGAGTGGGAGAGGAGAGGTTTAGTAGGTTAGCCCATTCCCCACTATACCTGATAGATTATTATATGAAGGGACTCATAAGGAAAAGATTTTCTAAAGAAAGAGGATGTTAAAGAATATTATTCAAACATGAGCTGCCTAGGAAGGTGAACCTCATTCATCTAAGATGAATAAGAAATATGCAAGGCAGCCTACTAACATAGTATTAGTGGATTGTTAGCCCTGGGTACCTTACCGTCTTTCCACTAAAACAGAGGAGATAGTCTAGGTTGAATTGGGAAGAAGCTACCATCAGAATGGTAGGCTTTCTGTTCATCTTATGAAGTCTTCGATGATAGCCTCCATCGTGGTCCAATCTGAAGAGCAAAAAGATAAGAAAATAACATAAGTGAGGGGTAAGAGTCCCAAGTTTCTATAGAGAGAGCTTGTTTCAATTAAAATAAATAAAAGTAAAAGTAATCAGCTACCTATAATAGAATCTAGGCTCCCAACCTAGAGATGTGAGGTCTCTACCTCAGTAGATGGAGTATAGCTGCCTTCTCGCAGCCCTCCTCTATCTCCAAAGGAGGAGATCCCTTGGCCCATAGTGGATGCCACCCTTGTGACTACCAACCCCAGGATAGTCAAAGGCGAATAGCTAGGGGATAGTTAGAATAATAGAATTGATAATGAGATGATGGAAGAGTCCGTCAATGTAGCTCAAGAAATAAAACTACAAGAAATTATAGAGAAGCTAAAAAATAAAGAATTTGAAATGGTGATGGGGTACAATGGCTATTTGCATATTGATCTAGAGTCAATTTAGGGGAGACCCATCAATAAAGTGGTTTAAGAGATTTGGGATACTGTAAAAGAAATAAGTGATTGAAGCTTTTGATCATGAACAGGATAATCTTTTTATGGGAACTAGTTAGGGGGATGTTCCTATGAGGAGTGTCTTTATGGTAAATCATCATTTAGGGATGTTGATCATAGCAGAGCTCAGCTAGAGAAATAAGAGGAGTCAACTACAGTAGATTCAGTTTCAAATTTTTTAGCTATGCTTAGAGATATAGATGAGCACTTAAGAAATCTTGAGAAAAAGGTGGAAGAGACATTGCTGAGAGTTGAACAAAAAAATAGGATCAATTGGCTAAAATACAGTAGTTTCAAGTTGAGCAACAACAACCAATAGTACATAAAGTAGGTGAGAAGAGTAGAAGACCAGAAGTAATGCTAATAATTCCTATGGTCACTACAACACTAATGGAAAAGAATAATAAACAAATGATTTAAATCAGGTAAGGGAGGGCTTTGCCTCGTTTGAAGGGACTATGTTTATTCCAAAGGGTAGACCTTGCCCCTAGGAGTATGATGTTGATCCTTATCCCAAGTACTTTGTGCCACTATTATTTAAAGTCTTTAAAGGTCTAAAAAACCTGATGCAGCATATGGATCATTTTAGTACAAGTTATTATAATGCCAGAGGGTCCAATACTATTCTATTTCACCAATTCATTAGTAATCTTTCTAGAATTACTTTCAAATGGAATGTTGATCTATATAATGATTCAGTGAGGACATTTGGTGAATTGTAGAGTCTAATCTTAAAGAGATTCTTTGGGACTTAGCATTATATAACAGTGTTCAATCTAGTCATCAAAAAACAAAAGCTAGAAGAATCTCTAGTTGAATAAATTTTGAGGTGGTGAAACCTCTCAATGAAGTGTGAACCCCAGCTGAAAGAGCAACATGAAGTGGAAATTCTAGTAAAGAATATCTAAAGGAGTAATAATTCTCCTAAAGGGGTTCGCTATAAAGAATTTTAATAAATTACTTAATAAGGAAAGCAACCTTTAGGAGGAGGCTTCTATAATTCCATTCTTGAAAGATCTATCTGATGAAAAGAAAGTAGGAAAGCCTCAAAAGTCTTTTGAGAAGAAGTTATCCACTATATCAACAGTAGATAAGGAAAAAATTAATGAAAAATCAATCGAGTGATCCTCCACCTTGGCCATTTCTAGTAACCCCCAATCCTTCTAGAGATAATTATTCAGCATCCTTAACATAGAAGATGGCAAAAGTCTATCCATTTAAGAGAGAGTCAGCAAGAAAAAAATTTAAGAGTATATTAAAGAAAGCAGACTTCAAGTTGCCAGAGGCTAAGAGGCCAAAAAAGGAAAATAAGATGGATAATCCCTAAATTCTTCCCTTACCATCATATGTTGGGCCATACAATTGAGGACTGCTTTACCTTTAAGAATTGGCTTGAAAGAAAATTTAAATAGGGCAACATTATTAATCCAAAGGAATACTTGGTAGATCCAGATCAAGGGACTATCAAAGACATTTCAGGTAATAATTCTAACATTTCACTATACATTGAAGATGATTGGGATATTATTATTTCTTTGGCATTTAAAAGGTATATTAACAAATATTTTCAACTTTCTCAATAGTTGTCGATAATAGCCCAAGGCCAGACCTTGGATGTTGAGCTGGTGGCATCACAAGAGGATATTCAGATGATTTCCTCTCCAGTAGTTGTAGGAAATACTGCAGTAAGAATAAAAGTAAAGGAGTGAAATATTTGTTTGTGGAAACCTATAGTTGATGAGATATGTATTCCCATGACGGATGGTGGATACAAACCACTATCCCTATTGATTTTATCTAGATTTTACTTTGCCCCATCAAAAGTAAAGGGTTAAAAATCAATAAAGGATCCTGTTACTATATTATGATGAGTAATAATTAAAGAGAAGTGAAAGTAGAATCTACTAGAGATCAAAACTAAGATTTAACGGTGAACGATAAAAATTCCTCAAAACTTTATCCTTCAAACTTGACCTCTAAAGATGATAATGGACCTGAAACCTTATCAGATAGTGACACATTGAGATAAATTTCCAAGGGAGCCCTATCATCATAGAGTTTTTAGATTCAAACTCTTTATAAAAAAATGATGTGTTGAAAGTTCACGAAGGTTATTAAACCTCAAAGAATAAGCCCAAGGCTAACAAAGAGGGCGGGGGGGGGGGACTAATTTAAAAATTCCTTAATCAAAAAGAAATATATTTTTTAACTTTTTTAATATCTGAAAATAGATAATTTTATCACTCGATGCAGAAGCAAATTAATTACATAGTAATAAAAAGATCAGAGTTTTTAACCACATAGTTAATAATAAAAAATAAAGTTTAAAAAATAATAGGAACAAACGCACAAGAATTTATAGTGGTTTATTCAAATAATGCCCTACGTCCACTCCCCAGAGTCCTCCTCCAAGAATTGCACAAAATATTTAGTAACTCTCCTTTAGCCCTCACAGCTTGGCGAAGAAGCCCTTATAAAATCTCTTCCACCCACCTGGTGCGGTAGAGGAACTTACTCTTTTTATCCTCCTAGTGAAGCAGATAACTTGGAATCCTTTTTTACGATCTTGGTGAATGCAGAGAACCATGAAGCTTTTTCTCCTTCTAGGAGAAGGTAGAGTACCTTGAGTCCTTTTTCACCCTCCAGGTGATGGCAGAGAACCACGGCCTAGTGCTATAGAATGTCTCCCAGGAGCCACTAAAGAATCATGGTAGAGACTTGAATAAGATAAGCAAAAACCTTTCTTGGAGTAACCTTGTAAATTCCTCGCAACTCTCCCTCACAAAAAGCACTTCCTTTCTTCTCTCCCAACGCTCTCCTAAACTCCTTCTCTATGCTCCCTCTCAAGACACTTAGCAGCAAAAAGCTATTGAATAAGTCTAAGTGAGGGTTTATATAGAGAGCCTCTCAAAAAGCCTAAAATTTTTATCTTTCATTTAAGATCATCTAGTATAATCCTATGATCATCTTATACGATTAGTACAAAATAGCCCTTCTAGATAGTACAAACTGTACTATCCAATATGATCAGTTCAAGAGTTTGTACTGATCATCCAATATAATAGGTAATGATAAATCATCATCCCAACAAGATTGACTCAAGAAAGATAAAAACTATATAAAGACTGAAAATATAGACTTTAATCCTAGTATGCCTAATCTTAAGCTGATCAAAGTTGCAAGTGAACAGTAGACGTAAAATGTTAGTGAGAAGGGAAAAATGGATATATAATAAACTCAATTATTCATGAGATAGCATAGTAAGAAATACAATAATATTTGTTATCATCAAAATCATAAGACTTGGGCCGAGATTTGCAACAATCTACCCCTTTTGGATGATGGAAAATATTATTAGTTCATATTTTAAAAAGTATTTTGCTATTCTCTAAGCTCCCCCTTATTAAGTAAATTCTTACAAAAATAGGGGAGGTATTATTATTTATTTATTTAATTATTTTAAAATAAAAAATAACACATAACAATAGAACACAGAATAATAAGAGACAAACATGGAATTAATCATTTCAAAATAAAATAAAAAAAATAATATTTCAGAACAAAATACAATATACCAATAACATGCTACTCCCCCTTTTGACATCAGAAAAAAGGAGAAAACAACAACAAAAATAGGAAAGTATAAACAGCAAAAAGTATAGGAGTAAAAAATGATCACAAAATAGAATAAACTAAAATAAGGAGGGATCCTGATCAGGAGGAGGTGGGGAAGGTGGTGGTTGGAAGTATTAGTGGAGTGAGGCAAACTAGTTTCTGATCCAAGTCATGTTGTATTTATGCTACTGCTACTACTATTATTGGGCTACATAGTGATCAAAGCCAGCTAAATCATTTTCATGTTACTAGTGCTACTATGCTACGTAGGAGTTAAAGTGGACCTCACATTGATCGAACCTCTGGACATATAGATAAAATTAAGATTACTAGCGGATAGGGGAAGGTGCTAGAATAGGCCCTCCCTCATCTTCTATAGGCTTTTCATCCATATAATGAATATTGTGATGATTCGCACTGTGAAGGACATGGAAGAAGCTATTGGAATAGATAACTAGGAGGTGATCAGGTGGCACATGAAATTAAAAATTGTACTTGGATTATAGGACAAAAGTAATGAGAGGTCCTAAGGCAAGATTAGGCTTTCTCTTCTGTCTAAGATCTCTAATATAGGTTAGATTTTTAAGATATCGAATTATAAGATCAGATTCATTAAAATCAATATGAGCCATAATGTAATAGGTAGCAAGAGAGAGAACAGGTTTAATATTGATCCTATCACCAGCTTTAGAAATTATGGAGTTATGTATAATGTGTTGGATAATTCAGGCATTCGGGATTAGAGTGCAGACTTAGTCTATGTGGTATCTAACATTGGATTTCCTAATAGTGGTGTTGTCAGGTTTCCAATCATAGAAAGGATTGGAGGCCACATGGTGAATTTTCTTACCAGTAATAGGGAGGTGTAGGAGTTCATGAAAGTCCTGATAGGTTTTCTGTACTTGTCACCTATTGACATACGATCGAAGGGTATTACCCTCACTGTTTATTCTTAGGCTGAGGAAAAACTCAAAAAGCAATTCAGAGTGAAAGGAGTATACAAAAATGAGAATGAATGTGAGAGTGGTGTGAGCAAAGAGTGGCGGTACTTGGAAGTGTAAATCTTCCTATTTGATAATTTTTGAGGGGGTGATGCCAGTAATTTTATACCTCTGATAGGCCACTTTATCAGTGGCCTCAGGGAATCTGTGATTTATAAAGTTTGGAGAGGAACTACCGACTAGTGAACAAGAGTGTTTTCCTCTGGCCATTGCATGGAATGTGATCTTAGAGGGTAAAAAAGGATTAGAAGTTTGAAGATTGTGTGAAGAAAATATTGAAATCCCTCTGTTTAAATAGATTGGCAGTATTGTATAGTACGATCATGATGATCAAATGGAATCAAGTCATCCAATCTGATCCAGTCAAAAAGGTGGTCTCATCATACAATACAATCGGTATCATACTGAATGATTAGAGAGAAAATATTCATCTCGAGGAGTCAATCTAGACAATCATTGACTGGTTAGATCGTACTGTATAAACATGAGTTCGTACAGTACAATACAATATTTAATATCATATCGACTTAATTCAATTCATCCAATGCCTACTGCTATGTGGATTGTACAGTACAAAATAGGTATTCGTACAATACGATCACCAATGATTGATCAATATTAGCTGTTGGATGTGCTATGATAAAAAAGTTGGTGATTTGTAAAGATCATACAGTATGATTTCAAATCATACAGTACAATGTGAACAAATTTTAGTAGGTGGTGTGTGATGATCAAGAATGCTTAAAAAAATAACATCAAATAAATTACACTAAATAAAAGAACCAAGACAAATAATTATAAATCAAATTTAAAACAATAGCACAGATTATTTTTTTTAAGACAAAATCAACAATACAAGCATTCATAAAATACTTTCAAGACAAGAACACACAAAAATCATTTTAAATGAACACACATAGGAAGAATTGATTAATTCCATCAAATTTTCTTAGAATGAGATAATTATCTCTTTAACAAAAAACTTATGTAAGAAATGAATTAACTTCACCTAACCAAGCTCAAGCTTAGGTAAGAAGTGACTTTCACCAAAAATCTAAGTCAAGAAAGTTTTAACATTAGAGAAAGAAATTTAATCTTTTTCCATCTTCTTGTATGAAATATATCTAATAGAGTATCAGTGCATAATGATGAAACGAGAATCATGATTTTCAAAATCAAGCTTTAAAAATATCAATTGACATATGGGTTTTATAAGATTTAAAGATTTACAAGAAAGTTAAGCAAATTAATTTTGGGCTCATTTTGGGCCTCTTTATTTATTTTGGTGCACTTTACGCATCTTTGATTTTGATACATGTTATGCAACTTTCAATTTTGGCTTACATTGCGCACCTTTTCATTTTGTGCTCATTTTGTACCTCTTTTCATTTTTATAAGTTGCTTATATTCTAAATCTTTAAAAGAAAACTTTCTTAGTTGATAGATCATCTTCCAGATATAAGAGAAGAAAACTCACTATCTTATATAAGGAAGAATGAACTACAAAGCAAACCCAATCCTATAATAAGATTAAAATACCTAAATAAGAAAATTATGAAGCAGAGTTATCAATTTGGAAAAGATGCCTTTGAGATAGAAATTTGTAGGAAGATGAATAAGTTTTTTATTTCTAAGTCTAATTTTATTTGATATAGATATTGAGAAAATTACCCTACCACATGAATGAGATGGCTGTTCAGAGGAGTCATCCACCACTTAATAGTTTAAGCAAAATAGAGGTAAGTTTTTCATTTAAAGTAAAAGTCAATTAATGTTGTGAGCAATGATTTGATTCTTTTATGTGTGTTGATCAGATAGACTTCACTAAGACAGAAAAAATGACATGAAAAATAAAATAAAAGATCACAACCATAAATACAAAATAAAAAAATTAAAGAAAGTACATAAAAACAAAAGAAAACATTCACATTTTTAAATTTTCAAATCATCTTGATTCAAGTATGAATATCTATGACGCCTAATTTGGTTCCTAAGGTGTTGAAGGTTTCAAAGCCAGTGGTTTTGCAAAGATATCTACAAGTTAATTTTTAGTGTCTACATGATGTAGTTTTTTTCTTCTTTGGTGACATGGTCCCTAATAAAATGGTGCCTTATGTCTATGTGTTTGATCCTGGAGTGTTTGATTGGATTGTTTGAAAAATAGATAGCACTAGTGTTATCACACAAGATTGGAATGGTTCCTACAGGTAGTCCTGAATCCAGTAATTGTTGCTTTAATGAAAGGAAATGTACCACACAACTTCTTAAGGCTATATATTCTGCTTCAGTAGTGGATAGGGCTACTGAGTTCTATTTTTTATCGGACCAGGAGACTTACAATTGTTCTATGAATTTATAGGTTTTAGAAGTGCTTTTCCTATCAACCCTACATCTTGGAAAGTCTGAATCAGAATATTATATGAACTTAAAGGAAGTGTTATGCCTAGGATACCAGATTCTTAAGTTTTTGGTTCCTAAGATATATATAAATATTTTCTTAACAATAATCAAGTTAGATTTTTTTGGATCTGACTAAAATTTAGCACAGAGATAAACACTAAACATCATATCAGGTCTGCTAGCAGTCAAGTAAAGAAGTGATCTAATTATTCCTCTGTATTCCTTTTGATCAAATGATTTTCCATTTGAGTCCTTATATAACTGAACTGTAGAGCTCATGGGAGTGTTTATTACCTTGGCCTTATCCATTTCATATTTCTTATGGATGTCTTTAATGTATTTTGATTGACTAAGGAAAATTCCATCATCCTTTTATCTTATACTAAATCAAAGAAAAAAGTTTAGTTCTCCCATCATACTCATCTCAAACTCCTTACTCATTATTTTAAAAAATTCATCACATAAGTTTTTATTAGAGGATCTAAACAAAATATTATCAACATAGATTTGGTTAATGGGTAGTTCTTATCCTACCTTTTTAAGGAATAGGGTGGTGTCTACACTACCCTTAACAAAGGTTCTATCTAGTAGGAATTTGCATAGCCTTTCATATCATGGCATAGGTGCTTATTTTTGTCTATATAATACCTTTTTAATTTGAACACATGATTGGAAAATTATTAATTTTTAAAGCCTAGAGGTTGTTCAACATACACATAATCTTTTATTACCCCATTAAGAAAGGCACTTTTAATATCCATGTGGTACAATTTGAATCCCTTAAAGTAGGTAAAAGCTAGTAGCACCCTATTGGCTTTTAGTCTAGCTACAGGGGTAAAGGTCTCTTCAATGTCAATCCCTTCTATCTGGTTGTACCCTCTAGCCACTAGTCTTTCTTTATTTCTTACCACTACACCAGAGTCATTCATTTTATTTTTGTAAATCTATTTTGTTCCAATAACACCTGGTCCTTAGGTCTTTTAACTAGCTCCCAAACATTATTTCAAACAAATTTATTCAATTATTCTTGCATGGCTAGGATCTAGAATTCATCAGACAGTGCTTGATTTAAATTTATGGGTTCAATCATTGAGATAAAGGCAGAGTGGTTAACTTCTTTTCTAAGTTCATTCCTAGTTCTAACACCTTCTGATGGGTCTCCTAAGATAAGTTCTCTAGGATGACTTAATGAATATCTCCAGTCTCTAGGCATTGAATTTTTAAGTTCTACCCTTTCTTCTAGATTTATAAATTCTACTCGTTGGGTGACTTCAACCACTTCTTCTTCTTCTACCGTTGACCCTCCAAAATTATTTGGTTTATAAAATAACACATGAGTGGTCTCCTCTACCTCCAGTGTCCTTTTACTAAAAACTCTATAGAATTTTCTAAGATTTGAGTATCCTAAGATAACTCCTTCATCAGATTTGGGGTCAAACTTTCCTAATAGAGATTTTCTATTATTTAGAATGAACACTTTGCATCCAAAGACATGAAGGTGAGAGAGGTTGAGTATCATATCCTTAAGGATTTAGTAGGGTGTCTTTTTAGCTTTGATCAAACATTAACTCTATTCAGAATATAATAGGCTGCCTCTACTGCTTCTGCCTAGAAATATTTAAAAAGTCAGTATTCAGTTAACATGTCTCTAATGTCTTCTACCAAGGTTTTGTTCTTTCTTTCAGCAACCCCATTCTGTTGAGGGGTTCTAGGTTGAAAAGTTTTGATCTATCCCTTATTCCCTACAGTAAGATTTAAATTTTTCATTCTCAAATTCTCTACCATGATCATTGTGAATGGTTAGAATTTCACAACCTAGCTTTCTCTAAATCCAAGTGGAGAATGTCCTAAACTCCTCAAATGATACACTTTTATGAGATAAGAATCTAATCCAATTAAATCTTGAGTAATCATCAACAATCATATACCCAAAGACTTTCCCTCCTAGGCTTAGAGTGCTAACAGGTCCAAAGAGATCTATGTGAAGGACTTCTAAGGGTCTGCTAGAATTAATATCCTTGATTGTGTGGAAGAAGGATTTGACTTGTTTTTCTAATTGACAGGCATCACATAGGTGATCCTTAGTGAAATCTCATTTGGGTATGCCTCTTACTAAGTCTTTTTAGATGATTTTTCAAACATTTGTTATGCTTGCATGACACAGTCTCCTATGCCATAGTCAGGATTTATCAGCAATAATTTTTAGGCTAAGAGAAGTAGAAGATTCAATATAATTCATATCAAGCATGTAAATATTATTATTTCTTCTTCCTTACAAAATAGTATTTTCATTTAAGCTAATCATGCAGCTGGTAGATAAAAATTTTATGCTAAAGTCTTTATGACATAGTTGGCTAATGACGAGCAAATTATGTTTCAAGCTATCTACTAGTAAGACATTTTCAATAATGAAATTTTTTGAGTAGCCAATTATACCTTTCCAACCACTTTTCCTGTGGGGTTATCTCCAAGTGTTACCTTACCTCCTTCCCTGGCCTCCAGCATAATGAATTGATTTACATCTTTAGTAATGTGCCTTGAACATTCACTATCTAGGTACCATATTCTCTCACTAGGCCTTTTGTAAGGGCATCCCTACAAAGTCATTAAGGATTAGATTTGGGAACACAAAAGATTGGGTTCCTAGTGAAAGTACGAGATGCGCAAAGATGGGGGGGGGGGGGGTGATTGGTATTTTAAAAAATTAATCCTAAACAAAAGTTCTAGTTTTTCTTTTGGATTTTAAAATAACAACTTAACAAGTAGAATGCAGAAGCTAATAATTCGTTCACAATTATGATATTGGTGACACAATTGCAAATCTCACAATACAAAATCAAAATCAAACTTTTCACCAAGTAATTAAAATAGTAAATAAATGCATAAAAAATAAAGTGCGATAAAAATGGAAAAGGCACACCAAAAATTTTTATTGTGGTTCGGTCACTTGACCTACGTCCACTCCATGAAGTCCTCCACTCCGAGTATTGCACTACTAAAAGTTGACTCTCCTTCTGCTCCAACAGAAAGGCGGAGAAGCCTTTACAAGACTCACTTTCACCTTCCCCAATATAGCAGAATACTAGACATTATGTCACCTTCCTGGCGACGGTAGCAAACCTTCTCCTTTTTCTCCCTCCTGGAGCTAACAAAGTACCTTGAGGATGTTGACCTTGAAGCCTCTTTTCTTAGAGAACCTTCCTGATACTCACCAAGGCCACAGGAGGAGCAAGCATGTAGCTAGCTCGGAGCAACCGTGTGATCCCCTCACACTCCTTCTCCCTCATGCTCAAGCTCACATTCTCCTTCCTCTCACAAACCTTGGATCTCTCCAAAAGCTCCCCCTCAAGAGATCCTTCCTCTATCAACCAAAGCCCCAACAATAACTCTTTGAATAATAATTTTTTTTTTTAAAATTAGGCTTCAAAAAATCTAAAAATTATAATTTGATGTTTTTGTTCATACAGTACGATCACATATCATACAATACGATCAGTTCAAAAACAATTTCATCCAGTACGAATGCAGACGAATAGTTCACAAATTTTATGAATATCATACCGTACGATCCATAGATCGTACTGGACAATCATCTTTCTTTTTAACTGTTCGTACAAAATAATCTATGGGATGAATGATATCATTTCTGTTCATCATCCTGCTTTATACCAATCGTACTGTACGATTAGTTCATTTTAAGGACATCGTCCTGTATGATATAAATATCGTCTGGGTTGATCAGTAAAAAAAATTGTGGTTTCGTCTAGAATGATATATGGGATGAATAAAATCACCACTGTTTAAGATACAGTATGATTGATATCGTATAATATGATCGAATGTAATTAAGAAACCATTATTTAATTACCTAATTACAGGGGATAATTTTGCCAAGGTTTCAAATATTCGATAATTTTGCCAGGGGAAATTAAAATACAAATTTTTGCACATCGTAGTCTACCTAGTCTTGAGTCTTCAGCAGTCTTGAGCAGTGTATATCTTACTTGAAATATTAATGTGCATAGACAAAAATAAATATTTATATTTTCAGGGATGAACATATTAATTCAGTCAATATAATTTGTCATCATCAAAATCAATTGCCACGGATTTTGGATTGCAACACCTAGTTATGGATTGATGGATGATGTGATTGCATGCTATATTATGATTTATGTAGTTTTGGCATACACACTAAATGTCTTCTACAGTGGATAGTGCAAGTGTGGGATATATGTCCTAGCTTGCCACATGAAAAACACCTAACTTTTGGGAATGGATTCACTAGTCTATGTTGGTTATGGTGCCTCTTCCTAGGTTTAAATGATGCATGCTGTGGTGATGAGTTATGAAATTCTTTAAGTGTATGTGATGTTTTATTTTCTTTAAAGAAATTAATTTCACTTGCAAAAATTTATTTGTACTATCAATAATTGAATTATCAATTTTTAATACATGCTCCCTATCATCAGCTTCATCTAAATATGCCTTTAATTCTTTAAATGAATTTTCGAAATTAACATAAGATGCTTTCAAGGAGTCATGTTCAGCCGTTAAATAAAGATGCTTCATGTTTAGTACCTTAAATTCAGCAAGTAAGATCATATGATTGTTATCCAAAGAAAAGTGATATTTCCTAAGGCATTCATACTCATTTTGTAAATTTGAAAAATTAGAATTAAGGCTTGCATACATTTTCAAGACCTTTCCATATGCATTATGAATATTTTCAGAAACTTCAAATAATTCATTGTAAGAAAGCTTACATACCTCTTCTTGATCAAAATGATCAAGATGGTTATCTACCATTAAGCATAAGTTGGTTACCATCTCTTTTGCTTCTACCTCAGATGAGTCTAAAGCAAAGAATGCCCAGAAAGCCTTCTGTGTCTGTTGCTTGCTCTTTTTGAATTTAGCTTTTTCTTCACCCTTCTCCTTTTTTTGGGCAATTAGTCCTCAAGTGCCTGGCTTCCTACATTCAAAATAGATGACATCTGAAGAAACCTTAGAATTTTTATTAGCCTTACCATTGTTCCATTGCTGATGATGCTTATGCTTTTTATTTTGAAAGCTATAAAATTGCCTTGTCGTTAGCACTATGTCATCATCATCTTCAAGTATGGAACTATCACTATAAGAATTATTTGCTTTTAAGGGTACTGTTTTCTCCTTTCTTTTCTTACCTACATATATCAATCTTTGACACACTCCTTGCTCATAGGCAATGAATGAACCAAGGAAGTTATCAATTAAATAAACATTTAGATTCTTAGATTTAATAAAAGTAGTTATTTTAGCATCAAAAGAATAAAGTATATAATGTAAAATCTTGTTAACTTTTTCAGAATTTGTAAGCTCTATTCCTAAAGCATGCAAGGATGTCACAATATGAGTGAACTTAGTATATATTTCAAAAATTGACTCATAAGGTTCCACGTGAAATAGTTCATAATTATGGAGCAAAATATTTAACCTAGATTGTTTCACTTTATTAGTTCCTTCGTAGGTTATACTGAGTTTATCCCAAATTTCTTTACTAGTAGTACAAGTAGATATACGCATGTAATCTTCAAATATTAATGCACATAAAGTAGTTTAAATATTTAACATTTAATTGGGCTACATCTCTATCTTCAATACTCCATTCAGAAAAAGATAGTTCAGCGTTAATACCGTTTATAAAGCAAGAAGGTGCAGAATATTCTTCCTGAACTAATATCTGCATGCAATAGTCTATTGATTCCAAGAAAGTAGACATGCAAATTTTCAAAAAATTAAAAGGAATGTTATCAAATAATGATGGTCGTGTGATTGAATATCCTTCTATTGTATTATGATTTCTAAAGTTAGCCATTGATTATTTTTTAAAAGTTTTCTAAAACTTAGTTTTTGAATCCCACTCTGATACCACTTAAAAGTTTGTGAAGGTTGTTTAACCTCAAAAAACCAGCCTGAGGCTAACCAAGAGGGGAGGGGGGGGGGGGGGGGTGAATTGGTGATTTAAAAATTTCTTTAATAAAAAATATCTTTTTATAACTTTTTAATATCTAAAGATAGATAATTTTATCACTCAATACGGAAGCAAATTAATTTCATAATAACAAAAAAATCAAAGTAATTTACCATATAGTTAATTATAGAAAAATAAAATTTAAAAAATAATAAGAATAAACACACCAAAATTTATAGTGGTTTGGTAAAATAATAAGCTACATCCACTCCCCGAAGTCCTCCTCTAAGAATTTTACATAACATTTAGTTACTCTACTTTTGTCCCGCAGCTAGGTAGAGAAGCCCTTACAAAATCTCTCCCACTAACCTGGTGCAGTAGAGGACCTTACCCTTTTCACCCTGCTAGTGAAGCAGAGAACCTAGAATCCATTTTCACCCTCCTGGTGAAGGCAAAGAACCTTGAATTTTTTTCTCCTTCAAAGAGATAGCAGAGTACCTTGAATCCTATTTTACCCTCTAGGTAATAGCAGAGAACCATAGCCTAGTGCTATAGAACGTATTGCTGGAGCTACTAAAGAATCAAGGTAGACACTTAAAGAAGATAGGAAAGAACCTTGCTTTGAGGAACCATGTGAATCCCTCAAAACTCTCCCTCATAAAAAGATCTTCCTCTCTTCTCTCCCAAAGCTCTCCTAAACTCCTATATACTTCCTCTCAGACACTTAGTAGCAAAAAGCTATTGAAGAAGTCTAAGTGAGAGTAGAGAGCCTCTAAAAAAGCCCTAAATTTCAATATGTCAATTAAGATCATCCAGTATGATCCAACGATCATCTTATGCAATTAGTACAAAATAGCTCTTTTAGAAAGTACTAACTACATTGTCCTGTATAATTAATTTAAGATTTTGTACTAATCATCTAGTATGATAGGCAATAATAAATCAGTATCTCATGCAATGCTCAATTTGTACAAAATGAAATTGGGGGATCATCTTGTATAATTTGAATGAAATTTGAATTTTAAAATATTGCCTAAATTGTGATTGGTAGCTATTTCATGATTATAATTAATCATTCTATATGATAAGGATCATCCAGTGATTAGTATAATCATTCTCAATTAACCAATGTGCTCTAATTAATAATTTTTTTGGTTAATTGATTGTCCAGTACGATGTAAATCATATAATATAATTAGTTCAGAAAACTCATCTTCTTCCTAACTCATTAACTCACCCCCTTTAGTGTGTGTGTGTGTGTGTACAAGGCCACTCAACTTTAGGATCCACCGAAATACTTGATTGACTTAAGAAAGATAAAACATACATAAAGACTAAAAATATAGACTTTAATACTAGTCTACCCAATCTTGAGCTGATTAAAGTTGCAAGTGAATAGTTAACCTAAAATGCTAGTGAGTAGGGCAAAACATATATGCAATAAACTCAATTATTCAGGAGATAGCATAGTAAGAAATCCAATAATATTTATTATCATCAAAATCACAAGACTTGGGTCTAGATTTATAACAACTAAATCACCTAAGGATAATTTAGACCACACCATAGTTTGTCCTCCCAAGGAGATCGTGAAGATACAGCTTCATGATGGCAAAGTATTACTGCCTAGGCCTTTGTCTAAGGAAAAAGAAAAACAAGTCACATCTAATTATCTAATTCAAACTTCCACCCTATAACCAAATCTTTCTTTGAATGTATCGGGTCCTCTTCTTGATGTTCTAAAGGTTAAGTACAATGTCTTAGCTAATAATAGAAAATTGCCATCTTTTTTGAGTATTTATGATGCCCTCTTTCTCAAAAAAAATATGGGAGTATTTAATCATAGCACTTTTGGACCCAGAGATTTATTTAGCTCAGCTAGCTGCAACCCCCAAAGACGAAGCTTTGTATTTCAAAGAAATCCTGAGAGTAACTTTTCTGATGAGGATTTACTTCTAGGGACTACTAATCATAACCATCCACTTTACATTTTTATAAATCTGGGGAATTTTATATTATCTAGAGTCCTTATTTATCTGGGTGCATCAGTTAACATTATGAATGTAAAAACTCTTGCTTATCTAAAAGTAGACACACGTAAGCTCATTACTGACAAGTTAGTGTTATGCAGGCTTAATGGAAATGGTGGGAAAGATTTAGGTTCAATAAAACTCTTATTTGAGATAGGAGAGTTGAAAATAGAAGCTTCAACATTCCTCTAGGTAGGCCATGGATCCATGAATATATGATGGTCCCATCTACCATCATCAATGCGTCAAGTATCAATGTGATGGTATTGAGTATGTGATTCAGGGTCATTTGTAACCATTCCCTATTCATGAGATCAGGATTTACAAAGTAGTTGCAAACTATGCCCCCAAAAGATCTGCTACTTATTCTATAAGTGAAATTACAATCAAAGAGGAGAAAACTAATACTGAAAGTGCAAAATGAAAATAAAAGTCAAAAGAAGAAGAAAGAGAAAAATAGAAAAATAAAGAAAGAATAGAAGTAGACAGTGAAGATGACATCATGGGCTTGATATTTCGGCCTCCAAACAATTTTCCTCAAAGAGGTGGGAGGATGGCCCAATGAGTATATGGTCGAGGGCTTGCTTCATTTGAAAGAAAGCACCCCCAATGTATATTAAATTAGAGTCAAATTCTGATGATGACTCAAATGTACGAGGTGCAATGATTCCTTTAAATTATAAGAAGATGAAGTCTCCTCCAAAAGTTAATATCACTTTAGAACAAGATAGCGATTTAGAGGATGATGTACCAAAAACTCAAAGTGATGAGTCAGGATTAACAATATTTGAAAAGTAGAGTAGAAGAATTAAAACCTTAACCTTAACCCCACTGTTTGTTGACATGGTTATGGGGTTAATAGTTAAGGACTCTCTTAATCTAGGTGGAGATGTAGGAAAAATTTAAAAGTTATTCCCTGGTCCCTCCACCTCAAGGAAGGAAGATGATGTCAACCTTCAAGAGGAAGATTTCATTGAATTAATGGAATTACCTTTTGGCCATTTCCCTATATGTGTAAGAAATTATGTATCTAAATGTCTCACGTTGGGTATGGACCAAGGGTCATGCTAAAGACCATGAGAACCTCTGCCATAAAAAAATTACAAGAAATCTAAATATTATTATTTACTTTGGTAGCATTGGTGCATTTGAGAATGATGAGTATTATCTCTTTGATCATGAATCAACTTTTGTCTAAAAGGGTCCTTATTGAAACCATCGATTCTCTTGATAGGCATTATGGGGAGACATTAGATGACTTAGATGAACTTCAAGTTTTGGATGTACCCGCTGAATTTTAGGAAGAAATTAAATCAATATTTGATAAATTAAAATAAATTAACATTGGAACAGAGGATAACCCTCTCCCTACCATTATTAGGTCCTTATTAAGAGATGATAAATCAAATTATTTAATCAAACTCCTTTCTATGTTTAAGGACTATTTCTATTGAACATATGATGAAAATCCAGGCTTAGCCTCTAATGTTGTGCTCCATAAACTCAAGATTTGACT